>CM040932.1:19242256-20442256 GCA_023029165.1 Gobiocypris rarus
TTCATGGGTTAATCATACTTGACCTTTACGTTCATAAAAAATAATTTGTCAGAATACTGACCTTGGTTGCAAAATTTTCATTCTGTTCAAGTCTTTGGAGGGACAATTTGTTATATTAGACATATATGTATGTCTCTGAAGTATAAAGAAAACTGTACTCAAGTGAACACCTTCAAATTCTCATGAAATCATATACCAAGACTTTGTTAAAAGCAAGGTCACAAGACTGGAGCATTCTGGGAAAAAATCACAAATCTGCTGGGCAGAAACCAGGAAGCTGGCAAAATCCTTTGTCCAGTAAAGAATAAGACATAAATGCAAACCGGGTTGAGCCCCTGCATATGCTGAAGTAAAGGCAGATGAATGCTTGCCCATGCATGCAGCAATAGCAAATATGGTGCGTGGGAGGAGAGGTTTTGGCTGAGCACAAGTGTTTATAACCCAGTGTGGATAAATGGTTTGTGGGCCGAATCCTGCATCGAGAAGTTCTGCTCTTTGACATCATTTTATATTTCTTGCACGTTCCTGGTTAGTTACTCCGATTTTCATTTTGGCTGTATGTCGGCAAGTAAATGTCAGCATACCAAATGACCCAGCACCTAGTGAAGTCTTTGCATAATTTAAATCCCATTTTCAGGCATCCAACCAATTGTGAATTATGTGTCACCTCTAGTTAAATGTGATGTGTGGAGATTCCTCTTCAAGAAAACACTCCTTCACGAGGACAATTACAAGCAAATGCACGCACACAAATCTCTCTCAACACGTAAATGAAACCAAACAGAATGTCATTCTGACAGGCTTCCCGGCATCACCCTCAATCACATACACAAAGGAAATCAATTTGTTTTTATGCAATATTCTATAACAATGAGACATCAAATGAGTAAGCTCTAGCAATTTGAATATGTAATTTGCTTGTTCTCTTCACACTGGGACTGACTGCAACATCCTAAAATGAAGATCAAACTTGTCAAGTATCATATTTGCAAGCTTCTTATTGCATATATGTTGCTGATTCTTGGGGTTAGTGATTTGAACAGCCCTCTAAGCCAATAAAATAAAATTCAAACCATGGGTTTGTTGAGCAGAAGTTTGCTATTACTTTTCAAAGCAATCTGACTTCATTTTGCTGGTCAATAAAACAAATGAAAGAATCCACTGGACAAAAAAATTCTTAAAGACTTTTCTGTCAGGACCCCCATCGTCAAAGATGATTGACAATTATCATCCAATTTGGATTGGTGGTATGGTTCTGTTCTGGGCAAGAACTTCCCGCCATGGATAAAAGTAGAGAGTGCAAACAGGGTAAACATAGGGTAAACAGAACAGAACAGAACAGAACCAACATAAAGGTATTGCTCTTAATGACAATATACAGTAACAACAATTCAAGATAAATGAGTCTGATTCAAAGAGGAATATCAGAAGCCCAAGTCCTGACTGGATGAGAGGAGGAGCTGGGGATTGAGGACGGGAAAGCTGCTGAATGGACCTTATATAGGAGCCGTCATATTAGACATATATCATCTAGTCAGCTGATGCGAGCTTGACTGACATGACCAGCCGGAACTAACACTATGCTTGACATATATATATATGTAAAAATAAAAAGTTGAATTAATGTAAAGAATTAAGGAAACCGGCTGCAAAGCTTTTTGAGTTTGCTTAACTTCAGTGGTCGAAGTTATGCCAACCATTTTTGAAAGTTCACTAATCTTATTTAAGTTAATTATACCTTCCTCAGTAAGAAAAACTACCAGACACTGACACTGTTTTCCATGTTTAATAGTAAAGCTGCTTGATTTTTAGTAATCTATGGTATAAAGAGCTATATAAATAAACGTGACGTGACTACTGGAGTGACAGATGTTGTGCTTTGATCAGATGCTTTTCATATGCTTTATTAAAAAATGCTTGCTGTTTTCGCATTTTTTGTGTTTTTATTTAGTTGAGAGGAAAGTGAGCAGCACATATTTTCATATTCATCTAACCATCTCTCTCAGCAGTGTGAGTGGCGTCGGGATGTTGGCTAACTGTACAGGTGCTGGTATTATCAAAAAGTTGATTTATTTCACTAATTCCATTCAAAAAGTGAAACTTGTATATTATATTAATTCATTACACACATGTTTATTTCTTTTCATTTTGATGATTATAATTGACAACTAAGGAAAATCCCAAATGATATTATATATTGTAAATTGCTGCTCATATGCTATATTTTGAACTTCTTTTTACCCCTAATCGTCATGAGTATGATTATAATGTTTGCATAATGATCAAATGGAATGATTGCATAACTAAAAAAAACCTCAAAGTTTTTAAAAACTGGACGCATTGAACGTTAAGAGAACATTTAAAAATAACGTTTTCATAACTTAATGGGAACATTAGCAAAACAATCTTAGAAGATATTTTTGTAAGCTGGGAACATCCAACCACTTTGAACATACTACCAACCACACAGCAATATGTTTAATCCATGCAAATGAAATAATTCACAAAATGAAAGATGCCTCTCCAAATGTGCTGTGAAACTAAAGAAAAAGAACAAATGTGATGTATTACTGAATCTCAAACAGCCATCGGTCACCTTCTAATGCGAAATATCTAGGTGATTTTCGACTCTTCGAAAGCACAGAGAGTATTTGCACTTCTACAAGGAGACAAAAAATTGCAAATATAAGTGCTGTTCCAGTGCTGTATTCAGAGCTGATATTAACATGTATTACAATTGAAGCAGAGCATTTCAACAAGCAAAGTACAAATAAGATTATAGGGCAGGAGTGTGGGAAAGAAAAGTATTAGTTACTGACACAGGATAAACCAGCATTTGTATTTTATATTTATAATAAAAGTGTTGTCAAACAACACCTAAATTGAATCAAATGTGCACAGAAAATGACAAAGGAAAAACATTTTATAGAGCTGTGTTATTTTTCTGCCTCTCCTGTGGTTTTGTACCCGCCCAGCATCAGGACATCAGCCGGATGAGAGATGGCAGATATCCCAGGAGAGCTGCCCTTTAGCAAACATCTCAGCGTCCATCTGGGTGGACATTACGCTGATCCTAGACCAGCATCAGACACCGCTCCACCAGTCTTAAAATATCACACAACAATATAAGACTGATTTTATATCAGCATCAACTTCTGCCCACATTGACATGCTATGCTGTGACATTTTCTGACTGTACCAATCCTTTCAAAACTGTCACTATGAGAAAACCAAATGTCACTGATGGAGAAAATAAAACAGAAAAGTGACTTTTGTGGCTTGTGGTTCATGACCGTTAGCTTTGAGGTCATCTATCTGCTATAGTGTCCCCCTAAAATTAGACAAGGGATCAACGTTCAATCATGTGTTTGATGTGTATATATGTCTCTTATATTCACCAATGCTGCATTTATTTGATCAGAAACCAGTGTTATTGCAGTATTATTGAGTAGTTTTTATTAATATGTTGAATCAGATTGTATTTAAAAAAAAAAAAAAAATCTAGCCAAAATTTAGCCATTATGTTGTGTGTTCCTGATAGGTCATTTTCATTTTCAGTTTCAGTTATTTTAGTGCATCAAATTAAAATGAAAAATGTTGTCTTGGCATTGGCAAATAGCTTAAATGAAATCAGTCTTTTATTTTATTTTACAGTGGGTATCGAAAGTATTCAGACTCCCTTACATCTTTCACTCTTTGTTATATTGCAGCCATTTGCTAAAATCATTCAAGGTCTTAAATTAGGTCTTTTTTTCTCATTAATGTACACACAACACCCCATATTGAAACAAAAACAGACATTTTTGCAGATTTATTAAAAAGAAAAACTGAAATATCACATGGTCCTAAGTATTCAGACCCTTTGCTGTGACACTCATATATTTAATTCAGGTGCTGTCCATTTCTTCTGATCATCCTTGAGATGGTTCTACACCTTCACTAGAGTTTGGACTTGATTAGGAAAGCCACAGAAAGTCAACCATCACTGCAGCCCTCCACCAGTCGGGGCTTTATGGCAGAGTGGCCCGACGGAAGCCTCTCCTCAGTGCAAGACACATGAAAGCCTACATAGAGTTTGCTAAAAAACACCTGAAGGACACTGAAGGAAGATTCTGGTCTGATGAGACCAAGATAGAACTTTTTGGCCTTAATTCTAAGCGGTATGTGTGGAGAAAACCAGGCACTGCTCATCACCTGTCCAATACAGTCCCAACAGTGAAGCATGGTGGTGGCAGCATCATGCTGTGGGGGTGTTTTTCAGCTGCAGGGACAGGACGACTGGTTGCAATCGAGGGAAAGATGAATGCGGCCAAATACAGGGATATCCTGGACGAAAACCTCAGACTGGGCCGAAGGTTCACCTTCCAACAAAACAATGACCCTAAGCACACAACTAAAATAACGAAGGAGTGGCTTCACAACAATTCAGTGACTGTTCTTGAATGGCCCAGCCAGAGCCCTGACTTAAACCCAATTGTGCATCTCTGGAGAGACCTGAAAATGTCTGTCCACCAACGTTTACCATCCAACCTGACAGAACTGGAGTGGATCTGCAATGGGGAATGGCAGAGGATCCCCAAATCCAGATGTGTGAAAAACTTGTTGCATCTTTCCCAAAAAGACTCATGGCTGTATTAGATCAAAAGGGTGCTTCTACTAAATACTGAGCAAAGGGTCTGAATACTTAGGACCATGTGATATTTCAGTTTTTCTTTTTTAATAAATCTGCAAAAATGTCAAAAATTCTGTGGTTTTCTGACAATATGGGGTGCTGGGTGTACATTAATGAGAAAAAAATGAACTTAACTGATTTTAGCAAATGGCTGTGATATAACAAAGAGTGAAAAATAGAATGGGGTCTGAATACTTCCTGTACCCACTGTACATTTATTTTATTTCAAGAACCACATTTTTTATGGCTTTATTTATTTTGAACCCTGTCAAAAACAAAGTAAAAACATTAAAATAATTACAATTTAAAATAATGTTTTGTATTTTAATATATTGTAACATTTTAATTTATTCCTGTGATGGCTAAGTGGAATTTTCAGTACCATTACTCCAGTCTTCAGTGTCTTATGATCATTCAGAAAGTATCATTCTAATATTCTAAAATCTTTGTGAATTATTATTTTTATATATATACAAATACAATATATATATATATATATATATATATATATATATATATATATATATATATATATATATATATATATATATATATATATATATATATATATATATATATATATATATATATATATATATATATATATATATATTGTATTTGGCAGCCATTTTTAAAAACAAAGGCCTTCAGAGAAAATTCAAGAACAAATACCATCATACATTATGAACAATACTCTCCTTTTCTATTATGATTTCAGCAGATGTTTGAAAACAAACTATGACCTCAGCGGGAACCAATTCTTCAGGGGATTCGGCACTGGTGGACTGTGTCTTTAAAGTGGAGATCTGGATTATTCAGCTCCTCCATACACAGTGTCACAGGAGAGTCAAAGTGGGCCATAAGGAGCGGGAACATAACGTTACTGCAAAAAGAAAAAAATACTGAATTACAGCCCACATGCTTTCTAAAAATAATACGGCGTATTAAGGTGAAGAAGCAAAGAAACAGAAAAATTAGTTTATCATGAGAGAATGTAATTACATTTCACCTGTATGAGAGTCAAAAGAAAACTCAGCACATAAGGTATTGAATTTATTACAGCAATAAAAAAAATACTCATAAACCAAAATTAGAAATTCGTAAAAGGAATATATAGACATATGAATTATTTGAAGGAATATGGAAAGCAGCTGTACATATACACTTTTGTGCTTTGAATTGATTAAATGAAAATGTACTGTACCTGAAAGCCTGTTCGTTAAAGTCAGCATGAAATGGAAGTTGTGATGCTATTTTCTTCCCTTTGTGACGTATATCCAAGTGAAATGGCTTCTTGAATTAACAAGAAAAACATGTAGGGCAGTCCCACCCAGTGATGTTGTCCTGCAATTATTGGCACCCCTAGAAAATCTTATGAGTAAAATATCTTTTAAGTATATTCCTAATCATAATAAGTTTTTTGTTGTTATTATTATTATTTATTTTTTTGCACACCAGGGTGACTAGGAAAACATGAAATTGTCCAGCCATGACTTCTTTTTTCAAAGGAACATAAATATGAGGAAACACAAAGGCCAAATTCCCATAGCCAAATTGAGCGAACCAAGACTCTCCAAAGATCACAGCTGGGGAATTGCAGAGATTAGCTGAGCCTTGGGGTCAGAAAGAAAACAAAAAGTATCAATCAGCACCTACATCACCACAAGTTGTTTAGGAGGGTTTCAAGAAAAATTCTCCTTGCTCATCCAAAAACAAACTCCAGCATATTCAGTTGTCAGACACAACTGGAACTTCAAAAGGGACCTGGTTCTGTGATCAGATGAAACTATAAAAAGAGCTTTGGCAGCAAACTTATCAGATGGGTTTGGTGCAAACAGGGATGAAGAGAACCCCATACTCACAGTTAAATACTGTATACTGTTGGAGCTTTAATGTTGTGGGCCTATTCGTTTTGGTCTTAGACATCTTGTTCAGATACATGGCATTATGGATTCTAGCAAATCAGAATCTGACCGCTTTTGCTAGAAATGTTATAATGGGCCGTGGTTGGATCTTCCATCAAAATCAACACAAAAATGTGTCACGGAGCACAAAAGGGAGCTTCTGCTATGACCATCCCAGTTCCCTGACCTGAACCCTACTGAAAATGAGTGGGGTGAACTGAAGAGAAGAAGCACCAACATGGATCTGGGAATCTGAAGGATCTGGAGAGATTCTGTATGGAGGAATGGTCTCTGATCTCTTGTCAGGTGTTCTCCAAACTCATCAGGCATTATAGAAGAAAACTCGGAGCTGGGAAAGGATGTTGCAGTAATTGTGGCCAATGTGAACTAGAGAAAAACATTTATTTCATAATGAGATCCCCCACCCCCCACTTTCAATTGTTTTCCTTCAATTAAAGGTTATATTTTTGGAATGAAAGATCAAAAGGATCAACAATGCATATTTATTTTCACAGCTGCCTTTGTTCATATAAGGGTGCCAATATTAGTGGAGGGCACTGAGTGCATGGATAAATCATTTATGATACATACTGCAATATTCCATAACAAACAAGAAGTCTCAATTTTGATTTCATGGTGACTTCAACAGAACCTGTATAATAGGATACAATGGGCCCAGAAAAGTAAGCCCACAAATTGTATGAATGTCACTGTATTAGAATCAGATAACAAGAAAGATAGCATTAGCATTTTCAAGCAGAATATTTCCCCAAAGCTTGTGCATTGTTTAGTTTTTTGCTTTTTTGATATCTAATGCAATGCTTTTTTAACATAATTTTAAGTGCAATTTTAGTGTTTTTTGGGCCACTATTGTTAGCCTTATTGGTTGTTTTATAAACTATTTATGAAACTCACTTTTAAACTCACAATAAAACCATAATTGTTTTCGTCTGTTCATCTGAGTGCAAGCCATCTTACTGTGCTGTTCATGCCATCATGATAAAACCAGAATTCTCATTCAGACGCGCTCTGCTAACATGATGCTGAACTTGAGGGTAAATGCTTGTGTGTGTTTTTGGAAAGTCTGCAGATACTAACAAACTAAAAGATAACTGATTTCATTAGGTTGAGAGATTGCTGTATATTCACAGATCTGAGGAGGTGATGAAAGAGGTGGAAGCAATTGTAGTGTAACGATTCCCAGGCGAGAAACATCTTAGAAGGAGTTGAAGAAATCCCTTTGATACGTGGTACAAATTCTGTTTTATTAATGCATCACGAACGTTTGAGCACTATCACATAGATATTATTCAAAAGATGATCTAATTTAATTGTCCTGACCTCAATATTTATTGTAAAGAGTTCAAAAATAAACCTAACATACACACAAGTTTCTTCTCCAACCAATCCAGATGTACCTGCATTCCAAATGGATTTGTATAAAGTTCCAAACTAATATCCTATAAAATCACAGTTGTTTTAGTCTTTATCATATTGTCCTTCTTTCATGGAATTACTGCCACTGGTGCAGTAATTAGCGAGTGTGTGTATTTGGACAGGTCTCCACAGGTGGTTCTTCTGCTGCTGATGTCCTGTGGGTGTGAATAAAGGCCAGCATATGATCTCTAATTCCTTCCAGCTGACTTTTAATACCCAGCAAATCATTACAAACTTGCATGTGAAAAATGTATTATTCTGCCATTAGAAAAATGGCAAAAAAATTAATCTTGTGTTGTGGTTGACACATTATTTTTCAAGTGTCAAATCAAGAAAATAAGCAATTGTTCATAAACGAGAATGACATTTTACTGAAGCATAACAGTATGCAGCTGGTAGAAGTCTTCCATGAATGAATTCTTACATTTTCAAAAGAAACACTTAATGAATGGAGCTTGCTAAGACAATTACCATTTTTGTATTTATTTTTTGCTCTAGTCTCCCATAGGTCATCACTGTAGCTTGTCCTAAACAAAAGCTGGGCGAGAATGTTTGTGTTTGTGTCTTGTTTGGGTTATATTAAATATACCAAAATATCTAAACATCAACCCTAAACTTTAGTTTGTAATCTGTTCTGCATTTATGGACATTTAGACTATCATAAACACTATTGCCTCTCTAAGCAATCCTCTATAATGTGACGGGCAACAAAAAAATTCCTATCGACTTACACTGATGGAGGGATCTGAGCCATAACTAGAGACCAGGGCCTGTATTCTTAAAGCTTCTAAGAATCCTCTCATAAAACTCCTAATTTAGATTCGAAATGTCTACGTATAGGACAGTGATTTCGGGACCAATCTGAGAGCAACTCTGATCGAGGAAAAGACAAAAACATTCATCTTAGTGAGGAGGCAGGGATGACCCCATTGCCAGGTATGACACAGTCTTTTGAAGACTGATTGGTTGGTTGTCCAAGAAGGAAAATAAGAGTGCTTTTCCTGTTTTAAATTTTTTCTACTCTCTCTCTCTCTCTCTCTCTCTCTCTCTCTCTCTCTCTCACACACACACACACACACACACACACACACACACACACACACACACACACACACACACACACACACACACACACACACACACACACACACACACACACACACACACACACACACACACACACACACACACACACACACACACACACACTCACTTTGCTTAAAGAAGTTTGTGGCAGACCCAAATCATCACTTTTTTCAGGTGCCAAATATGTTAATGTAGTGATTACTTCCATTTCTGGCACTATGGCATTTCTGCGCTGTGTCTGAGATGTTAGCGTGTTTCTAATAAGATCGGTCACAAACATGATCCCTGCATGATCTAATGTGTAGCGTTTTATTAATTCACTGTCATGCTTTGTGTGCAACACATTTCTTCTCCCTCTTCAAGTTTCATCCATTTTCTCCACTGCTAAAAAAAAGCTTTTTGAAAGTCCTCATCTGTTCTCCTAACAATTTTGGACCATGCGACCTCTTTAAGGGTTAAGATGCTTTCTTAACAACTTTTTTCGTTCACATTTCAAATAATTTTGTCTCTATGAGCAACATTTTGGATTGAGCCAGATTTTTATGAATACTGGCCCAGAATATTACAGAGGCATAGCAACACACTCACATACACTCATCTAAAGGATTATTAGGAACACCATACTAATACTGTGTTTGACCCCATTTTGCCTTCAGAACTGCCTTAATTCTACGTGGCATTGATTCAACAAGGTGCTGAAAGCATTCTTTAGAAATGTTGGCCCATATTGATAGGATAGCATCTTGCAGTTGATGGAGATTTGTGGGATGCACATCCAGGACACGAAGCTCCTGTTCCCTCACATCCCAAAGATGCTCTATTGGGTTGAGATCTGGTGACTGTGGGGGCCATTTTAGTACAGCGAACTCATTGTCATGTTCAATAAACCAATTTGAAATGATTCGAGCTTTGTGACATGGTGCGTTATCCTGCTGGAAGTAGCCATCAGAGGATGGGTACATGGTGTTCATAAAGGGATGCACATGCTCAGAAACAATGCTCAGGTAGGCCGTGGCATTTAAACGATGCCCAATTGGCACTAAGGGGCCTAAAGTGTGCCAAGAAAACATCCCCCACACCATTACACCACCACCAGCAGCCTGCACAGTGGTAACAAGGCTAATGGATCCATGTTCTCATTCTGTTTACGCCATATTCTGACTCTACCATCTGAATGTCTCAACAGAAACCGAGACTCATCAGACCAGGCAACATTTTTCCAGTCTTCAACTGTCTAATTTTGGTGAGCTCGTGCAAATTGTAGCCTCTTTTTCCTATTTGTAGTGGAGATGAGTGGTACCCGGTGGGGTCTTCTGCTGTTGTAGCCCATCCGCCTCAAGGTTGTGCGTGTTGTGGCTTCACAAATGCTTTGCTGCATACCTCGGTTGTAACGAGTGGTTATTTCAGTCAAAGTTGGTCTTCTATCAGCTTGAATCAGTCGGCCCATTCTCCTCTGACCAGCCCGTCTGGCACCAACAACCATGCCACGCAAAATTGCTTAAATCACCTTTCTTTACCATTCTGACATTCAGTTTGGAGTTCAGGAGATTGTCTTGACCAGGACCACACCCCTAAATGCATTGAAGCAACTGCCATGTGATTGGTTGATTAGATAATTGCATTAATGAGAAATTATTACTCACCCTAATAATCCTTCAGGTGAGTGTACAGTGTTGGGGAAAGTTACTTTTAAAAGTAATGCATTACATCAAATGTTACTCTCTAAAAATGTTTGTGCTATGTTACTTTTGCTTTACTTTTTATTACATGAAGTGGTAGAAGTGAAGTTACATGTTAATACCATTGTAATCATCTAACACTCTAGCATTGCTGATAGGGCATAATTCATATATTTTTAAGAAAATGTAAAGTTCTAGTTTTCATGCCATATCACTGCAGCCAACAGTGAATGTCTTTTCTATTGCAGAAATAAAGGTAAAATGTAGGCTGATAATCTCCAGGAATCATCCCTTCATAAAAATCCCAAGTCGGAGATGAAAGTTAGTATTGTATGGATTTTCTGTTCCCTGTTGTTCAAAAACCGCCTTCACCTTTCACTTATCAATCTTTCTCTATAGCACAGTCGTGTAGCAGAGCTTTTGAAGAGGAAGTTTGAGCTTCACCACACATAAAGTTTCACTTTTTCTTTTTTTTGAATTCCGGCTAATCCTACACGAATGTAATTCAAGTTGACAGCATCTAATAAGAAACCACCAGTTGGATCGGCAGAGGGACACCCAAAAGCATTTTAGTTAGATAGGCTACACACTGCTATGTTGTTACATAAACAGCCTCACACTGCAGGACGCACAACAGAGCAATAAGTAATTAACTTAAGTTGATACCAAATCTTCCCAAATATTAAAGCTAGGAAAATAATTAGAGCATTATAAAATTAAACACAAATTTAAATTGAAAATGACACACTATGCTATATATCTGCCCAGAAGCACACACAACTCTTTTAAACTCACTATTCTTAGCAAACACGAAGTTCTAATCTCCTGAAAGCTGCCACCTTTGTGGCACTTCCAAGAATAACAAATAAACCCCGCCTAATTGTAGCCTGTCAGCCTGAAATTGTTCACTGCAACCCTATATTTCCTCACTCAACTTTGAGCCGTCAACACCGCAAACTCACCCGACTGCTTCCGTTTACCAAAGGACAAACTTCAGAGACATCTGTTGCCTGTGATATGTCCTTGAATCAGTGAATGTGTGGTGATGGGCAACAAGATGTTTGGTGACATGAAACTTGATTCCTTACTCTCTCTGTGGAGTTCTCAAACACATGCGAAAAGTCAAGGGACCATGAGAGAATATCGTCTGTGCATTCTGTAGATCTCAAAAGGTGGGTTTCAACCCAAAAACAGCAAGTCTGTTCTGATAGGGTCATAGATAGTAGGGAAAACAATGCTAAATGCAAAAAATGTAATTAAATCAAACATACCACTCTTAAAAATAAAGGTTCCAAAAGAGGGTTTTAATTGTGATGCCATAGAAGCACCATTGTTAGATTCCCAAAGTTCTTAAAAGAACCCTTTTTTTCCCATAGTGTTAAGAACATTTTCACTAATCTAAAAACTTTTTCCACTATAAAGAACTTTCTGTGCAATAAGCCTTTATAGTTAAAACATATAGGCTCATCAAATAGAAGGAGAAAAGTTTTTATCTTAAGAGACATTTTTAAGAGCAGTCAGATATTTGTACAGTGGGAAACTGTGAGAGAAAGACCATCATAATGGCAAAATGGCTGAATTTGTTATCTTTAGAAATCACACAGAACAAAATTAAACAATGAGACTGTGTTAACTGCATTAAATACACAAAGGCAATTAATTAACAGTTTTTTATTTAAAAAAAAATCACTTACAATTAAAGTAATGTCTCCAGAGGATTTACAGTAAAAACCAAAATGTGATGCTCATTTTTAGAACTTAAATTAATTCTTACATAAAAACATGTATTATTTGACCTGTACAGTTGTTGAAATTGTTATTTTTGTGGTGGAATACTGTTCCAAGTGAATTAACTTCAATCTATTAGCCATCAAAATCATTTTTGAATGTTTATTTATGAATTCATCAATGTTGTCAGTACATGGCATGCACCTGGTGCCAGGTAAAAACACAGCAGATGGCTTTTGTTAAGACCTTCTGGCTGGTTTTCATCATTTAACAATATTAACATATGCAGACAAATGGAATGAAAATGACTCTTGATCTCTGCTCAGTTTAAGCAGTGTTAAAGGGTTAGTTCACTCAAAAATCAAAATTCAGTCATGAATTACTCACCCTGGCCTTATGTTGTTTCAAACCCGTAAGACCTTTGTTCATCACCTGGAAGCGCGGCACTATAGTTCAGAGCCAATGCTAGTGCCAGTTTGGAGTTGGTTTGACTGACGAGCCTTCTAAGAACCGGTTTACCTTTCCACATGCTATAGAGCCACCACAGAGCCAGGTCTGACGGAAATGTATACATCTCATCTTTCTCAGCAATGCTAGCAAGGCAGTTGGAAACACAAACACTGAAACACACAGGCTTGTTCGATATGCGTCGGCGCTGCTCAGACAGATCCGCGTATGATATCAAAATACCGCATGAGCAATTCAAAAGCATAAGGAGTGAACAGTATGCTCTCGTTTTACTTTTATTTCATACGGCGATCGGTTTGCACAGCACTGATGCATCTCGAACAAGCCTTCCATCAACAATGGTGAACGTTGTGTTACTATTGATGCTCATGTCTTTACAATCCTACATCGGCATCAAAACAGAGCGAATCCAAAGCATTCGTGCAGCTCACCGTACATTGTATATACGGAGATTACAATCGAGCAGCTATTAGCTCGATTAGCTGCTATTTCAAAAATGGTGGTCACAAGTTTGTGTTCATCTTTTTGGTCACGGTAACTCTGCCCCCAGCCCCTGACGGAAGGGGTTCTTACTTCTAGACCAGCAATGTTTTGGTGCTACTTAAGAACCAATTTTCCTGGTTCGGAGCAGGTGCTTTGGGTGTCAAAAGACAAAGAACCGATTTGAAACTCTGGCTTCGAACCAGCACCAGCACTGCCTTGGTGGAAAAGGGGTATAAGTGGTAATAACATTGCTGTCTATGTGGGGTCAGAAACCTCTCGGATTTCGTCAAAAATATGAATATCTTCATTTGTGATCCGAGAATGAATGAACGTCTGAAACGACACGAGGGTGAGTAATTAATGAAAGAATTTTCATTTTTGGGTGACCTAACCCTTTAAGTTTACCAGTTGATTTACATTTAATTGTACAATTCAAATAAAAAAATATAAAAATGTATCTTTTATACAAAACCACTTCTACCAAACAAATAAGATAAATCTCTTCTTACTCACCTTTCTGTTGAAGCAGTTTACATGCACTCATTGCTGAATGGCAGGTTGTTTATTTCACCAGTGAGTCGAGAAACCACTGACACCATCACTGATCCAATGCAGCAAAGGAGGAAATATTATCTGTTGAATGCATCCTCTCACACACTGTATATAGCTGACTCTATAGCAGAATGACAGCTGAGCTCCTGCAATCATGTGAGAGCGGTGACTTGTTTTGCTTGTTTGTAATCCATGCATATACCTGAATTAATTACATGCATTTCAAGGCGTTTCATAGTTTGACTGCCTTTGCTGGAATCCAGCTGCGCTGGACTGCTGGAGAGACCAGAACTGTCTCAGGGTATGTTTACATGACAACAATGTACTAAACACAGAAAGATCTTTCTTTTGCGTTTGTCACATACAGACGACAACGTTGTAAAAACTATCCCCATTCACAGGGATCTGCAAAAACAATTAAAAACGCTGTATGATGCATGCCAGGCCAGTAGTTGGTGGTCACTTTGCAAAGGATTACTATGCACCAGTTTACTGAACATATAGCCTACCGGTAATGCGCATGATTCCCCGTTTTCACAAATTTCGTGTAAAATCGTCCTGTGATAAAATTACATTACTCCATCTTTAAAATGAATCCCGTCCGAATAGGGCTTTCGAGAGTATTCTATTGACTCAAAACTTAAAAAGATCATTCACACAAAATTCATTTTTGTCATCATTTACTCTGCTCTGATTGGTCAGATGGCCCAGTCTGTTGTGATTGGTCTACCGCATACAACGTGTATTTTGGAAACAAGCGCCATTACCATAACTGAACTCCAGCTCCGTTCAGGAGGCTTCCTGTTCCTAAAGCTCAGCGATAGTACACACTGTAAAGACAGCAACAATGACATTGATTTTAAATCAATCCCAGCATGGATATGAATTAATTTTGAAACAATGGAATAACTAATTTTTCAACACGAACCTTGAACAGGACGTTTCTCAGTGATGCTACTTAGTTTGAGGTACATTATGAGATGTTTCAATTGTAATTCCTCACCATCAGCATCAGCGAGTGTGCTTCCATCAACAAACTTGTGTGTTTGTGTCTGTGTGTGCGTCTAATATATTGCAGTGCACGTGTGGGAACTGTATCAATAACAGTGCATACGTTAGCCCAGCTGATTTAAACATTAAAGGGTTACTTCAGCGATTAGCATTAAGCTTTGTATCAGTAGAAACCCGGGAGTATATTCAAATTATCGTACTTTCCCCTCATATCCCCCTGAGATGAGTGAATTATGTATTTTATTTCTGGAAAAAAAATTTCCAGAGGCTAAAGACCACAGCCAGCAGAGGGGGCTATTTCCACATGTTTTCAACATCACACTGACAGCACTCGGCTCGGGGAGCTGCGGGGATTCATGTAAACGGAGCGTTGGAGAGCAAAGTGAGTGTTTCAACTTTTCAAATGAATTTGTATGAAAGTTAAGCTTCCAAAGACATGAAACTGAAAATGCTGCAGACTGAACACGCAGCCGCGCTTACCTCAGCTCATATGAAGAATGTAATCTGACTGCTGCGTTTCTGCCGTGACACTCAATCGGCTCACATTATATTGAACAGACACGTTCAGTTTTTCTTTATATCATATAGATTTTATGAAAATGAACGCGGTGGGCAAGTGATCCAGTAATCCAGTAGCCGTGCATAAAATGGTCTCGTAGGGCAGCGAAGCAAGTGAATTCTGGGAGTTGTTGTCTTTCATCCCCATGAGACAAAAATTTTCTGTCTTTTCTCAGTCTAGAAGGCACCAAATTTAAAAATAACTTCAGGTTTTAGATAATACTGCAGCCCACAGCTAATATACATTAGTGTTTCAGTAAGACAGTAATAACGTGAGTTAGCTGGTCAGCCAGAGACCTACACAATATAGAACTACGTTACATACTACATGAAAGGTAACTTTCAACTTCCAGGTTACTTTTCAAAAGGCTCTTTAAGGGTTAAAAAAGAGAGAACATTTAAAAACACATTCTTTTAATACTTTAACACAGTTAAAAAAATATATACTCAAAATAAGATGTCTTAAAGATGTTGGCACCTAGAAGACCCAATGAGCTTTCAAGCCTCCTGAAAGTAAAGAAAAATGATAATTAAATGAAAATAAAAAATGTCCTTTTATAATTCTGTCATTACTGATGACAACCTCTCAGTGGATGCCCTGCAAACCCTGCTGCGTGACTGAGAACAGAAAAATCGCCTTTCAATTTGAACAGCGTCATTTTTCATCCTATGTGTCTACTGGAAAGTAAACACTGTTAACCCCAGGGGCCAGGGCCAGGGCCCCCACCAGCAGCTGTCAGCAATTCACAAAATTCAATTACGCATCATACCTACTCCTGAAATGGAGATGACATGAAAGAAAGGCCCTTGACACTGTAGAGACTGTCAAGTAACCCTGTATGCATTATCCACCCCAAGGACTTAATTGCATAGCAGCACATTCTCAGTTACGAGGATGAAAAAACCCTGAAATCATGAGCGACACTGTAGAGTACTACAGAAATACAAGGATTATTCATTCTCTGTGACGTATTCGTAGAATGAAGCCTGATGTGTTTTTGAAGACTATACATTTCAAAGCACACAGCCTTCTGGATAATGTCCTGTCTGTGCTCAGATCACATGGTTTACAGAGGCTGTATTACATTTATTTCGAAAGGAAATGGCACCTCTATCTCCATCAATCAGTGGCTAATTACAGGCTGCACATAATGGGCCACCCTCGCTGGAAATAGTAGGAAACAGATCTTTTGAATGATTTTGGCTCTCATGGCTGCAATACAGGCTGTGCGTCTTCCCATGCACGGAGTCAAACAAAAGCCAGAGAGTGTCAGCAGCTGCGGAATATCTGCCCGGCCATTAGCAGGTTTGTCAATGCGCTCACCATCTTCATTACAGGAGTGGGGCAGAAATCAATACATGATCCAAGCTGCTTTTCTTTCAGCTGTGACTTGAGATGCCACTTCAGATTCAGCTTCACACATGGATGAAGCGCGATTATCAGACTATACATTTTTAATATCAAATGTATGATGTAAAATGAAACTGAAGGAAATGGGTTAGGCTTGTTTCACACTGAAAGCGTAAGAAGAAGAAGCATCGAATTTCATGAGATACTGAAACCCACATGATTTACATGAGTTCCCATATTGAAAATTGCAGCCATACGCACATTGTCTTACTCATTTCATAGCACTTACCAAAATAACTCAATATTTTTAATGAAATATTTACCTCTGAAAAATTTCAAAATACCTCTCAAAAATTACCTTTGTCGCCCATAATTTCTTTCCTCTTATTTCAAAACCTTACAGCTGAACATTACACCTTACAGAAAAAACAATTGAGTCCCCCAAGAGCAGGTATAAGAAGAATCTTTTCAGTTATTCTTTCCTTCAACCTGCAGAAATGGAGACACAACAAACGACACAAAAGCCTGACGGCGCTGCTCACCTCTCTACACAACTACCGCAGGGAGCGTCACCACCCACGCATGAACCGCCAGAGCCCACTTTAATCACAAGACGCTTCTCACAAACACACACCTACAAATAGGCACAACCTCTACAGAAGTATCGAAGCACATTCACATACACACACAGCGAATACTCGGATTTGTAACCGTGGCAGCAGTGTGTGCGAAGCTGTTTCACTGTGGTTCTATTGCTCGGTCTGAACTTCAGTTTAATTAAACCGGTGGTATCACATCATACTTTTAGGGTATTAAAGGGTTAGTTCACCAAAAAAGGTACCCAAGCCTAAGTGTATATAACTTTCTTCTTTCAGATAGGGTTCCTTAATTTTCATGGGATAATCTTCATTTTCCTAATCTTTATACAGTTAGAGTTATATTAAATAATGTCCTGGCTCTTCCAATCTTTATAACGTAAGTAAATAGAGGATGATATTTTGAAACCCTAAAAAGTGTATCCATCCATTATGAACAATATCCACACGTCTCCGGGGGGTTAATAAAGGCCTTCTACACCAAGGTGGCATGATTGCTAATAAGGAGATCCGGAAGAATAAAAAGAGGAGTGATGAAAATGCAAGACGAGAGAGGACCAGGCCTGGACTATTATGTTTTTATCATATTTATGTGCGGCAGTCGTCCATGAAGGGCTGTTGCTTTATGTGTTTTGTGTTTGTTTATTATTTTATGATTCAAGTTTCATGAACTTCGCCGTTTCGTGAACGTTTGCCGGTTCCCGCCTCCTTCTACCCTGAGATTTAACTTTGCTTTTTAACAAATTTATGTGCCCTCATAGCCTAATCTTTAAATCAAAACTTTCAACCACACTAAACTAGTCTTTTATCAAATGAACTCAGGTCCAACGTTACAGTTTTGTGGAGCTTCTGAAAGCACCTGAGAATATCTGTCCATGCAAATGCATCAATGATTGCTGGGGGCTTCTCTTGCTTTGTCAGATTCAGTTCACCAGAGTACAAAAGCACTCCCTCTCTGGCTCACTGTGGTAGATATCTTCTGCCTCGAAATAGAACTGCACCCTTTATCGCTTTTATATACACAGTGCATTCATCTATTCATTGACTGCTTTTCCCTGGAGTCATTTCAACAGAGCTTATTGATGTTTTTCTTCTTAATGCATGCACATAGGCATGCATCAGAATTACCAGCATCTGAGTACATGTGTAGTCATCTTCAAAGACCTGCCTTTTACAATTTTACTCTTTCATGTAGATCATGCAGTCAGGCATTAATTAGTTACATTTTTAATAATTAAATTATATGGAACTGAAATGCACTCAACATACAGTATTGTTCAAAATAATAGCAGTACAATGTGACTAACCAGAATAATCAAGGTTTTTAGTATATTTTTTTATTGCTACGTGGCAAACAAGTTACCAGTAGGTTCAGTAGATTCTCAGAAAACAAATGAGACCCAGCATTCAAGATATGCACGCTCTTAAGGCTGTGCAATTGGGCAATTAGTTGAATTAGTTGAAAGGGGTGTGTTAAAAAAAATTGCAGTGTGACATTCAATCACTGAGGTCATCAATTTTGTGAAGAAACAGGTGTGAATCAGGTGTCCCCTATTTAAGGATGAAGCCAACTCTTGTTGAACATGGATTTGAAAGCTGAGGAAAATGGGTCGTTCAAGACATTGTTCAGAAGAACAGTGTACTTTGATTAAAAAGTTGATTGGAGAGGGGAAAACCTATAAAGAGGTGCAAAAAATGATAGGCTGTTCAGCTAAAATGATCTCCAATGCCTTAAAATGGAGAGCAAAACCAGAGAGACGTGGAAGAAAACGGAAGACAACCATCAAAATGGATAGAAGAATAACCAGAATGGCAAAGGCTCAGCCAATGATCACCTCCAGGATGATCAAAGACAGTCTGGAGTTACCTGTAAGTACTGTGACAGTTAGAAGACGTCTGTGTGAAGCTAATCTATTTTCAAGAATCCCCCGCAAAGTCCCTCTGTTAAAAAAAAAAGGCATGTGCAGAAGAGGTTACAATTTGCCAAAGAACACATCAACTGGCCTAAAGAGAAATGGAGGAACATTTTGTGGACTGATGAGAGTAAAATTGTTCTTTTTGGGTCCAAGGGCCACAGGCAGTTTGTGAGACGACCCCCAAACTCTGAATTCAAGCCACAGTACACAGTGAAGACAGTGAAGCATGGAGTTGCAAGCATCATGATATGGGCATGTTTCTCCTACTATGGTGTTGGGCCTATTTATCGCATACCAGGGATCATGGATCAGTTTGCATATGTTAAAATACTTGAAGAGGTCATGTTGCCCTATGCTGAAGAGGACATGCCCTTGAAATGGTTGTTTCAACAAGACAATGACCCAAAACACACTAGTAAACGGGCAAAGTCTTGGTTCCAAACCAACAAAATTAATGTTATGGAGTGGCCAGCCCAATCTCCAGACCTTAATCCAATTGAGAACTTGTGGGGTGATATCAAAAATGCTGTTTCTGAAGCAAAACCAAGAAATGTGAATGAATTGTGGAATGTTGTTAAAGAATCATGGAGTGGAATAACAGCTGAGAGGTGCCACAAGTTGGTTGACTCCATGCCACACAGATGTCAAGCAGTTTTAAAAAACTGTGGTCATACAACTAAATATTAGTTTAGTGATTCACAGGATTGCTAAATCCCAGGAAAAAAATGTTTGTACAAAATAGTTTTGAGTTTGTACAGTCAAAGGTAGACACTGCTATTTTTTTGAACACACCCCTTTCAACTAATACCCCAATTGCACAGCCTTAAGAGCGTGCATATCATGAATGCTGGGTCTCATTTGTTTTCTGAGAATCTACTGAACCTACTGGTAACTTGTTTGCCACGTAGCAATAAAAAATATACTAAAAACCTTGATTATTCTGGTTAGTCACATTGTACTGCTATTATTTTGAACAATACTGTATCTAAAGACTACTCCATGACAATGCACTCATTGAAAATTATCAACACTTTGGAACCTTCTGATCAATCAATCAGAATGACATTGACATCTGATACTATCACTTTTTTGTATGGGTAATTTATTTAGCATGTATTTAAATAATATTGTTTTAGACTTTGCTCACAAGTTAAACATAATTAAATTGTGGCATCTTTTGTAGCAATGTTATTTGAAGGTGCAAATGTGTTAGCTTTCCAGATTACTATAGCCTTTTGTGTTCAATTATTTGCTATTTTCAATCCTTGGTGCTCATCTTTATTAAAGTGAGTATGAGTTACATCTGTGTCCCAATACACACATGTGACTTTGGCACAATGATTTACTCAGACAGGGAAAAGAAGAGCAACACGGAGGGAGGGATAATGAATTGAGAGAGGGAGACATGGGTCAGTGATCGATCATTTTCAGAGGAAACTAATGCCAGTGTGATGAGCAGCTCAGATTGTGGCCGATAGACATATGAAGAGCCCCTGGCTGTCACTTGAAAAAAATGAAAATTTGATGTTTATCTGCTTACCCCCAGTGCATCCAACATGTAGGTGTCTTTGTTTCTTCAGTAGAACAGATTTTTAACTCAAACCGTTGCTGTGTGCCAGTCATATAATGCACGTGAATGGGTAACAATTCTATGAGCCAAAAAAAAATGCCTAGACAATATGCACAAAGAGCCCTGTGGCTCATGACGACACATTGATATCTTAAGACACAAAACGATCAGTTTGTGTGAGAAATCGAGCCGTATTTATATCATTTTTTACCTCAAATATAAATATAAATACGGCTCGATTTCTCACACAAACTGATCTGGCTGGCACAAAGCAACGGTTGGAGTTAAAAATCTTAATTTGTGTTCTACTGAAGAAACAAAGACACCTACATGTTGGATGCACTGGGGGTAAGCAGATAAACATCAAATTTTCATTTTTGGGTGAACTATCCCTTTAACTCATATACACAT
Organism: Gobiocypris rarus; assembly: GCA_023029165.1. NCBI lineage: Eukaryota > Metazoa > Chordata > Actinopteri > Cypriniformes > Gobionidae > Gobiocypris > Gobiocypris rarus. The sequence continues at coordinate 19,263,679 of CM040932.1, forward strand.
GGCATTATAAATAAGGGAATAGTTAAATTATAATAGCTTTATCAAAACTATGCTCAGATGCAAAAGTATGAGATCTATATTCATACTTCGGTCTTAAGATGTTTTTTTGTTTACCTAAGAAACAATCAATTCCGAAAAGAGGCAAAAAGGATGCAATAGCTGAAGGAATGGATAATAAGGCAAATCTGCCTGAAGCAACCAACTGGACTGATATCAAAGACAGATAAAAAAAGGATTCATCTTTGATAGCACATGAAATGTTCAACATACATAGGCCTACATCTACTGTACGCAGCACATAGAATACAGATACAGAAAAACTTACAACATACATAGACAGAAATGTATGCATCAATACTAATGTAAATAAATTAATTCATTAATGACAAGCCCTTCAATATGTCCTGTTTAAACCATTTCATGGGGTATTTTAATATATGGCACTAAGAAAGACGGGCCCTATCATATATATATGGCACTTTTACACCTGCAGTGTTTTTTTGCTAGTTTCAGCCCGATACATTATCCTTTTCATGTCCTGCACCACATTGTTTAAATAGCAAATGCATTTGTGGCCATTTGTGCGCCCATGGGCGTGCTGGTCTGAAAACGAGGTGTGCTCACGCGCATTGTTGGACACGTTGCTATTTTGAGGAAACTGAAAACTGCGGCATTGACCAAATGAAACTTTTTTATGGGTTATTTAAATGGCGCGTTAGTAATATGCGCCTGTAGGCAGGTCCACAACACACATTGTAAGAAAGGCAGAGAAGATAACAGAATAACTGTTTATGCACACTGCCGCGACGTATATTGATGCGCTCCAACACTTCAGTTATGCACACTGCCGACGCATATTGATGCGCTTCAACACTTCCTAAGCACACACCACGAGCAACTACCAGCGCTCTGCGTGCAGAAGATGGACAATTAGTGCGTGACATGGGACTGTGTCGATGAGTGTATTTGCCATCCAGATAGTGGTTATACTTATACTTATACGGTGTGCCACTGCTAACTAAACCACACATACACACCTATACCAGTACCAGCATATATGAGTATAACCAAATCGGAAACTGTATGCCCATGCCTACTGCCACGTTTAATAAACACCCTAAATTCAGTTATTGGTCTGGTTCCTGTGTTCTGACCGACACCTGGGAGTGATTGCCACACAACAGTAGATCTAGCAATAGAAGTAAAATACAGTCCTTTTAAGTCTCCCCAACAATTGTGGTCCTTCGAGCCGGAGCTGTGGTACTTACTCTCTAGAGAATGGATGGTAGAGTTTCAACCAGACCTAAGCGCCAGACTCACCGCCACGGCATTATGATGAGTATGAGATGGGGTACATGTTGCCGCCACGATATTCGTCTGAATCAAGGATCAGTAGGCATGGGCAAGAAGAGGAGTTATATTCGTATGAGGAGGGTGCAGCCAAGATGACACCCTCTCCGATCAGCGACCATCAGACACTGAGAGATGCTGGCTATACAGAGAGGACGACCCATATGGTGAATTGGGGCAGCGCATCTATAGACCTGGTCCAGACAGACAGCTAACACATGCCGAGAGTAATGGAAGATCCACTCCACATGGTCAGTCTACAACACGATGGAGTCAGCCCCCAGCCTTTCAAACCGACCCTTTGCATAGCAGAGAAGAGCAGTTGAGTGCCACCTTAGCAGAGATCCGACAGACTAGATCGGAGTTAAAGTTACTTACAGAGACAGTGCGCAGTCTTAAGCAGACCCCTCAACTAGCTATAACGCGCTCTCAATCCAGTGCATCAGACCCAATTATGCCTGCTCAGTCCCCCATATTCCCCCAAGACCATAGGTTTGTGCCTCCTCCCTGTGCAGAGCTGATCAGCGGCAATGAAGTCAGCAAATGCGACGAAGTAGACTGGCCGGACCCTCCTCCCTGGCCAGAGCCAGAGCCAGAGGAGCCACGGCCTTTTAGCGATGCACCTATCGTTGGCCTTCTAGAGAAGATGATGAGTGAACTTCAAATATTAAAGCAAGCTGCCGTCCATCAAAGTAGACCGCAAATAGCCCCACCAGTGAGCTTTCCTGTCAGAGACTCCAGTCCTTCAGAACCCCAGACAAGCAGGATGCTACCGGGTTATTCGAGTCAACCACAAAGTTTCCATCCTCAGTCAGCTCCCAAAGCCAGCCCAGATTATAAATCTGATCATTATGAGAGATACCTGCAAGGTGAGCATGCAGCGACATCACAGCCATACCTACAGAGAAGAGCCCAGCCAAGACCCCAAATTGATTTTCAACACCAAGCAATCCCACGCTCTGAGCCGACCTACCGAGGTCCAATGCCAACAATCCCCTATTTCAGTCACAGAGATCCTAGTGAGTTTGCTAGATTGAAGATCGCATTAGAGAATCTACTGCCCCCTGATGGAACAGAGCTCTTTAAATACCAAATCCTAGTGGATCACTTAAAGTTGGAAGAGGCAAGGCTGCTAGCAGATTCGTATCTGAACTCCCCCACACCTTACCGTGATACCATGGCTGCTCTTAATCAGAAGTTCGGCCAGCCTCATCAGATGGCGTTGAACAAAATAGCCAGTGTTATGGACTCACCTGATGTTCGACGCGGAGATCAAGCTGCCTTTGAGAAGTTCGCCCTACAGATTCAGGCACTCGTAGGCATGCTTAAATCCCTTGGCCCCCCAGGAGAAATAGAGTTACAGTGTGGATCTCACGTAGCACGCCTGTTGAGTAAGTTACCGACAGAGATGAGATCTGAATTCAGGCGCAGTAAGTTCCATTATCCAGGAACAACCTATACCCTGACTGACCTCTCTGAGTGGCTGCAATATGAGTCCTGGTGCCAGGAATATGACGGTATGTCACCGGTGAAGACTACTAAGGAGAGACAATGGCCTAGACAGGAGCCTCGCCAGAAGAAGTGGACTACCACTGTGTTGCACGGAACCAGAGAGGCAATAGAGAGAGAAATTTCACCATCTCCTGGGAATCTCCTGCCAAGAACAGAATTAAGCCGTACTGCCCATTCTGTAACAATTCAGATCACTTCTTGAGCCAATGCACAGAGGTTGTAAAACTGACCAGAGACCAGCTGTCAGAATGGATCCGTACCAATAAAAGGTGCTGGCGATGTGCTAGGACCCATCAAGCTGCGCAGTGCAACCTGCGGAAACCCTGCAGCATTTGTCAAGGGAAACACTTACCAGTGCTGCATGAGATTAATTCCAGGACACCCAATACTATGGTCAAGCCAACGAAAGAAGAGAGCTGTCTGGTGAATACACCCTCAGAAGTGCTTTATGTGGACAGACCAGTAGATGGCAGTCGTGTGCTATTAAAGGTTGTTAAAGTACTACTCCAACATGGCAAGCGCACCATGAGCACCTATGCCATCCTGGATGATGGCTCAGAACGGACTATGCTCTTACCGGCTGCGGCACTCCACCTTGGCCTTCGAGGAGAGCCAGAAGACCTTGCCCTGCGGACTATACGACAGGATATTCAAATTCTTCACGGTTCCATGGTGTCATTCCGCATATCCCCAGCCGATAAGCCTCAGCATAGCTTCCTCATCACCGGTGCCTTCACTGCCGAACAGATTGGTCTTGCGCTCCACACTTACCCCATGGATAAATTGCGAAAAAAGTACAAACATCTTGTGGGCCTCCCAGTACAGGCATTTGAGAAAGCACAACCATTGCTGCTCATTGGAGCTGACCACCCTCATTTGATTACTCCCATTAAGCCAGTAATATTAGGACCCCCAGGAGGACCTGCAGCCCTCAAGACACGGTTAGGATGGACATTACAGGGTCCCACGAGACTTGTTGAGCAGTCCATTCATCCGCAGTGTTTATTGACCTCCACCATTCCCCAAATGTCAGAGCTCTTCAGAAACGTAGAGAAACTGTGGCAAGTTGACATACTTCCCTTTAGGAATGAGAAGGAGGTCACCAGATCCCGACAAGACCAAGAGGCAATTAATTTGCTTGAGTCAAAGACTATCCGAGTTGAAGTGGACGGAGTCTTGCGCTATGCCACCCCTCTGCTAAGGCGCAAAGATATGCCACAGTTCCAAGCCCCAAATGAAATGGTAATGCCCAGCCTCCGAAACTCTGAACGGTGCCTTGCTAGAGACCCAGCTCGAGCTGAGGTGTACAATACTGAAATTCAGAAACTGACCCAGGCAGGAACTGTCAAGAAGTTGAGTTCTCAGGAGGTGACACAGTCAGAGGAATCATGGTATATCCCACATCACATGGTGTCTCACAACAATAAGAACCGCATTGTGTTTAACTGTTCTTATCAGTACCGGGGTCTAAACTTAAATGAGTGGCTGTTACCTGGACCCACATTAGGACCTTCACTGTTAGGAGTGCTGTTACGGTTCCGGGAACACACCGTAGCCATAAGTGGTGACGTGAAAGCCATGTTCCACCAGGTCCGCCTGCTCCCGAAGATCGTCCCCTTCTAAGATTTGTCTGGAGAGACATGGAAAGAGACCGAACTCCATCAGTGTTTGAGTGGCAGGTCCTGCCTTTCGGTACCACGTGTAGCCCGTGCTGTGCCACTTACGCCATGCAGCACCACGTTAACAGTCACAGTCAGCCAGAGGATGATGTGAGGTTTTCCATTGAGAGATGCTTCTACGTCGATAATTGTCTGCAAAGCCTCTCCTCGCCTGATCAAGCCCGAACACTGGTAGATAAGCTAAGGGAGACTCTAAGCTCTGGTGGGTTTGAACTGCGCCAGTGGGCCAGCAATAAGCCAGAGGTCATCAGCCATATACCCAAAGAAGCCCGCTCAGACAGCCTGGAACTCTGGCTTGCTCACGGATTGATAATCCTGAATCTGCTCTGGGCCTCAGCTGGCACTGTTCTACAGACACATTGAGGTACAAACATCGGCCGGTAAATTATGATGTTCCTACCCTCCGTAATATCTACAGGGTCTTAGCCAGCCAATACGACCCCCTCGGCTTTATCTTACCATACACCACCCGTGCCAAAATACTAGTGAGACAGCTTTGGGACAAGCACAGAGACTGGGATGATCCCCTACTACCCCATGATTTGTTACAAGCCTGAGAGAATGGGAGGGAGAGTTACAAGTTCTGCCGAGAATCACTTTCTCCCGAGCATATGTACCTGCTGCCATTGAGAAGAGAAGCATTACTCATGAGATACATGTGTTCTGCGATGCTTCGGAGCAAGCCTATGGAGCTGTCGCATACCTGAGGACAGTAGACAATGAAAGTCAGCCTCATCTCTCCTTTGTTGTGGCCCGTTCAAGAATTGCACCTAAACGATTGTATTCAATGCCCAGATTGGAGCTTTGTGCTGCCCTCACAGGAGCTCAGCTCAGTAAATTGATGGAGCATGAGCTTACCCTGCCAATCAGCCGGACTACCCTTTGGACCGACTCAACCACAGTATTGTCCTGGCTACAGTCTGAGTCGTGCCGATTTAAGGTCTTCGTAGGCACCCGAGTGGCAGAAATTCAGGAGCTCACCGATCGACATTCATGGCGATATGTTAACTCAAACAATCCTGGATGACCTCACTAGAGGTAAGAAGCTAGAGGAGTTGGCTGAGCCTAATCGGTGGAGCTATGGACCACCCTTTCTCCTCCAAAGTACAGACAAATGGCCAACCCTGCCAGCAAAAGTAGAGGACGAGAGTCAGTCAGAGATGCGCAAGCCAGTATTCTGTGGAGTCGCAATGGTCATACCTGATAAAGAGCCTCACATACCAGATGCAGTTCAGTACACCACTTGGAAGGAACTTGTAGAGGCCACAGTACAGATGCTTCATGGGGCGGCAGGCCAGAGCGGGACCCCTAATGCTGACGACTACCGTGCAGCCGAGATTCTCATCCTGAGAGGGGCACAACAGGATAGCTTTGCGGAGGATTTCAGACTACTGCGGAATAGGAAACCAGTCCATAAAAGTAGCCGTCTACTTACATTGTCTCCAGAGCTGGACGAGACAGAGGAACTCATTAAGGTTGGTGGCAGATTGCGCCGGTCTGAAGACTTAGACCTTGCAGCTGTGCATCCCATCATCTTGGATCATCACCATCCCGCTACTAAGCTGCTGATTCAGGACTATGACTCCCGACTTTGCCACCCTGGGCCCGAGAGAGTGTTGGCAGAAATCCGCCGCAAGTTCTGGATCTTACGAGGTCGAGAGGCCATCCGCCGGTATCAACGTACTTGCGTAGAGTGTTGTCGATGGAAAGGAAGCCCTCAAGTCCCTAAGATGTCAGACTTACCTGTAGCACGCCTACGCCTTTTTAAGCCAGCATTCTACTCGGCAGGGATGGACTGCTTCGGGCCCTTTACAGTGAAGGCGGGCAGGCGCACAGAGAAGAGGTGGGGAATTATCTTCAAGTGCCTTACGACAAGATGTGTGCATCTAGAGATCCTCACCAATCTAGATACCAACTCATTCTTGATGGCCTTGAGAAGGTTCATCGCCAGACGAGGGACACCAGCCGAGTGGTTCTCCGACCAGGGAACAAACTTCCGTGGAGGAGAAAGAGAGATACGAGAAGCCCTTGCAGAATTGTCCCCAGAAATCAGACTCCAGCTTGCCAAGCATAAGATCAATTTTAACTTCAACCCACCTGGCGCACCTCACTTCGGTGGAGCTTGGGAGAGGGAAATTCGCTCAGTGAAAACTGCATTGAACAGGGTAGTAGGCAGTCAAACCATTACAGAAGAAGTGCTACATACTGTTCTCCTGGAAGTAGAAGGTATGTTGAATGCTAAACCATTGGGATATGTGTCTTCTGACCCCAGGGACCTTGATCCTGTGACGCCCAACATTCTCCTGATGGGGCGGCGGGATGGGTCCCTGCCGCAAGTTGTCTATCCTAAATCTGAACTCCTTAGCAGGCGCCGCTGGAGACATTCTCAAATTCTAGCTGACCAGTTTTGGTCTAGTTTCATTAAGAACTATCTCCTAACCTGCAGTCCCGCCAGAAATGGTATGCCAACCCTACAGATATTACCCTAAGATCAGTGGTACTGATGGTGGACCCTCAGTTGCCCAGAGCATGCTGGCCTGTTGGTCGTGTCACCAAAGTTTATCCCAGTGCTGATGGACACATAAGGACAGCAGATGTAAGGATCAAGGATAGAACCTACACCAGACCTGTAGCCAGGCTGATTGTTCTACCAGAGGTTCCAGAGGAAGCTGAGAATTAAGTCCTTATATCTGTCCCTGGGTACTGTACTAAACATTTATTCGGAACAAATGTGCTACACACATTTGGGGGCGGCTGTAAGAAAGGCAGAGAAGATAACAGAATAACTGTTTATGCACACTGCCGACGTATATTGATGCGCTCCAACACTTCAGTTATGCACACTGCCGACGCATATTGATGCGCTTCAACACTTCCTAAGCACACACCACTAGCAACTACCAGCGCTCTGCTGCGTGCAGAAGATGGACAATTAGTGCGTGACATGGGACTGTGTCGATGAGTGTATTTGCCATCCAGATAGTGGTTATACTTATACGGTGTGCGTCACTGCTAACTAAACCACACATACACACCTATACCAGTACCAGCATATATGAGTATAACCAAATCGGAAACTGTATGCCCATGCCTACTGCCACGTTTAATAAACACCCTAAATTCAGTTATTGGTCTGGTTCCTGTGTTCTGACCGACACCTGGGAGTGATTGCCACACAACAGTAGATCTAGCAATAGAAGTAAAATACAGTCCTTTTAAGTCTCCCCAACACACATACACCCTGCTTGTTACACACACACAGGAATTTTTAAATATTTAAAAAATAAAGGGAATGGAAGATAAGACTCTGATTGGTTTATTGTACTTAACGTTGGATAGTTTGTGCCAAACCGGTTAAAACAGGATACGTTTGTCAACGGCCATTTTGTGTTCTGTTCTCAGAGAAAACTTCCGGAGGGGAAATTCCTGAATGAAATTAAGGTTCGTATTACATTTATTCTTATCAATTTGTTATTGAACATCTTTTTACATGTCACAGATAACGTCAGCTGGGCGCGCTAGCCGAACAACGTGCCAGTGCCACCAGGAAGTTTCAGCTCCCGCCAAACGAATGCACGACCCGGGCTAAAACATGACGCGACATTGCTGTCCTAAGCTGCGTGTGCTTCACTGTCTATAACAGCCTTTCTCAAAGTGGGTGCCGCGGCACACTGGGGTGCCCCCTGACTGAGTCAGGGGTGCCGCCAAAAATTACGTAGGCTAAAAATAAAATAAAAAAATATGAAATTTCATATATAAAATATATTTGAATTTACAGAAATACATTCTTCTTCTTTTTAACCCTTTCGCACGTACGATCACACATGTGATTAGAACGGTCAGTGCATCACGTTCATTCAAATGTAAATTCAAATGTGCTTTCGCGTTGGCTTGCACTGAGCCAGAGACAGGCGCGCTCAGAGCTGTCATATATCACAACTTTTCAGTGTTTTCAGCCACATAATGTTTATTTTAGGTTTCATACATATACGTACTAAAAAAAACAAAAACATTTAGAGTTTGTAAAATACACAATGATGAAAAATGAAGAGGCAATAATAATCCTTTCCATTATAATTAGTTTTATTCATATCAGATACACATAACGTTAGTGTACGTAACTTTAAAGTTTACTCTATTCTTCTCCCAGTTCACATGCCATTTACTTTTATGTATTTTGGGAGAAGTGGATGAATTCACGTCTTGTAAATCCAACAGATCCGATTTTCTGAACTGCGCCTGCGGCGGCGATGCATACAGCTCAACTAACGCGATCGTTTTAAAGGTGTTTAAACGACAAAACACTTCCACTTGTATATAATTGACAATCGGAATATCAGATATTTCAGGCCATATCTAACAAATTTGTGAATATTTTGAATAAAAAAAGAAAAATGACGTAAAAGCAGATCATCATTCATTCAGCGCTGTTGTTGCTGCGGTGTGTCACGTGACAAGCAATGACGCGTCACCATGGAAACCATAAAGTGACACATTAATAACGGTCGCTTTGAAAAACTCACGCTGGAAGGTCAGCCAGAATGTTTGGATTTATTTTTGTTATGTCTGCCACTTTTTATTTTATTTTAACTGCATCCTGCACTTCAGTTTAGTTCTCCTGGTCAGGATTTGTTGTTGAGTTCTTGTATTGTGTGGTCCACCTCTTACGCTTTTATGGCATTTGTGTCTGATTAATTATTTTGTGAATTACTTTGCAAACCTGTGTTTTTAAAGGTTTCTATAAAGTTGCTATAAAGTTGTTATTATTATTTTTATTTTCAGTTCGTATTATGCACTATTCATTACTGTCCTGTCTAAATAAACAGGACATTTGCATTTATATTTGGGTTATGCAGTGTTTTTAAATTATATTTTAAACTGGGGTGCCTTGAAATTTTATGCACTTTTGAAAGGTGCCCTGACTAAAAAAAGTTTGAGAAAGGCTGGACTATAATATGAGCGCTGTTGATCTAGTGCACTAGTGCTATTGATGGGTTGAAACTTAAATGTCTGACATTATGTAACTTTTAAAGAATCGATATGTAAGATTGTGATTTAATGAACTGGAACAGCCTACTGATAGCAGTTTTCTATCCCACAGATTCCCATTGGCTGCTGTTGCTGCTCCTGTCACGTTTATTAAATGTTTTGAGTATTTTATGACTGTAAAAATTATTGAATAAAAAAATATTGTTCCTGTCCTATATAACAGAGATTTGTGCATTTTTATTATTTAAAATGAAAAATCTTCAATATCAAATTGAGTGACCCAGCACTTTCAAAAAACAACCCAGCAAATGGATCAATGTATAAAACCCAACAAGCTGGGTAAAAATAACCCAGCATGTGTTCTGTCTTATATTTACCCAGCACTTGATGGCCAAATAACCCAGAAATGGTTGTTTTTAACCCATGTTGTAAGTGTACTCATTAAGAGAATGGGGACAATCCTTTTAGACCATGCGCAGCTGGCGGCAACCATTTTTCCCGTCGTTAAACTAGGAAAAGTGGATTCGGACATGCCCTAAGTGCACTTGCGCCATCCGCTTTAGGCCATTAGTGCTTAGGTCGTTAAAATAGGGCCCTGTATATTGTGTCCTAATGTAACATATTACATTACTTATCCAATAAAAAAAAAAAGAAATTAAATATAGTTTTAAATTGAGAATATTTTATTATGTGTAAAGACAGAGATTGTGGACTGATATGAGAAACATGAACCCATTAGTTCCCTGGAACAACTAGAATCAATGTACAAAAATATGTGACCATGCCACAATTTACCAGAATGTTCAGAATATAGTATGGAGAATGTATGTGGAGATATAGGAGGCAACTTTTGAAATCCAACACCAGAAAAGGTTCTCAGTCATCAGCGGTGTGTGTGTGTGTGTGTGTGTGTGTGTGTGTGTGTGTGTGTGTGTGTGTGTGTGTGTGTGTGTGTGTGTGTGTGGACTGGTAATCCCTACGGTATGGGGACAAAATGTCCCCACAAAGATGGCAATATCCAAATTTTTGTCCTTGTGGGGACATTTTTTGGTCCCCATGAGGAAAACATCTTATAAATCACACTAAGTGATGTTTTTGAAAAGTAAAAATGCAGCATGTCTCCTGTGATGGGTAGGTTTAGGGGCAGGGGCAGTGTAGGGGATAGAAAATACGGTTTGTACAGTATAAAATGCATTACGCCTATGGAATGTCCCCATAAAACATGGAAACACAACATGTGTGTGTGTGTGTGTGTGTGTGTGTGTGTGTGTGTTTGTGTGTGAGGGGAGAGTAGGAGTTGAATGTTGATGTTTCTCAAACAAAGCGGAGGTCTCCCCATGAGATTCCACCCCCCTCTCTACCTTCAGCAGTGCAGAATGAAAGGTTCCAGGCCCATTTTCATCTGAAAACGTCTGCGTGTGAAGGCGGTGTTGTCTGACCGACCACAGAACACTGACATCGATAGAGGCACAGCATCAAAGCCTCTGAGCACTTACATTGGGGAGCAGAGGAAAGATATGAATCCATGATGTAACATTCATGGATGTTTTCTCAAAAGTAGAAGAGCTAAACCAGAAAACTGAAATGATAAATATTGTTGCATCAGGTACTGTAGATTTTGTAATATAACTTATAATAATTATATAACTTTTGCTTTTGTTAGGGTCTCAAAAAAGATTTTGAGAAATGACAGGCTGTCAGGGAGATTTTGTGGCTGAGAGACTAATAACTGGAATGGAACCACCACATTTTTTGTAATTATGGGTTCCATGCGTGTATGGAATATCACATTATGCATAATGGCTGTGCACAGCTTTTTGTCACACGTTGTTAAAGGGACAAAAGGTTTCACCTTGTTATGTAACCCATTCATAGAACCGAAGAAAATTACCACATATTCACAGATATCTTAATTTTAGACATTAATGTCAATGTAGAATTGTTTGATATATGAGTAAAGTATTGCATCCAGAAGAGTTGAGCATGTTCTTTACCAATATGTTTTACAGACAAAATTTGATGCTAAACTAAAGGCTCCTAAATTGTTGGTCTCCTACAATATGCATCCAAGGTCAAAAAACACTTTAATTTTCTCATAATATACACTTGTAATATTTACTTGCTAAAATCCTCATAATTTGTACAATTATATTTTGACTGCTCTAATATCAAGTACTACGCAATTCTCTACATGTCAACAACACGATCCAAACTCTTCCAGGCCTCAGCTACAACTTCATTGTTTGAGGGCGGGTCAAAGTAGACACTGTTCTTGGGCAGCCAATGAGAACCATAGGATGGAATTATGCAGATTTGTTACAAACTGTAGGTTGGAGCAGGAAGTAAGACTAGAATTACTGACGACTGTTCTTTCTTTTAGGAGACAATAGCTACATTTATTGTGCACTTTGGAGTTTGAAACTTTGCAGACCTTTAACATTCACAAAAAGACAAACTGTACATAATTTTCATCTTACCCAAACTGAGCAGTAATATGATGACCAGACTTTATCAAAAAAGTATAGGCCCCATAATGTTAGCTCACGGTTCCTGATTAAGCATTCGGTTAATTAAATGTTGAGGTGACTTACTAAATATAGCCCTTATGCTCGTGATATATACATAGATTTCTACATATTACATGAGACAGAGAAACCACATTAGTAAAGTGCATCAGCCTTGCCTACATCATACATCATACAAAAGTTTAAGGACAGTATACATTCACTTTTATTCAGCAAGGACACACTATCAAAAGTGACAGTAAATACATTAATAATGCATTAATAAGCAGCACATTGGTTTTCAACATTTATAATAATAATAATAATAATGTTTCATGAGGAAGGATCATGTGACACTGAAGTATGAAGTAATGATGCTTTGACATCACTGGAAATTACTATCATTTCGAAGGCTATATCCTCCGGAGGCTGAATAGGTCATCAAGGATGTCTTATTTAAGAAAAGTTACCGTAATAAAACTGACTGTTATTCCCTGTGAGGTGTAAAATATTGTAATTTCTTTCTTACTTTGCAATCTAACGGTTACTTTTCTTAAATGGGACCGCCTCGATGACATGCAGCCTTCAAATGCGACTTTCGGAGGATGAGACTCAGCTATTGTTATTTTACAATATTACTGATTTTATGGTTGATCAAATAAATGCAGCCTTGGTGAGCAGTAAAAACTTTTTATTTAAAAAACATTTAATACTCTAACCAACCCCAAACATCTGTGTATCATTCAACATTCTGTAATTTATGTTCCTGCTACGTTTGGCTTCTGGCACTTCTCCCCAAGTTTCTATACCTTGTAATTTCTGTGAAATTACACAAAAAACAGAGCTGTAAATATGCATATGCTAGCTTATTCTGCAAGTTGAAAGCTCATTTAAATAATGGTGCAGGTGTCTATACAGACATCCCATATTAGTATTGATTTGCCAAGGAAAACACATATTTCACAGAATTATTTGATCCCTCCAAACAAAAATAGATTAGATACAATGAGAAAAAATGCATAATTTTGGGCATATGCCAGGTTAGTGAGACTTTTTTGTGTGTTGTAGCTCCAGTAATACTGAAAGATTTCTTTCATAAAATCACTGATATAACATTTTAACATTTATTTTAATGTGTATCATATTCCAGTATTACTACAAATGATGGTCCACAGATGCTTGAGCTGAATATGCACTGTCCCTGGAACTGCTTCTGGCTGCCATTAACTGTAAACCCGAACACAGCCTATGCAGATACACAAGCCACTGCTCACCAGACGCTGCAGGCCACAGCTATGAAGAAAAATAAACTGAGCTTTGGAGTTTTTCTTTATTCCGTTCCATTATCTCACCTCTCATCGGAGGCCTTGTTTTCCTTTGACATGATCCATATATTACATTTTCTGTCTGATGCCCTGTGGCTGTTCAATGTGTATTCATAAGAATGAACAAAGTGACCACTCTGGGATGATATACAATAATACCAAGCTATCTATTCTGAATATTATTGTTACTGAGATTTGTATTCTACGACTTAAGCAAGGCGAGGCAAACTGTTGATTGTAAAGCTAGTACAAACCTGGTCTCAGGGCCTTGGTGTTGATAGCATATGGGAAATGTGATTTTGGCAGTTACAAGAAGCCAATAAGCAATTTTAAGCAGAACCATAATGTGTTCCAAATCAAGAAGACAGTATGCAAGAAGTATGCAATTTATTTTTATGATCCATATATTGTATTCGCATCTAAGCATATTTGTATTCAACACAGTGACCGCTCTGGGATATAATACACCAACAACAGTTTATTCATTCTAAATTTAATTTAAATTTTCTGTACTTTTTTCTTTTAAAGTCCCATAGGAACAGTTTGCCCTGTGCAACACAGCAGGCAGCAGTATCCAACAAACGAGTTCTTACTGCAGTGTCAATAAGAATGTGGGTGTGGTAGAATCATCTGGAATCATCCAATGTCCTGGCTAATCCAAGTAAATGACAGCCCAAAATTTGAAAGCCCCAAAAAAGTGAATCCATCCATTATAAAAGTAATCCACACTGCTCCGGGAGGTTAATAAATACCTTCTGAAGAGAATCGATGGGTTTGTGAATGAAAAATTTCCATATTTAAAGTTTTATAAAGTAAAATATCTAGCATCTGGCGGTCCACCTTACCCCGTGTTTAACTTGCGCATAAAGTGTTACGCCTCTTACAGTTCAAGACCCTTACGCTATGTCGGACGTCATCGTTGCGGCAGTCATGCTTTTTCCAATACGGAAAATATAATAAATATTCCAATAAGTTGAATACGGAAGGTGGTCTGGCAGGATCTAGATATTTTACTTGATAACGTGTTAAATATGGATATTTTTCTCACAAAAACCCATCGATTCATTTCAGAAGGCCTTTAATAATCCCCAAGAGCCGTGTGGATTACTTTATAATGGATGGATGCACTTTTTGTATTCGTCTGAAAGAAGATTGTCATATACACCTAGGATGGCTTGAGGATGAGTAAATCAGTAAAACTATCCCTTTAATATCACACATGCATTTAGAAAACAAATCGCCTCTCGTGCTTTTCTGCACCGATTAGGCTATTCAAGTCAACACTGCTACTGTATACAGAGCAAAAACATAGCAGGGCCATTCTACAGAACTGGTTCAAAGTCAGATTTGGATCTTTAAAAAACAAATTGTCTTTTTCCACAAATATTGTAGGTATGCAAATTGTATAATATCCATGGTACACATTTCTAGTAATTGTGCTAATTCTCATATTGTTTTTTCAGAAAGTTACAGAATATTTTTCCTCTCACCCCAAATGTGTCACTACCGCAACACAATAATATATAATTTAATAAGAAGGGTTATATTGACCTATTAAAACTTGTTTACATCTACTTTGTAAATGTATATTTTTGCTATTTTATTAAAACGTTTCCACAGGCAAATCAATAACAATTTTAACAATATTTCAAGTGTACTTTATGAGATTTGTTGTATGTTGAACCCAATATTCAAGTCATAAAGTTGAATATACATTGGACCAAGCACTATCATAACATCATATCATCATAGTTGATAATTAAATATAGTTTATTTTTGCCAAAACATCCCATGTTTCTGTCGTGACTGCACATTTTCGCTAGTGGCAGTAATGTTTTGGTAGTGACGATAACATTACAGAATTTTAACGCACATTCTAACATTTTGTCTATTTCCCCTGAATAAAGGATTATGTGTTCCCTTTTGTCACTATCAAAACAACGTCGACATGTTTTGGTCATGACTGTTTCGGTAGTGACAATTTCAGATACTTCTGAGCCTAGCTCAAAAATGCTAATCAGCACATGGATACCTAGCACAGTTCTAAACAGTTGTACACACATAAAAACAAAATTTTATGGAATGACACCCAAAAAACAATGATGGGATAACCCATCATGACTGTTTCGGTAGTGACTATTTTAGATACTTTTGAGACTTAGTTCAAAGATGCTGATCAGCACATGTTAGCTAGCACAGTTCTGAACAGTTAACACATATTATGGAATGACACCAAAAAAACTATAATAAAGTTATGCATAGATGTTCAGACTTTTCTTCAATGACATAAAAATACGGGACATATTTTTTACATACATTTTCATGATTTACAAAGAAAATATTATTATTATTAATTTACTTTTAAATAATCAAAAATATATTTTGAAAATAAACAATTGAATAAAAAATGTATTCAATATAATTTTCATAGTTGAAAAAGTGGGTGTTAGGGACAGCCACCTTTAAGTTTTAAATATTATTGTGGTTTTCAATAGATAATTGAAGGATATTAGTAAACATCTATCATTTATTATAAATCTACCTAAATGCTTTTTAAATGTGTGTTTTGGTTGTGGGACAGCAGTTTGCACCAATTCTGTAGAATGGCCCGACATAACCAGTGTAGTCCGTATCCCAAAAGAATGATTCTAATGAATCGTTTCTTTTATTTAATCAAAACATACATTGTTATCAGTGTAGTCTGATTCCACAAATGATTCTAATGAGACAACCAATTACAACCAAACGAATGATTCTAACAAATCAGTTATTTATTGTGAACCAAAAAAACAGTAGCGAAACCAGTAGCTACAGGACGATTCCCAAACTAATGATCAAATGTAAGATTCAAAGCAGTGCAGTGACACACCAGTTTTGTGAATAGTACTTATCTTGTCGTATGATGAGAATTATCTCATATTTTGGCCATGACAATGAATTTCTTTTTACATTGGTCTTTATTTCTTATTGTTTTATATCTTGTTGTTTTTTATAATATTCAAATTCTTTATAATTCCCTTCATCATTATTCAAAAAAAAAAAAAAAAGATTTAGTCTGCTTTGTTAATCTGGAATATTGGCAGCATGGAGTAGCTTCCAACATTTGATCAGTGGAGCTCCTCCAAAAAAAAATGGAGGTACTTTTTCCTACCGGTACTGAGACTCGAACCCACAATCTTCAGGTTACAAGCCTGACACTGCTCCAAGATAAATATTAGAACCTCCATGTGTAAGAAATATGGGGGGAACAGAATCCAATGACATGCAATGCAGCTGTCGGAATCCGTTCCCCCACTCCCATGATAAGAGATGTTGATTTAGTGGCTTAAAAGATGCTGATTCTATCCTGTATGTGTATGGAGCTTAATGGTCCTGTATAAAGATTTAAAGTCTAACTCACATCTGCGGTGCTGAACTAGGGCTGAAACAATTCCTTGAGTAACTCGAGTTACTCGAATTGAAAAAATCCTCGAGGCAAAATCACCAGCCTAAAGGATTCGTTTAGTTCATTTAACTACACACGGATGTTGCAGAAATACATTTTTTTTGTGTAAGGACTCGGAGTATGCGCGGATTGCGGTTAAATCCGTGGTTCAGGTGGGTAAACATCACAAAAATTGCGGGTGAATGAGAGAAATCATTAATGTGTTGATTTTAATTAAGACGCGGAACTCATTTCATGGTAAAATGCAATGAATGTGTCGCTCTTTAACTTTCGTTTACAGCTCATGCCGAGATCAAAGACCGCTATGCGAGAGAGATTGATATCAGCACTGCTAATATCATTTAGTCTCGCTATTTTTAAATGAAGACAACTGTGTGTTGAGCTTCAGAATACAACACTGAACATTTAGGTTTCATTTGTGGCAGTTCGCGTGGCAGCTGAGGAGATACGAGCAACTCCAAACACATGAACGCAATGGAGTTTGCAGCTTTGCTCATGGATCACCGTCATTGTTATGTGTGTGAAATCTTTAATGAGAATTTATATATATACTTGATAATATCTTCGAAATAAACCATTAAAATGTTCTCAATGCTAGGCGCTCAAACATCAGGACAAGCTGTGTGTGTGTCCCCTATCGTTCAGTCACTCTGATTAACGTCAGTGACTGACGAATGGGGGTTTCGCTTAGAAGCCTATCAACTTCGAGATCTAGAAAGTGCCCAATGGCAGTGCCAATGCCATGGGCATGCAGATATTGCATTGCAGACTCCGACCCACTGTGTGGGTATATCAGGAAGAATGCTGGCATGATCGCATTATGTTTCTGCTTCGGAGCCAAGAGCACATACACTCTTCACTCCACAAGCCTACTGAGTATATCGTCAGCTTCTTCGAGACAAGCAGCCTTCCAGTCGATGTTGGTGTTACGGCGCGATCGCATACTTCCTGCCTGCTGAGCTGTGCAGTGGTCTGCATCCAGCTGGTGTGTGTTTCCCTGGGCGCTTCGGCATCGACTGCAAGGTTTCCTCTCATTAAAAGAGCTCACACGTGGCACGTCCTTTACAGGATGTCTCGCCCGTGTGCTTCTGGGTGCGGTCCAAAGGCTGTCTCACTGGATAGTGGACACCATTGTTTTGGCGTACCAGCAGCAGGGGCGCCCATGCCCCCTTGGGGTCAGGGCACACTCCACTGGGAGTGTGGCCTCCTCTTGGGCTCTAGCGCATGCCGCTCCACTAACAGACATCTGCAGAGCTGCAGGCTGGGCGACACCAAACACATTCGCTAGATTCTACAATCTCCGAGTGGAGCTTGTGCCCGACTATGTACTCGCCTCTACAAGCGGCCGGTAAAGGACTAGGCTCAGGTGTCTTCGCTTGCTCGCCATTCCACTCCACGGACTGGATACGTGCGATATTTTGGGTTTATCGAGACTATGTCCCTAACTGCATCCGAGAGGGACTGGGCCCACTCTCCCTAGGAACACTCCGAAGCTGAGGGCCAAGCCGCTTTCTATGACGAGCTCGTCAGGATTCTCTCCAAGGCCGTAAGCGACCTCGGGGCTGGAATGGGATTCCCCCAACGAGCCTACTAAGAGCAAGTTGGATTCCTGGTTTCTTCACTCGGGCCGCCGAGCTGCCACTCCGAGGAAGCGAGCCCCCTTCTTCCCCGAGTTGCATGACGAGGCCGCCAAAGCCTGGGCTGCGCCCCAACCGGCTCGCACCCACACTGGCGGGCCGGAAATTTTTTCTAAAGTCGGCGCCGTGGAAGCCCGTGAATACACGTGCATTCCGCCCATCGAAGAATCCATTGCAGCGCATCTCTGCCCTTCATCAGCCTCACTGAAGGCGGGTGCTTCCCCCACCACACTATGGCGGTGATCCAAGTCTTTTAAGCTCAACTCCTGAAATCACTGGATGAGGAGCAGGCGGAGTCTGACGCGTTCAAAGATCTATGCACGGCGACGGATTTCGCGCTGAAAGCCACTAAGAAGACAGACCAGGCTATCGGTCGGAGAATGGGCTACATGGTGGTGCTCCACCGTCACCTGTGGCTCACTCTCACCGAGCTTAAGGACGCAGACAGGAAGGCGTTGCTCAATGCGCCAATATCTTCCACTGGCCTCTTTGGGGATGCAGTAGAGGCAATAGCGAAACGCTACTCCGAGGCGCAGAAGCGTTCCAAAGTGATGAGTCACTTTCTCCCACGTCGAGCTGCAGGGCAGCCCCCAGCTCGCAGCAGATTGTTATCTGCATCCAACCGGCCCCCTCTACTTCCGCTTCATCGGCGCCGGACCCTGAACCTTCTGCCCGTACCAAGACCCCCTGGCAGAGACCTCCGAAGTCAAGGCACAACTTCAGGAGGGGTGGCCGTTCCGGGGGTCCTCCGCCGTCGGCCCCAGAGGAGGAGAATGTCAGACGGCGAGCCCGCCGCAAAGCGTTTGAAATGTTCCCACGAGGTCCCCTTGGCGGTTGCAGGCGACCACAAGAATGTTTCTGTTGTTTCTGTTTGCAATGCAATAAAAACTGTTACAACCTCCTCCATCAACAGCTGCGTCTTGCATTCTAGGTTCAGATGTGAGGAGGTTGACAGAGTTGCCCCCCCGTGTAACGAGCGGTGCTCCTGCCCTAGTTTTGAGCACGATACCCCCGCGGCAGCGATTCGCTCGCGACGCCCTTCGCTTACACGAAGGGCGTCTGCGTCTATGGCAACACGTTCACCGGAAGGTAAGCGGCAATGCACAAAGTAATTTGAAATAGATTTTTATAATATGGCAATTGAATCCATTAAAATGGGTTATTTTCACAGGTAATGTATGCAATTTCAGCAAAAAAACTTTATTTTTCTAAAAAGAAAAAAAATTAGATGTTAATTTGTTATGCATTTAACAGCTATTTTATCAGACTTAAATATTTTATAGCATTTCAGTCAACTGTAGTCATCTGTTATGTCACCCGAAAATCTCCTGCGGAAATGCACAGAGCAATTGAATAATGTTTTTTCCTGAACACAATCCATTGAAGTACGACAGCACTCTCTTCTGTCCTCAGGTCAAATGCTTATTATAGTGTCGATAGAAATGTGTCATTGTAAAACAACGATTAGGTACTGTTATTTGTAACACAGGCCTGTTTCACGTACCTGATTCTTTCTGGAAAAAGGCTGCAAGCTGCAGGAAAGAGTGACATGCTCATTAAACTGGTCATCAGTGTCAGATCCCACAGTGAAACTATATGCAGTGCCCCACTGAGACTGTGAGAGCCTTATCACACAGACCAATTTCAGTCCTGTGAGAGGTTTCCTGCTTATCTTTGTCTCAGCAAATGTGTATGTGAATGAATATGTAAAATAAGAAGAGGAATGGAGAAAAAAGGGGAGTGAGGAAAAGGGCACGTCTGTGACAGGCCACTATGTGTCGCAGAGACAGAGTGCCAGACATTGGCTCTCTCTGAGGCTTCAGGCCCTTCTCTCCCTCATTAGAGAGCAGAACGCCATCATGTCCCACTTCTCAAATCAGATTGAGGTTTGTGATGACCCTGAGGCTTTTAACAAGGTTTTCTGAGCAGTGACCCCTCCATTGTTTGTGGCTTTTCTCACTCTCTCGCTTTTTCTAGCACATGGGCTCTGTTCAAAAGTCCCATGAGCTGCCTTGCTGTTTATCTATATGGGCAGTAACTAAAACACAACCTCATATGTCATTTAATTCATTGGAAGCAAAAAAAAAGCCATCACAAATGAATTTAAAGATTTAGGATGTTGCTAAGCAAACTAAATTATACTTTAATAAGAAGAATACACATACATCACACATATATTGGGTAAAATATTCATTTATTTATTAAAATATGTATTTATTTTCTATTTTTAAATTGTTAATTAGATGGAACTATGTATAAAATATGTATAATATATGTATGTATAATAACTATCCACCGATCAGGCATAACATTATGACATAATATTGTGTTGGTCCCCCTTTTGCTGCCAAAACAGCCCTGACCCATCAAGGTATGGACACCTCTAGAGACCCCTTAAGGTGTGCTGTGGTATCTGGCACCAAGGTGGTAGCAGCAGATCCTTTAATTCCTGTAAATTGCGAGGTTGGGCCTCCATGGATCGGACTTGTTTCATCAGCACATCGCACAGATGCTCGATTGGATTGAGATCTGGGGAATTTGGATGTCAAGTCAACAACTCAAAAATTCCTGAACCATGTTTGCATTATCCTGCTGAAAGAGGCCACAGCCACCAGAGAATACCGTTTCCATGAAAGGGTGTATGGTCTGCAACAATGCTTAGGAAGGTGGTACGCGTCAAAGTAACATCCACATGCAGGACCCAAGATTTCCCAGCAGAACATTGCCCAAAGCATTACACTGTCTCCGCCGGCTTGCCTTCTTCCCATAGTGCATCCTGGTGCCATGTGTTCCCCAGGTAAACGACGCCACACGCACCCCGCCATCCACGCGATGAAAAAGAAAACGTGTTTCTTCAGACCAGGCCACCTTCTTCCATTGCTCCGAGGTCCAGTTCTGGTTCTCACGTGCCCACGGTTGGCGCTTTTGGCAGTGGAAAGGGGTCAGCATGGGCACTCTGACTGGTCTACGGCTATGCAGTCCCATACGCAACAAACTGCGATGCACTGTGTATTCTGACACCTTTCTATCAAAACCAGCATTAACTTCTTGAGAAATCTGAGCTACAGTAGCTCGTCTGTTTGATCAGACCACATGGGCCAGCCTTCACTCCCCAGGTGCCTCAATGAGCCTTGGCCGCCCAATAACCCTGTCGCCGGTTCACAACTGTTTCCTTCCTTGGACCACTTTTGATAGATACTGACCACTGCAGACCGGGAACACCCCAAAAGAGCTGCAGTTTTGGAGATACTCTGACACAGTTGTCTAGCCATCACAATTTGTCCCTTGTCAAACTCGCTCAAATCCTTATGCTTGCCTACCTTACTGGTCATTATTTCAAATTAGAGAACACATAGGCCTACATGCCTCTGTCTTCTAAATGATGCACATTAAATGACTTTTTGAAAATGTATTTTTGGACTCTGCCAATCCTCATTTTCTTCCACTTTTGACTATAGTGTATGGCTCACTATTTCTCGTTGTTCTATTTGATCTCATGAGCCACAGTTTTAGCCATGCAGAAAATGAGCAGAAGCCTTTTTCCCTCCAACTTTTCCTCCGCATAATGATGGCGGCTGCACTTTTATGGTAACTTGTCATCACCTGGACATAATTTTGCCAGGAACAAGCATACTCACTAGCCACTAGCTGCTCTAAAAATGTATTCATTATTCATTATGTCCTCAAATAACTTTTGAACATAATCCACTTTTCTTTTCTTTTTTTCTATTGGCCATGATATTTTGCTCATGTAAAGCCGTCTCATCTTAACATTTCACTTCTGGGGAAAGATAATTAATGCTACACCACTGTGAGAGGGTCAGCCGGCCACCAGTCTAATTTATACTGCCAAATTTAATTTCAGCACCTGTGTTGGGAATTATAAGCCTCCCTCCTTAGTCACAGGTTTCATGCCATTCTTCTCTTTATTTTATTTGTTGAGTTAGTGCCATTTGGTTTTCTGAAGTGTTGCAGTGAACGACAGTGGCAACCCAAAAGACCAGCTGAATGAAATTAGGCTGGTTAGTGCTGGGGGAACAGCATGGCTAAACTGGTCCACCTGATATACCAGCACTAACTAACATAAATCAACCTGGACCAGCATAGTTCCGTTTTAATATAGACTCTCCTCTTAGCATTTTTAGCTAAATATCTTCATAAAGTAGGCCCGCTCTAAAGTTTAAGTCTGCACTGCATGTGGTCTTTTGCTCAAAATGCCTCACTGCTAAAATTGAGATGATGCTTGGCTTGTGTCCTCAGACTGATACTACACAGAAGCATAATTAGACATTATGGTGGCTGGATTGTACAAGAGGGAGTCGGGCAGATCTGCTGACGTTAACTGAAACGGCACTGTTAAAGGTTCCTATGACTCCCCAGAGCAGTAATTCTTATTCTGATTATGTAATTACATTCAACAAGCTGCAATGCCAACAATTTTCAGCGACAGGTGCAAGGTACGTGGTCAACTACAGCCTTCATCTCATCTCTACTCTAAAATAATGAGCCAGCAATGTTTTTTTTTTTTTTTCTAATACATATTATTTTAAATACAGTAATTGCTACTCTGTGCATTTACTTGTTCTGGTTTTGCTTTTTACAATAGACAGTGTGACCTAACACAGTACCACCATTAAAACTGTTCATTGTGCAAAGTTCAATGCTCAAAACACATAGGCTCTCATTCACTAAATTGACACACATATTTGTGCCTAAAACGATGGTCATGATTTAGGTGGCCTCAGATTTAAAAAAAAAAATTGAAATTGAATAACTAAGTGACAAAATTATTAATTTTTATACTGAGTAAAAAAAAAAAAAAATAACATGACAAAATGTAACCTGTATATAAAGGTGTCAAATGAGTGGTCGAAACATAACCGCATGTAGTCTCTAGGTCTATATAAAAACTGTTTTAAAAATGACAGTCCTTGTATTGATGTTGCTGCGAATGCATTCAGGCAAGCTAGCAGGAGAGTGAAGGCATGGTTTGGGCATGTTTTATGAAAATTACTACGTGAGTGGATGCGCTCCGTCATTTAGAATATATCATGGACTGATATATAAGCAGGGCCGGTCCTAGATTTCTGGGGGCCCTAGGCAAAACGGCTCGGGTTATGTCTATAACCCTTGTTCCCTGAGAAAGGGAACGAGCACTGCGTCGAACGACGATTTGGGGATGCTCCTAGCATCAGCGAATCTGAAGTCTGAATGAACACTAGTCCAATCCAATTGGTCGCGTGCGTGATGACGCCATCGTGACGGCATACCGGAAGTATAAAGGGAGCCGCGCGTAATGGCGGCAGCTATTGCTCTGAAGCATGCGCTCCAGGCGTGCGAGGTGTGGCGGCGCGACGCGGTGCTCGTTCCCTTTCTCAGGGAACAAGGGTTATAGACATAACCCGAGCCGCCTTCGAGGAACTCACACTGCGTCCGGAACGACGATTTGGGGAACGAGTACCCACTAGGCCACACCGAGGTAGCGCCTGCCTAGTGTGAAGCCGGAGACCGGGCACAACTAGGACTGGAGCACCCTAGCGCCAGGCGTCGAGGGGAGATGCAGGCTATAAAACCTGATGAAGGTGTGTGGGGTAGCCCACCCAGCCGCCACGCAGATATCCTGCAAGGGGACCCCAGAAAGGAGGGCCACCGAAGAGGCCATGCCTCTGGTGGAATGTGCCCTCACGGCCATAGGTGAAGGCAAACTGCGCACCTGATAGGCCATGGTTATCGCCTGGACAATCCAGTTACTGATTGTCTGAGTAGAAGGCAACCCTT
Source organism: Gobiocypris rarus (assembly GCA_023029165.1). Taxonomy (NCBI): domain Eukaryota; kingdom Metazoa; phylum Chordata; class Actinopteri; order Cypriniformes; family Gobionidae; genus Gobiocypris; species Gobiocypris rarus. Next base: position 19,287,898 of record CM040932.1, read on the forward strand.
TCTTGGGTGAGCGAAACACACCAACAGTTGTTGAGATCTCCTCCACTGTGCCGACTTCGCCAGATACACTCTAAAGCGCCCTAACCGGGCAGAGCAGGTGAAGTCTCCCTTCTTCCGCCCGTCCACGTGAGGCGGAGGATGAAATGCCTGCAGAACCAAAGACCTGACCACCCTTGATGGGACCTTAGGCACGTAGCCTGGCCTAGGGTGTAAGATGGCCTTTACTCCACCGGGGCAAACTCCAGGCAAGTCGGGCGTCACCGCCAAGGCCTGGAGATCCCCACTCTCCTCAGAGAGGTAATAGCGAGGAGAAAAGCCACCTTAAGGGTCAGGTTCTTTGGTTCAGCCGACTCAATGGCTCGAAGGGGCCTCAGCCAGCCCTCCGAGAACCACTGCCAGGTCCTAGGTTGGAACTCTGGACCGAGCCGCAGGCCTCATCCTCCGAACCCCACGGAGGAACTGTACAACCAACTGGTGCCTACCCAAAGGCCCATCACCCATAGGAGTGTGGAAAGCCGCAATGGCAGCCACGTACACCTTGAGTGTGGACGGGGTTAGACCTGCAGAGAAGCGATCTTGGAGGAACTCCAGCCAGTCTGCACAGAGGGCGCGACCTCAACCCTCCCTGATGATTGAAGTGCGCTCGACAGACGTATTGTCTGTCCGTACCAGGACATGTTGGCCGCGGAGGTCCGGGAAAAAGCTCCTGAGAGCTCTGTAGACCGCCATCATCTCCAGGCAATTTATGTGCCAGGAGGAATGACGGCCCTCCCATAGGCCCCTCGCAAATCGGCCGTCCATGACCGCGCCCCAACCAGTGAGGGAGGCGTCTGTTGAAACGGATTTCCGGCAACAGGACGCTCCCAACACTGGCCCCTGGGACAGAAACCAAGGTTTCTTCCATATGACTAGGAGGCGAAGGCACCTGCGCGTTACCCTGATCATACGGAAAGGATTCCCTCTGGGGGAAAACCCCTTGGTTTTCAGCCACCACTGGAGGGGTCTCATGTGTAGCAGGCCAAAAGGTATCACGTTGGACGCTGCTGCCATGTGCCCCAGCACTCTCTGAAAGTGCTTCACAGTGATGCTGTGGCTAGCCTTATTCCTGAGACCATCGCCAGTATGGAGACAATTGGGAGACAATTGTGCCCGCATCGTCGTCGAGTCCCATACAATCCCCAGGAACGTAGTCCTCTGGGACGGCGTCAACACACTCTTCTTTGTGTTGAGTCTCAGCCCCAAGCACTTTATGTGGGCCAGAACGACATCTCGATGCCGAACTGCCATCTCGTACGACTGGGCCAATATGAGCCAGTCGTCGATATAATTCAGTACACGGATGCCCTGAAGTCTCATTGGAGCCAGAGCTGCGTCCATGCACTTCGTGAACGTGCGTGGGGAGAGAGCTAGGCCGAAGGGAAGCACTCGATATTGGTACGCTTCGCCCCCGAAAGCGAACCTCAAGAACTTCCTGTGACATGGAAGGATGGAGATATGGAAGTATGCGTCCTTTAGATCTATCGTGACGAACCAGTCCTCGGACTGGATCTGACTCACGATGATGGGAATAGTGAGCATTTTGAATCTGAACCTCCTCAGAGACCGATTCAAATACCTCAGATCTATAATCGGACGCAACCTCCATCCTTTTTGGGAACTATAAAGTACCGGCTGTAGAACCCGGACTCCCTCTCCAGCGGAGGAACGCGCTCTATGGCTTCCTTCGCCAGCAAGGATTCTACTTCTAGTTCCATTACCCGAACCCGCTCCGGTACCACTGCGGTCCAGTTCAACCCCCTGAACCCTGGAGGAGGGTGACCGAACTGCAGTCTGTAACCGTTCTCTACAGTACGCAGGACCCATGTAGAAACACTCGGAAGGCACTTCCATGCGCCGAGATAATCTACTAAGAGGCGTCGGGTGTTACACGAGGCTCGTCCCCAACCCCCTGAAGCGGCTGACCGGCAGGGAGCAGTTGGGAACGAGTCTCTGTGTGCGACGTGAGCTGCCCAGCCGCAGGTCTTTCCAGAGGCGGCTGGAGCAGCATGCGTTCGCGGGAAATCGATGTGATAGACGGGATTACCACATCGATTTCCCAAGGGCGCCGCGAAGGAAGCAACCTCGGTTGCCCCTTCGCGGGAGAGACCGCCCTTAGAAGCCCTGCCGCAGCTAGGACTTCTTCCCGGCAGCCTTCCGCGCCTGAAGGACGTTCCTCAGATCGCCCTTCGGAGCAGAAGGCTGCTGGTGAGCGCGCCGCCTCTGTTGCCAAGCTCCCGGAGGAGGGGCTCTAGAGGCGACGCTCTCTTTTTGCACCTGCCGGTGCGAGGAGCTGCTGGCTGGCTGAGGCTGCCCACTGGGGACAGCCTTCCCAGGCTTTGAGCGGCGAGGGAGATACTGGCGGAAGGCCGCTGACTGCTTCCTCGCCTCCTGAAATCTGTCGACGACGGTGTTAACTGCGTCGCCGAACAGACCAGAAGGCGAGACCGGGGAGTCTAGGAGGAAGGTTTTATCCTTCTCCTTCATCCCCGATAAATTAAAGATGTCTCTCCACAGTCACCATAGATGCCATGGAGCGGCCGATGGCACGGGCCGTCTCCTTGGTGACGCGGAGAGACAAGTCAGCAGCCTTCCTAAGCTCCAGTATGTCCTCCGGAGAGGACCCTCGCCTCGTCCAGCTCTTTGAGGAGGTCGGCCTGGTAGGCCTGCAATATAGATAATGTATGCAGGGTACTACCAGCCCGCCCAGCCGCCATATAAGCCCTGCCCACCAAGGCAGAAGTGTCCTGCAGGGCTTGGTGGGCAGTACCGGGGCTTTAAGGACGATGCCGATTCGGGCGAAAGATAGCTCGCGAGCGTCTTCCACCTGCGGCATCGCCCCATACCCAGCCTCGCGTGCCCCCAGCACGTTGGCATAATCCAACACTGGGGATTGGAAACACGTGCTGAGTATGGCCTCTTCCACGATTTGCACAACTCATTGTGCAAATCCGGGAAGAAAGGCAAGCCCCGGCGAGGTGTTTGGACCCGGTGCGTCAGAAAGCGGTCGTCCAGCTTACTGGTTGGCTGGACTTCCTGCCTTTCCTGTGGCCAATCGATGTTCAATTTGGCCACTGCCCGGGTCAACACCTCGACCAGCTCCTCTTGGGCGGGTGGATGAAGCGGAAACACTTCTGATGCTTCACCACCTGCCTCGATGCCCACCTCCTCTGATTCCTCAGAACCAGAGAGGATGAGCATCGGATTCTCCACCCCGGGGGAAGAAGCCGCATTGCGGGCTTCCACACGGGGCGGAAGAATCTCGGAACTGCCAGAAGAGGAGTGGGAAAGTGCCTCAGCAGTCCCACAACCTTCTGACAGATCCCTTTGTGAGCCCCATGATCTGCGACGCCGAGCCGCCTCGGCGGCTGCGGTCCAGAACCACGGGCTCACGAGGCTGGCCGGCCTCATCGAACACGGCCAGCCGAGAGCGGAGGAGCCTGAGTGTCAGCTTCTCACAATGCTCACAGGCGGCTCCCTCGAGAGCCGCCCTGGCATGCTGAACACCCAGGCATTCCACACAAAGCGTGTGTGTCCGAGCCCGAGATGTAACGAGGGCACGGATGCACACACTGCTTAAAATCTCCTCTCTCAGTCATACTTTTCACACACTCTTGGACAATACAACAATAAATAGACAGACAATGTACACAGAGCGCTATGCTGAAGAGCAATAACTGCCGCCATTACGCGCCGGCTCCCCTTTTATACTTCCGGGTATGCCGTCACGATGACGTCATCACGCACGACCAATCGGATTGGACTAGTGTTCATTCAGACTTCAGATTCGCTGATGCTTAGGGAGCATCCCCAAATCGTCGTTCCGACGCAGTGTGTGAGTTCCTCGAAAGGAACTGTCAGTACATTCATAAAAACCCTAAAATGACCCTCAACCCCTTAATCTGTTGTTTTAGAGCAATTTCACAGTCTGCAAACAACAGTGAGTTGAAACAGTCCCCAGCAAGCAATAGCCATCTCATTTCACCATCTCGGTTAACTATAGACCCGATATAGTCCGGCTATGAGTAACCCACTTCTAGCCACATGTCGGTTTTGCCAAAATAACTTGCGAGATGTATGATATACCATCATGTAAGCAAAGTCAACAGTGATTACAAGATGTTTGGTTTCAACATTCAGTTCATGTTCTAGATGACTAGTCTTGGGCTATGGTTATACTTCTATTACATTTTCACTGATAGCCCATGTTTGAACTGCTATTAGACATCTTTTTAAGTGCAAAATTGTTTGCTGGGTCAGTAATACAATAAAAAAAGAAATATATAATTTCTACTGTAAAATATTTTTTACAGTAGAACAGTAGAACAAAATAAAAAGAGCCTACTAAACAACTTAGCCTACTAAAATAATATAAGTGACAGATATTGAATAATTAAAATGTAAAAAATAGAACACTGCATACCGTATTAATTAAATATACATTGCTTCTTATTAAAGTTGCTAAACTTATTCAGTGAAGAGTAGTGAATGATTATCTTTCTTTTGTACTTTGATTAACATTAAAGGGCACCTATGCCCCTTTCTACAATATGTAATATAAGTTTAGATGTCCCCAGAGTGTGTCTGTGAAGTTTCAGATCAAAATTCCTAGCAGATTATTTAATACATCATTTTGAAAATGCCAATTTTGGGGTTTGAGAAACATGAAATCATGAAATATCATCTGCATGCGTTTTAAAGTCGTATCACATATCACTCTCAACAGCTTGAGCACACACACACACACACACACACGTCTGGTTCACTATCTTTGTGGGGACTCTCCATAGACGTAATAGTTTTTATACCGTACAAACTGTACATTCTATCCCCCTACACTGCCCCTGCCCGGAAACATTCTGCATTTTTACTTTAAAAAAACTTGATTCATAAGCCTTTTGAAAAGTAGGGACCGCTGGCTGGTCCCCACAATTCAGATGATCTCAGGTTTTACTATCCTTATGGGGACATTTGGTCCCCACAATGTAATATAAACAAGGACACACATACACACACACACACACACACAAACACGATGCATGCGCACAGAGAGCTGTCAGTGCATCTGTGAGTAGGCTATATTAAATTAGACTAGTTCTCTTTAATGTGTTCTTGCGATTAAACTATCAAATGCATACAAGGTATGTCAGAAACACACAAAGTTCACATGAAAACAGTTGGCTGTGTCTGTGCACTTATGCAGAAAGTACAGAAATCCTGTGTGTATATTAGATGTGTACTAAAGTGAAAGCAATGTAATATACAGTACTATATCTGCTGTTAATATAAATCCAACAACAAAAGAGAGACAGAAAATCACTGCTCTTGACTGAATGAACTTTTAGCAGATTTATTAAGAACACATTTCTTACTTGAATGCTGCTGTTAATCGCTCTGGCGAGGAGATAAACATGGCGGACTGTGTACTGCTCTCTGAGGGCGGGGTCTATGCTAATACGGCAGTGTCCAGCAACACTCGTGGACAGGGCCTGTGAAATGTGACATCACTTTACCAGGAATCTGCTTGTTCTGAGACACTGCTTATGATTTATGGCGATTAAAAAAAAAGGAGTGGGTGGATTTTTACCATTATAGGGTGGTTGTGTACACACACTGGCGACACATTTATGTTCAAACACCATGTAAAAGTGAATTTTGCATAATAGGTGCCCTTTGAAAGGCTTTAAAAAGTGATGCCGGTTTGTCTGGTTGAGGACAATGGACACTTTTTGCAGACGACATCACACTGAGTGAATCAACTTAGAATGGCTCTAATTTACATGTATTTATCTCTCCCCCCATCCTACTTCCCCTCAGGCTGTGACCATTGAAAATATACCCAAAATCTATATGATCTAAAAATGAACAAATACTAAACAATATATATGTGTTTGATATCATTGGAAATGTCTTAGTGCGACTGGTACAAATATCTCATCCCCACAGAAATATTCAAGAAGATAACAATGGTTTTAAGAGTTTAAAGAGATGTTGCATGGTATGGTAGGTGTGGCTTTCAACCATTTGGTCTTCTGTCAATACAGGTCTGTCTGTATCAATACAGACAGTGATTAAATGTAAATTCCGTTTGTTAACATATGTTACCATTTGAAAGAAGTTATTGTCAGGTCTGAATACTAAAGGCAGTGTAGCAGAAGAGTCAGGGCGCAATTTTGTATTCAGATTCGCCCATAACGTTGTGTCCAGCCAACGTTACGTAGCCTATGGAAAGTCAGGAACGCATCTCTTTACTTAAGAGTATTCTATGTTTTGAGGATCTTTGAATTGATTATGTAATTGGAATTATACCTGACTGTTTAATAAATTGTTACATTTTGATTTATTCTGACTTACTCTGGAATTATTAACGATCTCTATGAGATCATGAATGGGTACTTTCCACAAAGGGTTAAACGGAATAATTAAATGTGTGTCTAACTATTAAACATAAATGACCAAATAACCAAATTGGCATTCTAATCTAAATTCTAAATTATAATAAAATGGAGTCAGATAAAGAGGAATTGGAATTAGATCCATTTTGCCCAGCTGAGAACAGTACGCGCAGATACCTTCGCCCGCTCTTCGCTGCCGCCATTGGAGCGATTTCAGCGGTCTTACACCTTTAAATGACACAGTAGCAGGTTTTTTTTAGTCTGCTGTCACTTTAAAACTGTGTACTAAATCTATACGGTTCATTTTCAAAATGTTTATGTTCACTTAAGATATATCAGACTGTGTTTATGTGCAGAAGAACTCGCCAAGACACAGACATTTTGATATGTATTTTGGTTTATTTGTCCATTTAACCGCATGTCCGAAGCCCAAAGTAGCCTATATACTTCTCAGATCGTGTGCACAGAAAACAGCAGTTCAATACGCTTTTAATTTTTTTTTTATAGCATCAAGCATGTCCAGAAGGAGACTGTTGGCTATATTGCGACATTACATGATTTGACTGATTTAAGCTGCGTTTCCACCGCAGGAACTTTCCCCAGGAACTAGGGACTTTGGGGTGGTAATCGGTGTGTTTCGACCGCAGGAACCAGGGTCTAAATGAAGATCCGGGTAAAAATGTCCCTCTCAAAATGGCCCTGTTTGTAAGGTAGTACTTTTTTCAAAGTTCAAGAACTTTCGGGGGTGGGACTTGGGTGCTGAACATGCTGCTTGGCTGAGTTCACTCAACCTAAAAGTCTGTTGTGGTGCGTGCAGTAAGAGGTATTTGCTATATGAATCAACAATGGAGAATAAAAATATGACCGATGGACAGACGACGAGGTTCACAGTTTATTTGCAGAGGATGATATCCAGTGGGCTCTGGAAAGTTGCGCCCAGTCCTACTTCACTCTAATTTAGGCCGTGATGAAAACACTAACAGCAGCAGGTTAAAAATTAAACCAAAATTGTATTAATCACTCAGCACTTCACAATCTTTGAAAGCAATGGGCCCCCTGGCCCTACGCAACCTGCATACTTTGCGTTTAGGGAGGACAATAAATAAATGTAAAACCGCACCTGTGGTGAATCCCATAGATTTTGTCACACATATTTGAATTATATGAAATTATTAGTGAACGAGGCCAATTGTTTAATGTTATTCAGAGAACATACTACGTTCTAACAATAGAATCTGCATCAAAGCAACATTGCCTCCTCCAGGTTTAGCTCTTTGAAAGGCCTTCTATTTTCAGACTGCTTAGTTATGACAGCATTAATAAAAAAACAATTGACAGTTTGTATCATAATCTTGAACTACATAATAAGTGAGAAAGAGAGAGGGGGAGGGGACAAGAAAAGAACTGAAAAAAGAAAAAGACATGTTACAACAAAAACCATGTGAAGCTCAACACTTCTGTCTGTTTATTCCTGGTTTGGTGACAGAGCTCTGACAATCTATTGTCAGACTTTTGTCTCGTCTTGTCATGGTGAGTGTGTGCTTCTCTGTCTCTTTTTGCCTACTATATAGTAGAGAGGTATGCGATTTTTGGATGCAGCCAAAGTGTCTTGTGCCACTTTGTCATCGTTATGTATGTACCTCTCATGTCCTGTCCTGCCTGATTCTGTTTGCCTTGCAAAGTCCTGCCTTATCCAGCTGGCTGTCCTGTTTCCCCAGGGTAGATTTGGTTTGTTTTTGTTTTATTTTTATTAATAAAGCTGGTTATTTCTGCATATCGAGTCCTCTTCCCTCATTCCCTACCCTGACAATCACAGCCTCAAGGACGTGAGCAGGTTTGTTTACTACAGCCTTCATATTTACCCCAGGGGGTTTAATTGAACATAAGATCTTTCATAATTAAAGCATTTGTTATTAAAGCCTTGAAATGTTCCAACTTTCATAAACGCCTGGAATCCAAAGGGAAGTGACCAGTGGGGATTTGTATCTAGTAATTATCTCTTACCTTAAGGATACTGTCTCACATCATGTGACTTGATGAATGTTTAAATTCACGGTCCAACTTGTTTTTCTGACTGCAGTGCTTGATGATTCTGTTAATGAAAAAAATGAAAATCAAACATAAATCTTATCACACAACAGAGTTGTAGCCTGGAAGCAAACCAAGTTTGTTCAGGAAAATGACCCTTTCTAACCCATTCCTCATGACATATAGCTCTGAAATCGGTCCTCCCGGAGAGCAAATGAAAGGGACTGGGAGGGATGGAAAATTGCAATCATCCTATTCAGGGGTCTCTCAGCGTCCACTTACCCACGGTCATTATTGCAAACCTGGACACCGACTACCAAGAAATAACAACGAACACAAGAGCAGATGGAGTACTGTGCTTACTCAGGGTAATTCAGTTCATTTTGGGAGCAAGCAAATTGCTCACTATATACTTCTCACTGTGTGTTGGTTTATCTGTGCTACATTCTGTTCTTTGGTTGTTGTTGTTGTTGTTTCACATGCAGGGTACCATTAGACTGCTTGTTTGCACATGACACATTTCTTCATTCACATGGTGCATTGACAAATTTAGTACAACTCCAGTTCCAGAAAAGTTGGGACATTTTGTAAAATAATAAAATGAAGAATCTGTGATTTTGTTAATTCTCTTTAACCTTTATTTAATTGACTAAAGTAAAAAGAAAAAACTTTCAATGTAAAAATAAACACATCTAGATTTTGATGGCTGCAACACACTCCAAAAAAGTTGGGATGGAGAATATCCAAGTTGTAAGTCGCTTTGGATAAAAGCGTCTGCTAAATGACTAAATGTAAATGTAAGTTAAGTTGGTAACTGTTTTGAAAACAGTACATGTAGGGCAAGACGGGACAGGGATGTGCATGACCTTCAAGCCCTCAGATGGCATTGCATGAGAAACCATCATGCTACTGTGTTAAAAATAGCCACATGGAGTACCATGGAAAACCAATGTCACTCAACACATGCCGCTGCATAAAGAAATGCCACTTGAGTCTCTGTTTCACATGGAGAAGGCTATACATCTGTTCAATGCAGAGATGGCGCTGAGTTCTCTGGGCCCGAGCTCATCTCAGATGGTCTGAAAAACAATGGAAATGTGTGCTGTGGTCAGATGAGTCTACGTTTCAGCTTGTTTTTGGGAAAAACTGACTTTGAGTTGTAGTAACTCAAAAGACAAATCAGACATAATTATTGTTACTGCTAAACAAACAATTGGGGAAACTCACTCTGTGCCTAGAAAACTCATGGCTTTCCTAGGTGCTGGACTCTTTTCATAACCTCATTCTTAACTTCCGTTTTCCTTGTTTCATTCACTTCCATTTTCCATTTTGACCAAGGTATGTATGACTTGTGTGTATGTGTTTGTGTTAGATTAGTTTTGTTTGTTTTAGTTAATAAAGTTGGTGCACAATACATCTCTGATTCTGACTCTCTGCTGAAACAAGTTGTCACTTAAATGATCGATTTTGTTTTATGCTCTAAGCACAATTATTATTCTCAATTATTTTTCTGTGGCCATGAAAGTGATCCTTCTCTTAGAATTAAGTAATAATCAATACTGAGTGTCACAGGATGAAATGGTCGATTGATTGTAATGTTTATGGAGCTGCATCAAGTTAATCTCATTAAGTCAAATATTCATAATTATTCATAATGAATAATCATAATGAGTTATGAATAATTATTTATATTTCCCCTTTGATCTAAATTACCTACAAGTTCTCAGCCCCAAAGACGAAAGAGACCACCCAGACTTTCATCAGCGAGATACAAAAACAAACATATGTCATGGTATGGGGGTGCATCAGTGCAAATAGCATGGGTGACTTGCATGTGTGTGAAGGTTGAGATGGAAACAAATACTGGAATTGTATAGAGACATATACTGCCATCAAGATGACACTTTTCCTGGGAAGCAAGATAATGCCATTCTGCACATGTTAAAACAGAGTGTTTTTTAGACACTCTACTGACGTAGAAGGGATGTGCTTGACTGGCCTGCCCTGGAGTCCATTTCTGTCTCTTTTCTTTGTCTGAAAAGGAGAATCAGACAACGATGACCACTGACTGTTGAGCTGAACTGTCTTGTGTCAGAAGAGATTGGGCAAAAAATACTCATGCAAAACTGCAGCAATTAATATCCTCAATTATAAAACATTTTAAGTGGTATACACGCCTCTGTCAAAGCTTGTTTGAAGTGTGTTGCAGACATCAAACATCTAAATTGTTTATATTTACAAAATTAAGTTGGTCAGTGAAAATGTTGAAAATCTGTTATTTGTACTTTTTCTTTTCAGGTTAAAGGTAATTAACAAATGATAGATTCTTGGTTTTATTGCATTTTACAAAATCCCAACTTTTCTAGAATTAGGGTTTTATATTACAATGGCACTGCAGTCACAATTTCATATTTAGGACATAGAAGACTCAGAAGGCTGTTGAAAATATCCAGAGAATCAGAGCGTTTTATATAAGAGATTAACAGCCAGTATCGGTGTTGTTTCTTTGGAACGATGAGTCAGAACATCCATTACTTCAGTAAACACTTTTGTCTTTTCTGCCTCTCTCTATTTTTCATTTTCTCTTTGAAGGGTGAAGATGCGGTACCTGCTATAAAATACGATGTGTGGGTGTTTTCTACAGTTCATGATTTAGACAATTTTGCAGCCTGGAATTTGTAAGGTGCAGGATGTTCTCTTAATTGACTATGGCGGGATTAAAAAAAGAAAACAATACAGTGGGCATGGCAACAGCTCATGATGAAGGACACGAGAGCTTTAATGAAAAGATACCCATGTTGTTTACCCAAAAAATAGTTAATCCTGGTTACTTTTCCGTTATTTGGCCATGAATTAAGAGATCAAATAGATGCTGCTACTTATTAAAAAAGATACATTTTAAAAATGCACTGGATTTTAAGTGGCAAAATCAAATGAATGCTGGCTAAAAACAAATTTTGAATACAATCAGACTGTTTTCATTGGCTCACTTGTCTTCTATATGGGAAAATCTGTGTTGCTGACAAACCATCATCATTAGATAAAGATGACTAAGATGGACGGTTTAAATAGTGACTCTAATGTCACAATTTAAAAAAAGCCATCTCCAATTCTAGGTAGCAATAACTCGACAAACAGAGACAAGAAATCAAAGGATGCTAAAGTGTGACAGGCTGTTTTGATAATGCAACTCAATTCAACCTCAAAGCCATTTTACATTTTAATGTGTTTAGATTTAAATGAGAGACAGAGCCAACACAGATAAACACAGATGTGGGGAATGAATCTCTAATTTAAGGAGCGGATTTAAGGATGCAGCATTCATTACTACATAAAAAAAAACACAGCTGTGTGCAAAATAATACCACCTAGCTTCATCGTCATCACCTCTGCAACAGTCCTAATCACAATTGTACGCTGTTGGTCAGAAAGTGAAGTATTTAAGCCGTGTTTAGCATTTGTGAGGTTCTTGTGTGGGCGACAACGCTGATTGAGGCTGAATGCTCCTCCACTGCTGTTTGTAACAGCGCGGTGGGAGGCGAAACGTCTCAAAATGTCAAATTCAAAATTCCCAGCGAATCTGACACCCACTGCGGTCTGTAATCCAGGTTATTACCAGCCTTCACTCCCCCATATGTGAATCATTTTCTCTTCTGGCATCAGTACAAATCGGTGGATTTGAATACAAAGCTAAATAAAATATTGCAGTGCAGAAGGGCAGAGAGGATGGTCAAAATGTAAAAGATGATATATCACTATGTGTGCACTGTTGCAATATGCCACTTCACCTGTAGCCTTCCAGACCGAGTTTTCAGGGAAGTTTTCAGTGTGAACAAATAAAGCTATGACGATTTCAAATTCACATCCGCCTACTTAACACATGATGCATTTTGTTTGCATACACGTTTAAGATGAGATAAACAATGGAGTTTCTTTCTTGTCATATCACAAAACAAAAGGCAGTGTGTCTTAAGTAAGTAATAGGTAATAGGCTATTTTCTACCCTGTATTTAATCCTAGCTCCTGTAACACTCGGTTTTTATGGGCGTGCCGCATTGCAGACATGGAAGTAAACGCCCACTGCTATGATTGGATAATGGTTTTGCATATTATAATAAACCCGGTACATGTGGGGAATGGTTTTGAAAACATGTGGGAAAATGGGAATGATTCGCCAACAGGGCTCGCATAATGTCTTTATCAAACAAACACAATGATTTCTCTATCATCCACCCGCAATTAGTTGGAATGTTATTTTTTTATTACTTGGCCCAGCCGATTGGTGGATATAACCATGAACCGCATCACCAAAACACACACACACATACACACATACATACAAGCACAAGCATCTGCAAAACTTCACTGCAGACAAATCAGCATGTTCGAACTTCTGCAAATATTATTTCACTTACCCGTTGGGCAGGCCAGTGATATATTTTGGACATCGGGCTTTGCGAGCCCTCTCCCATACATATTCTAGTCTTAGGCCGTATGTCCACCAAAGCGTTTTAACCAGCTGAAAACGCTAGGCGCCCTGCTGAATACGCCTCGTTGTGGGCGATTGAGAGTGTTTTGGCAGGGCAGCATTTTTTTTTCAGTTTTTTTCTGCTTGCTTTTGCTTGCTATGATACGGAATATCCGCGTAAGTGTTACTAGCACCTCCTTTCACAGATAGTTTGTTTCTGTATTAATTCTATATAAAAATGCTGATACAATGTAAAGTATTTGCTTTGGCTCTTGTTTTTAAATTATTTTGTTCTGTTATTATGCTGCTTGTTTTCATCTGTGGACGTACAAGCAGAATGTGGCGGTTGGTCAGTGTTGTGTTTGTCCCGCCCCCCCCTCCACTGTGATTGGATGGTGGGTGAAAAGTGACAGTGATGAGTGCTGCGTTTTATTCAAAGTTGAACATTCTTCAACTCTCGGCGACCGGTAAAAAAACGCTGAGCGCTCAGTGCTTGAGCGTGAAATACTCGCTCAGCGCCTCGTTATGCTCATGGCGTTCTAAAAAAGTGGCGCTCCCACTGAAAACTATTGAATACGCCAGCCAGCTGTGTGAAAAAACGCTTTGGTGGACACACGGCCTTACCCATGTGAACTGGATCTTCATTAAAAATAAAGTTCATCCATGCATATTGGAATTCAAATGAAGCTTATGCTGCATGTTTATTATGCTGCATGCTTATCCACGTAGGCCTATGTTTTTTATCAATAATAATCTATAACAGAATTAGGTGGTTTTTTTCTTCTTCTGAAAAGGCGGTGTTTCACTGCACTCTGACGTCACAGGGAAGCACATTTTCAGATTGATTGTTTGATGAGCCAGCCGTCAATAAAAGCTTTTCTTTGACTAACAAGGAAGTTTTCAGCTCTGAAATTTACAGGATATTTTTATAATACCATGACCTTTAATGTATCAAAATCTCAAGGGAAAGTTAATTTCTCAATTCATCACCCCTTTAAATGAAATACTTTTCTTCTGTAGCTATACAGAGACCCACATATGCCCACTGTCCATTTATTGACTGTCGGATGGAAATAAATCCGGTAAGCTTTATCTTAAGATCAACCGTTTCAATCAAATTGGTTGGAAATTGGAGAGTATACCTAGCCTGGATGCCAGCCGAGCTTAGCCCAGGAGCTGTTTGGACCAATCAAATTGTCAGGGCAGGGTTTATACGATGATGGACAGATGAACAACAGTTATTAATCATCCATGTCACCAAAGAGCGCTGGGGTTGAATTTGTTTACTAAACAGAGAACTTGTTCGTATATGCATTCACCTTCACTATTTCTCCCAAAAATGATGATTGTGTTGGTAAGTACTCTGTGTATCCTTAAACTCTTTTTACAACACCGGCAAAGAATGTTTACACTCATCTTCTACTTCTTCCAGCGTGTGTGCAGTTGAGTTCTGTTGACAACTACTTGTTGCTCAACATACGTCACTTACTCCGTTGCTCTGATTGGTTATCGGTCTATCCAATTGAGTCAGAGGCATTTTCTTTCCTGGTTCGGTTGAAACACGCCCCATAATCACAGCTCAATAGAGGAGTATCTGACTAGCATCTGAGTATGACGAGATCAGGCTAGAGTATACCAGTCTGGGTTATGTTTATAAGTTATATTTATAAGCCACTGGGTTGATACAATAAGCACTTTTGAGGGAGAACTAATCACTGAATTTGACAAAGCACGGTCTCAAATATTTCAGCCCCTGCTGGTAGATGTCAGAATTACATAATTTGGACACACTGCATCTGCATCTTTCTCCGTTGATGGCTCTATACACTTTAAAAAAAATCCAACTCGAAAAAAGTCCTTACTTAGATACTATTAGTTAGCTGGATATGGTTCAGATTTCATATTTTTACAGAATTTGCATTTTGTTGACTTCACCATATTTAAGATTTGTGAGTTAAAATTTGCATCTCATAGCAACTCTGAGGTTTATTATGTAGCCAATTTATCCACCAGAGTAATATGTTTACATCATGAAGTCAAAAAAATCATTAGATACTATATGTATATACACACACTGTATATTCAAATGCATAGTGTTTTTAGGGTATTATAGACCTGAATAAGCAAAATTAACTATTAATACAGTAACTGTGAACATTTTGCCCTGCTTTATCCTTTAGGGTGTTCAGACGGTTTCACTAAATATTCTGTAATTGCACTCAACAAAACCTGCTAATTGAAACCAGAAGCACATCTGTACCACTTTACTGCACTCCTGACACTCACGGGGTAAACATATCGGCCGCACTTTCTTAAATCATGCTTGGTCAGGGAAACGCATAGAGAATCGCATCAAACAGCTTCAAGGACGAATCGAGGTGAGGACGAGCAACCGGCGGCTTAATCGATCAATCACACTAAAAGCATTGCACCGCAGCCTATAGACGCAACCTTCCATGCACGTCCCATTAGTATGCGACAAGACCTTTGCCTCCTAACGCAAGGTGATTTAAATAAGCTCATCCCATGCAACTGGAATAGCGTTGGGATTGCACAAGCATAAACGGGAATATACAGCAGGACACCTACCCACAACAACCACAGTCGTTAAAAATTGATCGCTCAGAACATGGGACGCTTCAGATGGGAGCTCTCCATGTGATTCAGTGAGTGCCTTTATCAGCGGCAGCTGCAGTTCCCCTCACAGACACTCACACTGCCTCTCTGAGCAAGAGAAACAAGGACGTCCTTCTTTTGCCTGGAAACCAGAGATGTTAGGAACGAGCAGTTAAAGCCTCGCTGTATCATTACTGCTCAACTTTCATTTCTGAGGAGTTAATCAGCTTCTCGAGACATTTGAAATCGCCCGTGCAGGTAATTACGACCTTTATGTGTGTGTGTGAATGTGGAACGCGAGCGTTTGGCTTATGCTCTATGTGGGATGGAGCGGGAGCTGTCCGCCAGCAATGGTGCTGAAATAAGCTTCAATGAACGAGGAAGTGATTTTGATTTCGGAACGTATCGGGAACGGGAGTAAATATTAAAAGCGGGTTATTTTAACTAATTTATAGGCGTGAGAAGATACCAAGAACAGAGTAACGTACGAGATTCATCCGGACCCATTCACCAGCCAACGTTTCGATGCATTCGGACTATAAGCGTGTGGGTTTGATTCGGGTGGATGAGGGAAAGTTTACACACAGATTAAGGGAATGGGCCATGCGTTGGATTATAATATTCTTTAAAATTTACATCATAGGATTTACAGTCGTAAACTCTAACAATGATAATTGACCATCACAAGACGGCTTTTCCTCAAATGTTATTTGACATTCAGGTTACAATAATAATTCCTCATTCCCCACGAGAGGAACAAACGCTCCCTGCAGATTGACTTCAAATGTACACGATGTATGGTTGTCCCAGAGCTTGTCATTAACGCTGTTTTCCCCAGAGAAGGTTAAGTTTGCAGGCACCGATAAGACTAATGGTAGCCCGTGTAATTTTACAACTCTGCACTTTGTGTGAACTGTATGCGAGGTATATTGACCTTTACTGTCCTTCATATGTCGCATCTTGTGAACTGATCGACTGGATAGTATTGTGTCATGCAGTCATTATTATTACAGCTTTTAGTATTGTTTTGTCACATATCCTAAAAATGCATTCAACGATAACACCAACAATAACTAGTTATAATCAATTCAATTAAAAATGTGAGAAAATCGCTATATTATAATACATGTTGAGTATTTTTAAGGTTTTTTTTCTCTCTCTCTTTGGGAAAAACTGCTCACATCCACTTTTTTTTTTTTTACAGTGAATAGCTCTTTATACAAATGAAGGTTTTGCAATTAAATAATTGTCTGTTTCACATTGTAGATCTGGCGACAAGGAACTACTTGAAAAGCTTAACCTGAATGTAATATTTGGTTGAAGAAGGCAGGAATACAAAGCCATCATCATGAATTTTGTTATGAAGCAAGCGTTGGGTGGTAAGTTTCAGATTGTCCCGTTTCTCCAAACATGACACACGCACACAACACACACACACACACACACACACACACACACACACACACACACACACACACACACACACACACACACACACACATGCACACAAACACACAGAGAGAGAGAGAGAGAGAGAGAGAGAGAGAGAGAGAGAGAGAGAGAGAGACAATAGACTATTAGAGTTTAGTTTTACCGTAACTATACGCTCATGCAGTATGCTTGCATTGCAGTACCAATTATGTTTAACCTTCATATATTACCTTTCTTTTGCTTTATATGTCATGCACTGCTCTTTATTTGCACATGGAAAGTGAACCAAGTGTTGCTTTTTCCTTTGTAGAAGCCAGGCTACCTATCTCAGTCTAGCATCGCTTTTCTTCTAACTCAAACATTGAGGTTTAGAGTAATATTGTGATGGTTTAGAAAGCAGTTGATTTCTTGGGCAGGTCAATATCATAACAGATAGAGGTCGTGAGTCTTTGCGCATTTCAGAATCTGCCGCAGCACCCGCACGCTGCCTGTTGTTTTCTTGATAAAGGGCTTTGTTTTCTAACTGGAGTCCAATTGTTTTTCTCTATTTACTACAACTTTTTTGATTTATCTTTTTTTGCTCATTATTATTATTTCCATTTAAATTATTCTTGCAAGACATTTTATATCCAGACACACTAGAATCACTGTAATATAGACAATGTGCTCTGCCTAGCCTAATCAAAAAGATAATAATTCCATAAATATTGGCATTAAATGTCTAAACAGAACTGCATCTTAATGTGGCTCATTAATCTTCTTTGCATTCGTAATGAGGATTTTATCCGTCTCACTCTATGCGGACTTCCCCTCATCAAAGCACTTAGAGCCATCAAGACTGAGATTGACAGTCCAGACCCGAGGGATGTCAGGAGAGCAGGACTGCGGCGGTTGATTAGCATGGATGTGCTATAAAAAGGTGGCGTGCGACCTGTTTCATTAACCAGCTGTCGGGTAAAGCAGCCCATGAGGGTCCTGCCCTAGTCCACTTGCTTTGTCGATACAGAAAATGAGTGAAATCCACTGAGCTGTACGGAAAGGGATTTCACCCTTGAGAAAGTGGTCCCCAGCTTCTTGTTTACTCCCTAGTTTCCTCTCTCATCCTCTCATGTCCTTTTCTACGAGCAGCAGTGCGTGTCTAAGATAAATTGATCCTGGCTTCAGATGTTTTTGGATTATTATGTTTTAAAGATTTGAAGTCAACCTATAACTAGATTTGCATTTCCTTTAGGAATTACCAGTACTTGGCAAGGCAGCAAGAGAATACGTTTTAGGTAAGCTTAGTTTCAGGCTTCAGTTCTGCACAAATGATGATGACAATTATGGTGCGTCTTGTTTTCAGTTGGCTGCTCACGAGAATCAGATATAAATTGCTAGTGCCTATATTAAGCTCATTTACAAGTTCATCATTTTATTTGTGGGGTCTGCTAGAATACATTTAAAGTTATTGATTTAAAGTTTGAAAAACATTATTTTTCTCTTCTACATTGCTGCAGAACCTCTTTTCAACCTCTGCCGGAAATGCAGTGTTATAGTTCCTATCTCTTTAAAGCACAACTTTCCAAAAAGTCTGCTCCAAGATTTTATGAGCAGCTGTAAATGTTATTAAATCTGTGGTAATTATGGAGTTCATTTATTTTTGTCTTAGCAATGGAAAAAAAGAACAAAACTGCTGCAGTAAATAGCTGAGCCATTGCCAGTTTTGCTGATGATACGTATATTCTTTTGTCTTTTGCCTGCGGTAATTATGAGTGAAAAAAGTCATTATGTATTAGACATTGCCACCTTGAGGAATACAGATGAATTGCACTTATTGAGTCATCAGAGATTATTTTATTGTTGCACAGAGAAAATATACTTACACTATTACATATATACTGTAAAACAATAAATAAATAATTAGAAAACACATTATTTCATTTTTTTTTCTTGTTTATTTTTTCTTGTCTATTGTTTATAGTGAATACATTGAGGAATACTAGGTTGATGTCAAACTTAAAAAAAAAGAGTAGTGAATAACGTTCCAGGGGCAATAAAGACCCAAGGTATGTGTTTAAGAGTGCACCAAGGCAGCCAGTAAGATTATTGGAGTACATTTTACAAGAAAATATTGTTTCGGTTTTTCTATTTCACACAAACACACACAAAATGTGAAGTGAATAACACTGATCTTTTAATCAAAGCACCTGTTAGTGGGTGGGATATATTAGGCAGCAAGTGAACATTTTGTCCTCAATGTTGATGTGTTAGAAGCAGAAAAAAACGGGCAAGCATAAGGATTTGAGCGAGTTTGACAGGGCCAAGTTGTGATGGCTAGATGACTGGATCAGAGCATCTCCAAAACTGCAGCTCTTGTGGGGTGTTCACAGTCTGCAGTGGTCAGTATCTATCAAAAGAGTTTCAAGGAAGGAAACAGTGGTGAACCGGCGACAGGGTCATGGGCGGCCAGGGCTCATTGATGCACGAGCAAAGGAAGAAGGTGGCCTGGTCTGATGAATCACGTTTTCTTTTACATCACGAGATGGCCGGGTGCATCTGCATCGCTTACCTGGGGAACACATGGTACCAGGATGCACTATGGGAAGAAGGCAAGCCAGCAGAGGCAGTGTGATGCTTTGGGCAATGTTCTGCTGGGAAATCTTGGGTCCTGCCATCCATGTGGATGTTACTTTGACACGTACCACCTACTTACGCATTGTTGCATGTACACCCTTTCAAGGAAACGGTATTCCCTGGTGGCTGTGGCCTCTTTCAACAGGATAATGCGGCCTGCCACAAAGCAAAAATGGTTCAGGAATGGTTTGAGGAGCACAACAATGAGTTTGAGGTGTTGACTTGGCCTCCAAATTTCCCAGATCTCAATCCAAACGAGCATCTGTGAGATGTGATGAACAAAACAAGTCCGATCCATGGAGGCCCCACCTCGCAACTTACAGGACTTAAAGGATCTGCTGCTAAGATCTTGGTGCCAGATACCACAGCACACCTTCAGGGGTCTAGTGGAGTCCATGCTTCAGTGGGTCAGGGCAGCAAAAGGGGGACCAACACAATATTAGGTCATAATGTTATGGCTGATCGGTGTAAATGCTTTTTTGATTTTACCTTTCCTTTAGTGTGTAGCACAGTGGTTTATGCAAAGACATATATATATATATATATATATATATATATATATATATATATATATATATATATAAATATTTGCAAGGAAGACCAGGCCAATCACAATTCACTATGCAAATTGTTGCAGGAAAACCAATCACTTACAGCATCTTGGAATACCAAATAAATGGATGTATTTGCTTAAAAGATTTTATTGCATCCTCTGGATGCATCCATAAATGCTTTACTATATTAGCCCAGTGCAAAACTGCTGCATGTGGGGTTTTTTTGTGTGCTTGCAGTCTCCACTGTTGATTGATCCTGTAAATCACGGAACAGGCAATCTCCATTTGCTAGCAGCCGTTTTGACAGGCCCCCACACACGATTCTGACCGGCATTAGACAATAAAGCTCAGGCTGAAGTGAAATAATGGGCCTGTCTGGCTCAGTAAGAGATTTAGAGGCAGCAGGTCAGCATGTGGCGAGAGAGTTCGGCACTAAAGCTCACGGATGTAAGACTAATCACGGTTATGTGAGAGAAATCTCCCAGGCATCCCTGCAGCATCATCCAGAATGCAACCAGAATGGGAGTCTACCCTTATCCACACACACTCTCACACTTACTCATCTCACTTTCCTGCTGAATTTCACACACATTTGCTCTGTCTTCTGTTCTTCCAAATCTTTCGCTCAGTACATATATACCACACACTTTTTGCAGTATTTCCTTCCCATTACAATACTGATATTCTTGACCACTTCCTCCCTTTCTCCCTCTCTTTGCAACTCTCTGGCTAATGCAGCTTGTTGAAGTGGAAAGAGAGTCATGCGTAGAGTTGGTCAGCGTTGCTAATAAGCTCGACATGCCTGGCTGTGCTTTAATTTTAAAGTTTATTTCCAGGTTTAAATTAAGACAATCACAGATTTCGATGTGCTCTCAGGCCCTGCTGCATATATAATTTTCATAATTAAATGGGATGCTCACATTTGTGGTAAATTAACACCTGTTGTCATTAATATGCAGGAGCTGCTCGGCTGAATCCAATTTTAACAACTGTATGCGCTGAGGCATTCAGACCTGAATCAGATAACTGTTACACTAGCGCCAACGCTCTAGCACGTCCTGCGGGGTCTGGCGGCCAGCTCTGACAAAGGGTCACACATTAACTTAGGTCGCGAAAATACTTAATCTAATCAAATGTCCCTAATCAGAACCACAAAGCAACTTTAAGTCAACTGAAATTAACTAAATTGAGTTCTATTGAATTGATGGCTGTGCAAAACTGTGCTGTAATTCCACATCACGGCTGTCACAGGGGTTAAATAGATCTACATTAATGACGGAACAAATTAATGACATGAAAACAAGCTATTACTTATGTCATGTTTTCCCAATAAAAAAAGCTTTTGTCCTGTCTTGGCAGGCAAGTAAAAAAGGCTTGTACCTTATTGTTAAATATCCAATACATTTGCATGTTGGTTGCAAGTGATGTTGAGGGAGGAACTCAATTTACTCATTCATTCTACAGTATTCAGATCATTTTATTGGACAAAAATTAGTTGCACTAGCATATACAGTAGATGACCTAAAAGCTAACAGCCAGGAACTAAAAGCCAAACCTTTAAATGACCACAGTAACCATGTGCATCAATTATAATGAAGTTTGTCTCTCTATATTCCTGTGTATCTAACTAGGCTAGGGGAAAACAAACCCTGTGACGTCCGGAAGCTCAGCTCGGTGCAGCACCAGCACTGATGCCTATTGATTTATGTGCTGACCTATAAACGACTGATCACTTACGCTCAGCCAGCATGATTTTTAACCATGTAATGAGAAGGACGGTAAATGCAATGTGCTGAAATCAATACACCAGCTGAGATTGGGCCAAGGGCCGTTCCCTTTGCAGGGAGGAAGGAGGTTAGATGCTAGATCCTCCATTTCGGCCAGAATCAGACAAACATTAAATTGATTATAAGGCTTTTAGGAGCTCTTAGAGCTGGACTTATGGACTAATCTGACAGTCATCAAGTTTTTAATTGTAATGTGAGCCTCTAAGGTGAGCGAAGGGATGGAAATCAGGCAAAGGAGGGGCGATAAAATCTAGAAGGTCCAATGAACTCTATTTAAGAAACGTCGTCAAAGGGATGCTTTGCCAAATTTAGTTTTTTCATAATTTTGCCCTCAAAGTAGTTTACAGCTGTGCTTTCAAACTGAGGTCAGCAGAAAACTTGAGATGAGAAATGTTATCATTTACAGAATTGTATATTATTATAATTTTATTATATTATAACATTATACATATTGCCTAGCCTAGAAATCTAGACGCACCCTAGCAGCAGCAAATGTAATTTGCAACCAGGGTCATCTAGCAACTCTCTGTTGGCTTGCGAGCTTGAAAAACCAAACTCTAGTCAGGCCAATCACATTGTGTATAGAGTCGGTGGGCGGGCTTAACATAATGACGGCAGAGTTTTCGGTTCCGCTACTTGAAAACAAAGAAGCTGGTGAACCTTTCGAGTCGGCTTTGGCTGCGACTCTGGAAGACTTGGAGTTAAGCTTTTCTTTGAGAAAAGAACGGCACTGAAGTCATTCTTAAAAAAGGAAAATGTGTTCAGAGTTTTTCTGACCAGATACGGCAAAAATTTAATCTATCAACTAGCTCTGTTTCACCTTCTTCGTTGCTCTGGTTGGTTGGAGTGATATCATATTGTGTGCAGAGGGAATTTGAAAGACAACTGTTTATCCTGCCCCATTGAGCCCTGTCAATGGTGTTTTCCCAGACCCAACAACTTGATGTAGGTCTGGCTTGTCAGGCTACGGCTTGCCTTCTTCCCATAGTGCATCCTGGTGCCACGTGTTCCCCAGGTAAGCAACACACCTGGCCATCTGTGCACATGATGCAAAAGAAAACGTGATTCATCAGACCAGGCCACCTTCTTCCACTGCTCCGTGGTCCAGTTCTGATGCTCATGTGTCCACTGACACTGTTGGCACTTTTGGCGGTGGACAGGGGTCAGCATGGGCACCCTGACTGGTCTGCGGCTATGCAGCCCCATACACAATGAACTGCAATGCATTGTGTATTCTGACACCTTTCTCTCAGAACCAGCATTATCTTCATGAGCAATTTGAGCTTGACCACAAGTCTGTTTAATCGGACCACACGGGCCAGTCTTCGCTCCCCACGTGCATCAATGAGTCTTGGCCACCCAGACCCTGTCGCCTGTTTCTTTCTTGGACAACTTTTGATAGATACTGACCACTGCAGAACCAGGAACAATCCACAAGAGCTGCAGTTTTGGAAATGCTCTGACCCACTCATCACAATTTGGCCCTTGCTTCTAACACATTTACTTTGAGGACAAAATGTTCACTTGCTGCCTAATATAGCCCCTGTTAGTGGGTGGGTTATTATTATTATTATTATTATTTTTCTTAATTAAGCTTTCAAACTCCTTAATTTTGCTGTACCATATTGCTGTGAAATCAATTATATCAATGTATATATTTATATTCATATATATAATTTTTGCTCATGCAGAATAAATGGGTCTTGATACATTAAAATATAGAGATATCATCATTTTTGGGGTTCCTTGGCATCAGTAAGTTTGAAAAAAAAACGGTCTACAGTAAACCTATACACACACACATTCACAGACTGTAATCCCTAACACACTTTTACACCTGTTTTAATGGCTCTCCAGGACAGGATGCAATATGTTCTCTTGTCCCTCCTGTAGACAGCGTAAGAAACAGTATTGCTGTGAATCGTGCCTGACCTTAAACCTTTGAGCGGAACACAGCGCTCTCTCTGTTTCTTTCTCTCAATCCATCTCTCTATCGGGTCAGCAGATGACCACATGGTACGACACATGGGCAGGTTCTCCGGCTGTAGGTTTCTGGCTCTGAACTGCAGGGACTACATGTGTGCAATGGTCCTTTCAGTTACACACAGAGAAAACACCTGCCATCATGACACACACACACACACACACACACACACACACACACACACACACACACACACACACACACACACACACACACACACACACACACACACACACACACACACACACACACACACACACACACACACACACACACACATACCCACAATGCACCAATGCATGCATCAAATTGACATCGTGATCTGCTCATGTGCAAAAGGATATCATGCGGACACATCAATTCATCAACACATCAATTCACTATCAATGTTCTTTAATTGCCAAGTCCCATGCAGTGACACATTTGCACACACGCTCATATAAACACACATACACACACAGACACAGCACAGATGGGCTCTGTCCCCAGAATGACTGGGGGTTAGATATCTGGTCAAGCTAAAGCCATTCATGTGTGTTATAAATGGATGAGTCATGAGTTTGGACCGTCCGATGGACCTACATGGTGCCATGTGGCTTCAAAAGGTCTTTGCCAGTTCGACACGGCAAAGTGCACTTTACTAGAGAGACTTTATGATCTTCATTAGCAAGCAAATTTTTTTTCTAATTCCTAAACTAAGATTCTACCCATCCCTGTTTTCAGCTACAGGGGTTTTTGTAGCGATGTCATAGAATACCCATCTTTAGTTCGCCAAAGAATGTTTAGTGAACAGTTGTTAAAATAAAACTATTTTTTTTCTATTTTTAATCTAAATAACCTTTTATGCAATGGAAAGGTTATATGTATATGTTAAACTTTCATTTTAGTTTAAATTGTATTTCTAAATGCTTTCTGCATATTTTCCAAGCAAATCATTACAGAAAATGCAGAAAAGGTCATTGCATAGATTCCATGGTCTATGATCCTGCTGAAAAGACCAGTATTGGTTAGCTTGGACTGGTTTATGCTAGTGTGGTGCCAGTTACACAAGTTAATTGTGCCATACTAAGTGTCGTGGGTGGGCAACATCCCATGCTGCACTGCTAGAAATGTCTTCTTTAAGAGTTTTTTTTTATGTCTTTTTTTTTTTTTACTTGTTTTGCTGTAAAATATTTTGTTTAACTTGAAACAAGATAAATTAATTGTTTAAGTAGTTTATCTTAAAATTTGTAAAAACAATTGAATTTATCTATCTATCTATGGCTGTCAGATGATCAGTGATCTCATGGTTTTGTAGCGGGCAGTTATTGATTCAGTCAGATTTCAGTAGATCATTAGAAAGGTCTCTCTCATCAGCAAGCATCATTACCATCGTAAACTACAGACGTCATCCTTCTCCTCATCCTCACCTTTGGCACGGCAACTTTACAGGATCGTTAAAATGTCCCCATCTCTCACAAACTGGCATTTGATTATCAGAACTAAATGAATATTTTATAAGAACCTGTGTAAAAAAATAGCTTATTCTCTTTTCCCGATGCACTCACAGTCATTAATGACATAAAAAACTTAAAATAAGGGAAAAAATGATTTAGTACCTACTGATCTAGCCTGACGTTGTCCAAATGGCCCCATTAAAACCTGTTTGACATTTCATTTCTTTGATTCATTACAGGCAGCTCTCAAAGCTTTTCCCTTAACTGTTACTTTCCTCCTGCAGTCGGCCTATTATTAATCCAGTGTCATGATACCATTGTGAGGTTAATCTCAGCCATGAAACAGCCCTGGCCCAGGGAACAATTATCATGCAGTATCCCAGAGCTCCTCAGTGAAGATTATTATATGTCTGCCGGCATGACAAAAACTTTCAAATGTCCTCCTTTTAAGAATCTTTTTTAGGTCCATGAATGAAGACATCTGACCTAATTTAGGAATATTCGTGTATAGAAATAGATCCAGACACAATAAACGCAGGATGTCTCTTGAGAATTGAACAGGCTCCAAATAAAATCTCAAACTAATGAGATTCCTTACACCCTTAAAGGGATAGTTCATCCAAAAATTCTGTCATCATTTACTGACCCTCATGTTGTTCCAAACCTGTATGAGTTTCTTTCTTCTGCTGAACACAAAAGAAGATATTCTGAAGAATAAGGGTAACCAAACAGTTGTGGGGACCAAGGAAAAAATACTGTGGAAGTCAATGGGGCCAACCAACTGTTTGGTTTGTGTTCAGCTGAACAAAGACATACAGTATATACAGGTTTGGAACAACTTGAGAGTGAGTAAATGACAGAATTTTCATTTTTGGGTTAACTATCCCTTTAATGTTCTCTCTGCGATGCAAATTACATAAAGGAACCTCGACAAGCAAAAAATAGGTTGACGACGTCAGCTGTTAGATAACCTTGACGTGCCACGCTCTAGCGGTTGGGTCTCCGAGCTGCTATCCGGTATCCCTGCGAGAGAACTCCATCGCTCGCTGGCACAGGGCAGAGGTCTTTTGGCTGATACGCCTCTTGCCCTTGACCACTCTCCAAAATGGCGGTCACGGCCCAGCAAGAAACTCTGGCAACCTTTCTATCTCTAGCAGAGTTAATCCTACAGCAGTCCAGGAAAGGTTGCGAGCCATTCCCTTTTTTGTGACTGTGGTCTCAGATGCTACTTTCTGTCGAGTTTTTCTGTAGCGCTCATCAGTTATGAACCACAGGCTGGTGTAAAGGTCTATTAAGCAGTCTGGTGCTTTTGTGATGAACTACTAGACCATTTGTCAGTCTGTGTGTGTTCGAGACAGAGTGTACCTGTGAACGTCAGTGGACGTTTGGACTGCTGGCAATAACGCCATGTTATGTGATCACACTCTTTAATGGGATGTCTATTTCAGCCTCATTACCATAGAGATGAAGTCAGTACTTATCAACAATACAGAAACAACATGTTACAAGAGTGAATGTGAATTCTACGGTTGAGTCTTCTATACAGGGAGTGCAGAATTATTAGGCAAATGAGTATTTTGACCACATCATCCTCGTTATGCATGTTGTCTTACTCCAAGCTGTATAGGCTGGAAAGCCTACTACCAATTAAGCATATTAGGTGATGTGCATCTCTGTAATGAGAAGGGGTGTGGTCTAATGACATCAACACCCTATATCAGGTGTGCATAATTATTAGGCAACTTCCTTTCCTTTGGCAAAATGGGTCAAAAGAAGGACTTGACAGGCTCAGAAAAGTCAAAAATAGTGAGATATATTGCAGAGGGATGCAGCAGTCTTAAAATAGCCAAGCTTCTGAAGCGTGATCATCGAACAATCAAGCGTTTCATTCAAAATAGTCAACAGGGTCGCAAGAAGCGTGTGGAAAAACCAAGGCGCAAAATAACTGCCCGTGAACTGAGAAAAGTCAAGCGTGCAGCTGCCAAGATGCCACTTGCCACCAGTTTGGCCATATTTCAGAGCTGCAACATCACTGGAGTGCCCAAAGCACAAGGTGTGCAATACCAGAGACATGGCCAAGGTAAGAAAGGCAGAAAGTCGACCACCACTGAACAAGACACACAAGCTGAAACGTCAAGACTGGGCCAAGAAATATCTCAAGACTGATTTTTCTAAGGTTTTATGGACTGATGAAATGAGAGTGAGTCTTGATGGGCCAGATGGATGGGCCTGTGGCTGGATTGGTAAAGGGCAGAGAGCTCCAGTCCGACTCAGACGCCAGCAAGTGGGAGGTGGAGTACTGGTTTGGGCTGGTATCATCAAAGATGAGCTTGTGGGGCCTTTTCGGGTTGAGGATGGAGTCAAGCTCAACTCCCAGTCCTACTGCCAGTTTCTGGAAGACACCTTCTTCAAGCAGTGGTACAGGAAGAAGTCTGCATCCTACATTTACATTTACATTTATGCATTTGGCAGACGCTTTTATCCAAAGCGACTTACACTGCATTCAAGGTACACATTTTACATTTTTGTCAGTTCTTGCTTTCCCTGGGAATCGAACCCATGACCTTGGCGTTGCTAGCGCCATGCTCTACTGTTTGAGCTACAGGAAAGCTGTAGCTCAAACCTTCAAGAAAAACATGATTTTCATGCAGGACAATGCTCCATCACACGCGTCCAAGTACACCACAGCGTGGCTGGCAAGAAAGGGTATAAGAGAAGAAAATCTAATGATATGGCCTCCTTGTTCACCTGATCTGAACCCCATTGAGAACCTGTGGTCCATCATCAAATGTGTGATTTACAAGGAGGGAAAACAGTACACCTCTCTGAACAGTGTCTGGGAGGCTGTGGTTGCTGCTGCACGCAATGTTGATGGTGAACAGATCAAAACACTGACAGAATCCATGGATGGCAGGCTTTTGAGTGTCCTTGCAAAGAAAGGTGGCTATATTGGTCACTGATTTGTTTTTGTTTGGTTTTTTCGAATGTCAGAAATGTATATTTGTGAATGTTGAGATGTTATATTGGTTTCACTGGTAAAAATAAATAATTGAAATGGGTATAAATTTGTTTTTTGTTAAGTTGCCTAATAATTATGCACAGTAATAGTCACCTGCACACACAGATATCCCCCTAAAATAGCTAAAATCTACTAGCTTTGTGTTCATTGAGAACATGGTTGTTGTTCAATAATAAAATTAATCCTCAAAAATACAACTTGCCTAATAATTCTGCACTCCCTGTATTTGGAAATCTATACTAATAGCTATTCAATCTGGTCTAGTTGCTTTGGGTTCTCTTTAGATATTATGTTCAAGCTAATACAACAGTGGCGACATGACCTGTCATGTGAGCACTTTTACCATATATATATATATATATATATATATATATATATATATATATATATATATATATATTCTATGGGCAAAAAGCTTCTTGCAAATAAATCATATAAACATAAGTATCACCTCAAATTAAAGCAGTATTTTATTAAATCAGTATTTCATTATAATCAATTATTTTGATTCTTAATAAAAATTAAAAATAAATTATAATTTTTTAAAAAAAATATATATAATATATATATATATATATATATATATATATATATATATATATATATATACATATATTAAGAAATTAATTATTTTATTCAGCATGGACAGGTTAAATCGACCAAAAGTGACAAAAAATTTCATTTTAAAATATATTCAAAATGTATTTTAAATGTATACATATTTATTATTATATTATATTAGGTCTTATCTTATTTATTGAAATGCCATCCCACAATGTGCCCCTATGGACCCTTAAAGGTGAAGTGTATTATTTCTGTCACAGCACTAAACCTGCAGTAAATGCTAAAATAATTATTGTTTCTAAACAGGTTTCCCATAAACTCCATTGGCTAAGCTAGAAGCTGTCAAATACATTCAAACACATGTTTTGAAAGCGCCATGAGCTGCAGTGTTTACACACTTCAGGAAATCAACCTATGAATGGTTTACTTATAGTTGTCACTGCACATTAACCTAATGCACTTTAACATCAGATTAATTACACACTTCACCTGTACTGTCAAATAGAGTATATACAATGTCAGCAGCACATATTACTTCATACTTAAAAAGAAAGAAAGCCATGATACCTTCAGAAGTTTCAGACAGAACTGGATCCCAGCATTACCCCAGCTTCCACTGATGCAGACAGCAGGCTACACCATTCACCATCTGTCACGGGGAAATTCCTTCCCCCTCTTGTGAAAGTTGTAATAAATTTTATGTGACTAAAAGGAGAAGGGCTGAACGGAACAAAGGCGAGTATCTACAGTACATTTTGATCATTGCAAGCTATTTTTGGCTTCGCGTTTGCTGGCAGATGGAGTCCAAACCACTTCAAAAAATATTCCCTGAGACACTAAGCAGTAGCATTACGTTTCTATTGATGTTTACAATGCAAACAAAAGGTTTCAGAGAATATACCCTAAAACTGTACGGGTCAGTTTCTGGTACAGTATGTCATTACCAGTCTTGTTATATTTATATGGATGTACTAGAAGATTCACCACCATGGTAAATTCCTTGCTGTAAAAGATTCGGACATGAGCTCAATGGTTAAAACACATTATGTTTACATTGAAAAACAATGGAAAAACGTGTTCTGTGTGAACAACAATTTTGCACACCTATAAATAAGTCCTAATAGCTGATGTAATTTGTTTAATGATGTTTAGATGTATATTTTTTTATTGGAAAAAACAAACACCTTGAAAAAGTCCAAAGCCATGAATTCTAAAGCATATAAAGAAATACATTATGTTCTATTCAGGCCAAAAAAAATATACATAATTCAGCATCTCTCACCACTTCCTCACCTGGCCCCACACACCCACTAAAATCTATTCCTGGAGAGAGAATGGCCTTGCTTTTAACAAATGGTGTATATGAAATTGTGCAGCATATGCAGTCATTGTGGTCCTCATGACACTGGTGGAGAGTTATGGCCTACAGTGACGCCATTTCAAAATCATTCATCACAGTGAGCTTTGCGCTGTGAGCAACCTTAGGAATATAAAAAGGGAGTCCATGGCCTCCAAACGGGGTTGTGTGTACAATATTAACACGGCTGCAAAAGGTTGCATGCTTTCAAATCCTGTGCCTTTAACATACTGTACTTTAAAACTCCTTCAATGGCCAAAAAAAAAAAAATTGTAATACAGCATTATGTGATCTTTAAAATTACTTTAAAATACTTTGAAAGAAAAAACTTAGTTTTTTTCGTGATGGAGGGTTTTTTCTATTCGAGTTGAAGGTCTCAGAACTAATCTTGTGTTCCGGTATGCCTTTGGAGCGGTACTCACATGGTGAAGGTAGGCGTTAGAGAAAAAGAGGGTAGTGGGCGTCTGGAGAGGCCTCTGCTGACCCACCAACACTTTACAGAGTCCCTGCAGAGCCCCGCCAGAAAGCACCACCTCCATCGAAACAAACACATTTAGCCAGCACTCAATGCCAGGGAGAGCAAAAGCTGCCAAAACACACTTCTTCACTTACAGTTGACTTTTGCTTAATGTCTTCAGAAATCTACAGTGATTTATAGCCTCTTTTTTATTTGTATATCATATTTTTCTTGTTATATCGTAGAATCCACCCAGTTTTTATAAAACATTGATTTTGCTTTATTGTATGGGCGTGTGTGTGTGTGTATATATATATATATATATATATATATATATATATATATATATATATATATATATATATATATATATATATATATATATATATCCAGATCAGGATTTGAGCAAGTTTGACAAGGGAAAAATGTTGATGCTAGACGACTGGATCAGAGCATCTCCAAAACTGCAGCTCTTGTGGGGTGTTCCCGGTGTGCAGTGGTCAGAATTTATCAAAAGGTCCACGGAAGGAACAGGGGTGAACCGGCGACAGGGTCATGGGCGGCCAAGGCTCATTGATGCACATGGGGAGTGAAGGCTGGTTTGTTACATAAGTTAATGCTGGTTCTGATAGAAAGGTGTCAAAAAAAAAAAAAACTATCAGACCAGTCAGGGTGCCCATGCTGACCCCTGTCTACCACAGAAAGCAACAGCAGTGGGCACGTGATCATCAGAACTGGACCACAGCGGCCTGGTCTGATGAATCACATTTTCTTTTACATCACGTGTTTGGCCGGGTGCATGTGCGTCACTTACCTGGGGAACAAATGGCACCAGGATGCACTTTGGGAAGAAGGCAAGCCAGCGGAGGCAGTGTGATGCTTTGGGCAATGTTCTGCTGGGAAATCTTGGGTCCTGCCATCCGTGTGGATGTTACTTTGACACATACCACCTACCTAAGCATTGTTGCAGACCAGGCACACCGTTTCAATAGTATTCCCTGGTGGCTGTGACCTTTTCAGCAGGATAATATGCCCTGCCACAAAGCAAAAATGCTTCAGCAATGATTTGAGGAGCACAACAACAAGTTTGAGGTGTTGACTTGGCCTCCAAATTCCCCAGATCTCAATCCAATCGAGTATTTGTGAGATGTGCTGAACAAACAAGTCCGATCTATGGAGGCCCCACCTTGCATAACGAGGCCCTGGTTCGTTATCTATGTTGGGACTTTCCATAGACATAATGTTTTTTATACTGTACAAACTGTATATTCTGTGCCTTTACACTAACCCAACCCCTAAACCTACCCATCACACAAAACTTTCTGCATTTTTACATTTTCAAAAAAAATTATTTGAACTAGTGATCTGAGACATCGTCCACACAGCAACAGTTCAAAAAGGTTGTGGCCGGGGTGAGATGAGTCTGTGATGATTTTACCTGCCCTCTTCCTCACTCTGAAAGAGTACAGGTCCTGGAGGGTGGACAGAGGGGCACCGATATTCACTCTCTGCAATCTGGACTGTCCGTTGTAGTCTCCTGATGTCTGATTTGGTGACTGAATCAAACCAGACAGTTATAGATAAACACAGGACAGACTCAATGATGGCTGAGTAGAATTGTGTCAGCAGCTCCTGTGGCAGGTTGAACTTCATCAGCTGGCGAAGGAAGTACAAACTCTGCTGGGCCTTTTTCACAATGGTCAATGTGATTGTCCCACTTTAGGTCCTGAGAGATGGTGGTGCTCAGGAACCTGAACGACTCCTGAATAGCTCATGATGATGAGCTCTCCCCTGTTTTTAGGATGTTAAGCTCCAGGTTGTAATGACTGCACCAGACAGCCAGTTGTTCGACCTCTTGGTGACTCGTCACCATCCTGGATGAGGCCAATGACTATGGTGGCATCCGCAAACTTCAGAAGCTTGACTGAGGTGCAGTCATTTGTGTACAGTGAGAAGAGCAGTGGAGAGAGGACACAACCCTCAGGAGCGCCAGTGCTGATAGTGAGAGGAAAGTATGAGAATAGTGAAGGAAAATAGTATTTTACATGGCGTGTTTATTATTTATTCTTGTAGAGTATTGCATAATTAGCTTTGCAACTGGCTAATGTCTGTAATATTATTATTATACTACTTTTCAGATCAAAAACCACAATGGAAACAAACAGGAAATGGAAGGAATAATGCATGTGACATTTTGTTATGTTCAGATAAATTAGGGAACTAAAAGCAGAGAGCTACTGTAGCTTTGGTAAAATCTGGAACTGTAAGGATATAGGTTCAAATTCACAAGTTTAAGCTGTTAACTGTACGTATTGTGCCCTTAAACAGTTGTATGTGCTCTGGATAAAAGCTTCAGCAAAATGACAAATTAGTAACTAAGATAGGAAAACACACGCAAATCTCCAGTTGTGGCTGCAGCTGGTGTTTTGATGATGCTGCAGATTCACTCAAATTCATGGGCTTTCCAATTCTGTGTTTTACTTAGAATAATAAATCTGAGCACACTGGCCTTATTAGATCTGCAAGTTTACCCCATCACAACAGCCAAGGCAGCACTTTATTGGTGCAGAGTGTTAAAGGGATACTTCGCCAAGAAATCAAACCTCTCTTCTGTGAAAGTATTTAGTCCACAGTGGAATTCAATGGGGTCAGATGTTGTTCGGACCTCAAAGTTATCTTATCTCTTAAAATATCTTTTGAAAAAGGTGAGGGCGAGGAAATGATGACAAATAAATTTGGGGGCGAACTGTCACTTTAAGTGCAGTACTGGGAAATTATTTCACTCAAATGAATTTTACTTCTCAATGCTTTATATTGGTGAGCGAAAAAACATTTTAGCCTGTTTTTTGTCACACTGTAGCATTTTACAAAGTATCTTGATACTGGAAAATCTATACTGAAATTCCACTAAAAGTGTAGTTAAGTTAGTAGCATTTCTAATTTTAGTTAATTGTGCACCATCATTGATAAAAGTACTAATTCATCCACAAAATGGCAATTCTAAACAATGTAAGAGTGAGTTTTGAGGTGAACTGTCCCTTTATGGATCCATCTGAAAAATAAATGTAACAAATTTGAAGATGCAAAATCTTGGTGAATCACTTTAGAGGGATAGTTTATTTTTTCTGACAAGCTGAATTAAAGACAGACCATTTCCCCATTTCTCAGAAATGCTTCTTAAATGTCAGAGCGTTCTGCATAATAAACAGTCAGGCCTGCTTCCAAAAAAGAAAGAACACCTCGGAAAAAAAAATGTTAACACCAAAAAATATCACCTGGAGAGGGTCAAATCAACACACGCAGCTCAGATCAACTTGACTTCAAAATTGTAGTCTGTGTGTGTGTGTGTTTTGGAGAAGACAGGATGGTTTGTGTCTTTAGAGATGCTGAGCTCAGGTGGACTTCTGGGACTGGTTGAGTGCAGACATGAAAGGGCAGCACTGTCCTTGAAACAACAGCTATGGTGATATCTGTCTTGTCCATACACTCCAATGCACAATACATCTGACTACAGGCCAAATGCACTAGACCAAACTGACCTGTCCTGGGAAGGAAAGATAACATGGGATCCAAAACACAGCGTCCACATTCAACATCTAACTTTAACTTTAATTTTTAGAAACGCTTAAGATTATTTGATGCACTTGGTACACTATCATACGAGTGTGACAGAAGGGGGAACAGGTGGATGGAGACAGACAAAGACATAGACAGATAGTGTGACTCCCATAAAATAATAATGGAAGCAAAATCGATTGCAATCAACCAATTCTGCAGGTGAACAATTCCAGAGTCATGCATGGGTACACATAGAAAGGTCATAGACGTGAATGGGATTGCACACTTCAACAATGAACGACATTTAGGTTGAAGGCACGTCTCAGGAAGTGCACAACAGAGTACTCTATGAAAGAAAACATCAGCATAGGCCCGAGCACTAGTATTATTTGCGGTTATTGCAAGTCCCAGCAGACAGTGGACAAGCAAAGCTAATGTAAGAATGTAATTAGAAACCCATTTGTGGCAAATGTACAGACATAGCTGTGTAATAGCTGAAAATGGGGGCCGACATCAGCTGCATAATAACAGACAATTCAAAGGGGAGGTTAGAAGTTCCTCTGTTACTTTACATTAACAGGTTAAAGGACACTGGATTTGCTTTTTCTCTGATGGTCTAGCCAGAAAATAATGCAACTATTGACACACTTAAAAAAAAAAAAATTCAACACGCACACACACACGTCTGGTTTGCTATCTTTGTGGGGAATCTCCACAGAAGTAATGGTTTTTATACTGTACAAAACTTTATATTCTATCCCCTTACCCTTACCCCTAAACCTACCCATCACTCAAAACTTTCTGCATTTGTACATTTTCAAAAAACCAAAAAAACCAAATCATCCTGTATTATTTATTGGCTTGTTTCCACATGGGGACCTCAATTTAGGTGAAACGAGTCCCCATGAGTTAGTGTGCATTCAGATTGAAGTCCCCACCAGGATAGAAAAACATGAACACACATACACACACTGGTTTCCATGCTTTATGGGGACTTCCCATAGATGTAATGATTTTTGTACTGTACAAACTGTATATTCTATCCCCCTACACTAACCCTACCCTAAACCTACCTGTCAGAGAAACCTTTCTGCGTTTTTAAAACACGCACAGAAAGACAGATGATTAGATAGACAGACAGACAGACAGATGGATAGATGGATGGATAGATAGATAGATAGATAGATAGATAGATAGATAGATAGATAGATAGATAGATAGATAGATAGATAGATAGATAGATAGATAGATAGATAGATAGATAGATAGATAGATAGATAGATAGATAGATAGATAGATAGATAGATAGATAGATAGATAGATAGATAGATAGATAGAATCACATTTCTGGAGATCCTGTGATAGCACTATCACATTTCTGAAGAATTATATTTTTCTTGCTTTCCTCTGTAAGCTGTCAACATGTTTATGTAGCATTCGTAGTGATTTATGCCACTATTACACCTCTTCCAGGGAGGATTCATTATTTAAACAATGTTCTAGCTCATTTTGAGCATGAAGAAAAAAAATCACAGACTTGAATCATGTCAGAATCCATAATTAGCGAGAAGAGAATGTGGCTCTGGAAGTGATTTCATAAAAGCAAACATTGTCAACACAGTGTTCATTGAACAGAGGCTGTCCCATCACAGGACATGATGTCACCATGGGCCATGTTCCAAGTTGAGTTGGTATCATGCTGAGCATTAATGAGGGGGAAACCAAAATGATATGCTAGGCTTCAGGGGTGAGACAGGGACAATGGTGGTAGATGCTTGAAGCGGTTAATTACTAATGATTCCGATTAGGGAAGAGGGATGCTGGAATGCAATCAGGGTGAAGCTGATTAATTAGAATCTGCTCATTACATGATAAGATCTTAAAATAGATTATTTAACCAGGAATGGGGTGTAAACCCAAAATCAAAGCTACGTGTTTGTAGTTCCCACAGTGCTAGAGTATTTCCCACATTTGAACTCTTCTTCACACTGCAAAAAAGTACTTCAGTTAATTTTTTCGACTGGGTTCCAAGGACAAACTAAACACATTTTTAGAATTCATAGAAACTGGGGTTTTTTTCTCCTTGTCTGTAAAGGTTCAGAATAGTGAATTGTTGGAATGTGTATAGCATCTTCTCACATTGCATGCAACATAGGTTAATTGGAAAAACAAGCCTCTACCTACTACCTACAACATCTTTTATTATATATATAATAACAAATATATATATATATATATATTTGTTAGAAATAATGTTGTTATCTTAAAATCTTAAGATCAAACAAATCCTAATACTAAATACAAGAAAATGATCTAGTACAGTAAAAGTCTAGGCACCTTACTGTGAAAATGACTACATTACAAATGACAAGTCACTAATTACAATACTTGAGTAAAAGTCTTAGAGTATCTGATTTTAACAGTTCTTAAGTATTTTACTCACACTGAATTTTGGCTCAATGATGCACTAGTCCTCAAAACCTAAGACACATGCCAGGGGAAATAAGCAACTATTGATTTGCAAAATGAGCAATCATGTTTATTTTCTAAAATCAAAATAAAACGGAACACCTCAATATTGCAATAAATCAAGGTCAACCCAACAGCATCTTAAACGTCTACAAGTCTCAGTTAAGCTCAAGTGCACAAAAAGGCCATAAGAAAACCAATATCCTTCAAAAAGGTCTCAACAATATAGAGCATAAAATAATGTTAAATAAAATTAAAAAGTCAACTGGATGTGCTGGTTTCGGCTGCATCACCGGCTGCAGTCATGACCTCATCTTATAAATCAAACAACTTGTGATTCTCAACTGTCCACTCTCAATCGCATAAAGTAGCCTTGCTGACCATTTTGGGAGAGTAAAGGCAAAACACACAAGATATAGTACCTTCAGTGCCCTTGGCGGTATCGCTTCTTTATAGCAGAAACAAACTGCTGCAGAAAAAGCAATGCAAAATGTAATGTGTAATTGCATTACTCATCACAAAAGTATTAGAGTTATTTCTTTAAACTGGAAAAGTATTTGTGCTCCAAGTATAGGACGTCGGATAAAAGAAATGGTAATAAATATGTCAATGGAAAAGATAACTTATATTTAAAGGAATAAAAATACAGTTGTTGATGGAGTTTGGGGATCTTTCAAATCATTCTTAAAACATGGTGGAGTTGGGAAGGTGTTAGAAGACTAAGAAAAGAGGTGGTATCAAATATCATTCTTAATTACTGAGAAGCTTTGTTGTTCTTTTTTTTGTCGTTGTTGTTTGTTCATTGTCTATGTTACATGAAAATTGATATGTACATGTGTATGGTTAAAACGTAATAAATAAATACAAAAAAAAAAAAAATTAAGTAAAAAGTAAAAAGTACATTTACTTATTCAAAAAGTAGTCAAGTAGAGAGTAAAAGTTGCTATTTTTGATACTCAGTAAAACTACAAGGTAATCAAAAAGATACTAAAGTACAATAATACCACTTAAATACTTAACACCACTGGCATATTTACAATATAAAAACTGATTCTAGGTGACCAAAATCTTCTGAAACGTGAACAAACATAAAATGCAAAGGCGAATTTGCTATTATCACTGTTGGACATTTCAGCTCAGCCATTGAAACTAAGTACAACACATGAAAGTTTCTGAAACTGGAAGTGCATGAATATTTAAAGAGGCAAGCATGCATTTCATGATTGGTTGTCTTTTGCTAAACAACTTGCTTTAGCATTCAATCACTGCTATCACTATCAGTGTTTCTTTATTCCCTTGGCACAGCAATTTGGGGTTAGCGGCGCTGTGATACAAAACACAAATGTCTGAAAAGCCCTTAAGATTTCAAGAAATTTCTTGACAGATCAATTCGGACAAATAACAGATGCACACTAGCTTTATCGCCAGTCGTCCTACTGGTGCTGTGGTAGTTGAGGGCTTTTGTTTGCATTGCGTTGAGCCTACTTGTCATTGCACTGTTCCGCCCCAGGTTTTTACCACAAGTGTGCGAACAATCCAAGTGGCTCTGGCACCAGATAAATCAACGTTCATGTTCATTCTTGTTTTCTTTAGAATCTTGCACAGAAGCCTACCAGGCCCTCTCCGTTCGCCAGTCTCCCCTCAAGGATAAAAAGGTTAATCTTCCAAGTGAGCAGGTCCTGTCAGATGCATTACAGTAATGACAAATGTAATAGATCCAGACAATGGCAGTGTTGTACACTGACTGCATCTCTACAATGACTGTGTGAGTCTTTGAGCAACGGCCAGAGGGTCAACACACTCACCGTATGGCTCATTGAGTGTTGAGTCAGATAACTCGAGCAGAGACTGCGCATTCCGGGCCTATCCTGATGTACAGTAAATGCCGTGTGTAAGGCTTCCATCACTTAATGTGCCTGCGAGGCTGAATGATAAGTGGGTATCTCTGGTTAAACAAGTCACAAGAGGTTCATCTATACTAAAGCAAGTGTCATCTTTTATCCATATATAAATAATTCAATACTATCCTAAGTACATTCCCTGAAAGACAGTGATATTTGAATAATTCCTCAATACTTGCTTCAGAAATACACATCAAAAATAATAATCTAAAACATTCAAATCGTTAAATAAATTCTCATTTTTAATAAGTGTAAATTTTAAAATGTTTTGCATTGCCACAATTCATTTCAGCTCACTTTTTGTCACTTTATGAACATATTTTACTCAATCAATCACACTGTTGATGGAAAGAATTGAAAGGCGATAGTAAAACTTGTCTAAGCTAGCAACCGTAACCAAGGGGTATGGAGCTTAGTGAAACATCAGTTGCCAGATGTGAAAAGGTTTGGAAATTCTTGTCAAAACATCTTTTCAAGGACACCACCCATAACATGGGCTAACAAAGAAATGAAGTCTGCAGTAAAGTTTTTGACGTGTTAAAAAACCCCAAACACTGCTCCTTAAAAACCTGACAGCCTTGAGAACAAAGTTAAAGCCTGAATACAAAAGGGGAGAGCTGTTAAAATAAGACTTGTGCCTTTTGGGTATTCCAGTACCATTGCTGCTGTCCTTGTCTAAAACATTCTGTGTGAAAGATGAGCCAAACGAGGCAATAGCAAACGGAAGCTTGGAACGCTGGGAGAGGTAAACAGCCTGTCTCTGCAAGATACAGCTATTGATATTTCTGGGCATGCCAGGAGAAGGTCGTCATGGTGAATGAGTCAGCATATATCAAAACCTTCAACATATTGCTTGGCTCTCTTTGTTTCAATGTCCTAGTCCACTCATTCATATTGGGTCATTTTTGATATTTAGAACACCAACGCCTCAGAGGCTTGGCAAGCAGTTATACAATCTTCACTTTCAACTCGCTTAAGCAATTAGACATTAGAAATAACTCTGAATAATTGTCAGGTCACCAACTGTCCTTGAAACACTTGAACATTTTGTACAATGTAAAACTTGCAGCACAGCTCGACACATAGAGAACTGAGAAAACACTAGTGCATGATGCAGATGGATTGGCTTGTATCACCTATTATATATTCCACTGCATTTTGTTGTTCTACCATCATTTCTAATTGTCTATTTTTAAGCAAGATGTGTTTCTGAAGTCCATGGTTGTACAGGGTTGTACACAATTCAGAATTAAAAGAATTCTTGAGTTTAAAGTGAGGTACCAAACAGGACGCATAAAAGCAATTCATATGTGACTGTAAGTAGTAGTTTTTAAAATGAATTGAAATTCAAAGAAATTCTGCAGTTTTGAAGTTTTGTTCACAGGCCTTACGGACAGAGAGAAATATAGAGTAATATACTATTCAATATATATTCACATTTATTCACATCTTGTCTGTAAGGCCAGTGAACAATATCAATTTTGAGTTTCACTTTTTGTTCATTACATAATATGATGAAAGACTAAATGAAAATAATGACATGCATTCATGAAATATGATCATATTTAAAATGTATTAACTACATTTAACTACAATAAATTATACTTCCTGTAATTCAGATTCAAATTCCAATTCAACTTCCTGCAAGGTCATATTAATTCAATTAAATTTCCAACTCATGAATTTAAAAAGGAGTAAATTCCTTAATTCAGACTTGTGCCCAACTTCGTCTGAAGGCGACTTAGACCAGTATGCCAATTATAGGAGGTTTCAAAATGAATAACCACAACAGTAACCACAAAAGTTACATACAAGATAGTCAAGAGTATTTTCACATGACCCAAATAGATGCTTGCTAACAGGGCATAAAGGGGTGTCCCCCCTCGGTAGAAATAGTCTTGAGGAGGGGGGGTGGGTGATGGATGTGTTGGTTAAATCGCCTCCGGTAGAAATTAGAAATCGTGTACACGGGGGCACTGCGGTGCGATCGAAAAGGGAACTTTCAC
The DNA here is from genome assembly GCA_023029165.1 of Gobiocypris rarus. Classification (NCBI taxonomy): domain Eukaryota; kingdom Metazoa; phylum Chordata; class Actinopteri; order Cypriniformes; family Gobionidae; genus Gobiocypris; species Gobiocypris rarus. Next base: position 19,328,577 of record CM040932.1, read on the forward strand.
GATTAAAGGGGCAGGGGTTCACTAGGGGCTAAACTGTCCAGAGCATTGTTCACGCTTGTTTATGTTCATGTTCTTACAACACTGCATTGTTAGAATTCATAGAAATGTTCCCAGCCAACTGCCAACTGACACCGTTTCATATACACCAACGCTCATTTTTGCTCCATTTGGCGCTTGGCGAGTGTTAATTTTAGGCCCTGCTTGCTAACAAAAGTTGTATTTCCCAGATGGGAGTAACCATAGCAACAGTAGGCTACTTGAGCACATCCTGTTTGGATCACTATCTGAAGGTACACTGACAAACATAAACTGTTAAACTTTATTATACCTTTATTTATCGTAAAAAATCTTCAGTGCTCTAAACTTTTGACAAAAATTCATCAAGATACTTGACATTGGGCTAACTGTGCTTGGACTAACTGTACATTTCAATAGATTACACATCAAAAATAAACTCTAGAAATACCTGTTGACCCTACACCTAACTGCGTTTCGCCATTGTGTAATTTGCACTCAGATTCAGGCTTTCAATTCACTGCAAAGTGTAAAAAACATCAGGCTAAACACTTGTTCTTCTCATCAATGGCTTCCACAATGTGATAGTGTCACAAGATGCTAAAAACAACAAATTATCGCCAAATAAATGTAAAAAGTACAGGCTTTACCCTGCTCTACCATATATTTTTTCAATAGAATGCTTGTGAGATGTTTGTGCATTGCTGTGGTTTCAGGGGGCCAGACAATATAACTGTCATATTAACACTAGATGAATGGAGAAGAGCGACTGCAGAATCACACTCTAATTGAATAGCTCTGAAGCAAATAATAAGGTCAAGGTCCCGTTCCTCTGCAATTACTGGACACCAAATTGATGAATACCTGAACACCTCGAAAAGAACATAAAAGTGCTATTCTAGATAATGTAGACTTTTTAGAGAATTCTGGGTTGACCATTTTGACCATGTACAATTGTACAACAACAAATATAGCTGTTCTGTGTCCAAAATGGTTGTCTAATGTAAAGGTTGATAAAACATTTAACAGATTAAAATTTTTCTCATTTAAAAAAATCTCTTCAAGGACAAGAGACCAAAAATGACACATAATTTTGTCCAATCAAACACTGTCTCGAATGAGAATGTCCCCGCCCCCTTAAACCACATGCGATCATGATTCATCGCTGTGACGTAATTAAAAAACATCATGAAAACAATCATCAATACATTAACTAAACAAGCTCATCAACTGTTAATAATAATCACGACACATTCAGAAGTTTTCTGCTAGTTACCATCCAAAAAAAAGAGCCGCTTTGATGATCATGAACTTTAATGTTGGTCTTCCAGATAAAATATACACCTGGAATGTAAATATAAGATATAGATTTATAGATATAACATTTATGCATTTGGCACAAACACTTTTATCCAAATGGTATTACATTGTATTCAAGGTTCACATTTGTGACCCTGGACCACAAAACCGTCATAAGTCGCATTTATATATTTGTATTACATTGTATGGGTCAAAATCATTGATTCTTTTATTCCAAAAATCATAAGAATTTTAAGTAAAGATAATTTTCCGTGAAGATACTTTGTACATTTTTCAAAAATGTATTATTAGTAGTAATATGCGTTGCTAAGGACTTCATTTGTACAACTTTAAATGCGATTTTCTCAATATTTCTATTTTTTTGCAGCCTCAGATTCCAGATTTTCAAATAGTTGTATCTAGGCCAAAAATGTTCCAATCCAAAAACTGACCCAACCCAATCCTTATGACTGGTTTTGTGCTCCAGGGTCACATTTATCAGGGGAATCGAACTCATGACCTTGCCATTGCTCTAATGTTTGAGCTTCTTCAAGAAAGCTGTTAAATATATAAGTTTGATATATATATATATATATATATATATATATATATATATATATATATATATATATATATATATTTTGGTGCTGGACTAGCTGATTTACCAACAAAGCCATACAATTCACCTGTCAAACTGGTGATACTGCATGTTTCTTTCTGGTTACGAAGCCTATGGTGACCAGCTATCTTGTTCAATTCAGCAGAGCAAACAGCACAGCTTCACCTTAATGGTGTCAGCAAGATAAAGTGAGTCTAATCCTGTGAATCGACAAATGACGTGACCTGCATGGAGTGCAATTGTCCTTGACCTTGGCTTATTGGCTCAATGCATGCTTCAAAAAGTCTCGCCAAATAGCTTTTTTTTCATAAGGCTGCTGGGAGAAAAAGATGAAAGAGGGTAAATACCAAGCTGCTTAACCAACACTGCATTTGAATAATGTATTCTGATGAGACTCACTCGAGAGCTTTTTGAGTGTCGCTCTGACCCGTCCGTACTAGCGTTCTCATGAGCGTCATGCTGGGAATGGGATTGTCCTTGAATGAATTTTCATAGATCTCACGATTAACTGAATGCAAACAAATTCCGTCACACACTGGCAGAGGCTGGTAGGGACGTAGGCGAGCCAAAATTTAAATAATGATGTTAGTTATCTTGGGAATCAGAACGGCTGTGAGATTGATGGCTGACTTCTGGGAGTCACAGTGAGGAGGCTGATATGTTTACACAGAATAAGAAAACGGCATATTTAGAAGGCTAATATTTTACCATGACAAGTCAAGTGCCACTGAACAGCAGAGGAGAATTTGAGTGCTTAGATTTTGCTCATTTTATAGCTCATGAACATACCTGGAGTTCTCAATCCTGTTTCATCTAAGTATCAACTGTTTAAATAAGAATCTTTTTGAGTTTGTATTACGGAAAACTGGGTGAACGTTGTCACTTAATTAATATGCATGAGCTAGGCTAATAGGGTTTAAACTGAGCCTCTCCTACCCTGGAGGCTGGAGGAAAACAACTGTGGTGTGATGAGGGGTTACCTTGCAAAAAACATTTAGCAATGGATGGGAACCTGTCTTGTATTGTTCCCATATCATATTATGAACTACAAAGATGTGGATGTCATGACAATCTATCAATAAATGAACACACCTTGTCCTTTGCTTCTGATGCTGCTGTGGATTAAATAACACACTGAATAAAGCAGACTAAAATACTGGGAGGAGCCGAAGTCTGTCGGCATTCTCATATGAATGAGGGGACTGAGGCAATCACAAATTAGTGTACAGATTACAGAGATAATTGCACATTTTTAGGGGCTGGGTGGAAATTTAAGAATACTTTATCACTAGAAAAAAAAAAAAAAACAATAAAGTATTTAACAATCATTTAAGACGTTTTGGTAACACTTAATTTCAATGGTACACTTTAGACATTCTACTTACTATAAGTAACTATAAGTGGCCTAGTGACACCCCTGCCTCCCACATACTGTATATGAGGACGTTATTCACATTGAGATCGTATACCTTTTATCAAATTCAGGACTACTTGGTGACCATTATGTCGGCTAATTAATATTCATGTGCATCTAAGAGGCAGAAAAAAAAGAAAAAAAAATCAAACAAACAAAACTTATTGCTGTCTCAATCCCATTTATTCCCATTAAATCAATCTCATTTGTGATTTCTAAGTAATACGATATGGGAAGGAAGTCGTGACATCAGAGTTTACATAAAATATGTGTGAGTAGGTATGTGTGATATGATGCTTATGTCAGTATTGGTATGTAATGCCTGGAATCACATACCAGAGAACAGAAGCAGAGAGCAAGTCTTGCTTTATTATCAGCACCCTGGTGTTGGTTTCTTTAGGGCTCCAATGATTCTGTTCTAATGGCAAATCATTGAGTCTGACCTTTCTCTGTGACCTTTATTTGTGTCAGTCAGTGGACCTTAATGCTGACCTTATTCACCCTGTTTTGACATTTACTAGGCTCAGTAATGAGCTATCAGTCACTCTTTACTAATACTGACACGTGAAAAGCAGTGCTGGATTAATACTGAAGATAACTTAACGTAAAACTTTTATGTGTAATGTATTATAAAGGTAATCATAATGTCTTTTCATAAATAATTGTCACCAATTTTAAATGCATAATAATATTCACAGATTCCTTGTTACAACTGAAATTGGTTTTAATTAGGCTTGCTGCGATAGTGTTGACGGTGTTACCGGTGTTCAGGCGCAACACTGGTTACATCACTTACCCACCGCGGCACCCCGCTGTCGTTTAGATATGTTACATTTTAATTATAAAATAATTGAGTTCAGTTAGAGAACAGACACTACAAATAAAAACTGAACGTGTGTGCTTAATAAAGCGTGAGCTGAATGAGATAATGGCACAAACTAGCAGCGGGAGTCAGATTTCATTTAATCACGAGACTTTCGATACGAAATGTAAAAGTTTAAGTGCAGTATTTCATTCGAATAATCCTTTCACCCCAGTTTTGTTGTTGTTTTTTTTCATTAAGAATAATAGGCTAATGAACCTACCATTCAAGCAACCCGGCCCCGAATTGGTGCCAATTCTAGACCAGAAGTAAAATACGCACGGCCATACTGTCATTCCTTCACGGCCGCACTTTCATTCACGGTGCGTGTCCACTGGTGCATTTTGCTTTGCTACGCACCGTTATGAATGCCTGAGCGGACTTTTTTCTTTCGTTTTAGAATTAGCTATTTAAAAGCCCCCATCGGTGATACCATTATTACTTGTATTGTCACATGATGAAAAATTTCCTATTTTTAATGCATTACACTTTCTAAAGGTGTATCATAATGTATTATAAAAGTGGTTACAAATAATCATGAGACCAAACAATCCATTACAAGGCATAACTTATGCACTAAAAATACTTTTATAATGCATTGTCCATAAAGGCTATAAGTAAAGTGTTACCAAAGATTCTGCTGCAAAATTAATTTAAAAGTGTGTAAAAAGATATATAAAACATGGGTCAGTAGCCAGAGCTAGAACTGTTTAAAACAAAATTCATTTAGTGCGATTTTTGTTTGAATATATGTAGCCTATTTGCATTAAAAAGCCTGTATAACGCACAATTATATGTGTGTGTGTGTGTGTGTGTGTGTGTGTGTGTGTGTGTGTGTGTGCTAAAATTATAATGTTTTTTTTTTGTTCAAGATTAATGTTAAGAGGGAGATAGTGTTTAATGTTTTGCTATGTTAATTTAGATATGGTAATGTTAATAATTTTAGTAATGTTATGTTATGTTACCATGGTGATGGAGTATGAGCTTGGATTGAGAACAGATTTATGTTAAATGTTATATATTGCCGTACAAATTCAGCAATTGTTATCAAAGTATTACCAATTAGCAAATTAGCATTTACTGTCTTAGCTAGTGAAAGCTAGCCACGTTTCCTCGACTAAAAATATTTAAGTGGAGGTAATATCATAATTTTAAGGGAATTAGCTCAAATATTTCAAGTTAAATAATTAAAATGTGTGAATACAAAACAAAAATCTGCCAGTTCGGCTTACTTAAACTTTGAATTTCTTAACTTAAAATGTTACATTTTCACAGACAGTCTGCTTAATATCTTAATATTTTATTGTGATGGTTCCCTGACCATCTACCAATTCTACAGACTATATGTAATTTTGCAACTAAATGTCAACTTATTCTACTAACCCAAACCTGAACCCTAACATTCTACACCGTCTACATTCTATTGATACTCTAATGAGAGTTATAGTTGACACGCAGTTGCCAAGTAAAAGTGGGCCGTCGAAATAAAGTGTAACCAGCATCTTTGATGGCACTATGATATGCAGTTTTGTTTTTAATATTTAAGTATGTTAAATTAATAAAGAATGAAATGCGTTTTATTTGAGCAGTGCACGTTATTAGATGGCATAAAACCTGGCGCTGGGCTTTTAACAGCACCCTGTTGGACGCCTCTGTTGCACTTCTAGTATAAAATATCCCAATTAAAAGCTACTCTGAAATATCAGCAGTTGTATTTTACAGTATATATGTGCAAATACAAAAGGTGTACATCAGGTCAAGAGCAAGCAGACAGTACAATGCACAGGTATGTGTTAATTTGCACATCTGAATCTACTCTCACAGTGTGTTAGGTGACAGCGCACCACACTAGAATGCAATCACACATGAACACTCACACCACAGCACAACACTAACGAATAGCTGTTTTGATTTTTCCAAACTTGTCTTTGCACTCTGTGAAAAGACATCCTATTAACACTTTACCAGCGGAAATAAGAAGTCTGAAAAGAAAGTTGAAAAACCAACTTAAACACTTCAGACTTAAAAGTCTTAATACCAATTAGCTGGCCTTAAGAAAAGTCCTAATTGCACAAGACAAGAACAATTAAAAAGCCCACACAATGCAAACATGCAGCATGTAATTTGTAAGTGAGTCTGAACCAGTTCCTGGTTAGCTGAATGCTAATGTGTAAATGTGTTAGAGTAGGTGTTAATAACCAGCTCCATCTCTGTGACCCTGCCAGAGAAGCGTTTTTAATTGGCTGCCGAATCCACAATTAGGGGCATGTGTACCTGCACCTGAAATGCAAATGAAATGAGCCTGATCTTATTATAGTTCATTTGCATGGATTTCTTTAAATTATAGAGTAAATAGGTGAGTTAGATACCTTAATTACACTGAGTAGGCTGGCTTATTTTATTTTTTCGGTTCACAGATGTGGAGAAACATCAGAATGCTTTCAGAAGATGCTGTGAAACATGTTGCTATAACTACAAAATTATCAAAGCTCTTTTAATCATATACTCACTTTAATTTCATATAAAATGCACTCAACATTCCGTGCTGACTCTCATTTATTAAAAGTAAAATCTGTTCAGTGGTATTTATAGCTATAACAAGTGTTACATTTACATTTTTGCATTTTCATTATAAAATGAGCAAAATCACAAAAAGTATGTGCGCCAATCATATATATATATATACACATGTACAAAGCAAAAACTACACAGCTACTTCACATCTAAATACAGCATTTTCTTCCCTAGGGCACCAAGTGATGACTGCCAAATAAAAAAAATAAAAATAAAAAAAGTGCATGACCGATAAATCTACAGTACCAGCAACCATTATTAGCAATACTGAGTTTCTAATGTAAACCAAAATAATATATAAACCACAGTAGACGTATATTATTTGGTTTTTATTGAATAGGAAGCCTAATTTATGGTTTTGGATTAGGTGATTTTTTCTGTTTCTTCAGTTAAACCCTAAAAGCAGAGCTCTGTTTGACTGCATTATACAGTATATTTGAATACAAAAGCTCAGCTTGCCCGTGTGTGTAAAAATCTCATGAAAAGAAATCTCATTTAAATGCTCAGGGTCACAAATGACAGAAACATGAAAGAAAACACCATAATTAAACAGCTTCACATGAATTTGGCGTATCCAAGGCAACATAAATAAGAATGTGGTTGCCATCTAATAAATGTATCTCTTTTATTGAAAAAGAAAATGTTGATTTTTCTTTGGAATTTGCAAAGTTGGCCAAGATGCTTTTAGGCGATGAATTACTTTAGTTCCTAAACATCGCTGTGTAGGATCTATTCTTACCATCTCCTAGGGAGAAAAGCGAGTCATTTATATTGAATTTAAAGACCCTGAGACTCTAGAATGGATTTTTTTTCATCCCATTAATCTTGTTCTGCTTTCAGGGCTTCCATCATTTATCTGAGAAGATATTTTTAACCCTTTGAATCTAAAAATAATCAGCTTTAAACTATTCCCAGATGCCTTTAGACACCAGAGCAGAGAGGACACTAGGCAGGAAGTGTCATTGGGCTTCTTGGTAATTGGTATGCAAGGTTACCACAATAGATTTTTCTTACACAAGCTCGACCCTCCAAAGAATCTTCAAAGTAACAAGAATATAAGCTCCTCTGATCTGACTTCCATTACTAAGACAAAGTAGTGTCCCTGAGTCTTCAGCTGAAGATTAAATATCCCATAGATTCCAGTCCCCAAAAGCAATCCTCTCGCTCCACTTCCTTCCTTTTCATTTCCCTTCGCTGAGCTTTTACGTATGACACAAGCATCCGCGGTGAAGGGCAATCAGTGGGCAACGATGGCAGCACTTTGAATTTCATTCGAATAATCCTTTCACCCCAGGTTAAGATGCTGCGCAGTGGGTGCTGTCTGTTTCTCAGTACTGAGGGACGAGGCGGTCTCGCCTTCCTGCTATATCTCTGTATCCAGCAAGATGAAAGCAATAACGTGTGAGAGTGGCGGCTGTAGCCGTATATGATTTCTGGCAGCCCACCAAGATCAGCATTCTGAGCTGCCCAGGACTGCGGTACTTCCAGCACGCACGACTAGAGGTGGAGGATCTGCACAAGAGAACAGACGCTACAAACATGGTTTAGAATGCAAGAAAGCCAGTAATTCTCCAAGAAAATTCAATTGACAGATAGATAGATTGCTATTAAACTGCAGCTATTAAATAGGATCAATAGAGTAGTGCAAGTATGATGTCAGAAACCAGAGGTCTAATTTACCGCTGGTTCCTTTGAGATTTTCTAATGGGGATTGATAATGGATTTTTTTCGCGACTTTTGTGTAACATAAAGCCTTTGTTAATCATAACTTTAAGTAGTGTTGTCACGATACCAAAATTATGACTTCGATATGATACCAGACTAAAATACCTCGATACCGATACTTAATCGATACCACGGTAAAAAAAAACACCTAAAAGTAATTAAATATGACAACAGAACTTATTATTAATAGTGTTTTTTTGTTGTTGTTGTTTTTTTAGCTAAAAACTCACTTGGCCAGCATGTTCCTGCCCTGGTTTTTGACCATTTCTTCTTATTGCAATCTTTGTTTTTAAAAATAAGCAAAAAATGCAAATTGCAAACAATATGACAAAAACAGTGCTTTATTTTTCAGCTATAGGTCTATTTAACAGTATAGCAAGTCAAGAAAGAAATTAAATAATCCACACAAAAAAACTCAATTCAGCTGGCAATTCAGTCAATAAATTAACTACAGTATACACTGATTAACAATGAATATATTAAAATTGTTTAGCCAACCATGGGGTGGTTTTCTATTTTTCATTGTTGTTTGATTAACATTAATCACACAGAATATTAGATCCGGCTTAACACAGATCCAATTACCTCAACTGTACACGTCCACTAAAGACAACCCCGACTGTGTTTACCTGAATACTCGCTTGGATGTGCATTTTTTACATATCTTTGACCATTGAAATCCATAATCAGAAAGAACTGAATCGCGATCGCATGTTGTCTGAAAGGCGTGTACTCGCGCTTCAGATCAAAGTCCGGCAGCGCGAGGCGAGCACGTCCCGCGCGCACTATATTTTCTCATGCGCGCATGTTTCTGTAGCTTTCTTTGTCATGCGCTGCGCGTGTATATTTAACTCTTCTGCTTCCTATGTTTAGTGAACGGTGGAAGCAGAGCTCTGCACACACGTCCTGACTCCTGCTGTCACTCATCGACACAAATAAATACAGCTCTTATTAACGCGCGGTCCTTCTTAAAGTACCGGTACTAATAAAATTCCATATCGTACCGTTTGTAATAGCAGGGTATCGCAAAACTTTTCTGGTACCGGTATACCGTGCAACACTAACTTGAAGTTACTTAGACGTTTTGTTCTACAACTTAAATGACACACACGCATAGCGAAAATGCATATTTTTAGGCAGTTATGTTATTTTTTGAAAACGTATGTTTTTTATTAAGTAACTAGATTAGACAGTTTGGGGCATGAGTGTATGAAGTGTACGTTTTAGAACAAAACATCAACGTATCGTCAAGTTCTTTATTTTACTCATAAATCGAAAACCCCCATTATAAAATAGGGAGACCAAACATCCTGTTTTCCCAGGACATGTCCTGTTTTCAAGTCCTTTCCTGGCTGTCCTGGCTGTTTTTTATTAAGTGATGAAAATGTCCTGGTTTTCCATTGGGCCATTAAATTGACTGACACTCGAGTATCATTTTGAGTATCTCATTGCCAGGCCGAGTGTCCTGTTTTTCGGTAATAAAAATATGGTCACCCTATTATAAAACCCCATAGGAAAATCTCAAAGGAACCAGCAGCGAAATTAGACATCCGGGTTCTGACGTCATACCTGCACCACTCTATTGACCACTCTATTTATGAAGGTAAATAGCAGATTTTTCTTTTGTTGTCTTTTGAGTCAAATTATTACCAAAAAAACCTCTAGTATAGATGGTGGCCAGTAAAATGTCCCAGACGGTGATGGATCTGTCCAGCCCTACACAATCAGTCCCATTTCCTGGCTCTTCGCACGCTGGTTAGGGAAGATAATGGCAGAGAATGGGTGATAAAAGGCTTTCGTGATAGCACTCCTGCCACCTTCTCCTATCTATTCTTGGGAGATTTAGGAGATATACTCCACTTCCTGTAACCCAGTCCCTAAGAAGAAGAAAAAAATCCACCTCTCATTAGAGCATGGAATACTGGCCAAATCCTTCCATTTTGGCTCCAGGCTTTTGCAGTTCTTAGTTATCGTGACCTCTCCTGAAAGACACATATATCATACTTCTCTTCTCTATTTGTGGTTTCCTCAATACTGGGAATTTTGTTGTGTGTGTGTGTGTGTGTGTATGAGAGAGAGAGAGAGAGAGAGAGAGAGAGAGAGATATTACATAATATTAGATAATACATAATATTGTTCCAACAATACATTTTCATGCTACTTTCATTTAACTTTTTAAAACTGGTTTGAAGTTATAACATTAAGACATAATTTTTTTGGAGTTAAATCATCTTTAACACCATAAATCATTTTAATTGTGATGTATGTATGTCACATGAGGCACGTGATTAGAGGTCGTGCCCTCTCTGCTGCCTGGCACTGTTGAAGAGACTGTGTTTGTGGGTGTCCTGTGTGGTATCTGATCTGTCGGTGGACATTAATGTCCTTGCAGGGGGGGAAGGTGTGCCACTGGGCTCTCGTTGTTCAGCAGGTGCGAGATTAAGACAGATGGAGCAAGAAGGGAACACAGAGTCCTTGAGTTTGCGCTCTCTCCATGTGTTTGGGCTCCACGGGGGACTTGATCACCCCTCTCACAGTCCTTCAGTGTGTACATGACCTTCACACACCCAGGCACAGACACACACTCACATATTCACAGAGAGAAAAATAACCTTGAAATGAATAGTTGAAATGCGTCATTTGTGCACAATAACAGTATAAATCACAATATATTGGAAGTAATTCAGTGAATGAAATGCTTAACACATAACATTTACTCTATTATTAACTTTTCTCTGTTAACGACGCAAACCAAAAGATTTGATTATTCATAAGAAACAAACTCACATTTTGACACTTTATGTAACACCAGCAATATTCTAAAGACCAAACTGTTCCCTGAAGTGAGCTAAATCTGAAAAAATAAACATATACCGGCCATCAAAGAACAAATATGCTTCTTGGTGCAATTATGGCATCTAATAGGAATCTAAGTACTGAAGCTAACCAGTCAACGTCTGCCCAGTAATACATATAAATGGATGGTTTAGCAAAATCTCCACCAGCTGCCACATTTCAACTATCACACGATACATACCGCACGGCCCTACGGGCATGTTTTCCTTTTCTGCACAGGCACTCGGCTAAAGAGTGGCACATTTTGTTCTCATCTACCCACACTTCCTCTCACAGTAAGGACACATAGACACGCACTGACAGCCACACAAAGGAACGAGGATACGCCACCTGTCAAGTACGCCATCTCCATCACTTTTTCGGCTATAACAGACACATACTTAAGCATACACACTCTTTTTATATAACACAGTCAATTTCCATCCCATGTGACTGTACCATTTTCAAAATTCAAGCATCACTTTGCAGTCTTTCAAATCGCACAGGGCTTCCCGGCGGACAGGCGTACGATGACACACGACAATGAAACACTTGAATAGCGTTAGCTTTAGCGTGGTTGGCTACTTGTTGTGAGGAGATCTACTTTAGGGACTCTTGTCTGGTCTGCACAAGCAGCTGAGCTGTAGATATCGCTATGCTGCACAGAGACGTCGTAAAGAGTTTGTGTGTCACGCGGCGACTTTGTCACGATCAGATGAGCTAATTAGCCTCAGGAGCGCAGATTAACAGAGCGTGATGCCGAGGAGCTGAGACAAAAGCCAGTGCCAAGCCGCTGAAAACAGCTCTAATTAAAAACAGACAATGAAAAACACTAGAGTTCAAACGGGAGAACAGAGTGACGACTTTCGCCTGTGATCTTCAAAAAATGTGAAAAAAGGGTTAATATTAATTGGACTGGAAGTTGAGTTGATGTTTGAAACAAGCTTTTCCTTATCCGTTTTGAGTTCATTAAAAGGTTTTTTAGTTTATCTTCAGATTCAGTATAGTCTAAAATGAATTCCCAAAGAATATAATCAAGTCTTAAGGCATATTCACACCAAGAACAATAACTATAAATATAACTACAGCCATAATTATTATTAGTGTCTGTTTATTATAAGTCAATTCTGTAGTTCTGTAGTCTACTACTTTAAATGCTCAAGCTCTGTATTCTGGTAGGCTGTCAATCAAATTATCATTTATCAGCTGGAAAAAAAAAATTCTGAAAGGTAGTCCAACAGTATCGTTCCTCTGTGTCGTTATTATTACTAATATATACTAATATATAAAATAAATATATAATATAAAACATATAGCACTTTATAGCTATAATTATTGTCCTTGGTGTGAATGGGGTTTTTACTTGTTGAATATCCTCTTGCACTCAGAAGTATGTCACGTTTTAGCAGTAAAATGGGTTGCACATACCACCTCATGCTGACTTAAATGCAAAAACCCTTTTATGTTTTTTCGAATATTCCCTTTCATGCAGTGTGCAATATAGCTGTTTGTGAATGGAAACATGCAAAGTTGTAAAGTTGAAAGTGCACGATAAATAAAGTCGTCTCCCAAAAGAAAGAATCGACTCTGAACCGCCGATACAAGTCATTAATATTTCGAATCCTAGTGAGTGATGGTTCTACGTCACTAGAAAATACATTTGCGTAATGCCCTGCCTAATGTTGTACATTTTCCACCAGTGAACAACTTGATAAGCCCTCAAATGTCATTTTACTGACAACTGCTTCTCAAATCGCGGGATCCTGGGGTTCATCTCATAATGTACTTCAAAATGAGTAGTGTATCACTGAGAAATGTCCTGCTCAAGTCGTCCTTGCAATGGAGGTTCGGGTTGAATAACTAGTTCTTCCAATGGTTCATAATTGGACTCGCGCTCAGATTGATATGATAAAATCACCGTCATCGTTACTGCCTTTACAGTGTGTACAATCTCTGAGATTTAGGAAGCTTCCGGAATGGGCGGAAGTTCAGTTGGGCGTTTAACTTCCAACACACACTATACGCATGCAGTGGACCAATCACAACAGACTAGGTCATCTGGCCAATCAGAGCAGAGTAGCTCGCGGAAAGGAGGGATTTAGAGAGACTGATTCATCCGTTGAGTCATTTGAAAATCATTGAAAAGACGCGGTGATGTGCAATGTATATTATGAGAAAATTAAACAGTTTTTAGACCTTTGACACATGTAAACCAGTTGTAGGAGACCTCCAAAACAAAATTAGGAGCCTTTAAAATAGCACAATAGGGGCACTTTAAATTAAATACAAATATTTAGAAAAAAAACACAGAATTTATAAAATTTCTTCTTTTGCTAGGCCTACTTAAAGTCCCTGTAAAGTCAAAATTAAACATGTGTTCTGAGTTTCTCACACCACAGATAAATGTGTTATTAACCAACTAGCCAAATTTGAATCATAAAAAAATCAGCTAAGTACATAAAATATCTTATCGAAATCTTGAAAAAATAAGCAGCATTCTCTGCTCTCAAACACTGGGGGCGTGTCCGTTGATCGGCGCCGAAACCACGCCCACTCGCGGTAAAGCGGCCGTAAACACACAAGAGAACAACACTCAAGTACAGCTCACGAGTCATGGCACCAGATGTCGGCGGACGGGAGGATGAAGGTCGGGCGGAGATAGTCGGTTCGGCCCCATTCTGCAGCGGATTATCAGTGAATCCCAGTTGTTGCCGATGAAAGTTTGTAAAACTATCCGGTGTAAAGACACTGCAGAGGCAGGTGTTGGTGGTGATCGTCAGCACTCCATCAAGGTAACGTTAGCTGTTCACAAAATTAATCCACCTCTTCTTGAGATCGTCTTTTTTTTTTTTTTTGTAGGCTGTTTTGTAAGTTGTAGGCTGTAGTAACTAACGGTGCTGACAGTAACTCGAAATCTAGCGGGTGAACTGATGCGAAATTGCGAATGTGCTCTAGTTATGGGGGAGGGACCACATGCCAAGCGGCTCCAGTGCCTCATCGAGCCACCGCTTTAACCCCGCCCAAAAAATCCGGAACACAGCAATGGTGAAAAACTTGTTAACGGTCTAACTTCTGAATTCAGTACTACATAGTTCACAGTCTTTGTAATGTGTTTCAACAATACATTTCTAACATTTCTAATGTGTTTAGAAACAAATCTCAGAATTGCCTTTACAGGGACTTTAAGGGAGTGCCATGCTAAATTCAAACCTCAAATATCAGGCATTACTTTATTCTACATTGAAATACAGCCCATGTTGAGCAATTTTAAAGAGTGATTTTAAAGCAAAATATACTTTGCAGTGAAGCACTATTTGTACCTTCAAGATATTCGCCTACTGCAGCCAAAGATATTCACCAAGAATACACACCAGCTATTCTCATTTCAAACCTCAAGTTTGCTAAAGCTGTTCAGTACAGGGATATATACTCTGCACTCAACTGGTAATTCAGGATGACAGCTCTCTACAGAATCTCTCGGTTTCAGCAAGTTTTCAGTTATGTCAGCTAATCCTTTCCATGGATGCCCTAGTGTGTAGTTTCAGTTCAGTTGCCTCTGAGTCAGTTTTCATAGGTTAATCCCACCCTTAAAATTAAAACCCCTAATCAACCGTTTTCAAATTTTAAAGATGAAGACCAATGTTTCCTTTCATTTTCCCATTTTCTTCCCAGAAGTCAATTTAAGATGTAGTACGCCTGCTGTGCTTGTGGGCATGCTTTGTTCAAGCTCATAAAGTTGTACAGTTCTGACTCTTTCTAAGCTATTGATTGTGCTAAAGCTGAATGGCTGGATCCAGTGTAATATGAGTGTGGATAATTGTTTCATTTACACCTGCCTAATAATGGTTAGTATTTGCTAGTAGCCTGTGGCCTATAACAACACAAATGAGAAAAGCTTTTTTGATATTATGTTAAATTTAAATTAGTACAGTAAAACTCTTGTTTTAGTAGATGCAACTTCCGATCTAGTCATTAACAGCTTGTTCTACATGTATACAGGCACTAACTGTAAAACTGGGTCTCTCATAAATGCCAGATAAAAAGCAGATGGCTATATGCTCATCAATCCTCCAGAGTAAAGACAATACTGGTCCTCTCAACCTTCATGTAGATATGGTGTGTACGAGCAACCCATGCTGATGAAAGAGAAGCGAATTGTCAGATCTGAAAGCTGAAGTCTTTACACGTCTCTGCTGTCAGAGAGACCCAGCCCTCATTAAAATCAATTTCTAGAGAGCAGTAAATGCGAGACCATGTGTCACGCAGGTTGAACGCAGACCTCATGGACTGGTGGGCAATGGCAGTGTGCCGCCCTCAATTGCTGATCCAGGGAGAACAAAACTCCTGGACTGAAAACAGAACCTTTCATGCATTTACATGCCGTTCTGTCTCTCAGCATAAACCGACGTGACATGAATACAAATTGCATGAACTTGGATAACTTCTGTTCTGCTATGTCAGCCTAACTCAGACACAACGGTGGCAGAGGGACAGAAATATGATTTTGAATGTGTGCTATTATTTGAGCTCAGCATTATTGACCACAACAAGATATTGGTGAATGCTAGACTTTTAAAAATATATTATTAGAAACAAAAGAGTTACAAGAAGAGAAAAAAATAAACACTTTTTATAATGTTCAATGCAATTCTCTAACATTTTACATTTAAAAGTACATGTTCCCCAATACTAAAGGACATGACATTATCTGCCTGTTCACAAAGGGTTATTCTGACTTCACCATGTGTGATTTTAAGCACTTGTCTTTTACTAAATGCTAATTACTCCCTCATTAACAGACACATCCTAACAACGTGTTGCATTAATACGGTTTGACCAGTGGAGAGATACACAATCTCAAGATAGTCACACTGCGGAGCGCTAACAAGCCACGTGATGACAGATGAATGTGAGCTGCGGACACAATCAGAACTTATTATCTGCTTTGTCACAATCCTGTATTTTCATGGCCCTAATGGAGCCCTTTTGTTATAACAATCTGACCCATTGTGCTTTTCTTGGCGACTGTCCTACTTGCATCTCCTGCCGACAAAGAGAGCAGTCGCCATTGAGAGTATTTATAAAAGAAGCTGGATGACAGTGAGAACTAACTGATCAGTTTTTCAACTCACCTTGTGTTAGAGGTTATCCTCTAAATGTCTTTGGAAGTCCCTCTTATGTAGTCCGTGAACTGTTGAGTGATTTCTTTTTCCTAATTCTCTGCTTCTTTCTCTCAAAGGGGCGACCAAAGACATGGGGAAAATGCTGGGGGGTGAGGAGGAGAAGGACCCTGATGCTGAAAGAAAGGAGGAGGAAAGACAGGAAGCCCTCAGGCAACAGGAGGAGGAGAGGAAGGCAAAGTATGCAAAAATGGAAGCGGAGAGGGAATCGATTCGACAGGGCATCAGGGACAAGGTAAATGTACCATGAGATTAAGGGTGGGCGACATGACCAAAATCTTATATCACGATATGAGTCATTTTATTTAATGATAACGATATATATATCAAGATTAGGGGTGTAATAGTAAACATATTCGTACCAAAACCGCTTCGTACAGGACTTATGGTGCGGTGCACATGTGCTCCGAACGGTCCCGAATGCAATCTTTAACAGTTAACAGTCGAGTGAGTGAGAGTGAATGTGATTGTGATCATCTCTTCCTAGTCAAAGAATAAACATGAATCAACATCTGAAAGTTTGTTGAGGATACATTACAACTTACTGAAACGTATCATATGTTGTGTAATCGCTCAATCAATGTTCCAACCGGAAAGACGTCAATAAAAAAGATTACATTTACCTCAGGCAAGTCATTCAGTGTCCACAGCTGTTAGTTCACTAGAGAAATCAACTCTTTTGCTAAATATATGCACTATATTAGCCTATACTGTATATTCATTATAATCTACTTAACCAGTTAGTGATCTCTTGAATATTTAATGTACGTTTAAATAAATCTGTCATGAAAATGACAGCCACTGTGTATAAATGATTATATTTCAACAACAAATTGGAGTAAAAACATAATTTTATAATTAGATTTAGAAGTTAATGCAAAAACTGCCTTAGTGAAGCTTACATGTTTGCATACAATGTGTTATTTGAGTGTTGATTATTATATCTAAAAATAAATAGTAACTGAATTTAGTGTCCACTAAATAGTTTGGGCGCTGTTGTTAACCTTGAATATTATATTCATGTGCAAGTAAGGGCTCCCTATATAGTTTACAGCATTGTCTTTAAGAAACGTTTAGTTATAATTTAATTCATATAAGGACAGACACAATTTGTTCAGTAAACCAGTTTAATAAAAATAAATAAAAAGCAATTTTATATTTAGTTTTCTCTCCCCTGCTGTACCGAATCGCAACTTCAAACCCTGTACTTTAAATAAGGTTATGCTATCAAAATTATACCTCTGAAATTTCATAACACTTATGAATATTTTCAATATTTAAAAACTAATTCTAGCCTTAAAAAACTCTCAAGCTTCCTGAAGACAATTAAACAGTGATAAATAAATAAAGAGCAAAGAAAAAACTACAACAGAACAAAGACACAAATCAAATAGAAACTTTAAGCATTAGAAATAAGCAGTGAGAGATTTTCTCTTTTGCTGTGTGATAAACATTATTAATGACAGCAGGTACATTTGGATATTATCACTTTAAGATCAATTGTATTTGTGCATTTTCTTTCTCAACATTAAAATGCCATACCTGCAATTGCATGGTCACTATGACATAGGCATGTGTAATTGAGCCCAATTCGGCGGCAAAAAACACTCAGTTCAGTTATCACACGCTCTATGCGTTGAGAAACGGTCTCTCAGGGAGTGCGCATATATAATGAATTGAGTTGTCCTTTTGCTGCTAATTGCGCTTGAACAGATTTTAAACAGCAATGCTTAAAAACACATGCAAACGATAAGCTTTCATGACCGCTAGCACAGCAACGTGACATGAGTGCAAAAAACATTTAAAAAAATATGACTTGAAATAAAATTAAATAAGAACATTTCAACTTATTTAATTTCAGTTCATTTAAAAATTAATACTGTATGGTCATGTTTCATTTTTGTTTGAGAACCACTGATATTTGTATTTAGAAAAGATTATAGTACTACTATACAGTGGGGCAAAAAAGTATTTAGTCAGCCACCAATTGTGCAAGTTCTCCCAATTAAAAAGATGAGAGAGGCCTGTAATTTTCATCATCTGTACACTTCAACTATGACAGACAGAAAGAGAAAAATCCACAAGGTTTTTACACACTGTTGCTGTTAGTTTGGCCCATTCCTCCATGCAGATCTCTTCTAGAGCAGTGATGTTTTGGGGCTGTTGCTGGGCAACACGTATTTTCAACTTTTCTATGGGGTTAAGATCTGGAGACAGGCTAGGCCACTCCAGGACCTTGAAATGCTTCCTACGAAAGCAACTCCTTCATTGCCCGGGCGGTGTGTTTGGGATCACTATCATGCTGAAAGACCCAGCCAAATTTCATCTTCAATGCCCTTGCTGATGGAAGGAGGTTTTTACTCAAAATCTCACGATACATGGCCCCATTCATTCTTTCCTTTACACGAATCAGTCGTCCTGGTCCCTTTGCAGAAAAACAGACCCAAAGCATGATGTTTCCACCCCAATGCTTCACAGAAGGTATGGTGTTCTTTGGATGCAACTCAGCATTCTTTCTCCTCCAAACACGACAAGTTGAGTTTTTGGAGGAGAAAGAATTGGTCCCCCCATGTGGTTCTGGGATTTTAGCTCACCGTTCTTGTGATCATTTTGACCCCATGGGGTGAGATCTTGCGTGGAGCCCCAGATCGGGGGAGATTATCAGTGGTCTTGTATGTCTTCCATATTCTAATAATTGCTCCCACCGTTGATTTCTTCACACCAAGCTGCTTACCTATTGCAGATTCAGACTTCCCAGCCTGGTGCAGGTCTACAATTTTGTTTCTGGTGTCCTTTGACAGCTCTTTGGTCTTGGCCATAGTGGAGTTTGGAGTCTGACTGTTTGAGGTTGTGGACAGGTGTCTTTTATAATGATAACGAGTTCAAACAGGTGCCATTATTACAGGTAACGAGTGGAGGACAGAGGAGCCTCTTAAGGAAGAAGTTACAGGTCTGTGAGAGCCAGAAATCTTGCTTTTTTGTAGGTGACCAAATACTTATTTTCCACCATAATTTGCAAATAAATTCTTTAAAAATCAGACAATGTGAATTTCTTCTCACACTGAATGACTTCTCTCATAGTTGAAGTGTACCTATGATGAAAATTACAGGCCTCTCTCATATTTTTAAGTGGGATAACTTGCACAATTGGTGGCTTACTAAAATTTTTGCCCCACTGTATGTTGCAAAGTAGTGGTTTATAGTGAATGGTGAATTATAAATAAATAAATAAATACAAGTAAAAGATATATATATATTTTTTCCTTTGTTTGTTTCACTCCTGGGGAGGCTGAATGCAGTTGAGTGGTACGTTGTGCATGGGAATGGACGGGCCCTGAGGGTACACGCTGTGAACCAGAGGGACTGGAAAAATAACAGTCTAGCTCTGGCAAGCATTCCATTACTGTGGAGGCTGTGGAGATTGACTATGCTTGAGTCCCTTTCCTCATGTTACCATATGGCTGCTTTGCTGTGCGATAAAATGAAGAAAAAAAGAAAAGGAAAAGGTGTCATGGAAGGAAAGACCCAGGGATTATTAAAATGAAAATGTTGCTCTAATAAAAGACAGTGGTATTTAACAGCTTCATTACATTATGTACAGTAAACATTAATATGTTATGCAATGCAGAGCAGTTCATGTGCATATATTTACTGTAAGATATGCCATGAAACTTTGATTTATTGGCTTTCATTTATGACCATTTAAATGTATATGAACTACTGTTTGTTACGTAATGTTTGTTTATTATTTTAATGAATGTTACTAGCAAAATATAAATGTAAACTTTAATATATAACAATACTGGATATTATATAAATATATTATACACACATTACTTCTATAATGTATATGCATATATTTAACATAAACATAACTATGTTTACAGTGATGTATAAATACCTTACATAATGAACCGTGATGTTTGTATTACCTTAGAATGAGCCATTTCTAAATACATACACCACGGGTCCCCTTACCATGAAATCGACATTTTGCGCCATCATGTTTCTACGGTAGCCCTAAACGGACAAACTGCTCTACAGAGTGCTAGCTACTCTCTATTGTCTGTTTCGGCCACCGTAGCTTCTCTATGTGCTTCAAAATGTAAGGGTGAGCGTTGGGCAATTGCAATTCACAATCTCACCACTAGATGCCGCTGAAATTCACACACTGCACCTTTAAAAATACCACACTCAGTAATTATTATGTTGTCATACGCAGAAGCAATTAATTCACCATACACTCTACAAACGACGACAGCTGTATTCAAGATAACGTAAAAATTTTCTCCTTCAGTTTAAATGTAGAGGTCAAAAACTGATTATTTAAATGACATTAAAAAATAATTGCTTCATCAGATGTACTAAAGTCAGGGTTTAAAAAAATTATACTGCTTAACAGACATGGTATTTACGAATTTGTCATGATAATTTACCTTGGGCTGCTGAGTCTCAGAGATTGAACGCATGGATGCACAAAATGGAGGATGATCTCCTCCTGCGAGCAAATCGAGTTGGAGTAAAACAGATACATGTTTATGCAAAGCCATAGTGAGAGAGGATGGGAGGCCAAAGAAAGCTTTTTTCTACTAAGCCATCACCCATGGGTCTAATTTACCACAAGGATTAAGGCAACATCTTCACATTCTGTACAAAACGTGACTGCAATACTGAAGGAAGTCCTCATGTCATATCCATGATGGCTAAACTTCAGGGTTTGCCAAGCACTCCTTTCAAGTAATCCATTTAAGTATTTCTCAGATAAAGCTGCATTAATGAGATTTCATGTCTACATAAGGGAATCCACATTATTTCTACTAGATAGATGGTTTAAGAAAAGTAGAAAATCGTTGTTTGTAAGGTCAGCTGCTGATTGCATGAGCTAGTTTATCATCCATTGTTTAATCCATTTATTGGCAAGATGTCACAATTATATATGTCTCTGAACAGCTAAGTGTCCTAAGGGGGTATATGCCTTGCCCTAAATATAATTCCTACATATAAATCTCCCTCTTTCCATTACTATACATAATCATTCTTCGGGATGTGACTGTTATTCCTGAAGCGATACAGAAAACAGAACCCATCATTTGCAGACTGTACTAGTTAAACAAGCAATATACTCACAGTATGTGCACTACCAATCAAAAGTATTTAAAAGGGTCATTCAGAATTTTTTGATCAATTTGATATTTACTGTATTAGGTTACAAATTACTTATTTTAAAGCTTTTTCTATTTATCAAAGAATCCTGAAAAAAATCAGTTTCCACAAAAATATTAAACAGCAAGAACTGTTTTCAACACTGATTTTGAAATGTGTCTTGATCATTAAATCAGCATATTAGACTGATTTCTGAAGGATCATGTGACACTGAAGACTGGAGTAATACTGAAAATTCAGCTTTGCCATCACAGGAATAAATGACATTTTTTTTAATTTCACAATATTATTGTTTTAGGTAAATGTAGTCTTGGTGAAAAACAAGAAAACATTTTAAAACCTTACATATATAATGAGCACATAACAGTATGAGCACAGTTTAAGTGGAAAGATTATTTCATTTCTTTGTGGTCTTTCTAATGTAGCCAAAAGGGTATAAAACAGTTGAATGGGCAAGAATTAACGAGCCTCAGACCCTTTGGGGGTGAAACAAAGACGAAACGGACCATTTGTCATCTAAGTACTTCTGTAATGAAGTGGATTTCCTTGCCAATATTCGGCACACCATTTAAAATCAGGGCATTTATTTGTAAATGAGAAAGTGTCTCTGATCTAAATGAAGCTTTTGTGAATCACTAAGCTAACTGTCAGGTCCAGATAATTACACTGACTTGCCAAATGGCAGTCTGCCAAGGATTTATGGACATATACCATCCAATTTTAAATCTGTCTAACATTCATGTCATGAGACATGAGACATCTAGAACGGGGTGTAGCCTGGAATTCTCCAATACTCAAACATTTGTATGTTAATCAAGAGGAAATAGTCTTGCATGTGATTAATCTAGCAAACTGCCTTTCCTTTCCCTTCCTTCCTAAACTCTGTTAGTCTTATTGTTTGAATCTCTTGTTGTCTTGATTTACTGTGAATGACATGTTTGTACTATGCCTCAGAGACAACACTATTTTATCAAGTGGCTAACATAGCAAAATCAAAGAGCTTTATTTTTAGTAACATGAATACAGCATTTTTATTTTTTTTTGCATGCCATTTAGCAACACAGGCTTTTATTAATATGATATTCTAATATCTAGCTAGCAGCAATGTGCAAAAATGTATCATACCAGCCAGCGAGTGAACACACAGAGTAAAGTAATAACAACTTACAACACACTCAAATGTATTTTAGTATGGTTGTTTTGACCAAGTAAAACAGTGCTGTGCTTCCCCACAATTTTAATCTGTCAAATAAAGTAACCTGTATATTAATTCAGCACTGATTTATGTGAATGTGAAAATTATGTTAATTTAAGTGACAAAATGTAACTGTAACAAAGTTCAAGTTCAGGGATAATGGAGGCAGATGTTAAACGTAAACAACAAAATGAAAGGAGTGGCAGCGGCCGACTGCGGCATAGCCTATAAAAACAGCAACATAAAATGTCCCAGGCTCTCGGCCCCACCCTGCTTCATACCTCAGTAACTTGAATTCATTAGATCCATGAACATGATTTCTGAGTCCCGTTGGATTGCTTACAATCGGCTGTGGAGCTGAAGACAACAACTCCCATGATTCCACGCTCAATTTACCGTTCGCAAAGATCCCCTTTAGTTACTGTTGCTATGTCCGACAAGCACACCACACATTATGTTCTCACGCAGTGAAAACACATCGCAGAGCAATGAGGATACTGACAACACAATGACAGACAGGACAGAGCATGTTACTTGCAATATAAAACACTCTCAATTCTAAAATTCTGTCATTTAAAAAAAAAGAAATGTAAACATTAAATACCGTTTTGTGGCTCTTTAATGTGTGGTGACAGGTCGCTGTAGCGCCTCAGTTACAGAGCTTGTGAACCAATCATCTCTTCCTTCTTGTTAATTTATAGTTTCAAATAAACATGAATAAACTTCAGAAGGAATGTTGTTTCAGCCGCGGCAAAGATGTCAGTACACACCGTTTTTTAAGTTCATGTCCACCAACGTTAATCTACGAACTCTCTTGACTGCTTTGTCAGACAAAAATGGCAGATTCAGGATGGTGGATTATGATTGGTCAGAGCGCCTGTCAATCAAACTCCGGGCGAAAGGTGATTATGTCAACATCAAGCTACGCCTTTGTTATTGCTTTGAATAAGCAACCTCTAGAGGTGAAACTGGCATTCTGTACCTTTAACCTCTAATTTCAGCTTCAGCAATAGCGAATACCAAACTAAAATGCAAAGTTAAAGAGGTCCTATAATGCCTTTTTTCAAAGTCTTGATTTTATTTTCGTTGTCTAATAAAATAGGTTTTATGCTTGAATGTTCAAAAAACAACTTTTTTTCACATATTTTAAATTGCTGCTGCTCCTCTATTTCACGTCTGTCAGTAACACTCCCGTACAGGGTGCGTTTCCCGTACAGCTGCTTTACTCCCTGCTTACCTACCATAGTTCGTTGCATCGTTGAAGAAATCAACTAGCTAGTCACGACTGTTTCCCGAAACCGCATTGTCGCAAATCTGCGATTCAACCACGTTGGTTAATAATTTCACGCAGGTGGTTGAGTAATAACAGCTTTTAATGAATTATTTCGAGATCGAATTCATGCTAGATTTTTTGCTATAAATTATGGATATTGCACTTGAGGACTAATTTTTGTTTTTATACTAATTCTTCCAGATTCAAATAGGCTCGTAGTAGAGCAAATGCCATGTTCTCACATGCACACTATTCAAAAAAGGTGCTTTAAATCTCTTGACAAACTTAAAAGATATAAATTACATTTGTATGTATTCGAAATAAAAGATATAGACTGAACTAAATGTCAGCTTAATTTGCTCAAGATAAGGATTTATTAAGTCCACATGTCATGCACACAAGAAACTATGCTTCTAACCACAGGTCGAGAGCTGTCGTTGCAACTACACGTTAGCAATGCTGTTTGCGAATGTTCGTTGGAACTATGGTTCCCTTTCAGTCGGTCACGTTCGACGTACGTCGGACGTTACCGACGAATTGGGATCACTTTAGGGAGCCCCTATCAGCTTCGAGATAAAGAGAACTGGCCAATGGCCATTGGCGTGCGTGTTTTGCATATCGCACCCGCCCGGGCGCGGTATAAAGCGGATGCAATCGCCACGCACCATTGTCATTCACCGGGCGAACAGCGTTCAGGTCGAAGACTAAGACTGCCATTTCAGCAGAGAGAGAGAGAGAGAGAAGACGCTCGTGTTGGCGTTACAGCACACAACAGCGCGACCGGGCTCACAGCTGCAGCAAACAACTGCTGTTCTCACAGCACTTTTCAGTGAGTGCAGCACACAGGCTGCACTATTTCCTGTGTGCTGCCGGTTTTCCTGGGTGCTTCAGCACATTAAGAGAGCGTTTCCTCACAAAAGAGCAACACGGGTGTGACACTGCGTCTTTTTCAAGATGTCATTCCACCCGTGCGTTTCTGGATGCGGTCGTTCCTCTCGCCCGCTGGACGGTCTGTCGCTGTCTCACGTGTTTGGGCGTTCAGCACACTGAGGCAGCGTTTGTGGATAGTTCATGTTCTCACTGCGGGAACATGACTATCGCGAGCTTAGATCGAGACTCGCCTACCTTCGGGAAGGTGGGGTCCCCCTCCGCATACCTCGATCTAGTGCTATTCCTGCCCAACAGCAGGATAGACCTACGCCGACGGATGCCGGGGTGATCTGAGGATTACGTTCAGGGCAAACCCGCCGGCGAGCCTCCGCCCCTGATCCCTCACAAGCTCCGCGGCGGTGGTGCTTCCGAGAGAAACTGCTGGCCCCTCCTTGGGCGTCCAGTTGTGACTTTCGGGGCACCAGCGGATGAGCAGATGTCGATCGCTGCATCGGAGGAGTTTCAGTCCTCGGAGGATGAAGACTCAGCTGTACTGCCTCCCTCTGGGAGAGTGGCAGCGGTTGAGTCGGACCCGAGTTGTGGCTATGCTTTCCCGGGCGCCGAGAAGGTCGGGCTTGAGTGGAACCCTCCACCACGTCCGAACCTTCGAGGTTGGATGATTGGTTTCTCGGGCGGCTCGCGCTGGTTCTCAGCGTCCGCCCGGTGCCTTCTTCCCGGAGGTGCATGGCGAGCTGACTAGGTCGTGGCGGCGCAGCGCCAGAAACAGACCTAGCAGCTCCTCCTCCTCACTACCCTCGACGGCGGACAGGCCAAGGGTTACGTGGGGATCCCGCCCGGTTGAGCGGGCGTCGCGATGCAACTGTGTCGGCGACGCATCCAACTGGCGTGGTGACCGCGTCTCCGTCCAAGGCCTGTAAGTTCTCTTCCAACCTGGTTGCGAGGCTTACAGGTCCTGTGGACAGGCCGTCCGCCCTGCACGCCATGAGTTTGCTCCAGGTGCACCAGGCCCAGGCGCTCATGGATCTGCACGAGGTAGGCTGACCAAGAGCTCCTCCGGGAGCTCCGGACGGCGACGGACCTTGCCCTCCGGGCGAAGAAAGTCACCGCCCGTTCCATTGGTCAGGCGATGTCCACCTTAGTGGTCCAGGAGCGGCATCTCTGGCTCAACCTGGCCGACATGAGGGAGACCGACAAGTATCGGTTCCTGGACTCCCCATTTCACCGGCGGGTTGTTGGCGACGCGGTCGAGAAACCGCCCAACAGTTCTCGGCCGCCCAGAAGCAGGCGGAGGCTATCAGGCACATCCTGCCCGGCGACCAGCGGCTGCTCCGCTCCACCGCCCGGCGCAGCACCTCCGCCTGCCCGTCGCCGAGGGCGTCCACCTGCCGCCGCCTCGCTCCGCCCGGCCCAGCAGCAGTCTACATCACGCCGTAGGCGTGGAGCCGGCAGCGGGAAGGACGTCCAGCCCGCTCAGGCCGCTGCCAAGCCAGGTGGCAAGCGCCGTCGTAAGAGACCCTGAGACGGGCCGCCCAGAGATGGAGGAAACTGCTCTTCAGGAGATGGCTGCAGCACCACTCCTTTCCCCGGAGGAGGGCCGGGGGAGAATTTTTTGTTCTGTATTTTCTGTTCCGCCCAAATTGTCCAGAAAAGAGCAGTTTCCAATATCTCTGGGTGCCAAGAGAGCGCGTCTGTCGGTGGGCGGCGCTCCCATGCCTTGTCACCCTCGGACGCCTCTCTGTTCGCCAGCAGGGGATGCCGGCTGCCGGGGCGCACTCAAGAGGCCTTCCTGCACTCGCACATCCCCTCAGCGGAAGCAGGTGAGTGTTGCACAGCACACACAGGTCCCACTGCGAGCCGCCACCAGGCCGTTCAGTCGGATCCCTGCATGCCGCCTCGCTGCCCGCTGCGGGTGCGTCAGTGGTGCTGATGGTCCGCTTGCACGGTCCTGGGAGCCTGGCTAGCGCTTCCCAGGCCGTCTCGCTGGCTCATCCGTACCATCAGACTCGGCTATGCGATTCAGTTCGCCCGGCGTCCCCCAAGTTCAGGGCATCCACTTCACCTCCGTGTCGAAGGAGGATGCTCCTGTGCTCCAGGGGAGATCGCGGTCCCTACTGGCGAAGGACGCGATAGAGCCGGTCCTCTAGCCGATATGAAGACTGGCTTCTACAGCCCGTACTTCATTGTACCCAAGAAAGGCGGGTTACGGCCAATCTTGGATCTGCGGCGCTTGAACCGGTCCCTTCACAGGCTGCCGTTCAAGACGCTCACGCAGAAACGCATCTTCAGGTGCGTCCGTCCCCAAGATTGGTTTGCAGCGATCGACCTGAAGGGCGCGTACTTTCATGTCTCGATTCTCCTCGACACAGGCCATTTCTTAACTGCGTTCGGACGAGCATATCAGTACAAGGTCTTACCCTTCGGGCTAGCCCTGTCGCGCGTCTTCACGAAGGTGGCGGAGGCGGCCATTGCTCCCATGAGGAGCAGGCGTTCGCATCCTCAACTACCTCGGCGACTGGCTGATTCTGGCGCGGTCGCGAGGGCAGTTGTGCGAACACAGGGACAGGGTGCTCAGACACCTCAGCCAGTTGGGGCTTGGGTCAACTGGGAGAAGAGCAAACTCTGCCCCACGCAGAGGATCTCTTTCTCGGGATGGAGCTGGACTCGTCGCCCAGACAGCGCCTCACCGAGGAGCGCGTCCAGTCGATGTTGAACTGCTTGAATTCGTTCAAACGCAGAACAGCGGTACCACTGAAACAGTTTCAGAGGCTCCTGGGGCATATGGCATCTGCAGCCGCGGTAACACCGCTCGGATTGCTTCATATGAGACCGCTTCAACGCTGGCTACGATCGAGTCGAGATGGGCGTGGCACAGCGGCTCCCTCCGTGTCCAAGTGACGCCGAGTTGCCGCCAAACCTTCAGCCCGTGGTCGGACCCTTCATTTCTACGGGCAGGAGTGCCTCTAGAACAAGTGTCCAGGCATGCTGTTGTCTCCACGGATGCCTCATCCACCGGCTGGGGTGCCACGTACAACGGGCTTGCAGTTTGGTCTTTGGGCGGGACCCCAACTGCAATGGCATATCAATTGCCTGGAGTTGTTAGCAGTTCATCTTGCACTCAGCCGCCTCAAGGGGCGCTCAGAGGCAAGCGCGTTCTGGTCGTCACGGACAGCACTGCGGCCGCTGCGTGCATCAACAAACAGGGTGGTCTACGCTCACGTCGCATGTCACAACTCGCCCGCCATCTCCTTCTGTGGAGTCAGAAGCATCTGAGGTCGCCACTCACATTCGGGCCTGCTCAATCGTGCAGCCGGCGAGCTCTCACGTCAGCAGGTGCTCGGGAGAGTGGAGACTCCATCCCCAGGTGGTCCAGCTGATATGGAGCCGCCGGGACCGCGCAGGTAGACCTGTTTGCCGCCCGGACTCGGCCCATTGCCAGTTGTTTTACTCCTGACCGAGGAACCCTCGGCTCGGATGCCCTGGCACACAGCTGGCCCGGGGCCTACGCAAGTATCGTTTCCCCCAGTGAGCCTTCTCGCACAGACACTGTGCAAAGTCAGGAGGACGAGGCAGGTCCTGTTGGTAGCTCCGTATTGGCCCAGCAGGACTTGGTTCCCGGAACTAGTGCTCCTTGCGACAGCACCTCCTTGGCCCATTCCTCTGAGGAAGGACCTCCTGACTCAGAGGCAGGGGCACCCTTTGGCACCAGCGTCCGGACCTCTGGTCACTCCATGTTTGGTCCCTGGGCGGACGCGGAGGTTCTAGGTGGGTTACCACAGACTGTGGTAGACACCATCACTTCCGCTAGAGCCCCGTCTACGAGGCGACTCTATGCGTTGAAGTGGAACCTGTTCGTCGACTGGTGCTCCTCTCACCGAGAGGACCCCGAAGGTGTTCGGTCGGGTCAGTGCTTTCCTTCCTACAAGAAGGGTTGGGCGAAGGCTGTCTCCCTCCACCCTCAAGGTGTATGTTGCCGCTATCGCCAAATCATGACTTGGTAGAAGGTAAGTCCTTGGGAAAGCACGATCTGATCGTCAGGTTCCTGAGGGGGGCAAGGAGACTAAATCCGCCTCGCCCCCCCTCTATACCCTCTTGGGACTTAACTCTGGTGCTTACAGCACTGCAGAGAGCGCCCTTTGAGCCCTTGCAGTCAGCTGAGTTGAAAGTCCTGTCTTTGAAAACAGTTCTCCTGGCTGCATTGGCCTCCATCAAGAGGGTAGGGGACCTGCAGGCATTTTCGGTCGACGAATCGTGCCTGGAATTCGGGCCCGGTAACTCTCATGTAATCCTGAGACCCGGCCCGGATATGTGCCCAAGGTTCCCACCACTCCCTTTCGGGATCAGGTGGTGAACCTGCAAGCGCTGCCTTCGGAGGAGGCAGACCCAGCCCTGGCTTTTCTCTGTCCCGTCCGTGCCCTACGGATGTACGTGGACAGAACGCAAAGCTTTAGGACCTCAGAGCAGCTCTTCGTCTGTTATGGAGGACAGCAGAAGGGAAAGGCTGTCTCCAAGCAGAGGATGGCCCACTGGATAGTGGATGCTATCGTCTTGGCGTATGATTCCCAAGACGTGCCCTGCCCGCTCGGGGTTAGAGCCCACTCCACCAGGGTGTGGCCTCTTCCTGGCGCTGGCTGTCGTGGCGCCTCGCTGACAGATATTTGTAGTGCTGCGGGCTGGCGACACCCAACACGTTCGCTAGATTCTATAGCCTACGTGTAGAGCCGGTAGCTTCCGTGTGCTCGCTTCCCATAGCCAGTAACACCGAAGTGCCCGTTCTAGTGTCGGCTTGCTGCGCCACTCCCTTCCCCTTGGAACGGATATGTGCGCTTATATGCTCCAGTCGAGTTTCCGATGGCGAACCCTGTCGAGTCCTCCGCAACCCTCGGCAGTCGGACGTGGCGGAGCGTCAGACGCCAGGTCTAACACTCGTAAGCATTGGTGGAACTTGTGTTAGGCTGGGTTCCATATGTTGTGACCCCCTCGGCGGTCCCATATGTGTATTTCTCCACGGTAGTGCTCCCTACGGCGAGCCCGTGTCTTTCCCTCTCAGTCTGGTGTTGTTCCCCCGCTTACTTGGCCGGGGCCACCCCTGGGACTTTTCGTATGTTGTACTGCCCACGGCCAGTCCATACGTGTATTCTCCACATGGAATTCCCTCTGGGCTTGATGTGGCTTCCGCAGCGTCCTCCGGGCACGCTTTCCCAGCGTTATCCAATAGTCTGCTGAATGGGTCTTGCAGAACAGCAGTGTGACTCCCCTGCGTGAGTTCCGCCCGGTGCAGGCGGGGTCTGAGGGCTTTCGCGGGCGCTGGAAGTGGTAGTAAACTGTGGCGTTTTCCAAAGATCCCAATTACGGTAACGTCCGGCGTCGTCGAGCGTGACCGACTGAAAGGAGCGTCTAGGTTACGTATGTAACCCTCGTTCCCTGAAGGAGGGAACGGAGGACGTCACGCCCCGTCGCCACAGTTGCTGTACCATCACTACAGGGCCGAGTCACTAGTTTGGCTCCTCAGTGAAAAACAATGGTGCGTGGCGATTGCATCCGCTTTATACCCGGCGCGCGGCGGGTGCGAAATGCAAAACACGTACGCCAATGGCCATTGGCCAGTTCTCTTTATCTCGAAGCTGATAGGGGCTCCCTAAAGTGATCCCAATTAAATCGTGGCGTCCGGCGTGCGTCTCGTTCCCTCCTTCAGGGAACGAGGGTTACATACGTAACCGAGACGTTTGGTCTCTATGAAGACCCTCCTTCCAATAAACGCAGTGTGCTCTGATTGGTCGGTTGCATAAGT
This sequence comes from Gobiocypris rarus, assembly GCA_023029165.1. Lineage (NCBI taxonomy): Eukaryota > Metazoa > Chordata > Actinopteri > Cypriniformes > Gobionidae > Gobiocypris > Gobiocypris rarus. The sequence goes on from CM040932.1 coordinate 19,359,410, forward strand.
ATGTTGCTGCTTCGAGCGTGTAATGTAAATGTCACGCCCCTTACCATACCTTAGTTTCAACACACTATAATATAACTCAACCAGGCCTGTCTACTTAATATCTGCTAACTCTTGATTGTGATGGTCCTCCAACAGACATTCTACTGATTATAAGTAACTTTGCAACTACATGTCAACTTATTCTAAAGTGAAACCGTTGACATTCTAGTGGAAAACCCTAACATGCTGCTGTGTATTTTTCAGTATGGTATAAAGAAGAAGGAAGAGAAGGAGGCAGAAGCCCAGGCAGCCATGGAGCAGGCATCAGAGGGCAGTCTGACCCGCCCCAAGAAAGCAATCCCCGCCGGCTGTGGCAATGAAGAAGAGGAGGAGGAAAGCATCGTGGACACCGTCATGAAGTTCCTCCCAGGCCCACTTCAAGATATGTTCAATAAAAAGTAACAGCATTCCACGACAAATCGTGATAAAACGGGAATCATTAATGTCATGAAAGCCACCTCCTCTTTCCCCTTCCCCTTCCCCTCTCTCGCATTTGTTCTAAGATCTCTGGACTCAAAACGTGTGCCATAACATCTGTCTTTAACTGCGATACGTGACTTTTTTTATTTATATTAAAAGAATGAGGGAAAAAAACTATGTGTGCACTAGAAATGGTACATTGCATATGCTCTGCTTAAAGACAAATTGAATGCCCCCTGAGTCCAGACCTTAGAATAAGAATAATCCCCTTGTTTCATTAATTTTGTTTGTAAATAGCTAATGGAAAAAAAAACTGTATATGACTTTAGGATATATATATATATATATATATATATATATATATATATATATATATATATATATATATATATATATATATATATACAATGACTATGAGTAAAAGCCATAAATTTATCTTGGAGGGATTTCTCCAATCATATCATATTTTTGATTGTTGCTCTGTTATAGATATTATTGGTGAATCCATGTGGTATACCTATATATATATATATACTGTATACAGGTTCGTTTAACATCCATACTTCAAACTAGTATACAGTTCCTGCCATCATAAATGATCACATTGTATCCGATTAATATGACTGAAAACTGTAATATGGAAGAGAACGTACACTGTCACACATGATCAGGCTGTTTTGCTGTTTCCTCTAAGCATGCTAACAATTTTTTTATTGTTATGATGTGCCATTTTTAGCTGAAATACACTGAAATTTAAGGCAACAACTTTGGTTTTGTTGTCCGACATACACCAGTGTTAAATGGCATACTGCCCACATCTCTGTAGATAGATCTTCCGTTGGAGAAAAGCAAACTATACATCCCTCATTATGTTGTCATACAAATCCCCATCACACTCTAGTAAACTGGCTAAGATTGATTAAAATGGAATCACGTGTTAGCAAGTCGCAGCGAGAGAAACCATAGCACTAGGTGTTATCTTGAATTGACTTGTTTGTATTTTTAAAGTACTTAAGAATGTGAGGGGTGACATTGATCACATTCAACTACAATTGGATCAATAGGGCTATATATATATATATATATATATATATATATATATATATATATATATATATATATATATATATAATCTTTTCATCTTCACTGCTGTATAGTAGAATCTAGTTCTTTAGTGTCTGCATTTATTTACGTTAGCTCTCACAAAATGGTTGTGAGCACACATTACGTAAACAGACAGTGACAATGGTGCAATATTTGTTTCTGAATGAAGATGTCCTGTGTCCGTTGGTTGTATACGGGACTCTGATCCCAGATCAGCAATAACAGACAATCTTCATGGTTATGTATTCAGCTTATTTGCTAGAGAATGTTTGTGTGCAAATGGCGTGTCGTCTTCCTAGTATCAGTCAAGCGAGCTTAGTAAAAGGAAACTGGAGAAGTTGCGGGATTCCTACTTTTTAGAGACTAAACAAAGCCTGGCTCTTGTTTTATGAGCTAGAACGGATCTGACTTGTGTTTTTATGCTTGCTTGTTGCTAGTTTATGTATGACGTTATTTCTTGTTGTTGTAACTGCACAGACAAAAGGGAAAACAGCAGGAATGAATTCTCAATAATGAGAAAATCAGATTTGAAAGACGCAGTCAGACTGTATTATCCATCCTCTCTTTTTTTACTAAGAAAATAAAAATATAAGCTACTTGGCCGTGGTTTGATAGCGTGTGCTTGTTTTCTCATTAGATTATGTCTGCGATTACTGTAAATAACAATGCGTTGAGGAAAACCTGTTAGTTGCAGATGTGTGTTTAAATTTTAACTACATTCAAGATTCAGAAAATGGCTGCCATTCCGTTGTTTTTAAACATTCCGAATATTCCAGACATTCCACCCAATCCATGCTGGCCTGTGAATGAAAAAAAGTTTTTTTCAGTGTCTCTATAAAGCATAAAATAAACTGTGGCTTTGAGAATAAAATAGTGTCGTATTATAGCACACGGACACATTGATGTCATAGCCTTCCTGCCATGTAGCCTACCACAAGAAACAAGGAGTTCAATTTATATTAATGTTTATGATATGAATGTGCTTGCAGATTAAAATGGTGTCCTTCAACAGCTAAACAAACTAGCCAGTTGCTAAGATGCTAAATGTAATATTAGTGGCCAATCATCCTGAATGTTGTCAGATTTTACTGCCACTTGTGTTTAAGGCCTTTACTCACAAGAAGTGACAATGTCAGCTGTAGGCCTACCACTTTCGGAGAGGTGAGATTCAGCTAAAAACATTAGGATAGCATTAGCATAGCTAGCGAAATATGTGCGACCTTCTGTGCAATTGACACATTTCCACCACCCAGAGTGTACTTTACAATCGACAGAGGCCATTTTTGGAGCACAAACATGATTTTTCTACATGACTATCAAATGCCCTTGATTCTGCCGCTATTAGTGTGTGACATGGTGAATTTCCTGCACTGATAAATGAATACTGCCCGAAACCCATCACTCATTCTATATCATCACCTATTTTATTAAACCAAAGAGTGTTCCTGTTTGTGAGATTGTCTGCTGTTTGTATTTTAACATTTTTTCCTTTAATTTTAATGTTGTTCTTATATCATTGTCTAAAGTGGTGTAATATGCGACTACCATGTCAGTTCTTTGGGTTTTGTTATCGTCTTAAACAGATTACTAATACAAAGAACAAAAAATTATCACACAATTAAATTTAAATTTCAATCGAAAACAAAACGTTCCATTCCCTAAACCTATTTTGTATGTTTACCTGAGTACTGTATAAGTAAAATATTGCATTATCATCAAGATTCTCTATTTGTAACTCAACATTTGACATGCATTCACTCAAAGTCATTCCGTGTCTCTCAGACGCTAATGAAGATACTGCCTAACACAGTCACGTTATGAAATACTCCATTGTTGTTATCTGAATGTACGTGTCTACTGTTCTACTGCATTGTCCTATGTGGTTTCCTCTGTGTTAAAAACTATAAATTATATTGGTGTGATTTTCCGTCTGTAATCTGTCCCTGTCTCTAGGTGGATGTATTTTGGAAAAATTCTGTTTCTTTTTTGGTGATTTTTTTTGTCACTGTAGGTTCTCCTCCCTCTCTCTTTGTTGAAGAATTGTATGCATGCATATGATGTGCACTGTAGGTGAGGTTGTAAATGATATTTCTGTATGTCCTCTGTGTTTTCCGAGCGCTCCACCTGTAGGCCTCACTGCATGCCCGTTATAGACAGATTTTAGACTGTACCTTCCTGCCAAATGGAATCACCACACACGGATAATAAAGTGATTTCATATAATTGTTTTGTGGTTGTGTGTTACAGCTTTCGGGTGGGCGGCAACATTTCCTGTTTGTTGAGGTTGAAGGAAAACAGAAACAGACATTTTAGCATGTGCAGAACAAGCAAGACATCTTACAAATACGATTCTTATAACCTACAAAGAGAGCTCTGCATAAAGTCATATTCTTAATGAGTATTTTTGTCTTTTCCAGTCAAAATATCTAATATCTTTGAAACAAGATTCTCTACTAAAAAAGTGAAAAGCTACCAGTGCAGAGACAAAATGCACTTGTCTTCATTCTTTGATAATGAGTCCGAATATCTTATGCAGTGATTCCAGGGTTTTTAGAAGTTTTGCTGGAAAACTTTTTTTTTCTATGCAGTGTCACTGTGTTCCCTTTCGAAGGGAACTCGCTGCGTCAGCTGACGCCTTACGGGAAACGCCTCCAGCGTGACTGGTGCCTGATATCACAATCGAACAACGTCAATCCTATTGACGGCGACAGCCTATGATGTCATCAAGGTGCGACCAGGAAGTATATAAGGCGCCCTGCCAACATGACAGTATCTTTTCGTCTTCAGGGACTGTTTTGCCTGTGTCAGAATTGGAAGTCAATCTGAAGAGGAGAAATGAAGTGTGCAGGAAAGCAGCGCCACTTCCGCAAGTGTGTGGATCCATGCAACAGGTACCTCACGCCTGACGACACACACACACTTTGCGTTTACTGCCTGGGGAAGAGCATGCGAGAGGTTCTCGAGGAGCCTCTTGTGCAAACTGTGAGCAGTTCCCTTGAGAACGCTCCGCTCTCGCCGGGCCCTCTTCCTGAGGAAGGGCTCAGCATCTGAGAGCAGGCCCGCTCAGGCCGAGGCTGAGCGGCGTCTTAGATCTTGGGGTTCCCAGATGGATCTGGCTCATCGTCTGGAGAGAGGGGTTGTTCTCGCAGACGATCAGTCAGAGCGCGAGAGGCGGTCGTCGGGGGAGGAGCGGGACCTAGGTTCCTCCCCCTCGTCCGCGGCTCTTCCGGTAGAGCAGGGGATGGAGGAGGAGGCTGAAGATGAGTCGGCTGAGGCGAAGCCTCCCAACCATCCTGCCCCATGTATGGCGAGTTGTTGGAGGTGATGGAGCAGCGCTGCAGGTAGGCTGCAGCTACCGTGGCAGCGCGTTAGGAGAGAAACCGCACGTCCAAACCGCCTGGATGATCGGTTTCTCGCCGACCATGAGCTCCCAACCCCGGGGAGCCTTCCATTCCTCGGATCTCCACCAGCAGATCTCGGAGGCATGGAAGAAGCCTTACTCGGCCCGCATCTTTCGGCGTCAGCGAGCCAATTTCGCTGACGTTGAAGGCGTGTCTGAGGCCGGGTATGTGTCGGTGCCACCAGTGGACGAGACGTTTGCGAACTATCTCGTCTCTGGGCGGCCGTCGACACTGAGGGCTCCCTCCCTGCCGTCCAAACCGTTGAAAACGACTTCACGGTTGAAGCGGCAGGGCATGGTCATGCTGCGGCGGGTCTGCACACCATGGCGGTGTTGCAGGCATACCAGGCGGACCTGCTGAGGGACCTCGATCAGGGGGAGGGACTACCCCCTGATGCGGTGGCTGAGCTGCGCCGAACCACAGATTTCGCTCTCCGGGCCACCAAACAGACGGCGTTCGCCATCGGTCGTTCGATGGCGGCGATGGTGGCCACGGAGCGGCATCTGTGGTTGAACCTGGCGGACATCGGGGAGAAAGAAAAAGCCTTTCTCCTCGATGCCCCGGTTTCACCCTCTGAGCTCTTCGGCACCTCCGTTGAGGCGGTGGTGGGAAGGTTCAGAGAGGCGAGAGCGCGCTCGGCGGCATTCAAATCATGCATCCCGCTGAGGTCGGGGCGCGCCCAGGCAGTCGGGTGTCCCGGGCCCGTCGGTCTGAGGACGGCGTCGGGACCAGCGAGCTAAGCGTGGCCTCTCGGCGCCCCCTCCGTGGAGGAGTGCGGCGCAGAGAAGGCGGGACACTCGCAACAGGAGGAGGAAGGAGGCTGGTGCAAACCGGGACCAGCGTGGGCAGCGCGACAGATCTCCACCCCCGAGGGGGCGCAGATAGGCGCGGCCGGCCCTTCCTCCCGTTACTTCCCAGGGCGCTGACATCAGGCCGGGTGGGCCCGTGATGAGCGGATGTGAGATTCTGATGGCCCGCCTGGCTTGATCCATTGAGCGCCCCTCAGGATTGGTGATTGAGCTTGATAAGGCTGGTTTTCAGGATCTGAAAGCACCAGAGGAAGCGGCGGTGAGTCCCCTCGAGTAGGGTGAAACATTATTTTAACATGTTTTCCAGGACTCTTCTCGCTCTCCTGAGAGGGAGTGGGGAATTGTGGAACATCATCGGACACCGCAGGGCCTGCAGCTCCCCGTGAGTAGCTAAGAAGCGATCTCCTTTGCAACATGATGTATTTATGCATATTTCTATACTCTAGCTAGTAGAGACCTACCGCCTCTCCGTGTTATATCTCTCACTTATGTGAGTAATTGGTTGCCGTTCTTGCTCGCGGGCTTGTAGCGTGCGGGCGAGGTGGTTTCTAGCTTTAAGTATAAAGTAGCCACGACCGGGTATGCACTAATGCATGAGCTGTAGTGAGATCTGCACCCAGCCCTGCTGGGCTTTGGAATGGGTTCGGGGCCTCGTGGTCTTTACATGGGTGATAATATTTTGTTTCCCGAGCCCTGAGTAGATCTAGTGCAGGCTTAAAGCCGCACCACTTGGCCTAGGCTTCGCTAAGGGTGGGGGGCCGGTTTTCCTTTTAGGTATTGCCGCCCCGGGCCTGTCCTAAGTATAAGTACAGTGCGTTGTTTCTACACCCTTAATTCAGCCTCCTCTTAAGATAGAGTCGGCCGGCCAAGGCCCGCCCCCTTCTCTGCGTTCTGGGGTTATTGAGTAATGCAGTCTAGGTGTTGCAGCAGAGATAGCGACTTTGCCAGTGGTCGTGGGGCGGGGTTAAGCGTCTTTCGCTTATGTGCGATTAGACCTATTTTTGCTGTAACCCGCCTTTCAGAGCATTGTGTGGCCGCCACCTTTTGGTGGCTCCTGGCCTCATCCTGGAGGATGGCTGCATATGTATATGATATGTTTACCCTTTGCTCTATGTCTTCTGCTCCACCTTTCCTAGGGCTCGGGTCGAGCGGAACATCGCAACCTTCCACACGGCGGTTTTTGGTCGGATGCTCCCCTGAGGCCCGAGCATTGCCAATGGTTGACGCCCTTGCAGGGAGCGGCAGGCCGCTGTATGAGAGTAGGCGGCGTTCGGAGAGGTGACGTAAGTTGTACTCCCCTTGCTTTAGAGGGTGTTTGAGCGTTTGTTGTTGAGTGCACTGCTATTGGCAATGTGTTTAGGTTCATGTCTGTAGGCAACTGCCCGTGAGACTGCGCCCGTCCACGGAGGCCCTGTAGCTTCTGGGATGGAGCCAGCCCCAGGTGGGGGCATATGAAGGCCAGCTGGTTGTGAGTAGCCAGCTTGGGCAGTCTGGGCAGCAGACTCCAAGACAGGTGGTAGGCATCATCAGGCCTCCTTGCAAGAGAGTCTCGTCGCGGCCCAGTGGGCCTGGGGAGGTTTTCCTTCGATGTCGACTTCAGCAGAACCTCGTCAACTAGTAGGCTTTGTCCTCCTTGGGGACGAGTCCCCAGGTGATAACTGGATATTCCAGTTCTTCGTCAGCAAGCAGACAGCTACCGTCAGCCGGGTGCAGCAGCCAGCTTTCTTCTAATTATGGCAGGGTCATAGTATCTGCAGACCTCCTATTATGGGGTAGGCCCTGCCAGAATCTCCTGAGGGTAGGCTCCCGTTTTGGGTCACCTGGCTCAGGTATTAGGCCCCTCAGGCCTCCTGAAGAGCCTGCTGTAAGTAGCAGGTTTTTGCCCGGTCTTCCCCTGAGGGGGTATTCCGGTGCATTAATCCCTCGTCGGCTGGCACGAGCTGCTATTAGGTGGTAGGCGTTACCAGGCCTCCCTAAGGGCCTGCTGTGGGGTAAGCAGGCTCACTTGACCTCCCGTGAGGGGGCAGCCCCGGCCCCAGTCACTGGATGAGTGGTGAGCGTGGAGTGCTAGCAGGTCGAGGCCTCACTAGGCCTCCCTGGAGATTAGCACATTCTGCTATCAGGTGGCAGGCGCTGGGCCTCCCTGAGATCGTTCCCCGGTCCCCAGTTTCGGTAACCGTTGGTAGCATGGGTTGCTAACAGGTAGCAAGCTGCACGGGGCTTCTGCGGGACTCGCCATTGGGACCTCAGTCACCTCTGATGGTTCACACGTGTGGCTGGAACAGGTGGTAGGCCTCGCCAGGCCTCCCTTGGGGTGAACCCCGAGCCTGGGCGCTTTGTTAACAGGCTTATGTGTTATCAGGGTGAAATAGGCCCTTCTAGGCCTCCCTGAGGGGGTTCCAGTTCCAGTCATGGACACAAACTAGTGGACCATTAATAGGTCTCACTACTAGGCGGTAGGCTTCACTAGGCCTCCTGTCAGAGCGAGTCCCATCTTCCGGCTGCCTCGAGGGCCATCTCGACTGCTATTGGGTAGCAGGCCTCACTAGGCCGACCTGAGGGCGAGCTCCATGGGTTGGAGGCGCGAGCAGTCAACCTAGGTTACCAGGTGGAGGCCCTTTGGCCTCCCTGGGGAACGAGTTCCCTAGAAGGAGCGCATAACTGGCTCTTAGCTGACAGCTAGTGGTCACCTGCTATCAAGCTCCGCTTCTAGCCGGCAGCACCTGAAAGCGGTGGTTATACTCAGCATGACGAGACGACACTGCTGCTATGCGGTCCCTACAGGAAGGGACTCTTATAGATCGCCTACAGCATGGGTACCTACCAGGCAGGCTTAGGAGCTCCTCTCAAGCGGGAGTCTTTTATGAGCTTACAGCCGCTGGCTCTGATCGAGTGGTCGAAGGCCCTTCGAGGCCTCCCAGGTAGGATCAGCCAGTAGGCCTAGTCGGCCTCCTGAGCACGTTTTAAAAGAAGTGCTTGGTAGATCCTAGGATCGAGCGGCCAATCTCCCTCGCTAGCAAGGGTTAAGAGGCACTTCACGAGCGCTGCTCTCCAGGATAACCCGCCTCTGAGGTCCGGCTGGCGGAGGACACTGCCATCTTGCAGTACCCTAGCGGGATGTCTCTGCGGAGGCAATTACCAGAGGCTCTGTACTTACAGACAGGGTTGGCGAACTGATGTGTCCCACATAGAGGTCACCAGGTCGAGCCTCCCTGGTGGCATTCGGTGAATTCCTCCCGAATAGTGACTGGCACGGGTTCCCTCGGGTCCCCTAGCCACGCTCCCTTAAAGGAACCCCTTCTGGGGAATGGGTTGGTTCCAGGCCTTCGAAGCGGCCAGGGCAGGACTTCATATGGTATGCGGTTCCTTCTCAGGTTATAGCTTGGGCTTTGACCGTAGGGAGCGCTGTCACTGACAGCCTAAATGTGACCAAGGGAGTGGTTCAGGCATTTCAGTGAATTTGCTTGTTCTGACAGTTGTCACTGCCAGTGGGCATGCACTTTTGGCATGGAGGCGTGGGTATATCGTTCCTCGTAGAAGGCCAGCTGACGAGCGCGAGTTCCTTTCGAAAGGGAACGCCCTGGTTACGATAACCTTAGTTCCCTGAGAACAGGGAACGAGACGCCGCGCCAGGTTGCCATGCCTCAGGGCCTGCCTGCCAAACAGTCCCTTCAGACGATTAGATACTGTCATGTTGGCAGGGCGCCTTATATACTTCCTGGTCGCACCTTGATGACATCATAGGCTGTCGCCGTCAATAGGATTGACGTTGTTCGATTGTGATATCAGGCACCAGTCACGCTGGAGGCGTTTCCCCGTAGGCGTCAGCTGACGCAGCGCCTCGTTCCTGTTCTCAGGGAACTAAGGTTACATACGTAACCAGGACGTTTTATGTAGCAAATTCTATATGTTGTTTCAAAAATGTTTAATTTCTGCATTCATTTCTCGTTTTACATTCTTTTCGCAAAAATCTGAAATCAGTTTAAACTGAAAGCAACTAACAAGAAAGGGCTTTGAATAGAATTAATTCTCTTTTCTAAAAGATGAAACTGGTAAATCTCACTGCAAAAAAAATAGATCATTATGGATGCCAAAGGAATCCAAGTAATAGTCTCTTTTAACAAAAGTTGTTTGCCCAAACCAAAGTCGCCATGATGCATACATTAGTATTTGTAACATCAGTGTTGTCATGCAAAAACTGGCAGTGATTTACTGAGATTTTATTACGACTTCTGGATTGTGCACAAAGATACTTGCACTTTTGGATTAATCAGATAATATGAATTAATGTAACATCAACATTGACTAGGTTATTAGTCATCACATGCCTATACTTGCAGAATGACTCCTAAATCATCATCTCTGTACAACAGTTTAAAACAGCGCCAACGTCCAAATTTTCTATCCTCATCAGTTAAAGTACAAAAAAATATCACTGTTGGTGCTCATAAAAACGAAGTAGATCAAGAAAAACTGAGCAGTCTGATGAAGAGCTGGCTGGCTCAAAATGTTGCAATTGTGTGAATGTCTTAATAAATTAAGGGAAATACTATTTGCAGTTGTAATGTGCCACATTTCTTGATTTACTTTATGCCCTCATCAATAGCAATGTAGAATGCAGGTAACTATAGTGACTATAACTAAAGAACATTTTGAACTCCAGAGTGTATTGGAGTTGTGACCAGATCACCAAAATTAGGGGAGCAACTCCAGTAGAATACAGCAACTGGATCTAAAACGTTACCATAAGGCTACTAGAATTACCAGAACGCCAATAAAAAAAAAACACACACACACATTCAGAAGTGTGCGTACAGAAAAGAAATGGCTACCACAATGTATGATTTGACATAATATACTTCAAGTGAGATTGAAAATTGAACGTTGCTATTGGGGCTTAAAGAAAATTCAGAGCTTCCCACTCGTATTTACGACTTTGTGATGGCGTTTATGTGCGTTCGACTCGTAAATACGATCTTAAGACATGACTTAAATGCACAATATTATCAGATGCTTTCTTAACGGCTGTTTTCTCGCCACTGTCATTTTTGTTGTGTTTATTTTGTAATTAAGAAGAAAGATCAAAATGTCTAGTGTCAGGTATTAAGATGTTTGCTAACAGTACAGGTATTTCAAAATTCTTTTTAGCCCTAAGTGAAGAACAAAAAAGAACTTTGTCTCAAGTATATCAGGTCTTGAACCAAAAGTTTGCCATTTCTAGCATTGTGCTCTACAAGCTACAAGAGCATAAGGATAGCCCTTAGTCAGGGTGAGGGTACAGTAGATGCCAATTTTATATGGATAAAACGAGGATAAACCTAGTCTTTCCAAACCTACAATCCATTGAACACTGAATTTCTATCCCTCACAGCCAAGGAGTGTTGGGTGAGGCACATTACGATTATTTTACTGCTTCCGATTACGTCAGAGCCTGCACAATCCCAAATTGTAAATATCAAAAATGTTTGATATTTACGACTCTTGAACGGGCTGCATCCTGCAATAGCCAATGAGAGTGGACAAGTTTCACCAACCAGATGTTGCTTGCTTCTACAGCTGAAACGTGTCAGCCACAAAGATGCCATGAAAGTGGAGTATTGAGAAAGTATTTTTCTCCTTTGTTTTTCTTCCCATAAAACAAAACTCGAGCCAGGAGAACCAGCTGACGACGTTGATCGACCTCCATTTGTTTTTCTTATCTAATCACATTTTATCTCGCAAGTGTCCGTGAGATCTCGTTTCACTGTGAAAATGTTACAATCGGCAGGTGAGTGGTCTGGGCGTCCGTACAAATCTTCTAGGGTGTGCATTCGGAGGATTACAAGGCAAAAAATTGGTTGAAACTGCCCTTATGTCTGTGGTCCCCCACAGTTTTAAAATCGGTTAAGATTTGAAAATTGTCTGTTGTGTCCCAGGCCATAATGAAAGAGCCAGAAGGTAAAATATAAGACGACAGAGAAAATATTTATAGCTGCTTGCTACACTCCTTTAACATCTGGCATCTCTCTCAAAACAACTTTAGTAGTTCTAGTAGCCTGTAGTTCCATAATTAGGTCCAAGCTGGAGCATAGAGTTGAATCAGTCCCAAAACCCTTCCCTTGCAAGCCAAACTGTTTTACTTGTATCACTCACAAAAATAGCAAAATTTCGAGATTTAATATAACATGATAAAAACTGAATGCTAGATATTAGCTATTACATGGGAAAGCTGTTTTGGTTCCCCAAATTCCCACTGGTCTAAAGCCTTTAATAAAAAGTAAACTGCTTCAGACACCTTATGGCTCCTATGTTGCTCTTAAAAATTGCACAATGGGGAAATCAAGAAACTAGAGCTCTAATTGCGTAGCATAGAGTATTCATGCATATCCATTTACTACCATGCCTGTGCATTTGTACCGATGCACACACTCCACTTCCTGCTCTACAAAAACATGAGGCTGCTGGAGAAAAAAATCAATTCCATTATCATTTATGCTCAAGGGTGGCCTTTTCATACTCAGCTGCTTCCTTCGTCTCAGAACAGCACTCTGCTGGTGGGAGAGCCAGGCTTCAATTGGCATCCTGCGGCCATGAAAAGTTTATGTCAATTAAACGGTCTCTATTGGGTCCTACATAATTGAGGAGACCCTTGTCACGTCACACATAAGTAACGTTTCTGAGGTAATCTCTCAAGGTGGCTCTCTCCACAACCTAAATTCAGCTTATCTAAACTAATGGCAGCAGTATGGGAAGACTTCATGTTAGTAGGTAAAGAAGGTTAATTATTATTAAGATTTTGTTTATTAATTAACTATTTTATTTAGCAAACACACATTAAATTGACATTCAATTGGTAAACCCATAGTAAACTTTTCCAAAAATATATTTGTGCTCCACAGAATAAAGTCATACAGGTTTGGAACAACATGTGGGTTAGTATAATGACATAATTGTTTTGAAATCAATTGTGTCATAATGCATTTAAAGGCAAGATTTAAGGAAATATTTATATTCAGCAAAATATTCTGTCGTCATTTACTCATGTTGTTCCAAACCTGTATGACTTTCTTCAGAATATTTGTTTGAGGACCCAAACAGCATTGGAGCCCATTGATTTCCACTGGATCCCATTGATTTTCACTTTGGGGAGAGAAGAAAAAAATGTGGAGAAGTGGAATTTTTTTTTTTACTAAATGAGGGTGTAATTGATTTTTATTTGTTTTAGTGAACTATCTCTTTAAGGAGGACACAAATGTAAACAAATGACTGTCGGGCGGCTTGATTATGAACTGGGCCATAGGGCCAGTGCCCTGAGGCCTCAGACTGTCAGGGGCCTTTAATGCCTCAGGCAGTATTCAACACAAGCTAACCATGCAGCTCAAGCTGACCACTAACAATTTATTGTTCCTGTCTGGACAAAGTAAAAGTCTAAAGGCCCCTTTCCATCACTTTGTGTACACATTTCTGAAGCCCTAAAAATTAAGGGTTCAATTATTCAAAGACCATAAAAACACTACAAAGTCACTAAGCACAGTGTTGTTTGCCATTTTAATACTAGTATGAATGTCTACATGAATCACAATAAATGAGAAATTAAGCACTGGCGATACATTTTCTTGACTAAATGAACTATAAATTCTAATTCAAATCATGATGAATGACTACCAAGAATTCTCTCAATTCTGCTTATGAACATATCATTCCAAGAATATAAGCATTCAATTGCCAATCCTGACTATAAATCTGCATGTCTGTCAGTCAGGGCATATCTATTTGCATTCAATAGATTCTGAGATTAGATGTGTAAATGAGGCTGAAGAGGAAAGATTGGGAGGAATATCATCAAATCTCCATCAGAGCTTTTTGGCCCTGGAATTGAGATTCATCCTCTGAAATATGATAGATATTTTTTTATGGCCTAGGGAAACCATGATTGACAGCTCCATTGACATACAAATAGTCAAAAAGAGCATGTGATGTTGGTTGGAAGAGCGATGGTTGGAGTTAATGAAGGCAGCTCTTCTGGGACCGGCAGCTTCTATGGACAGGTGAGAAGATGGCCACACATTTCACAGAGACACACACACATATACAAGCCCCACCTCCTAATGACAGGCACTGACACATATCAATAGAATTATGGGCCATTTCATTTCAAAGGTTACCCCTGGAGGACTTCTCCATTTCAGCATGTTATAAAGAGCGAGATTGAAGGCTATGAAGATTAGAAAAGCACCGCTGGAGAGACCTTGTGACCTCAATTAGTGTGTCTGTGTCCTTAGCCATTATACAGATATTGAGGAGCAGGGACAAAGCACTCAGGAAACCCAAATGGCGGAAGATTCCAAGCTGATGCGAAAAACAGCGCAAAATGCACCAAAATACATATAAGCAGGAAACAGCACAAGATAAAGTCGGTTGCCTTCAGCTGACACTGCACTCAACGGTTTATGGGCAATAGAGAAATAATAGCTCTGTTCTAATGCCTAGTGAGCTGCCTACCTAGTACCTAGACAGTATTTTAAGGCATTGTATGGTATTTATACATATTGTACTGACACAAAGTCTGTTCCAATAGTGCAAATTATAAAAGAGGCATTGCATGCATTCTACGTGGAGAAGAGTGACGTGTGGTCAAGACCTTTCGAAGGAGCATTTAGAGAAGGGCTGACAAAAAATGGGACATTGAAGATGCAAACTAACTTCTTTTCTTTCTTATTTTTACTTATGCATTTAATAAATAAATACAATTAAAAAAGACAATACAAAAAGCAGTCAAAGTTAAGTCAGGGGTTCCCAAAGGTTGTTTTTTTGTCAGCCGAATGAAAAATACTTACTTAAAGTACTTACTTATAATATTTCAATAATTTAGGGACACAATCAAATGATCACGATTTTCTGATGTTAGTTAATGGTTACATGACATGCAAGTAAACGTGTATAATATCATTCATTTTTTTAGTTATTGTTGATTGTTTCTGCTTTTACAATTTTTTAGGGCTACACCGCTTAGCGTACAAATTATATAATTATTAATTATATATTTTTTCATATATTGCAATTGCTGTTTGAACAGTGATATGATATGACAGATATAAAATTATAGGAAATATAAAAATATGTCTCATATTGCTACTGCTGAGGCATCCAGACACAAAGAACAAAGACTGCTAATGGAAGTAGTTACTTGTGTTCATGTTTACAAGAACAGTCTAACCCTGTGAGTATAACAATACAATCCTTGATCATTTCATTTGGTGGAATATTGGTGGCTGTTTGGGAAAACCTGGGTTAAGTGATAGAAATGATACAATATGGTAAACCAGTTATGTTTAAATATGTTGATTAGGTCACACCACAGCTATAACGATAATGGCACAGTGAAACGATCGTTGGAATCACTTTCAGAATTATTTTATGCAGGTGATGAACAATAAAGACATTGACAGCCAATCATAATGCATCCTGCTGTAACAAGCCCAAGCATTTGAAAATGGCAGGAAAGCACGCGCTGAGAATAAATAGAACAATATTGTCCCCTGGTGTGGACGCTAACATAGTTATCGTTCATGGTGTGAATGGGCCTTTAGATGATAGTGTTGTCAGCTTAGCAACAAGCTAACATCAAACTAGAAAGTTCAAATCATGTTTTATTTCAGTTAGGATGCTACTTATCAACATCCAGTAACATGCTGACTGTATGCAGTCATAAAATCAGGCGCTCTCTTCTCAAACTCCGATAACAAGTGGTCACAGGAGATGTTACTACCATTGCAAACAGCCATCTCTCTCACCTTGCTGCTTGCGATCAGATCACCTGAGATTGTAAACAGGGCCATAGGACCACATTTTTTCACACAGCAGATGACTTGGTGGACATAAACAGGCCTTACATCTGTACACTTGTTTTCTGGTGTGTTTACAGCCCCGAAATAACCGTAAGATACAGAAGGAGCTTAGCTGTACCCAGCAGATACTGCAGCCAGAGTGTGCATTGAAAACATATTTACACAAGCTCTGCTGCCATTGAATATGGCGGTGCTAAATATCACAGCCCATTTTTCCCAAGCAAATCCGCTCTCTTACTTTACGCACTGCATTGCTGTGGATTAAGCTCTGCTGGGCTGCAAAATTGAACTGCCAACCACCTAAAGAAATTTGATAACTGAGCCCATGCACTGAACCCAAATTGCTCTCTCTTTCCGGGGCCTCTGAGAAGAGTGGCGTTAAGTAAATCAGCTTCTCATGCTTATTAAAGCAAACCATACATAAAGAAAGAGAAGACAAATTCAAGAGTTGGTGGAGCATCACCAACCCAAAGGAGCCCTTTCATATCTTATTATCTTGCTGATTGATGAAACATCTGGGCCACTTAAGTTCAACTCTCTATGGCCAACAAAGCCACCCACGTCTAGTCCACCAGGCTAGTCCATCAGAATACCAATTACTTATTGTGGAAGACCTAAGTGGTTCAGAATGATGTTAAGATGTTCAGTGCCCTCAATATGAGGAGTCTAGACAAGATTTATGCAAAAGAGAAGGTAAATGAATGAATGCCTTTGAAATGGTAATTCCCCGGTGTTTTAGAAGTTGTTGGCTAGGCTGATAACTCTACAATGGCAGAGACTAATTTTGCAATGTTATTAGGAACTGTGAACCAAGCCTTTATCAGTGAGGTCTGTTTACCACAGAACTACAACATGACATTATCAGTGATATAGCCTAGCTTGTACCTTGACAAGATACAAGCTACTCTTAATTTAAAGAAGCTAAACAACACCTGGGAAAAGTAGTTATGCTATGCTACAAGCTACAAAACATTGAAATTGAAAAATATAAGTATAATTAAAAACATAATTATGTGTAACCATAGGCTCGCGATACCAATCGTGATGCACAGCCAGCGTGTATTGAAAAACTAAGGTGTAAAATTACAAAAAAACTCTCACAGTAAGTAAAAGAACAAGGTAAGTAAAATAACATTATAAATTGGAGTGAAAATATAGACACAAAAGCAATCATTTAAATAAAGATTAAATAAGATTATCAGAAGTCAGAAACAAACCTACCTCCCCATTCAGTTACAATACAAAAGGAAAGAGAAAGAGACAGAACAGTCAGAACAATTAAAGGGCTAAGCACAAATTTCTATCAGGTATATATTTAACAATATAGTTTTTATACCTGTTACATATATAACCAGATTATATAATGTATAATTTTCCTGTGTCAAAAATAATGAGCAACAACAGGTTTATTGGGGAAAAATGTGCCTGTGGTGACATTTTTGTAAAATTAAATTGCTTGCAATTTTCATGACACTTTAAAAGTGAAATGTCAAGTGAATGTCACTGAAAGCACATTCGTTTTACCTGAAATGGATAAATATGAATCTGGCATGATTTTATTGTGCTGGTTGTTGTATGTATCACTACAGTTAGAGGATTTTGCCAAGTAAGGCATGTTCCTGGATCAACATATTTTGTTGAACCTGGAACAACATTCCTGTCTGAAAATTTTGCCCTGACCATATCCCTACCCCTAACCTAACCTTACCCAACCTTACCCATAGACAAGTCTTTATTATTTAAAAAAATCTGTCCCGTAATCATAATTTGTGTGAAAGGGAATAAAAATGGCTGGTGTTTTACTGCCACTAGTGTAAATCTGGAATTTGCAGTGAACTGTATGTATAGGAAAAATGTAGACACACCTTATGCTGAATTTGATTTTTGAATGAATCTTGATTGCGAAAACAATATTCATGAAAAGATACATTAACACATACAAAAACAATAAAATGTATAAGTGATGAACATTAGCGCTTAACTAAATATTTTTCTATTTGTAAAACAAAATGCAGTGCAGGTAGAGACTTGACTTAACAGTTTCTTTTTGATTCATGTAAATCCAAATGAACACATTCACTAATACGAATCAAATTTCCCAATGACATACAGAGAGGAGATATTTTAGAGCAGTCTTTGATTATAACTTTGTTAAAGCTGCATGCATTAAAAAAAACAGCTAGCTATGTCACAATACACTCCTAACTTTTGTGGAAAGTATAATTTGTTACTGGAAAAGCAAAACTATAGAAAACAGAATTATGAAAATGAAAAATGTAGCTGCTGTATGTTGTGCATTTAGTTAGTTAATCCCTAACACACTAGCATGCTAAAGCTAGTCTTACTATCTTTACAAACTAGCATGCACACATCACGTGTCTTTACAGTAATAATGAGATGTCGTCATAGTATACTTGCAAAAAGATTTCCTTCCAGAGATCAACACACACTCTAGAGCTGCTCTTAATAATGATCTTAAGTAGATTAAAAGAGCTGGTAAACACGCTACAGATCATAGAATGCAGGGCCCACCAGAAGACAAGGACAAGAGAGGACATAAATTATTTACAATATTAGACACATGCTCTGCAGTGAATTTGACCATTTCATAAAACCCAAAAAAACATCAAAGGACACTATTAACCCCAGGAGTGGTTTTAATCAAATTCATTTTCACAGTTTGAAAGGTGCTATTTTCTAAATAGAATGCCAATAGAAAGAAAAGACTTCATTTAGAATTTAAAAGAAAATATCTTGGGAGCCTCTTTGTTCATTCAAACTATAGTGCTGTGAAATAATGCACTCTTTATTACAATCTATTAGGTACATTATAATCTAGAACGGGCTCACAAGGATGTGAAGGGTTTCATTTCTGTGCCATCAACCGTGACTGCACAAAATACTAAATTGCTGTCAAATTGGTTTCCCAGACACCTCCCATCTGTCATTGGTCAATCAAACGTATGGGGCTGCTGTAAACTCATGCCATTGGTTGGGCCAATCTTGCTGTGTCAGGCTGTTTTTTTGAATGTGCTTAAATTTTTGATGGAATCAGCCTTCAGCCTTCTTGTCTCTGCAACTGAAAATTAAACTGGAAATGTGTATTCTAAAAACATCAATGTTTAACGTAATAAAAAAGAGCAGGAAATAGATTCCACTCTGGACTGTATATGGATATACCGTTTACACAACATAACATTTTCCATTAAGGCCAGCCATCGCATAATGTAATGGGAGTCTGGCTGTTGCCATGGCTCTTGACCAGTAATGGAGGCAAGTGGAGCCACACTGGCAGCTCATGGTCACAGCTTTTGGCATCAGTTAGGCATCGTAAATCACTCTGCCCTCGCTGTTCGAACAGACCCTTACAAGGACAGATTACAGTTCCCAGGCCGAGACTCCAGGCGCCAGTCTCTTTGCAGGCCACAGTGCTGAAGTTGAAAGATATTGTTTCCCAAAAAAATGTAATTACATCACAAATATGGCAAAAAAATGACGAACATGCCATTGATCAAAATCTGTCTGTCTGTCTGTCTGTCTGTCTGTCTCTCTATCTATCCTGGAAAACTAATTTGACTTTTATTATGTTTTTTTTTTCAATGTGGTAAACATAACTTGTCAATTCTTGGACATTTTGTTCTACAACGTAAACTGCAAACACTCAAACCCCAAACGTTCTTACCTAGTTATTTATTAGAAACATACTTCTTTTAATAAACAATAAAAACATTTAATGAACAGCTTCAAAATTCACGTTTTCGATATGGGTGTGTGTAATTTACATTGTGGAACAAAACAACCAAGTGTCGTCGATATAGTTATATTTACCACAGACCTTATTTTACTCATAAATAGGGCTGGGTATCAAGAACCGGTTCCAAATTTCCCTTTGTGTTTAAGTGTTGCACACATATCCAAAACTTGTGCACAAAAAGCCTCTCATTTACTGTTTCAATACTGAATTGAGTTATAATTATTCCCATTAATCAACACATACCGTTTAGTTCTACTCTTCAATCCATCCATCCATCTATCCAATTCATCATTGCAACAAGAAAAATGACCCTCAAATAAAGATCAGAACAAAAAGAAATACACCAATAGGATCTATGACAAAGTCAATATTTAAAACGACATGCATATCATTCACTGTCACACAAATCGACAATAAAAAAATAATAGAGTGTGTCCTTTTCAAGTCTGAAATCCGCAACAAATGCTCTCTGGTTTTATGTTACTCGATTTGAGATGCATGAGAGCTGTGCGAATAATGGATTTCCCTGCCCTGCTTTATTTTAGGATCCAGCGAGCACGTCTCGTGTCACATGCAAAGAAAAGGTAAATCGTGACTCATTGACAAAGAGCAGATTGTGATAAGCACCTTGGCGCCCATTTTGCTTTGCCGAGCACCTCGGTTTGTGTTCACTTTGAACCAGTGCACAAAAAAATGTACGTCAAACCTCAATAGCAGCAGACCGAGCTTGTTTCTCATTTATTTATTTATTTATTTTCCTAAAGTCTCCTGGCAGTGCAGTGAACAAATAACATTTTGTACGAAAAGAGCCGCAGACAAAGGGAACACTGCTGGTGTTTGCCTCTTTATCTCCCTCGTTTAATTGGATTTCTTTGAAAGTTCAGATGAACCTCATGGGGCTCTCCTCTCGTTTTGCACCTTCACACTCGTTTTCTACCTGCCTCTCACTGAAGCTGATTAAATCGCAGAGCCTTGCTTTAGGGGCCAATTCATGCGTCTCATGTCAGACATGGCTTTGATTGATTGTTATTTCCACAAACACAGAACTAGGGCCTTTAACAGAGATTCAGTAATGTACATTTACTTCATTACAATACATTTCCATCTTGTTCAAAACATAAGTAAATATTTGAGAAAGAGAAAAATGCATATTCCTTCTCATGTTGAAAGGCTCAACTGAATATATGTAATATTTGCACATGGCTCAAGGCTAAAAGAATGAAAATAGAACACACAGCACTAGAAACTTGATATACATTTAAACTAATTCAAACAGACTAAATTAAAGCCAAAGCATAGTATGTCGTCTTCATACAGACCCAGTACAAGTGACACAGTTCAACACATTTGCAAGACAAAGTTCTCATGGCTTTTAAATATTCAACATCTGTAATTATCTTGATCATAATTAAGTGTTGCACACTCATTTTTAATTTAATTATGTTGGGAATGAGATTCATCATCTTTTTATCTTTTTTTCTCTGTCTTCCTCCCCTTTTTTGTAACAACAGCATAACTCTCCGAAGCTATTAATCTTCGTTGATTAGACACGAGTGTTTCTGAGAGCCATCTGTACAAAACAAGCAAGCTCCTGAGATGAAAAAGTTATTCTACTTCCTTCACAACTATCAAAGTAAATGGTGAAACTGAGATATAGGAGGTAAAAATTAATACGGCAAGTCAATGCAACTGTACATACACTAAAAAATTATCAGTATCTTAAAAATGGTCACACATATCAACATTATAGCTGGTGTTGTGGTGTTTGTTAGTTTTTTTTTTATAACGCCTTTCTACACATTATTATTTGTTACATTTATTTAGCACTTTTCTGGGTACTTAAACCCCTTTACATATAAGGGGGAATCTCCTCAACAACCACCAATGTGCAGACAGCACTTTGAGATAAGTAAAAGAGAAAAGCAAATGAAAAAAAAAAAAACATTAGTCATGAGTCTTCAACAGGGGGTCCACAGCAGTACTGCAGGGGGTCTGACAATTATGGTTCAAACTTTTTTGTGAAAAAAAAAATGAAAATGTTATATTAATATTAAGTGAACTTTATCCAGAACTAATGTTACATTACATTAAACAAAATGTATTCATTTTTCAATAAAACATTTTTCAGTTTTAGAAAAATTTTTAAGCAGCACAACTGTTTTCGACATTGATAATATTAAGAAATATGTGTGTGTGTGTGTGTGTGTGTGTGTGTGTGTGTGTGTGTGTGTGTGTGTGTGTGTGCGTGTGTGCGTGTGTGCGTGTGTATGTGTGTGTGTGTGTGTGTGTCTTGAAGGAGTGAATGAAACCAAGTGAGCAAATTCGGGATAGAATGAGTGCACTCAATAATGCCCACTATGGTTTCAGACAGCATTAAAATGGCTGTCCCCTCAAACAGGGCCCTATTTAAGGGTATTGGGCGATTTTGGATTCAGCCCTTGTCTAGTCCATGTTTCACTAATTGGTTGCTCACCTGTTTCTCATGTTCTCTGCTCCTTGTTTGTCTGAGTGCGTTCACCTGTTCCTCATGTTTTCTTCTCCTTTATAATGTGTGCTCTTACCCTCATGTGTTTCTGGCTTGTTATAGGTGATGCTTACTTGTGCTGTTAGTCTAGTATTGCTTAGCATTAGTGCTGCCGATGTCTTGTTTCCTGTGCCTCTAGTTTCCTGTGCCGCCAGTGCCTGGCTGCTTGCTCTTTTTGCCTGGTTGCAAGCCTGGTGCGTTTCCTGAGATACCTGACTGCATTGCCCTAGGATTTTTGCCTGGCCATCGCTGGTATCCTCTGGTCTTGTTGTGCTCTGACATTACTGCTCTCCAGCCTACCACCTTCATGAGCTAGTTATAGTGGCTGCTCTTTCTGCCTGTGATTGTGTTCCCTATCAGTCTAATGTTTGGACTGTGTTCACCTCCTCACCATTTCTTGTCTCGTCAGCTGTTTTGTTAGTAAACCTCTGAACACTCATTCCTGCATTTGAGTCCCCTCTCATAGAACTGTGACACTACAGATGGTTTCAACGACAATAACATAAACAATCGGTACTGAGCATGCACGATTTAGTGGCCCAAACTTAACTTCCGGTAAACGTCGGCAAAGAATCAATAACAACAGAGGCTGCGTTATCTTTCTTATGCATCATCATCTTTCTTTTTAATTGTGCAACATTATCGTTAATTTATATGTTTTTATTGTTTTGGCATGTTTAATATAAATAATCTACAATTTCTGTCGGCAATATAGAGTGGGGGAAACACCCCTCTTAAAGGTTTAGTTCACCCAAAACTATAATTCTGTCATAAAAAACTTTCAGAACTATTGAGATATTAGTCAAAGTATTCAGAGATACTTATGAGAGCTCGTTGCTAGATCTGAACATTAAAGTGACTTATGTTTTGTGAGCAGCAACAATGACAATGAAACGTGGACATAGTGGTTTTAATAATTGGTCTCCGATCCCGGGGAAGTTTGAAAGTGGGTTGCTTGAGAGCAAATGTTGCCAAGGAGGGAGGAAAGGAAGATCGTCTCTTCAGAGTTGAGAAAGTTCCTTGAGCGCTGAGTTGCTGAGCGTGCAGACTTCAAAGGAACCAACCAACGTGACTGCGCCACCAAGCCAGGTCGAAGCCGCCTGGCAAAGGGGACGAGCCAAGTTGAGATGACTGGGGAAGGTGCGAGAGAGGAAGCCCAAAATCCTGACCTCAACCCGACAGAACACCTTTGGGATGAATTAGAGCGGAGACTGCAAGCCGGGCCTTCTCGTCCAACATCAGTACCTGACCTTACAAATGCACTTCTAGAATAATGGTCAAAAATTCCCATACACACACTCCTAAACCTTGTGGAAAACCTTCCAAGAAGAGTTGAAGCCAATTCCATATTTAACCCTACATAATAAGAATGGGATGTCATTAAAGTTCAAGGCAGGCTTCCCAAAACTTTTGGCAATATATATGTATATAATATATTTTTCATATATTTAATATATTTATAAACTGTAATAATATTTCACAATATTACTGATTTACTGTATTTTTCATCAAATAAATGCAGCCTTGGTGAGTACAAGAGACTTCTTTCAAAAACATTACAAATCTTACTGACCCAGCGTCAACACATGATTATTTTACTAAATACATGTTTATATATAACACGGGGTCCTTGCTCCATCTCTCTAGGCACTAAGAGGTCCTGAAAAGAGCTGAAGAGCCCTGGCATAAATGAAAAAATCCAAAACAACATATAATATCTTCTTCACACATGTGCTGAAAAGTCTGTCAGTTTAAGACTGAATCTAGCTTGTCAACCTCCATTTATTTACGCCGCTGATATGAGTTGCTTCCCAACAACCCTCCACTCTAATTTTCCCACGTCCCATCTGTCACTGACATTTAAACCTGGTTGTCACCTCAAGCCCACCATTGACAAAACTGAGCTTCTTCTCCCACCCACCACCACCAATCACTCCACCTCTGCTGAAGGACATAATGTCATTGCCTCCTGCTATATTAAAAAACCTGAGATATGTCCAAGATGACCAATTGACCTTGACAGAGAAGATGTAGCCGGGTACATTTTACTATTGACAATGTCTAGTTCACACTGCAGCTTATTTGTGCCAAGAATGACCAATTTAGAGAGGAAAGACCATCACAGAAAGTGACAAACTTGCATTTATGTGCCCTGTGTAAAGCTAAAATCAATCATACTATATTAACAGACCCGAAAAAGCAATTCTCCATGAATACGTGCAATGCCACTCAAGTCTTCATGATTGGTTGTACTTTGAGAGATGAATATCTTTTCATCCAGAAGTATTAAATTGCAATACAGTTTAATAAGGTGTTGTTTGGACTGGAATAGAAACAGCACCTGTATATAACATATTTTCATCATATAGTTAAAAATAACAGACTGAACAGCTGCCTAAAACTGAGCCCTGAAAATGTCAAAATGGTGACATTTCATCCAACAATGATTCTGGGAAGGCTGAGTGCTTTTTTAAATGCTTACTTGGAGCATACAAAGGATTGCAGGGATTACAGCAGAACTGAAGGTCAATCAAGAGGCAAAACTTTATTTTTAAAGCATTACCTCACATAGCATTCACGAGAAGGTGATTGCACCATTGTAATTGTGACAGCTCTCCTGTTGCTCTGCCTTTAGAAGACTCTGTGGTGGTCCATCAGAGTCGAAACATTGCAAGATTGGCTCTCTGGGGAGCAGGCTGAGAGACACGGAAATCCTCAAACATTAAATGTGAAACGAGCTTGCGATGGCCTTGTGGTAACCTGCTCTCTGACAATCACTTTAAGAGGCAGCTAAGGGAAGTGAGAAGACCAGGGTGTATCTCTTTAGCCCAGAAAGCATGTCTCTCTCGCACCTTTTTCACAACTTCATTTATTTCCTGGCATTCTTACAAAAGCCAACTATTTTAAGCATGAAAAAAATTATATATGCGCTATAGAAGCTAAAGCATCAGAGCTCATGCATGAGGAGGTGAAAATCAATTGTAATTTACAATGCATACAATCGGCATTGTATTATATTAGCAAAGCCATCTAATTTTTAAAGCAAAAACTTTCTAAAGAGAGCAACTTCTCACATCATCACACAACTTAATGTTGTTCAACAGGGAATTTTCTAAGTTCTGCCGCTGTGGAACGCAGACCTACTACGTTAATGTGTTGCTGTATCTCATTAATGTTGGAGCATCACGCTCCGGTGGGCGCCCATAATTCATTCTGTTCTTCATGCTGGAATACGACAGCTGCCAAACTCTTGCAAATCACAGGGTGGAGGAAATCCCTTCGCTCTGCTCTTTCAGTCAAAAAAAGATCAAGGGAAAGAGGAAAAGTGGGAAAAAGAGCAAGAGCAGGTGGATGGGGGCAGGGGACACATAACCCAGCCCTTTTCTCGTGAGCTCTAAAGCAAGGAGAAGGAACT
This sequence comes from Gobiocypris rarus, assembly GCA_023029165.1. Taxonomy (NCBI): domain Eukaryota; kingdom Metazoa; phylum Chordata; class Actinopteri; order Cypriniformes; family Gobionidae; genus Gobiocypris; species Gobiocypris rarus. The sequence goes on from CM040932.1 coordinate 19,384,703, forward strand.
CAGACGGAAAGCGGAATCAAACACTGCAAAGGTTGAGAATAAATATATCTTTCTCTAACTCGGGAACCTTTGTGACATACTAATGGTGTTCAAAACAAACTATGTGAGGATGAGAAAACATTAGCCTACACTTTTGACGAATGCCATAAGGTACTTTTTTTTTTTTTAAAGGACAAATCCTATTTTTAATTTTTTAGTAAGCTAAGCACTATGTTAGATAAACTATGATCTATCATAAAAGGTAACACTTTATAATAAGTATAATGTAATAATCAAATTACTCACAAATCATTTGCAAACTATTAGTTTAGTTTATAATAATATTAATAGACTATATTCATATAGTAAGTTCTTCATTCATTGTTTACTGTAACAAATTATTATTGTTTAATTAGCTCTTATGTAAAGAGTTAGATAAGTAAGGAATAATTGACAACAGGCCATTGAATTATTAGAAAAATAATGCACACCCGAGGTGGTAATGCGGTACTAACGCGAAGGACATTAATGTATTAATTGCATTAATTAAGTGCTTTAATCCAACCTTTATTAGACATTATTTGCATTCATATTCAGTGTTGCAAAATGTTTACAAATACATTACGCTCACACACACTGGGTTTCCGTGTTTTATAGGGACTTTCCATAGAAATAATGAGTTTTATACTGTACAAACTGTATATTCTTTCCCCTAAACTACCCCTAATCATTACTGATGTATTTTAACAACGTGATCTTATGAGTATTTTTATGTAATTCATTTTGACGGCATTATTTTATGTATTTATTTAAGTGGTTAGGTTTAGCTTAAGGACAGTCTGGACAGTATTCTGTCCAATTAATAGTTAAAAATGGTTGCTCTATGTTAAAGGTGCTAAATGTAATTTGACTACACTAAAGCACAAATATACCATAATATGTTTGCAGATTTAGAAAAATGCTTATTTACATATTTCTCTGAAAAACAACGCTACATCCAGTTATTCTACTTTGAAATCTGCATTCTGTGAAGGAATATCTATTATGGTTTTAGTCTGTGTGATTCTGCCAACTGCCAATTTACAAAATAATGTTTTGGCAGGGTTGCCATTTGGGGGAAAACAAAGCATACTGTAGCCATGGAAGCCAGCAAACAAACTAGGTCAGAGATTGCAGATTCTACCTGACCTAAAAAGCCTCAGCATCCATCTAAAAAGCTCTATGTCCAGATGCATATTAAAACGTGGATAAATAATCGAATCAACTTACAGTCGCCTTCCATTGTCAATTGCGCTCATTCCTGTTGCGTGTCCTCAATCTGGCAACACACGTGAGCGTCGAGTCTGAGGAGGAGGGTTAGTGTTTTATGGGGCTCTAATAAAATTAGGTGGCTCATTATTCCTGAGCAGCATAGAACCAAAAACAAACAGCAATGTTCTCAAAAAGCCAACTATTTATAAGTGATTTATATGAAATTCCAGTTTCAACAGTAGAATAAAAAAAAAAAAAACAACAAAAGGAGCTATTCAATTTTCATGAATTCATCTCCTGAATCAAATGTTCCATAGTCATTGTTGTGTATCATAGATAGGCTGTTTTTCTATTTCGGTTAAGTGCTCTTATCTAAATAGCATGAAATGCTCCTTTGAATTTTCTCCTGGTGAGTCCACATGAGATGCATGCATTAAAAATAGTAAATAAAATATGTACAGAACCTATATATGTATGTCATATACATCAATAATTTCTATGTAGCTACCGGTATTTAAAAATGGATGGGGCAGTCCATGATCTTTGTTTTTCAAATCCAATCTTTTGAACAGAATGTGCGCAATGTTATTGTGCAAGTAATCAAATCGGATCCATTTGTTTAGACACTGTCCCCAAGGTTGAGAACCTCTGAACTAAACGGATTGAGGACGGATACGGAAATATCGGATTTTTGCTGCCTGTCTGAACAAAGCCTAAGTGACAGATCGAAGAGGTCTAACTTAGTTTATTCTAAGCTTCCTGATTCCTGGCTCTCACTGTCTTTCCCTGATCTGCTTTGAGAAAACGAACTACATTTTTTTGCCACCAAAATCAAAGCAATGACCTTGAACAGAAACGTCCATCTTTAAATGGGTTTTGCTGTTCCTCTTTGAACTCAGCTCGTCTCTGTTGATATTTCAGAGGAATGTCATTCAGAACACTGCTAAGTGATTCAGAAAGTGCTTCAGATTTCTTTTTATCAGAAACTTCACCGGTTTGAAGGGAGAAAAAATCAAATGAAGTTTGATTTGAAAATCGAAGCTTTAAAAAGCTGTCTGAAAACTACGGAGCACCTAAAGGGACATGGTGGTGGAAAAGAATAAAAACCAAAAAGAAAATCATTGTAACACTTTATTTCAGGGTTCAATTCTTGTAATTAATTAGATGCTTATTTTTATGCCTATTACTATGATACCGGTTGTTTATTAATATTTATACTACGGGGCCGTTCTGAGGTGTGCAATTATTTTCTGGGAAACGCACAGCAAACGTAGTTCCAGGCAGCTCTCTTGACCGCATTACAGTTTATATCACTTCGCATAGTTAACTGAAATACATTTTGCACAAAAAGTTGTCAGCGCTGCCCTGACGATTTTATCAGTTCGCCTATATAGTGTAGCAACTTAAAGGCTAGCGAGGTAATAAAAGCGCTGTTTAGAGACGCACAGAGGTAGCCTAATTCACACTAGCTCTCTCTCTCTCTCTCTCTCTCTCTCTCTCTGTGTCTCTGTTGCTCTTAATAGTGAATATGTGTTCCCCATACTAGTATTACCAAAATAATTTACCCTCATTCCAAACCCGTTTCTTTCTTCTGTGGAATACAAAAAGAGATATTTTATATTTTTATACCCCCTTTACAGACTCATTTGAAATGATTATTGGGAAGTTAATTATTCATTTAGATCACAACAGAGTAATTAAACAGTCAAAATTAAAAATAGGCCTTGCCTTTGGGTGGTGTATTATTTACTTCATTTGCATAATTCAAAAGTCTCCTGATGGAGAACCACTCAAACCTGCTGGTGGGAGGTGAGAAACACGGCTGAGAGGAACTCAGTAACGACGCCGTCGGATCTGTGAAAGTGCAGTTGGCGTCTCTCTTGGTGAGCTGACATTTAGCGATGCAAGTAGCCTGAAAATATCACATGGAGTTTTAAAAGTCACAAGAAAATTAACTGCTCAAGAATGAACTGCAATATTTAAACACAGTTCAGGAAAAAAAAATGTTTTAGAAACACTCGAATGTGGTTTATTTTCATTAATAAAAAGAAACATTTGAAACAAAAATCAAGTCAAGAAAGAACACGTCTATAGGATTCAAAATGATGATAAAACATAGATGGAGTAGATCGCTTCCATCAACACCCCCAAAGCTTCATAGTCCTATACCTCATCCTGATTCGACATTTCATTCAGTATAGGGTTTTTATTTTGATATGTAACGTAGTTTAATCGTTGTTCACGTTTTATTTTATGTGCATAAGCAATGCTTTATCGCTTGTTTTTGCTCTTCTTCGTCTTTTAGATCCAAACAATCTGTACTCTTTAAGAAGATGCGTAATAGCGCCCCTTAGCCTACTGTATAACAGTAAAAACATGAATTGGTGGAGCATTTTCATGGAAAAGAGTTAAAGGGATAGTTCACCCAAAAATAAAAAATCGTCATTTATTCATCCTCAAGTTGTTCCAAATCTGTATGAGTTTCTTTCCTCTGTTGAACACAAAAGAAGATATTTTAAAGAATGTTGGTAACCAAACAGTTGAAGGTAGCCATTGACTTCCATAGTATTTTTTTTCCTATATGTAAGTCAACATGGCTACCATCCATAGACTGTAAAAAAAGAAAAAAAGAAAAAAAGATTGATGTCTTTACTGTCCTCTGTTGACATAACAGAAGCCGCCAGTGTTCAAATATGACGCTGACATCTTGGGTCTCGAGTCAGCGCAGTAGTGAGCGTGAAATTGAGCCGCGAAATAACAAAAAATTTATTTGAAGTGTAATTTGATTGTTTGATGACATATCCCATTGTATTTCATGTCATGAAGAGGGCTGGCTTTATGACCATACTGCATCCAGCCACCTGGGGGCGATCAGGATGCCTCTCACTGTTCATAATGCTTACTATGTCAGACACAACTGCACACCAGTTTTGCTCGTCAGACGTAGCATAAGCATTTTGAAGTGCGAGAGGCACAGGTAGGCCTACTACACTTTTTCCGTAAGTTGAATACGGAAGGCGATTCACCGGAAGCTAGAAAATTTACGTTATAAAGTTCTAAATATGTATATTTTTCTTACACAAACGCATCGATTCACTTCAGAAGACCTTTATTAACCCCCCGGAGCCATGTGGAACAGTTTTATGATGGATACAGATGCACTTTATGGACTTAAAAAATGACCCAGCATTCACTGCCATTATAAAGCTTGGAAGAGCCAGAGCCAGAGACATTGTCAAAATAACTCATTTGAAAGAAGAATGTCATATACACCTGAATGATTTGAGGGTGAGTAAACCATGGGCTAATTTTCTTTTTTGGGTGAACTAACCCTTTAATCTGCACGTTTCCACCCACAGCACACTATTTGTTTTCGTAAGTGACAGTGGTAAAAATCTGAAAATCATCCTTTTGAAGTTGAAACTTTAAAAACGCATGGAAATAATAAACTTTAATGATGAAATAAGGTGAGAGTGGTTGCGATATAGATGATAATCAAAACCAAGCAGATGTCTTAGTGTTTGGCAGAGAATCCGATCGAGGCAGGAACTGTGGAGAGGGAGCGGCACACGCTGCAGCTCATTTGCATTTAAAGGCACATGCACGAAAACAGCCTGTTCTTGGCTGTAGTCAGAAATGGGTATGTACAACATGAATTTATATATGATCTGTGAGGTATTTTAAGCTGAAACTTCACATGCATATTCTGGGGACACCTGAGAAAAAAACATCTGGCAAAAATGTGCATGATAGGTCCCTTTTAAAATATAACATAACAAATAACATGTTTGGGTGAACTACCCCTTTAATAGCCTGACAACATGCAAGGACATGTAAATTATGTTATTTTGTTTGAAAAAACAAAAACAAATTGACACCCAGATTTTTGGCTAGCCCATTTTTAAATAAATAGAAATAATATCAGACACAATTTTTTTGTCTTCACTTCAAACAACATTTTTGTCTTCACTTTCATTATTTGACTGCACTGCCAAGAGTTAAATTAGCATACTTTTACACAAATTTGGATAAAAATGCAAAACACTTAGCATGTCTCTAGGATCACACAGTACAAGCTACTGTCACAATACTGTAAAATGCAGTTTTGCTGTTATTTACTCCATACAGTGCATATCATGCAGTATTCAGTAAGCTAAGCTATATGCTGCTTTTATGAACAAATGTCTGAAAGCAACAGTAACCAGGGAGGTGGAGCACAGCAAAACATCAATTGGATAAATGGAAAACATTGCTTTTGGTATTAAACTGACAGTGTTGTGTGAACAGAGTGGTGTAAGATAAAGCAAGGTCATTGGTACACTCGCCTGCAGCCTGTTAAATCAGAACTGAAAGATGCCACTATGAATGTAGTGAACATCTCATCCATCATGCAGACCAGCTTCAGTGGGGTGTTTCCATTAGACGGCGAGGGCAGACTATGCTGTTAGAGAATTATTTTTTGTTTCAGCAGTCAGTCTCCCAGGAGCTTCTCTCTACTCCTGCCGCCACTCAGGTGTGAGTCTGATGAGCGGGATTACCAGTGAGGCGTGGAGGGCAGTGGATCATGAAGGACAGGAAGGCATTACTTTCACTTCTTTCTCTCCATTTGCAAGCACTTCTCTTCCTCACTTCCTCCATTCCTGCAGGTGTGCCTGAAAAATGAATGCTTTAGGGAGGAAGTGGGTCTCAATTTCAATTCCTACTTGATATCGTCCAACCATTTAGTGTTTTTAAACTGTGAATAGGTATAAACTGTGAATTTTCTTACAACACTGGAGTCAGCTCTATTCTAAAAAAAAAAAAAAAACTAAAAAACAAACAAACTCACAACCTGGTGCTGGAGTTAAAAACCATGAAGTTGCCTGTCATCTTCATATAACCTTCAGCCGTTCCTTTCTGTTCTCAACAGACCGCCTACAGACAGTAACAGCATTCCCAGTGGACGCTTTTGATTTTAAAAGCTTTAACTAATACAACAGAAAGGTCAAACTTGAACGAGAAGTTCAACTTGGCAATTTGTTAAACTAATAAAGGTTAATGACAATGTCATGGACGCACTAGTCCAAGAATAATTCTGTCTGTGGGATTGTTTGTGACAGAATTGCTGCCTTTTCACCCATTATATATTAACAATCTCTTGTATGAGTTAATGGGAAATTGACAATTAGCTAAAAGTGACAGCCTCAAGGGGGTTTCATCTAGTTATGAAAAAGGTTTTACCGTATCTACAATGCGAGTAAAAATAGCAAAACTTAAAATAAACTACATCCCACCTCTGACATCATTTGCAAGGAGTTAGAAGTGTAATAACTTAGAAGAAAAAAATACTCAGAAATTATGGATTATGGTTTCATTTTCTAACTCATTACACCTCTAACTCCTTATAAATGATGGCATATGTGATATGTAGGTAGGTAAATAAATGAATAACATAAAAAAATAAAAATAATAAATGAAAGGGAAGTAAACAACTAATGGACACAGTCAGGAACATAACCGAATAAAAATTTATATTCATACAAAAACATTGAAATGTTTCTGGGGTTTAGGTTTATGAGATATGAGAAAATATAATTATCTCAGTATGAAAAAAAATGAAGAAGTCAAAGGAAAATCCCCACAATAAAAAACAAATGTGTGTGCTAACAATATTTAAAGACCAAATTGTTTCTGTAAGTGCAGCAAAATCTGACAAAACAACCTTTTCGAGACATCCAGAGACATTCATAATTGGCTAAACAATTCATACAAAATTATTTTCATTCATAAAATGCACATATGTATATGGCTATACTTCTACAAATTTTCTTACAACATCCTCATAAATGATAACATCAAAAATCGCAAACATTTTAAATCATTCTCTGTATTTTAAATGCTTCAAATCAAACCAACCCTGTATCTGTATATGTATATATGTATATATACACTCACCTAAAGTATTATTAAGAACACCTGTTCAATTTCTCATTAATGCAATTATCTAATCAACCAATCACATTGTAGTTGCTTTAATGTATTTCGGGGTGTGGTCCTGGTCAAGACAATCTCCTGAACTCCAAACTGAATGTCAGAATGGGAAAGAAAGGTGATTTAAGCAATTTTGAGTGTGGCATTGTTGTTGGTGCCAGACGGACCGGTCTGAGTATTTCACAATCTGCTCAGTTACTGGGATTTTCACGCACAACCATTTCTAGGGAAAAGGGAAAAACATCCAGTATGCGGCAGTCATGTGGGCGAAAATGCCTTGTTGATGCTAGAGGTCAGAGGAGAATGGGCCGACTGATTCAAGCTGATAGAAGAGCAACTTTGACTGAAATAACCACTCATACCGAGGAATGCAGCAAAGCATTTGTGAAGCCACAACACGCACAACCTTGAGGCGGATGGGCTACAACAGCAGAAGACCCCACCGGGTACCACTCATCTCCACGACAAATAGGAAAAAGAGGCTACAATTTGCACAAGCTCACCAAAATTGGACAGTTGAAGACTGGTTCTGTTGAGACATTCAGATGGTAGAGTCAGAATTTGGCGTAAACAGAATGAAAAGATGGATCCATCATGCCTTGTTACCACTGTGCAGGCTGGTGGTGGTGGTGTAATGGTGTGGGGGATGTTTTCTTGGCACACTTTAGGCCCCTTAATCTGCAAGTTGGGCATCGTTTAAATGCCACGGCCTACCTGAGCATTGTTTCTGACCATGTCCATCCCTTCATGACCACCATCTACCTCTGATGGCTACTTCCAGCAGGATAATGCACCATGTCACAAAGCTCGAATCATTTCAAATTGGTTTCTTGAACATGACAATGAGTTCACTGTACTAAAATGGCCCCCACAGTCATCAGATCTCAACCCAATAGAGCATCTTTGGGATGTGGTGGAACGGGAGCTTCGTGTCCTGGATGTGCATCCCACAAATCTCTATCAACTGCCAGATGCTATCCTATCAATATGGGCCAACATTTCTAAAGAATGCTTTCAGCACCTTGTTGATTCAATGCCACATAGAATTAAGGCAGTTCTGAAGGCGAAAGAGGGTCAAACACAGTATTAGTATGGTGTTCCTAATAATCCTTTAGGTGAGTGTATATATATGTTCATGTACTAGGTGTGCAGTAAAGCAAATATCATTATCTTAGAATGAAAACCATCGCATTCCTCTCTAATAAAGCTTCAAAAGTGTGTGTGGGTGGATGGGTTTGGTATGATAGATGGCTCAGATCAACCCTGTTCCTCATTCTTTCATTTTATGCACCAGCACCTCCCTGAAATTGGATATGCAGACAGAATATGATATCATTCCTTGTGATCGATGCCAGTGGGAGTTTGCTGCCAGTTAAAGCTCAGTGGTGACGGTAGAACTACGCTAAAATACCCATATCGAAACCTGAGGTGATTCAGCAACTGATGGGCACATCACAGTATTACATGTATCATTCTGGCTCAAGCTGTGATAACTTTACTGTCACTTCATCTACAAATTCTTCCAAAGTATATATCTCAACAAAAACAAAACTGATGATGCTGTAACTATAGTTCAACCAAAAATATAATCTACCATCATTTACACATATTCATGTTCTTCAAACCTGTATCACAACACAATTTTAGCAAACGATACAGTCAAGCACCAGACACCATAAAAGCATCATAAAAATATTCCATATGACTTATGTATTTCAAGCCTGAAACAAAACAATTGCTTTGTGTGACAAACTGACTGAAATTTAAGTTAAAGGTTATATAACACATACTGCCAATCTCTACTGCCTACTGTTAATTTTGAGTACCTATAAAGTAGCATTGCGTCCTTCATATCCCCGAAGAGTCTTTAGTTTTATCATATTTATAAAAGAGATACACAGTACAGGGTCTTTCCGAAAATATAGCCGAACTTGTGGAAGCGTGCAGTGGGTGGGGCTAAAGAGTCACAAGCACACACACACACACACACATACACACACACACACACACACACACACACACACACACACACACAAGCTTTTGGCGTGATTAGTTGGGGACACTAAATATTCAACTATACAGTCATGGTCAAAATTGTTGGCACCCCTGGTAAATATGATCAAATATGGCTGTAAAAAAAAAATGCTTTGTGGAATCTACTTTTGATCTTTTATTAAAAAAAAAAAAAAAAATATATATATATATATATATATATATATATATATATATATATATATATATATATATATATATATATATATATATATATATATATTATATATATATATTATATATATATATTATATATATATTGTATATTCACAAAAATGAAAATGTAATTTAATATAAGGATGCCAACAATTGTGGCCAATGTGTTTTGGAGAAAAGCATTTATTTCATAATGTGATTTTTCTCCCATTTTCAATTATTTTACTTCAATGAAAGGTTAGATTTTTGTGAATGTTTTTAATATTAGATCAAAAGGATAAACAATACAGATTTATTTTTTACAGCCATTTTTGATCATATTTACCAGGGATGCCAACCATTTTAAACATTACTGTATTACTGATCTGCCCGCATTGACACTATATGATAATTGACCTGAGCTGGAAGACATAACCATTTTCTCCAGAGCGGCTGTACAGCCGAATCAAATTCTGTTGCATTACTTTCCTGTTTAACACTGTGAAGCTGCTTTGAAACAATCTGCATTTTAAAAAGCGCTGATTTGGTGATTTGACACACACACACACACCATGGAATTATTCCTGGATATCTTTCGATTCACTAAACGTTCATGTTGTTTACATTATATGCACTTACACGCCGATTGCCAACAAAACACAGACATTTGATGCAGTTTCACTCACCGCCTTGTAGCCACAATGACGGTCTGTTCATCTGGCAAACAGCCAGATGGCTCGCGAATCTCGTGAGGCACGTTATCAAATCACACTAAAACCCAGCTGAACATCTTCTCCGAAAACCGAGAGCCATACCCAACCGACCTGGGAAAAAGGAACACGGAACGCGCGGGACATTTGAACTCAGAATACACGCACACACGCGAGAAGCCAAAACCAAAGCAAGTATTCTTATTTTCTACAATCCGAACTGCTGTTGAAAGGTCGTGTTATTTCCGTTTTGGGACAAGATACTCCTTGAGGGCTCTGGGAAACGAACTGAAGTGAACGCTGTTATCTTCTCTCTCTCTCTCTCTTTATTTTTGTTTTCTTTCATTCTTTTTGTTTAGGTACCATTTTAGTTTTTAATTTCCTATCTATTTTTCTACTCTCTTTATGCATATTTAGTATGTACTTTCTGTGTGAATTGTAGTGTTATCTTTAGTCTGTGTTATTAAACTTCCAAAAGATATTTTTGAGTTGAAGCTGTTATTCTTCTACATACACAAAGTCAATGAAACTTCCAATCCTGAACGTTACCTAAAGCTGCCTTGTGCTACTATTTTAGTAACATAACTGTACGAACATACGAAATATTAATTTGTCCTGATCAGTAAAGTTAATGCTTCTTATGCTCTCGTAAAGCAGTAATTCCTTATTAAGAATTGATTTGAAAGTCTATAACTAATTTGCAGGACAAACTTAGTAAGATCATTTCAAGCAATTCCTTAAAGGTTACTTGTATTTAATTAAACATTTTCCTTATCGGAAAATTTAAATAACGTAATGAACTACTAGCAAATTATATTCATAAACTCATGAATATAATATCCCTTTTGAGTTAATTATTCCCCGAGATATTAGACTCATAGTCAATATTGTTACAGCCTGCAGTTTCGACTCATGAGCGGGAACAAACAAACACACTTGCAGAATTCCGTTGCTGCTCCAGTAAAACAAACTGCATCCACTATTTCCTTAATGCTGGATCATTTGGGAAGCTGAACATGGTTATCTTTCCCTCACAACAAAAAAAACACTTCTTTAGTGACATTGTTGATTTTGTGTAAAAACAAAATGACAGCGCTGCCAACGGCTCCAGTAACTGATGGGCGATCTCTTGCTCTGCTCTGGTTGATGTACACACGCTCATCAGGGAGAAGTGCCCATACAAGGAATTCTGCCCTTTAAGATGTCATACAGGGCCAAAAACGGGGGGAAAAAACATCCCAAGACTTGTTTGAATCATGAAGGCATGTATTTGGCACAGAAATACTCCAATCATTCATCCACCTCCATGCATTAGAATAATGAGTGGCCATTTTCATATAAAGGAAACATGTTTGTGCTGAAAAAAGGCCCCTCCAGCACTTTTAACATCTGTTTAAACTGGATTACAAGTGATTAGTAAATATGACAAAGGTTGTTAGCCTGAAATATAATGCATAAACTCAATAATATGCTATTGTTCAAATGTTTGCGGCCAGTAAGATTTTTGTTGTTGTTATTGAAAGAAAGAAATTAATACCTGTATTCAGCATGGATTCATTAAATAAACATTTATAATGTTACAAATAATTTCTTTTTCAAAAAACTTTTGAACTTTCTATGCATCAAGAAATGCTGAAAAAATAAGCAGCACAATATTAGTATTAAACAGCACAACTGTTTTCAACATTGATACTAATAAGAAAAGTGTCTTCTTGGGCAGCAAATCAGCATATTAGAATAATTTCTAAAGGATCATGTGACACTGAAGACTGGAGTAGTGATGCTGAAAATTCAGCTTTGTCATCACTCATTTACATTTTTAAATATATTAAAATAGAAAACAGTTATTATAATTGTAATAATATTTCACATATTACAATTTCTACTGTATTTTCGATAAAATAGATGCAGCCAACCACAAAATCCGCTTTCAAAATCATTAAAAAAAATCATGTCACATGCTTATTTTCTCCAGCTCAACTACAATGAAAAAGAAAACAAGCTTTTCTGTGTGACCATCAAGATCAATTGACCTGCAGAAAACAGAAGAGTCCAAAAAGCAACAACAAAAAATAAACAGCAGAAAATGTTGAAAATTCAGGGCACCACTCCATGTTTCTGCCACTCATCTGGCCTTCCATCTGGCCTTCCAGCATCACACTTTGACTTGCAAGAGACCTGTCAGTTAAAAAAAGAAAGAACTACAGGCATGATGCTGTTTTACCCCTCTCCTGCTTCCTCTGCCCCTTCTGTTTCTGTCAGCAAAGACTCCGAGATCCAGGTTCACAGGAAGTAAGGTGACAGGCTCTGACTCACGGCCTCTCTTGCATGTGTGTGCCGCAGTTCCTGACTGAATATGTATGTGTGCCAGGCATCATGCTCGCCGGGTTTGTGGGTCCTGTCAGAGCCCAGCATATTGTGCAACAAGCCGCTATTTTGCCAAAGACAGAAGAGGAGATGACACAAGGTAGGGGGTCTTTTCTCAGCAAAGGGGTCTGTTCTCAGGCCTGGGGCTTTGCGAGTGTACAGTAAAAACAGGGAGCTGACAGTCAAATGACTCAGACTCTGCTTGCGCTAACAAGCAATCTGGAGGTCCTCCTTAGCACCAACACGAACAGAGAAAACTCTCATTTAACTCCCGATTAGACCCCCTGATTCCCAACAACGTCACGCTGGGAGGCTGCAGATAATTGTGGGTCAATCACAGCACAGGACATCTAAAAATACAGGTCCAGCCAGCCTCTGATGCTGACATTCAGGCTGAGCGTGTCGTGAAGAAGCTTGCGCTCTGGTGCCAGGTGGCATATATATGAAGAATCCAGGAGAAGTTCTGAGAGCCGCAGAAACATCAGGGGTTGATTTCTTCCCACCGGCAGACAAGGAATGTTGTCCATATGTCTCTCAGAGAGATAGAAGAAGCATGGCACACTGCTACAGAAAGGCCACATGAGATAATGAGCACAGATGTATGAACTTTTATAAGGAAAGACAGGATTTGCTCACAGGTCTGAGATATAGGGACTAGTTGTCACACTTCTTGTCTGTATAGGTACATATCTTAAAGTCTTGGCTACAAAAAAGAAATGCTATCTCCACCATTATTTCCTCCCAAGAAAAAAAAGAAAAAGGATTTCACACACTTGACCTTTTATGACAACATGCCAAAAGCTGTCACACTATATGCTGTCACAATGGGAACATGCCAACAGCCAATTGTATATTTTTCAATAAATTCATACTTCTAAATATTAAAACAATTATATGGCAAAAAAAAAAGAAATTGAATCTATACATGTTTCATACATACTATAAAGTTTAAAAGTTTTAGGTCAGTACGATTTTTTCTCTCTTTTAAGGGAAAATTAATACTTTTATTTAACAAGGTGTCACATTTGTTTGAAAAATATGTTGTAAGAATATGTAGGTCTATGTAAGAAACGGCACAAACTACCTTGTAACCAATCACGTCAACGTGAGCTTTAAAGGGGTGGTTGCATGCGATTTCACTTTTTTAACTTTAGTTAGTGTGTAATGTTGCTGCTTGAGCATAAACAGTATCTGCAAAGTTACAGCGCTGAAAGTTCAATGCAAACGGAGATATAGGTTTTTAAAGTTATGGAAGTTTATTGCCTACAAAAACGGCCGGTTTGGACTACAAGGAGCTTCTTCCCTGGTAGGTGACATCATAAACCCTTGCTATTAACATAAACACTGCCCCCACGAACATGCAACAAAGATCATAAGTTGTTCATGCTACAAATAAAACAATACCTTTACAAACAAGCTACTACTCAGTCATGTATTCGAATACAGTAACACTTTAACCAGAATATGAAAAGATAACTAACAGCAGTGACAGTGACACTACAAAAATAATTGAAATACAAAAATACTTTCCATTCACTAACGTCCAAAAGCCTTTAACATATCATCTTTACTTTTCTCTGAAGCAGGGGAGTTTCAAGAGAAGCCGGTATATTTTCCTGTTGTTATGAAAAATCGGGTACATTTAGTAATATCGCGGGTGAATTATGTATATGATATATATATTACGATGTTATGATGAACTATATGCCTTTCTCCATTGACATAAGTTGTTCAAAGCATTTTTAAGAATGCTGATTTTTAGAAAGCAGCTGTCTGACTCTGAGATGGCGAACGAGAACATGGTTTGTGTAACATTATAGTAGGGCTGTAATCTCCCAGTCAATTAGTCGATTATTAGTCGATACGTTCTGGCTCGACCAAAATTCTGATTCTGGAAAGCACTAATTGCTAATGGAGGTGTTTTCAGAGCACCCCTGTTTCACAGGTAACAGTCTGTCTTCACCCCCTTGTTTTCACTTCGTTTGGATTAGCCCAACCCACTGGACAAGAGAGACAGATTTAAGTTGGCTACTTTGCTGTATATTATTTAATTTAGAGAGATTTTTCCTAGTCAGTCCTTTTCTACCATGTCAATAAAGACACCGGCAGTGTGGCAGCATTTTTTTTTTGTTGAGAAAATGGGGAAAAATGTTGAATGCAAATCACAGCCCGACGACAAATCATGTCATATCACTTAAAAACGGTAAGCTAACTTGTCTGCGTTACGTTGCCCCGTCTGTTTATTATTTATTGGATTTGGGCACTTTATTATTTTATTTTTTATGTGGAGCATAATGCACGAAGCGCTATGCCCACTGTTTTTATTAGTTTTGAGCCTGTATATGCTTTATTTTTCAGTTATACACTTTCGTTTCTGCTCTTGATCTGGCTTGTTTAATAAATTTCCTTTTTTTTATTAAAGTGGACATGCCTTTTGTGTTTAAGAGTAAAAGCTTTAAGTTAGTCTATTCGTGTCTCAGCCGCAAAGCTGAGCTGATCGACTATGTTCGAGCAGCACAACGGCTGAAATTATAGTGTCTGTTAGTTATTATAATACATTATGAATTATGTTGCATATTCCTCAAAAGTTCTTGTGACGATATAGTTGACAACATAGTACTATATTTTTGGAAATCATAGGCTGTGATATTGCGCAGGTGCACGTGATTCAACGCTGTCAGAGCCGACAGACTCGTGTGTCAGACTCATTTCAGTGTAAAAAAATCGATCGAGTCAAAAACGATTTAATATACTGCAAATAGCGTACTGTTTTTTTAATGTTTATTTATAATTCATTTAGGCAGACAACAAGGCTACCAAGTGTTGTAATTAATGTAAAAAAAAATTTCCTAACGTAATTTTTTTGTCAAATTTCAGGACTTCAGTCGACCAAGATTACAACAGCCCTACATTATAGCAACACATTATTAACTGTGTGATAACATAGTCAAGCAAAAGTCTAATCATATTAATTACTGTTATGTGTTCAACATTGTAGAGAGCGATACATAAAACACATTAGCAGTGTGATACATTGACTTGTAGACAAGCCTGTGTAAGTCACTCTTCCACTTCTTCTTCTGGATCAGTTTCTGGTTCAAACATATGTGCCTCTCAAACGGCATCTACCAAGACTGCATCCTTCCTAGTCCAGTCCTTCTGAGGCTTGTATGCTAGTGTCCTCTAAGTATTACAAGCTACTAAGTATTACAAGTCTATATATTTTATATAACTTTCTATTAATGCAATACAGTGAATTTCAGACTTTTGCGGTCCCCCAGTGGCTTACATTATTGTCCGTTTAGTGTTAGTGATTAATTTAAAGCAAAACCAAAAGATAACATTATTTTTGTCTTACATTTCATAATATGCTCAGAACCAACACATTTTCCATCATTTTATTTTCATGAATTGGAATGTGCGCAAATGATTGTGGGTGATTTAAGGCTGCGAAGGATACATCCGATGTGTCCTACAAAACAGGGCGAATGAAGGAAACGAATGAAGGCTGCCTTGCAAGGATTCTTCAAATTGAGATGGCCTTCAGTGACGTTTGATGACGTGGCAGCTGAGATATGCAGTTCGTAGGATGCAGCCTTCCGTTTGAGAAACACCCAGTATTGCCAAAAGTACTGGAACACCACTCAAAAAAATTTAATTCAGGTGTTCCAATCACTTCCATGGCCACAGGTGTATAAAATGGTTTTTATAAAAAGGTGCTTCTACAATCATTTGTGAAAGAATGGGTTGCTCTCAGGAGCTCAGTGAATTCAAGCGTGGTACCGTGATAGGTTGCCACCTGTGCAATAAATCCATTCGTGAAATGTCCTCACTTCTAAATATTCCACAGTCAACTGTTAGTGGTGTTATAACAAAGTGGAAGCAACTGGGAACAACAGCAACTCAGCGCAGGGTCAGCGCATGCTGAGGCACAGTGCACAGAAGTCACCAACTTGGGGTTGTTTTTCAGGGGTTGAGCTTCATGGCCCCTTTGTTCCAGTGAAAGGAACTCTTAATGCTTCAGCACACCAAGACATTTTTAACAATTTCATGCTCCCAACTTTGTGGGAATGGTTTGGGGAGGCCCCCTTCCTGTTTCAACACGACTGCACACCAGTGCACAAAGCAAGGTCCATAAAGACATGGATGAGCAAGTTTGGTGTGGAGGAACTTGACTGACCTGCACAGAGTCCTGACCTCATGCCGAAAACCTTTGGGATGAATTAGAGCGGAGACTGTGAGCCAGGCCTTCTCGTCCAACATCAGTGCCTGACCTCACAAATGCACTTAGTCTCCCCAGAAGAGTTGAAGCTGTTATAGCTGCAAAGGGTGGGCCAACTCCATATTAAACCCTACGGATTAAAAATGGGATGCCATTAAAGTTTATGTGTATGCAAAGGCAGGCGTCCCAAAACATTTGAATTTTGAATTCAATTTCCACTTGTCATCGTGCAGTGTTTAAATTTTCTGTTCATCAAATTATTCTGGGGAGAAAACAATATGTTTAAATTGTAAAGTATTTCAAAATATTACAGTTTTTACTGTATTGTTTCTTTTTGAATAAATAAATGCAGCCTATATATGCATAAGAGAAATATAGAATATAAAATATTCATACATTCAATTGTCTAATATTTAATCTAATAGCTAAATATATTACAATACAAAAACAATGCCCAAGAAAACATAAATTAGATAAAATAAATAATTATATACATTTAAAAAGTATGATTATGTTGGTATTTTAGTTTAAATTTAGTTAGAATTTACAATACCATGCAATACAATAAAATACATAAAATAAAATAAAAATTCTGAGTTTGAAACCAGCATACAAAACCTACAAAAAAACACACATTTGTGTAATTTCTTATTTTTGACTTACACTACCATTATGATTTGAATAAAACATCACAACAGCATAAAAAAACAAGCATGACTGCACTTACGAATTATAGTACTGGAATAGCATATCTTCACAGGAGAGATGTGAATTTGATTTACACACCATTTTGACTGTCACCTCTTATACACACCTTTTTGAAACCGTGCTGCTGCTTCATTTGTATAGGTTCTCAAAGCTGCTCTTCTCTGTCTATTTGTAATCATTTGTGCAGCATACACAAAAACCTGCCACAAGCGTATTTCTTAAGAGATTTCCCTACCGTGAAAAGCCCTTTGTGGCATCTCTAATTATATACCTATTGTCCTCGCATGTCTTTTATCCCTGTTGCTACACTGAACGACACTTTTCGTACTCTGTCATTCCATTCCATGGTTGACTGAACATTTTTTCAGACTCTAATTTCTGCAGCAATTTTAGACACCTTGCCCTAGGAACATTTTCTCAATGCGTGGCATCAAAATAGAGACAAACTTCCTACTGGATTTGCATCAGGCTGTCAGACGCCGTTGATGAATGACAGAAGGAGTGAAAGGCTAGACGGATCTTTTACACTTACTCCTCATCTCCTCATCATTCTCATCATCCAGAATTCATTCCAAATCTCTCCAAAGTACACGTCATCTGAGTACACAAGAGCCCGGAATGAAGATGTTAAATTGTGCAGAATGTTGTGGCCTACTTGAGCGCTACTGTGAACGAGATGACAAATTTAGCGCATAAAAATGATTTATTTGTCACTGAGAAAAAATATATATTACATTAGGTTTAAATATTTGCCACATTCTAAGTGAATTTGACATTTAAGGATTTGTGTGTAGCCTATTCATTACAGTAAAACAATGCTCTTTTATACTTCTGAGTAATAAAATATGTGCATAATAGAAGTCTCACCACTAGGAATGATATTGACTCTCAAATTTGATTGGCCATAGTCAGCATGAGCAATGAAGGCCATCTGGAAACCATAATAAATGTAGCGCATTTATACTCAAGCATCTAGGCGAGCATAGCGTGATTGTGATCATTTGACTTCCTGTCATCCAAGGACTCAACATTACATCTTCAAAATGACCACACAGCCCCATTAAATTCCCGTGACCGCATTCTAACCCCTCAAACCTCCAGTCGCAGCTCACCGTTAGCAGCGTGTCGCAGCTGCGTGCCGCCCAGAGCTGGAACAGTTTAACACTGCCTGCTAACTGCCATCACGAACGTAGCCCCAAATCCCTGTGAGTATATCCTTCACCACCTCTGCACTGAGAGATTTTCTTTTCATCTCAAAGACTTAAACCTGTTGTTCTTTGATCTGTACCTTCACTCCTCACAGGGAGACTTGTGAGAAACCTGCCATGCCTTTATGTTTTCTGTGAGAGTGAAAATGACTCATGCCAACCGTATGATTGATTACATGTGAGGAGATTCAGGTAAGGCTGCATTTTTAGCATCAAGGCAACAGATATGCATGTTTTCAAATGACTAAATGGTGCAATGTTTTGTCTCATATGTGGCAAGATGGAGAAAATGGTCTGAAAGGTGTTTTATTTCAGTTGGGGCACAGGAGAGGACATGTATACACAGATAAAAGAGATTGTTTTAGGGAATACATTTCATTATGCATGGATGGAACCCTGTCTGAATAGCAAATCTTTCTCTATCAAAATAATAACAAATCAACTGTGTGGTGACTGCACAGGAACAAAATTTCCATCCACTTCCATTGCGTTGATGTATAGCTATGGGGGGACATGTGATGGTGCACTATAACATACAGGGAGTGCAGAATTATTAGGCAAATGAGTATTTTGACCACATCATCCTCGTTATGCATGTTGTCTTACTCCAAGCTGTATAGGCTGGAAAGCCTACTACCAATTAAGCATATAAGGTGATGTGCATCTCTGTAATGAGAAGGGGTGTGGTCTAATGACATCAACACCCTATATCAGGTGTGCATAATTATTATGCAACTTCCTTTCCTTTGGCAAAATGGGTCAAAAGAAGGACTTGACAGGCTCAGAAAAGTCAAAAATAGTGAGATATATTGCAGAGGGATGCAGCAGTCTTAAAATAGCCAAGCTTCTGAAGCGTGATCATCGAACAATCAAGCGTTTCATTCAAAATAGTCAACAGGGTCGCAAGAAGCGTGTGGAAAAACCAAGGCGCAAAATAACTGCCCGTGAACTGAGAAAAGTCAAGCGTGCAGCTGCCAAGATGCCACTTGCCACTAGTTTGGCCATATTTCAGAGCTGCAACATCACTGGAGTGCCCAAAAGCACAAGGTGTGCAATACCCAGAGACATGGCCAAGGTAAGAAAGGCAGAAAGTCGACCACCACTGAACAAGACACACAAGCTGAAACATCAAGACTGGGCCAAGAAATATCTCAAGACTGATTTTTCTAAGGTTTTATGGACTGATGAAATGAGAGTGAGTCTTGATGGGCCAGATGGATGGGCCTGTGGCTGGATTGGTAAAGGGCAGAGAGCTCCAGTCCGACTCAGACGCCAGCAAGGTGGAGGTGGAGTACTGATTTGGGCTGGTATCATCAAAGATGAGCTTGTGGGGCCTTTTTGGGTTGAGGATGGAGTCAAGCTCAACTCCCAGTCCTACTGCCAGTTTCTGGAAGACACCTTCTTCAAGCAGTGGTACAGGAAGAAGTCTGCATCCTTCAAGAAAAACATGATTTTCATGCAGGGCAATGCTCCATCACACGCGTCCAAGTACTCCACAGCGTGGCTGGCAAGAAAGGGTATAAAAGAAGAAAATCTAATGATATGGCCTCCTTGTTCACCTGATCTGAACCCCATTGAGAACCTGTGGTCCATCATCAAATGTGCGATTTACAAGGAGGGAAAACAGTACACCTCTCTGAACAGTGTCTGGGAGGCTGTGGTTGCTGCTGCGCAATGTTGATGGTGAACAGATCAAAACACTGACAGAATCCATGGATGGCAGGCTTTTGAGTGTCCTTGCAAAGAAAGGTGG
This sequence comes from Gobiocypris rarus, assembly GCA_023029165.1. Classification (NCBI taxonomy): domain Eukaryota; kingdom Metazoa; phylum Chordata; class Actinopteri; order Cypriniformes; family Gobionidae; genus Gobiocypris; species Gobiocypris rarus. The sequence goes on from CM040932.1 coordinate 19,405,058, forward strand.
CTATATTGGTCACTGATTTGTTTTTGTTTGGTTTTTGAATGTCAGAAATGTATATTTGTGAATGTTGAGATGTTATATTGGTTTCACAGGTAAAAATAAATAATTGAAATGGGTATAAATTTGTTTTTTGTTAAGTTGCCTAATAATTATGCACAGTAATAGTCACCTGCACACACAGATATCCCCCTAAAATAGCTAAAACTAAAAACTACTTCCTAATAAACTACAAAAATATTCAGCTTTGATATTAATGAGTTTTTTGTGTTCATTGAGAACATGGTTGTTGTTCAATAATAAAATTAATCCTCAAAAATACAACTTGCCTAATAATTCTGCACTCCCTGTATAGGCTACGTTTTCTATACCCCTCTGTCTGATGAAAGCGCAGGTGCACTTTTTTCCTTAATGACAGAGGAAACAACTCAGAACACTCCGTCTTGTTAGCCATACAGATAAGAGCAAGACATAATTAAAAACTATAAACTGTCTACTTTTATTTGTGTAGGCGTAGACTCACAATAACAAGGGCCGTGGATTAAGGAAACAGGTTATTTTGCATGCGCAGCTCGCCGTCCAAACGCTGTCTTCATTTCAAAAATTTATTTTGTTTATTAAACGCAAAGTTTTTCATTTAAAAAGCATTTCTAAATTCAGTTTATATTTCAACAAACGAAATTTCAAGCCAAAATAACGAAAAAGTTTTATAAAACAAAAAAATTAAAAGTTACCACCATACAAATTCAAACATTTCCCTCTTTTAATTTTAATAAATGCTTAAATAACAGGCCTATGTCTCCTTCCATTAAATAATGGCTATCGCGGTGGCTGGGATACACATAAACCTACTAACTTATGTGGCATAATTTTTTGAATGACATAAAAAAAAAACGTTTTAGTCGCATAACATCGGTTAATGGAAATGTAATCATTCCGTAATAGTTTTTTATCGACATTTAGAAAATATCGCTAAATGTATAAGTTCAATAGGCCTATTTATAAAAATAAGTTTTGCGCAAATAGGCCTAATGGAAACGCGGCTAATGAAACAGTAAGTTCACCATATTTACCTTGCATATTTTGTAACATTAAAGTAAACATTAAAGTAAAAAATTAGACAACATTCCGCATAAGATGTGCTTACATTTGGAAGTATATTACATCTACATTTCAGTGGTAACACATAAGGTGTTGATCATCATCTTTCTTTATTATTGTTAGCACTAGGCTACTTCGAACTAAAGCAGCGTATCTTCGGAGCTGTCATTTACTTAAATGATCCGCAGCAATGTTTCAAATGAGCTTCTAACGCTAGACAAATGCCTTTATTTTCAACGCGATCACCTTGTACCCAAACCATTTCAAAACTAAGGAGCCATTTGTCCTCCGATTACAAACAAGCTCCTCTGCGCCACATTTGCGGGACTCATGTTTCGCGCCGGGACAGTGTGTGTGTGAGAGCGGGAGGAAGAGCAGCAGAGAGATGCGACAGAGTTGCGAAATTGCAGGCGCGGCTCGCGGCTGTTATTTCAAATAGCGCAGCATATTTTAAACTAATCGGTTAACCGGTTTCAACCGGCTAATGAGGCTCGGTGGTCGGTCAAGAAAATGTTTAGTTTAGTTATATATATACACACACACACTAACCTAAAGGATTATTAGGAACAACTGTTCAATTTCTCATTAATGCAATTATCTAATCAACCAATCACATGGCAGTTGCTTCAATGCATTTAGGGGTATGGTCCTGGTCAAGACAATCTCCTGAACTCCAAACTGAATGTCAGAATGGGAAAGAAAGGTGATTTAAGCAATTTTGAACATGGCATGGTTGTTGGTGCCAGACGGGCCGGTCTGAGTATTTCACAATCTGTTCAGTTACTGGGATTTTCACGCAAAACCATTTCTACAATTTGCACAAGCTCACCAAAATTGGACGGTTGAAGACTAGAAAAATGTTGCCTGGTCTGATGAGTCTCGGTTTCTGTTGAGACATTCAGATGGTCAGAATATGGCGTAAACAGAATGAGAACATGGATCCATCATGCCTTGTTACCAATTGTGCAGGCTGCTGGTGGTGGTATAATGGTGTGGGGGATGTTTTCGTGGCACACTTTATGCCCTTAGTGCCAATTGGGCATGGTTGAAATGCCACAGCCTACCTGAGCATTGTTTCTGACCATGTCCATCCCTTCATGACCACCATGTACCAATCCTCTGATGGCTACTTCCAGCAGGATAATGCACCATGTCACAAAGCTCGAATCATTTCAAATTGGTTTCTTGAACATGACAATGAGTTCACTGTACTAAAATGGCCCCCACAGTCACCAGATCTCGACCAAATAGAGCATCTTTGGGATGTGGTGGAACGGGAGCTTCGTGCCCTGGATGTGCATCCCACAAATCTCCATCAACTGCAAGATGCTATCCTATCAATTAGGGCCAGCATTTCTAACGAATGCTTTCAGCACCTTGTTGAATCAATGCCACGTAGAATTAAGGCGGTTCTGAAGGCAAAAGGGGGTCAAACAAAGTATTAGTATGGTGTTCCTAATAATCCTTTAGGTGAGTGTATATGTTATATATATTATATATATTTTTTTTTATGGTCCACTTTAGACATTCTATTAAAGTAACTTGTCAACTACATGTTGACTTACTCAGTAGAAACTTAGGTTAGGGTTAGTAGTTAGGGTTTGGGTAAATAGAATAAGTTGACATGTAGTTGCAAAGTTACTTATAGTCAGTAGAATGTCTGTTGTGGGAGCATCAAAATGAAGTGTTACCAAAAGCAATCATAGCCACTGAGCCATTATGCATCCATTATATTAAATAAGATCACCAATAATTCCAACTGTAGTATCAAAACACTAGGGCAGCCTAACACTTTGACAAGATGACAACAGAGCTCTACTACCATAATTGAGACCATATAAAAGAAATGCCACTTTTATGTCACTCTTTTGTTTTGTGTAAACTATCCAATATGTGAGCACATTACAGGCACAGGGGTTTCTATGATGAATACGAGGCATATGGTTATGAACGCAGTTTAATCAAGAGACTTTGAGAGAGATGAAGCCAATCTGCACAGAGGGCTGAGAGATGGGGCTCATGGGAGTTTGAGACAATAGCGAGAAAAATCGTGATACATGGCAATGCAGGCCTCTGGAAACTGTCGGCAAGGTGCAGAAGAATAACTGGAAGGTAATAGGGGAGGAATTAATCTTTTTTACCTGCAATAGATTTTCCAAGAAACCAATTCAACTCCGCATTTGAGCTTGCCTTGTGGAAACAAGGCCAGAAGGCTGAGATGGAGTCAGTACAATGCAGTAAAATGGAGCAGAGAAAATCATTACTGAGGAACTGGCTGTTGAAACAAATGCACTCAGTTTCTTGAATGTTTACTCTTTAGTTTCCATTTCAGTAGGCATCTGTTTTTTTCTTCCATGCCAGTTGGGTCAAAAGCTAACTGTCTGCAATAAACTGCTTTTAGCTAACACCGTGAGAGCAGCTCTGTTTTTAGAAGAGGGTAAAATGCCAAGTTCAAATAGAGGGACTCTAGGTTTTGACTGGGGTTCAGTTTCAGATAGCGTCCCCTGACAGTTGAGATACGAGTGCTTTGATGTGCCAGAACTGTCAACTCTGACACTCATCTAAAGACTTTGAACTGAAGTCCAATGAATTCAAGTCAGCCATCAAAACCACTGTCTGTTTGAGAGAAGCCAAAGAGTGCTAAAGAAGGACTTGGGAAGGACTAAATCAATGGCATAAAGCTGTGCTATAATCATTAAGTCACATCCTGAGAGTCTAAGGAAAGCCTGGCAAATAACTTGGATAAAATTCCATGACCTCTTGCATTAAAATTTATGTGTGAGGTCATTCAAATATTTTTGCACTAACTGAAGTAACCTTAACCTGACTCCACATTCATCACTTTAAAAATGTAATGCTTGTTGGCAATGTTAAAATGCATCAATTTGACTGTATAAGGCTGAACTACATGAAATCTCTTAAGAACATTTCCAGATTATTTTACACTCCAAAATCAAAAAATAACAAATAAAATTCACTCTGTGTTTACTTCATTCTCTTAACTTTTATGTAACTGGCAAAAGAACAAAGAAAATATTTTAACTCATTTATACTATTTCACTGTCACGTTCGGTCACATAAAATGAGGGACAAACAGGGTCGAGGACTCAAGTGCAGTGAAAAAAAGGGATTTAATTGCAAACAAAACAAACTCAAAACAAAAACCCACGAGGGGGAAAAACACATAATATGAAATAACAAAACACAACTTACACAAATCAACATCGATCACAGGGAACTTGGAGACGTAGACAATACAACGATCCGACAACGACTGACAAACACAAGGGGTATATAAAGGGGAGAAATCAAGCAGGGAATGATAGAACACAGGTGGGGCAAATTAAACCAATAACGAGATAACAAGGGGGTGGGATCTGACAATGACAGAGGCACATGGCCACACTAACAAAACCCACATGTGCACACAAGACAGGACAGGCATGTGACATTCACAGTATTTTGTAAATATATATATATATATATATATATATATATATATATATATATATATATATATATATATATATATATATATATATATATATATATATATATATTACAAAATACTGTGAAATAGTATAAATAGTATTAAAAAAATAAAAAATAAAAAAAATATATATATATATATATATATATTTTTTTTTTTTTTTTATTTATTTTTTTTGATGGCTGCAACACACTTCAAAAAAGTTTATACAGATGGATGTTTACAACTGTGTCACATCTCCTTTCCTATTAATTACATTTTTCAAATGTTTGGCAATTGAAGATACTAATTGTTGAAGTTTTTCAAGTGGAATTATTGCCCAATCTCGCCTGATATAAAACAGCTGCTCAACAGTCTGCGGTCATCGTTGTCTGATTCTCCTTTTTATGGGCCGAACATTTTCAGCAGGAGACAGAAATGGACTTCAGGCAGACAGTTAAGCACATCCCTTCTACATCTGTAGAGTGTCTAAGAAACCACTCTCTTTTAGCGTGTGCAGAATGTGGCCTGGCATTGTCTTGCTTTCCAGGAAAGATGTCTTCTTGATATACTGCAGTATAAGTCTCTGTACAATCCCAATATACACCTCCACATCAATGTAATTCACACACATGCAAATCACCAATGCCATTTGCACTGATGCACCTCCATTACATGACAGATGTTTGTTTTTGTATCTGTCGCTGATGAAGGTGTGGATGGTCCCTTTCGTCTTTGGGACTGAGAACTCTTTTCCAAAAAGACTCATCTGACCACAGCACACATTTCCATTGTCTTTCAGACCATCTGAGATGAGCTCGGGCCCAGAGAACTCAGTGCCATCTCTGCAGTGAACAGATGTATAGCCTTCTCCATGTGAAACAGAGACTCAAGTGGCATTTCTTGATGCAGTGGCATGTGTTGAGTGACATTGGTTTTCCAAAGTACTCCATGTGGCTATATTTAACACAGTAGCATGATGGTTTCTCATGCAATGCCATCTGAGGGCTCAAAAGTCACATACAATCAACAGAGGTTTCTTATCCTGCCTTACACAGTCACAGACTGAGATTTTTCCGGATTCCCTGAATCTTTTCACAATATGATGTATGGTAGATGGTGAAATACCTAAATACGTTGCAATCATACATTGAGAAATGTGATGTTTGAATTGTCGGACAATTCTAAAATTGTTCATAAAGTGGTGAGCCATGAGTCTTTGGTGGATGCTCCTTTTACACCCAAACACCCTCACCAATTACCAATTCGCCTGTGTACAATTCAATTTTGAACTGTTGAAAAAAGTGGGATATTCTATAATCTTTTCACTTTTATTTAGCCTCTGTCCCAACTGTTTTGGAGTGTGTTGCAGCCATTAAAATCAAGTTGTTTATATTTACAAAATATAATTAATTTAAAATTTTTCTTTGTAATTTTGTCAGTTAAATAAAGGTTAAAGTGACGAAATAGTAGGGCCCTATAAATTCCTCGATCACGGAATCGTGGAATTGGCATATTAATGTGGAAACTAGTGTTAACGCAGAATTTCCAGGAATTTTACATATTTGGAATGAAATTTTGTTTTGTGTGGGAGATGAACGTATATCTGAGGAAAATGCAGACCAGGAGAATTTAATCTGGGAGACACAACCCCTAGCGTCATTTCAGCTCCCCCTTCAAAACAATGAAAGTATGGCGAAGTTGGTCTCCACGGCTCTGCTTTCGTCTGCGAAAAAGTTAAGAAACTCAACGCTAACGCCGGTTTCACACTGCACGCGCAAGCAGTGTGTATGGAGAGCGGAAGCTGCACTCGCCTGTTGTGCATTCACACTGGCAGCGTTTGTCGCGTGCAGCTGAACCGCTTGTGTATTGCAAATACAGACGAATATCGTCCATTCTGTCAGATTTTCCGGTGGTCTGCTCGACCCTTGTCATACTCGTGCTTTGATTTTTGATGCGCAGCATATATCTGCTGCCAGACTGATCTCATGAAATGGCGTATGTATGACACGCCAATTCATATGCCATTTTGGCGTGCTATCAAGACGCATAATCGCTTTTTAGCTTGTTTATCAACGCTGTTTCATTCTATCACCCTACACTGCCCCTACCCCTAAACCTACCCATCACACACACACACACACACACACACACTGCCCCTAAACCTACCCATCACAAGAAACATTTAGCATTTTTACATTTTCATAAAAAACATCATTTAGTATGTTTATCCATTTACATTGTGGACACACACACACACACACACATATAATGGTTAGTTTCGGAGTAGACATACACGCGGAATCACACGCTGTAGACATACACGCGGATAGCTCAAAATGCGTACAGATAACACACCATTTTTGGCTTTAGAAAGTGGCGTGTATGTTTACACAAAGTCATGATGCCATGTTGCTGCTGCAAATGCGACTGTTCCCCTCTGTTCCAAACACGCATGCATATACCATGCTGTATGGGTAGATTACAGGATAAAAGTAACCTTAACGTTAAGATATGCCTCTAGGTTTAATTATTTAAATGGCCCTTTGAAGTTTGGGCAAAAACTTCAGTGGCAGTGATGTTTTCGTGTATTTTTATTTTTATTTTTTGTTTAATCAGGTCTATTTTCAGCTTTACATTTTTTACTTACTAGTACTTAGTGTTGTCACGATACCTAAATTATGACTTCGATACGATACCAGACTAAAATACCTCGATACTGATACTAAATCGATACCACGGTCAAAATACCACCCAGTAAAAGTAATTGAATAATATGACAACAGAATTAACTTATTAATCATAGTCTTATTTAATTTTTTAACTAAAAACTCACTTGGCCAGCATGTTCCTGCCCTGGTTTTTGACCATTTCTTCTAATTGCAATTTTATCTTTGTTTTTAAAAATAAGCTAAAAATGCAAATTACAAACAATATGACAAAAACAGTGCTTTATTTTTCAGCTATAGGTCTATTTAACAGTATAGCAAGTCAAGAAAGACATAAAAACAACTGCTTAGTCTTCACTCAATAAATTAAATATACACTGATTCTTAATGAATTTATTAAAATTATTTAGCCAGTCATGGGGTGGTTTTCTTTTTTTCATTGTTGTTTGATTAACATTAATCGCACAGAATATTAGATCCGGCTTAACACGGATCCAATTACCTCAACTGTACACGTTTACTAAAGACAACCCCGACTGTGTTTACCTGAATACTCACAGGATGTGCATTTTTACATATTTTTGACCATTGAAATCCATAATCCGAAAGAACTGAATCGCGATCGCATGTTGTCTGAAAGGCGTGTGCGCGCGATCAAAGTCCGGCAGCGCGAGCACATCCCGCGCCGCGCTATATTTTCTCATGCACGCATATTTCTGTTGCTTTCTTTGTCATGCGCTGCGCGTGTATATTTAACTCTTCTGCTTCCTATGTTTAGTGAACGGTGGAAGCAGAGCTCTGCACACACGTCCTGACTCCTGCATGCTCAAAGTACCGGTACTAATAAAATTCCATATCGTACCGTTTGTAATAGCAGGTTACTTTTCTGGTACCAGTATATCGTGCAACGCTACTAGTACTGTATGGAAAAGATGATTCTTATGAAATTTTTTTGGTCCTATTTTTTTTTACTTGACAGAAAAAGCTAATGGAGTACTTTCATTTAAATTTATATAAACTAATATAAAGTTTAAAGTTTAAAATGAAAGTTAAAAACGCCTAACCATTAATATTTTGTTGTGACTTGAAGTACTTAGAGTGCAGTGTTATGTTGCATCATGCAAATGTGATGTTTGTTACCTCAATAAATTTAAGTTCATTCCTATTTGATGTTTTATGTTCTATTATATGAACATTAAAAGCACACTCTTTTTACGACTAAAATAACAGTAAAGGGTAAAAAACTGAATTCCCAAAAATTTAAACAGAAAAAAAGAATTTAGGAAAAAATTAATTTCATAGGGCCCTAAAATAGTATTTCACAATAGATTCTATTTATAGGCCTACTTCATATAATCAGTTCTACAGAAAGACTCTGGAGAAAAATACTGTGACAATTATCCATTTATTTTCAACCCAGCAAGCAATAAAGTACTTCGGCATAGGCCGTAGTACCATAACTCGCAATCTGAGGGTCCGGACTCTGCATATCCTGCCTGAAGACGAAGGCAGAGGCGAACTCAGACATGAGTAAGTACCGATCTTTTTTACCCAAGCATTAGAATGTGATTGAAAACGAAGTTGCAGTGACGTGATAATTAAGTCTTCCTGGCAGAACTTACGCTAAAGCTTTCATGAACACACATTGAAACGTAGGAGGAATCACAAACCAATAAACACATATAAGAACCAAACATGACATAAAAATAAAATCAACACAAATAGCAGTATGGTAGATGACCCATCAGATAAAACAGAAATTTTTACTCCACAAAAATTAGGGTTTTCTTTCAGTAAATATGACTGAATTGAGTAAACAATCACAATTCATCACCCTTGGAGTTGAGACAGTCTGCTGACACATTTATTCAACAACTCAGTACATGAGTATATTGCCATTCATGAATATAAATGTGCTTTGTTCCTCTTATGTTTGATGGACTCAAACAAGCTATTAAATGAACTAGCACAAGCCATGTAGGGGGTTAGTTTTTGATGAAAAGGCATGTTCTGTTGACACTGTGGCAACTGCTAAACTGACTTCAAAAAGCACTTCACTGTGTTCTAACGGGGAAGAAATTACATTCAGAACGCAATAATTAAGAGCAGCATTTATTATAGTCTGTACTCGGTTGATTCAAGTGCTGCAAGGCCAAGTCTTCAACTGATTCTATATCCGCTGCACAAAATTGAAACAAAACCTACAAAGTGAAGGAAAAGGAGCGTATCAGAGCTGAAACCTCCCTCAGGTAAACAATGAGAATCTCCCCCACAGCTGCAGACGCACACCTGCGTGTCGCCTTTCATTGGTTCCTTAATTTGACAGTGTGTGTGTGTGTGTGTGTGTGTGTGTGTGTGTGTGTGTGTGTGTGTGTGTGTGTGTGTGTGTGTGTGTGTGTGTGGACCGGTAATCCCTACGTTATGGGGACAAAATGTCCCCACAAAGATGGCAATATCCAAAATCTTTGTCCTTGTGGGGACATTTTTTGGTCCCCATGAGGAAAACATCTTATAAATCACACTAAGTGATATTTTTGAAAATGTACACGTGTGTGTGTGTGTGTGTGTGTGTGTGTGTGTGTGTGTGTGCGTGTGCGTGTGCGTGTGCGTGTGTGTGTGTGTTTAATAATGACAAGGGTATTACAACGTAAAAATGGTCCTCATGAACTAATTGTGACCCTGGATCACAAAACCAGTCATAAGGGTTCTTTTTTAAATTGAGATTTATATCATCTGAAAGCTGAATAAATAAACTTTATTAGGATTGGCCGAGGGTCCTATTTGAAAACTATTTGAAAATCAGGAATCTGGGGATGCAATAAAAAAATCTAAATATTGATAAAATCGCCTTTAAAGTTACCCAAATTAAGTCCTTAGCAATGCATATTACTAAGAATAATACATTTTTATATATTTAAGGTAAGAAATTTACAAAATATCTCCATGGAACATCCGAAAAATCTATCATTTTGACCCATACAATGTACTGCTGGCTATTCCCAAGTGGTCCAGGGTCACAAATGGTTTTTAAAAAAACAAAAATGGCAAAAGTTTTGTGTAATGGGTAGGTTTAAGGGAAGGGAAAGTGTAAGGGGGTAGAATATACAGTTTGTACAGTATAAAATCTATTACGAGAGTCCGCATAAACCACAAATTCAAGAGTGTGTGTTTGAAAGGGAGATAAGGGGGAGGGAGAACAGAGAGAAAATACAGTAAACGGAGTAAGAGAGTAAAAAATGGAGAAGAGTGAGAGCGCCTCTTGCTTCACTAATTTCACAGAATGACGGGCTCACCGTAATGTGCTCCTCACTGATATGTTACCACTCAGGTTAGCAATAACTCACCCCTTATACTTTAACTTTCATTCAGAACCACATTTTGTTGGATCACACATCCCATCTGTAACCTCCTTGAATTGATATTTAATGTCGATATACAATGGTTACACACTTAAAACTGATCGTAGTGTTTATATCTTTGTAAGACTGGCCAATCTATAGAACAATGGCAAGGAAAACTAACTTTATTGCACTCCGAGAGCCCCTCGTGGTCGGGAGCATTTCCATATGTTGTGGCAATTCCGTTGTGTTGTGGCTTGTTTCCGTTGTGTTGTGGCGATTTCGTTGTGTTGTGGCTTGTTTCCGTTGTGTTGTGGCTTGTTTCCATTGTGTTGTGGCTTGTTTCCGTTGTGTTGTGGCGATTTCGTTGTGTTGTGGCGATTTCTTTGTGTTGTGGCTTGTTTCCGTTGTGTTGTGGCTTGTTTCCGTTGTGTTGTGGCTTGTTTCCGTTGTGTTGTGGCTTGTTTCCGTTGTGTTGTGGCTTGTTTCCGTTGTGTTGTGGCTTGTTTCCGTTGTGTTGTGGCGATTCCATTGTGTTTTGTGGCTTGTTTCCATTGTGTTGTGGCGATTTCGTTGTGTTGTGGCGATTTCTTTGTGTTGTGGCGATTTCGTTGTGTTGTGGCTTGTTTCCGTTGTGTTGTGGCTTGTTCCCGTTTTGTTGTGGCTTGTTCCCGTTTTGTTGTGGCTTGTTCCCGTTTGTTGTGGCTTGTTTCCGTTGTGTTGTGGCTTGTTTCCGTTGTGTTGTGGCTTAGGTCCGTTGTGTTGTGGCGATTTCGTTGTGTTGTGGCGATTTTGTTGTGTTGTGGCTTGTTTCCGTTGTGTTGTGGCTTGTTCCCGTTTTGTTGTGGTGTTTTCATTGTGTTGTGGCTTGTTTCCGTTGTGTTGTGGCGATTCGTTGTGTTGTGGCTTGTTTCCGTTGTGTTTGTGGCTTGTTTTCGTTGTGTTGTGGCTTGTTTCAGTTGTGTTTTGTGGCTTGTTTCCGTTGTGTTGTGGCGATTTTGTTGTGTTGTGGCGATTTCTTTGTGTTGTGGCTTGTTTCCGTTGTGTTGTGGCTTGTTCCCGTTTTGTTGTGGCGTTTTCATTGTGTTGTGGCTTGTTTCCGTTGTGTTGGCTTGTTTCCGTTGTGTTGTGGCTTAGGTCCGTTGTGTTGTACTTAAGCGAGCTCTTAACATAATATACTCCATCACGTCCAATTGCGGTCTCTAAACTCTGGCCAGTTGAAAATACCTAGAATATCTAAATCAACTGCAGGCGGTCGATCCTTTTCCTATTTAGCACCTAAACTCTGGAACAGTCTTCCTAGCATTGTTCGGGAAGCAGACACACTCTGTCAGTTTAAATCTAGACTAAAAACACATCTCTTTACTATGGCATACACATAGAACATTTTAACTTTCTTTATTCAAATCAAATGACTGATTATTAGGCTGCATTAACTAGGTCAGCCGGAACCGGAACACTTCCCATAACACCTGATGTACTCGTTACATCATAAAAGAGTGGCATCCACACTAATGTTAGTCTCTCTGTTTATCCCGAGGTTTACTGCAGTCGGCGGATCCAGGCGTGTCGGATCGGATGGTGGACCTGCATCTGGACATGACCAGCTCATCCTGGAGTGTCTGCTGAGACCGTGTCCATTAGTGTCTCCTCTGAATTCGCCTCACCGAACGTGATCCTCAATTAACCCGTCTCCGGCGCAATAACTCCGATCTTTCAAGTATTCATATTCTTGTGTAATCGACGCGCCATCCTAAATGAGCCCGTCTCGTCGTCATACCCAAAATTTCGAATATTCCTATCTAATATGATTTAAGACCTGCAAGGTTGCCAGAGTAATAATTATACACTGTTAATAATAGGCCAGAGGAGAACTGGCACCCGACTGAGTCTGGTTTCTCCCAAGGTTTATTTTTCTCCATCATGCCCTGATGGAGTTTTGGTTCCTTGCCACTGTCGCCTTTGGCTTGGCTTGCTCAGTTGGGGACACTCAAATTCAAGTTATTCAAGTTATTCAAGTTGATCCAAGTTACTCAACTAAATATACAAATAGAATTTATTAATTTGGTCATATATAATTCTATAAACTATCCAAATTAAACTAGCCAAATCAAATTTTGTTGCAATGTTGTCCTGTTTAACACTGTGAAGCTGCTTTGAAACAATCGTCATTGTAAAAGCGCTATATAAATAAAGTTGATTGATTGATTGATTGTTGTGGCGATTTTGTTGTGTTGTGGCGATTTCTTTGTGTTGTGGCTTGTTTCCGTTGTGTTGTGGCTTGTTCCCATTTTGTTGTGGCGTTTTCATTGTGTTGTGGCTTGTTTCCGTTGTGTTGTGGCTTGTTTCCGTTGTGTTGTGGCTTAGGTCCGTTGTGTTGTGGCGATTTCGTTGTGTTGTGACGATTTTGTTGTGTTGTGGCGATTTTGTTGTGTTGTGGCAATTTCTTTGTGTTGTGGCTTGTTTCCGTTGTGTTGTGGCTTGTTCCCGTTTTGTTGTGGCGTTTTCATTGTGTTGTGGCTTGTTTCCGTTGTGTTGTGGCTTGTTTCCGTTGTGTTGTGGCTTGTTTCCGTTGTGTTGTGGCTTGTTTCCGTTGTGTTGTGGCTTAGGTCCATTGTGTTGTGGCTTGTTTCCATTGTGTTTGTGGCTTGTTTTTCGTTGTGTTTGTGGCTTGTTTTCGTTGTGTTGTGGCTTGTTTCAGTTGTGTTTTGTGGCTTGTTTCCGTTGTGTTGTGGCGATTTTGTTGTGTTGTGGCGATTTCTTTGTGTTGTGGCTTGTTTCCGTTGTGTTGTGGCTTGTTTCCGTTGTGTTGTGGCTTAGGTCCATTGTGTTGTGGCTTGTTTCCGTTGTGTTGTGGCTTGTTTCCGTTGTGTTGTGGCTTAGGTCCGTTGTGTTGTGGCGATTTCGTTGTGTTGTGGCGATTTTGTTGTGTTGTGGCTTGTTACCGTTGTGTTGTGGCTTGTTTCCGTTGTGTTGTGGCGATTTCGTTGTGTTGTGGTTTAATTTAGTATAGCTGCTCTACTGGGCCACCGTACTTTTCAGTTTTCAGGTGACAGCATCAGTTTTCACACTTCAGTCAGTTGACACAAAAGGATGAAGTTGCTGATCGGTCATCAAATAATAGAGTCAAACATGATATCAGTTAAGTAGGGAATCAAACCATAATGTTGTAGTTAGTAGGATGGAGTCTGAACAATAAAATATGGCAAAATATAAGAGAAATACATAAACACCTGACTGCCATAATTTTTCAAATGTATGCTTGACCGTACGGTTGATATGTCTGTAAAGGGATAAAATAGCCGCCAGATAGTAGGACAGACTGAAGAGTAACTATAGGGCCTCTGAGTGGTTTATGAGGATGTCCATTGGGATATTTTAGTTTTTTCATCAAGCAAACATAGTAAAAAAAAAGATAATAACATAACATATATAAATACATAAATAACAGATAATAGCATAACATTATGACAGGTGAATTGAATAACACTGATCATCTCTTCATAACAGCACCTGCAGTGGTCAGTATCTATCAAAAGTGGTCCAAGGAAGGAACAGTGGTGAACCGACGACAGGTCATGGGCGGCCAATTAAAATATTTTGGCTCCTTCTAGGGGTGAGAGTTATGAAATCAATGCGCTCCTTTTTCTTATTTTTCATTTTTCATTATGCAACACAGCACAGGCAAAGCAGATATTAAGCAGCACAACTGTTTTCAACACTGATAAGAAATGCAGCAAATCAGCCTATTAGAATGATTTCTGAAGGATCATGTGACACTGAAGACTGGAGTAGTGATGCTGAGATTTCAGCTTTGACATCACAGGAATAAAATACATTTTAAAATATAGTCAAAATAGATCAATTTAAATTGTAATAATATTCCATAATAAATTATAATAAATCCATTATTTTACAGTTGTTCTGTAGTCTTTAGAGACTTTTATCAAAAACTTTGGTTACACTTTATGTTAAAGTGTCTGTTACACTGTAATTATTTATTTAAGTACTGAGTAATATTAAGTAACTACATGTACTTACTATAGGGTTAGGATTATGGTTTGGTTTAGGATTAGTTACATGTAATTTTGCATAATTTATAGTTATTACTATTGTAACATATGTAACAATGACACTTTAAAATATAGTGTTACCAAAAGTTTTTTTTTAATATTACCAACCCCAAACTTTGAACAGTAATGTAAATGTAATGAGGATACAGCAATAATAGCAATAATGCAAGATTAGATTGAAACAAGGTCAAAAACTCTAAAAACAACAACAAAATATAGCATCACATTTCATTTCAGTTTAAGACACTCAGAGAATGAATTAATAACAACTAAAAACTATCTTTTTTAATAAAAATTTATTTAACTTATGTATATCACTTTTGCCAGATCTAGCTTTTGCCAGAGCAATTTAGAGATTACATATGAAAGGTCTCGTGTATTTTAAGCTACTAAACTAGAAGACAATGACCTGGAATTCCCGAGACATATACTCTAACCTTGAGGTCAGGAACTGGACAAGGAGGTCAGGTCAAACCTAATTAAGCATGAACCCCTGGTGTCATAGCACAGGTCAGTGAGTTTGGATGGGCGGTTCTTCATAATCCAGTGGGCCAGGACTCATCCAGATAACAGCTGCAGCTGAAGAGGACGAGTGTGTCTCCTGTAGGGTTCATGATGAGGAAATCAGCAGCTGCCAGTGATGAACATCAAAGTGGAGCATTCTGTAAATTATTCATGCTGCTCTGAGCTGCTGAGTGTGTGTTTTTAAAGTTAGATCCAGGTGGGACTGTTTTAACTAGCAAAATAATTTCTATGAACTACCAATGAATTTTGGTAACATTTACACTGTCCATTTTTTTTTATTAATAAATAAATAAAACGTACATAGTATATACTAGTATATACACCGATAACATTATGACCACCTTCCTAAGATTGTGTTGGTCCTCCTTTTGCTGCCAAAACAGCCCTGATCCATCAAGGCATGGACTCCACTAGACCCCTGAAGGTGTGCTCTGGTACCTGGTAGGGCTGTGTATTGCCAAGAATCTGGCGATATAATACATATCACGATACAGGGGTTACGATACGATATATTGTTATATATTGCGATATTGTAAGAAAGGCGATATATTGCGATATTTCTTTCTTTTTTCATTTTTTTTAAAGAAATATCTAATTTAAAAGAATAAAGGACACAACCATATGCTTAACACATGACAGGTAAATATTTTATTTAATTAATACAGTATCATTTATATCACTAATCACTATTTTGTTCAATCTAAGTAAAGGGAAATAGTAAAGTGACTGAAGGATCCTTGATTTGTATGTTTTAAAGGTTCACAGTCTAGCAGTTTTTTTCATTTCAAAACTATTAAACTACAGAAAGTGCATAGTCCATTCCATAACTGTTTGTTTTATATTTAATACTGTAAAGCTATTTTCTTTGAAGCAGTCTATTGTACAAAGTGTTGGTGCATCCATATCCACATCGCTATGATCATCTGCTTTCGTTTTACTGCCAGTGCTGTCAATTTTGTTGTGTGTTTATTTTGTTACTGAGAGGAAAGCATAATATTCTATCGAAACGCTACTCAGCGGCGCGGATGACGTCGGGATGTTAAGCGAGCTCTCAGATTCAATGTGTTTCCCGAGTATTGGATCTTAACTTGGCCTATTTTGCAAACAAAATGACTCTTGTCTATTTGCTTAGTGGCTTCTTTATAGGGCTGTCACTTTACGTGCGAAAATCGATTGCACAATCAATCAGACCAACCAACACAAGTTTCGAAAACGAAAATAGGGAATCGATTTTAACAAAATATGTACAATATTATTTTTAAACGAATTAAACAAATAAAAAAGTTATTAACAGGTATTATTTATATGTTGAATTATGTTTTTAAAACTTACATGAGGTCATATTGTGACGATTGCTGTGTGCATAGAAAAAATGAGCAGTATTACACTATTTCCTCCAGAATGGAGAGTGCCTTTCTGAATATATTTCTATAGCTCATTCCGCTCAGTGCTGCGTGCTCAACCCGAAATGCCCTTTGTGACATGCTGAATCAAATATAGGTCTATCTGAAATAAAAGGCTATAGGGCTGCCCCAACTAAAGCTTTTTTTCTAGTAGCTGTTAAGCCAGTGTTCACGCGGTCCCAGCGCCTCCATGTCATTGTATGCTCTTTTCGTAATAATTATTAAATCAATGCAATTAGTCGATAAAAAAATTGATTAAAATTAAGATACAATTTATATAAAACGAAATTCACTTTAAATAAAAAGCTTTAAGTGGTCAAAATAATTTCTGACCCCCATATTTCCATTCGTGTCAATTTTCATAAAGGTAGGCTAAATTACATTTAAAAATAACATTATTAGCCTAAAGTTAATATTTTTAATATTTCAATGTCTACAACAAGTATAGTAGACTACAGTACAGATAAAGTTCCTGTCAGAGCGGGATTTGAGTGGAGCTCCGCACATGCTCTGCTGAGGTTTTTTTAGTTAATTTTATTTCCTGTCGCTGTGCAGGCTCTTTTATTGTAGGCTATAGGACTGTGTAAACGCTCAATAACCCTTTTATTTAAAGGTTTAAATGTAGGCCATAGTCAATTGCATTACGATTGCAAGAAGAATTAACCATGTCAAAAAGGCGATGTGCAGTCAAATGTCCCGGTGTGTGTGTGGCTGTGATGTTATGGCAGTTTTTTTTCCAGAATGTTGCACTCCTGTTTGTCATTGTGCACGAAACTTCAAGCCAATAAATCATCAGAAATGAGCGCAAAGCGCCCGCTTTACTCTCATCCTAATGCCCGTTAATTGTCCGTGGTTTGGGGAATATTTAGCGTTGAAAATGAAAACGTCATTTAAAATCGATTTTAGAATCAATTCAATGAACACTTATGTCTCAAAAATGGCAGGGCACATTATCCTGCTAAAAGAGGCCACAGCCACCAGGGAATACTATTTCCATAAAAGCGTGTACATGGTCTGCAACACTGCTTGGGAAGGTGCTACGTGTCAAAGTAACATCCACATGGATGGCAGGACTCAAGGTTTCCCAGCAGAACATTGCCCTAAGCATCACACTGCCTCCGCCGGCTTGCCTTCTTCCCAAAGTGCATCCTGGTGCCATGTGTTCCCAAGGTAAGTGACACACATGTACCCGGCCATACACGTGATGTAAAAGAAAATGTGATTCATCAGACCAGGCCACCTTCTTCCATTGCTCCGTGGTCCAGTTCTGATACTCACATGCCCACTGTTGCCGCTTTTGGCAGTGGACAGGGGTCAGCTGGGCACCCTGACTGGTGCACAGCTGTGCAGCACCATATGTAACAAACTGCGATGCACTTCGTATTCTGACACCATTAACTTCTTGAGCAATCCGAGCTACAGTAGCTTGTCTGTTTGATCGGACCACACAGGCCAGCCTTCACTCCCCACGTGCATCAATGAGCCATGGCCGCCCATGATCCTGTCACCGGTTTACCACTGTTCTTTCCTTGGACCACTTTTTATAGATACTGACCACCGCAGACCGCGAACTCCAGGAATTCCTGTCAAACTCGCTCAAATCCTTACACTTACCCATTTTTCCTGCTTATAAAACATTAACTTTGAGGACAAAATGTTCACTTGCTGCCTAATATATCCCACCCACTAACAGGTGATGTGATGGAGCGATAATCAGTGTTATTCACTTCACCTGTCAGTGGTCGGTGTAAATGGTGTGTTTGCTTGTTAATAATAGTTTAATGATGCTAAAATTGTTAGATGATTTGTGCTTTTCTGTTTTATAAACTACAAGGTGTGACTCTCAAATGGTCCTGCTCATACAATACAGTATTTGAGATGCTACTGTGAGCAAATAACCAAACTCAAGCCCTTTTTCTTATCTATCGATAGTTGTCAATAATGCCTGAAACTATAGTGGCAGTGACTAAAGTATGGTCACATCCACGACACATAATTATTCTTATCATATCTGACATGACATTATTTAATAAGGAGTCTAATAGAGGTGCAAGAAAATCAGTCAAATCTTAATTAACTAAGAAGAGTGTAGCATTTAAGTCGTGCCCAAAACACAAAACTGTGACTAGATCTAACACCTCTGGATGACATAATCGCTCTGTCTGGTGAGTTACAGGATCACACATGAAAAACACAGTATGCACGAGACAAGTAAGTGTGCAGACGTGGAGCTGCCCACTGCTTTTGCATTCACACAGCACAGGCTAACTGGAGTCAACCACAAAATTCATTTATGAGTCCTGCTGTAACTGTAAGGGTCACTTCAGTGACAGAATGGGGTTGTCAGTCTTGCTAATAACTGACCTGTGTGTGAATTCTTCTTTAAAAGGAATGCTTTTTAAATTACATATTAAATTGTAAATTTGTATTGTATTTTTGTATTCATTCGAATTCGCCGATTGAATTTTACTTCCTGTCATTCCAAATCAAATTCCGATGCAATTTGCTGTGGAGTGTGGCCAATTCAATTGAAATTTCAAATCAAACGGATGGTAGTCAATACTTTATTTTCAGGTAGTCAATTCAGATTTACTATCAGATTTACTACCATTTCAAACCCTCTTTTGGCATTAAAAAACTACTGTCAGGATTAACAAAAGACAGTAATAAATTAGCTCTGAAAAGGCGTGGACAGAGTTATTTTTGCGGCTGACCTTATTGCATATGCTTTTGTAGGAGTTTCCCTTTCAGGCACAAAATTCATGGGAGCAGAGTATTTAAATGAATCATGTGAGGTGATTTACAAAGGTATGCGCTCGTCAATTTACTGGTGTTTGCGTCATTATTTACTGCACGACTTAAACCAGACGCTAACTGGTAGATTGTGTTGGTCATTATGGAAATGATCCGGCTGCATCTGTGTTAATTAATTTAGTGTGTCAGTAGATCACGTGCAGAACTGTCCACTTCCAACGCCACATTTATGGAATTGTGCTCTCTCGCTAATTTGCCCCTTTTAGTAAATCTGACCCAAAGGTTTATATGCAGATGTATGAATTTCATTGAATTACAATTCAGTAAATTCCACTTTCTGTCATTCCAATTCAAATTACAAATATCATAAAAAATAAAAATGTACTCCTAACTGGGTACTTTAGAACAGGACTGCATTCTGATGCAGAAGACATTCCGTATACCGAATATAAGACGAGGTTTGTGTCCTAAAAATAGGTTAAAAAAAGGGGGGGTGTCTAATATTCGCGATATAGACCAAATCACGGGAGGGGGGATCAGAGGGAAACAGTAGAGGGTGCCAACACGATAGGCTACGTAATTATTGACAGTTTACATGCATACCAGTAAGCTGATAACTTACAAATATCAACTTATTGAAATAACCAGTTTCCCCGTTTACATTCAACCCAGTAAACTAACAACGCAAGTAAACCGCGTTTACTTTAATTTATTAATAAACCGGGTTATTTCCTTGTAGTGTCGTCAAAAATAAAAGATTTTTCAGATTTTTCCCACAAAAATAAGTCTGAAAAATGGGGGGTGGGGGGGGGTCGTATTATATTCAGGGTCGTCTTATACGGGTATATACGGTAGTTAATGATATGATGTCAAAGCCTGCACATTTGTGTTAGACACAAAATTCTAATTTACTCAAATATAATTAAAACATTTGATTTGAAGTAATTTCACTCATGAAAGATGGCTGATGTTATTCAAAGTTCATTTTTGCAAGTGCATTCTGAATTATCTATATAATTTTAAATGAAAAAAAGAAGATTGAAGGAGGAAAAAAAGAGTCAATAGCAAAGCAAGTGCGTGCTAGTTCAAGAGATTGTCACGCTGAGAGCTGCAGCAAAGAAAAGCCTGCTGAGACCCTCTGTGGTTCAGTGTTTGTATCTCTCTCCAGCTGACACCGCCCAACATTGTGTGGGTGGCACAGTAACAGGGTTTTACATTCCAAGAGGCATAGTTTTAAATCCAAATAACTTCTGTTAAAAGTTTTACTTTTTAGAGTCATAGCCCTAGTTTGTGTTTGTGATCCCTCTCATATGTTTATCTATGAATGTTTCATAACCAACGACAACAGCAACTAGCAAAGAAGACCTAGCAGAGCTGCAATACAGAGCGTGACGACAAGGAGTACTTTCATTTGAGTCACAGGAAAATCATCCAGGATTTATCCTTCATAAGTATGTAAATGGTATCTACTAAAAATCACAAATAACATGTTTTAAATTTCTCAGTTATTTCTCCTATACAGCAAATAGATTTAATGGGTGTGCTTTTCATGACTTACTTCAAACAAAATCATCTTGGACAAATGTATTTAGTTGCTGCTGGGAACGGAGAACTTGAGAATATGAAATTGTTCATTTCTGAACAATTAAATTTTGCACTTGGACAGTGTGCTGAGTACAGAGACCTTGCTCACTTGTTTATGTTGCTCTGGCCAAATACGTTCCTTTCTTGTGTCTGACAACGTGGTAAATTGAAAGTGAAGGGACATTTAGAGTTGTAGTCTCAGCAGTGAATCACGCAAGGCCAGTGTCCATGTGTTCTTCTGCTGACCTTTCACTGACTTCACTGCTTTCACACGCACATAGACACATATGCAAACATAAAGAGAAAAGCAAAGGGTTTTGCATGTTAAAACAGATCAATTCAAAAAGGCATATGTGACGTATCAGACTGATCTAGATTATCATGCATACTCCCTTTTTTCCATTTCTTACATTCTTACTTTCCTGCAAAAGTAGATTTTGAGATCAAACTATCTATAGCTGTCTAGATGTCTTTGCCAGAGGCATCGTGGAACTGCACTGAACCGTACACACACCAAACACACTGTCCCTTATCAGTTTACCCTATAGCT
Source organism: Gobiocypris rarus (assembly GCA_023029165.1). Lineage (NCBI taxonomy): Eukaryota > Metazoa > Chordata > Actinopteri > Cypriniformes > Gobionidae > Gobiocypris > Gobiocypris rarus. The sequence goes on from CM040932.1 coordinate 19,426,518, forward strand.
GCCAGTGGAATACTAATGCACTCTTACTGCAGTCCTGCATGTGATGCATACAGAAACAGGACTTCCATTTGCTTGCTGTACATCCAAGTCACAAAATCAGAGAGATGTAAGGAAAACAAAAAAAATAGAATCTGTGTTGTATGTAGAATATGAATATATACAGTGAGGAAAATAAGTATTTGAACACCCTGCTATTTTGCACATTCTCCCAATTAGAAATCAGTCATCGTAGGTGCATGTCCACTGTGAGAGACATAATCTAAAAAAATCCAGAAATCACAATGTATGATTTTTTAACTATTTATTTGTATGATACAGCTGCAAATAAGTATTTGAACACCTGTCTATCAGCTAGAATTCTGACCCTCAAAGACCTGTTAGTCTGCTTTTAAAATGTCCACCTCCACTCCATTTATTATCCTAAATTAGATGCACCTGTTTGAGGTCGTTAGCTGCATAAAGACACCTTTCCACCCCATACAATCAGTAAGAATCCAACTACTAACATGGCCAAGACCAAAGAGCTGTCCAAAGACACTAGAGACAAATTTGTATACCTCCACAAAGCTGGAAAGGGCTACGGGGAAATTACCAAGCAGCTTGGTGAAAAAAGGTCCACTGTTGGAGCAATCATTAGAAAATGGAAGAAGCTAAACAGGACTGTCAATCTCCCTCAGACTGGGGCTCCATGCAAGATCTCACCTTGTGGGGTCTCAATGATCCTAAGAAAGGTGAGAAATCAGCCCAGAACTACACAGGAGGAGCTGGTCAATGACCTGAAAAGAGCTGGGACCACCGTTTCCAAGGTTACTGTTGGTAATACACGAAGACGTCATGGTTTGAAATAATGCATGGCACGAAAGGTTCCCCAGCACATGTCCAGGCCCGTCTTAAGTTTGCCAATGACCATTTGGATGATCCAGAGGAGTCATGGGAGAATGCCATGTGGTCAGATGAGACCAAAATATAACTTTTGGTCATAATTCCACTAAACGTGTTTGGAGGAAGAAGAATGATGAGTACCATCCCAAGAACACCATCCCTACTGTGAAGCATGGGGGTGGTAGCATCATGCTTTGAGGGGGGTTCTGCACATGGGACAGGGCGACTGCACTGTATTAAGGAGAGGATGACCAGGGCCATGTATTAGGAGATTTTGGGGAACAACCTCCTTCCCTCAGTCAGAGCATTGAAGATCGGTCGATGCTGGGTCTTCCAACATGACAATAACCTGAAGCACACAACCAGGATAACCAAGGAGTGGCTCTGTAAGAAGCATATCAAGGTTCTGGCGTGGCCTAGCCAGTCTCCAGACCGAAACCCAATAGAGAATCTTTGGAGGGAGCTCAAAATCTGTGTTTCTCAGCAGCAAGCCAGAAACCTGACTGATTTAGAGAAGATCCGTGTGGAGGAGTGGGCCAAAAGCCCTCCTGCAGTGTGTGCAAACCTGGTGGAAAAACTACAGGAAACATTTGACCTCTGTAATTGCAAACAAAGGCTACTGTACCAAATATTAACATTGATTTTCTCAGGTGTTCAAATACTTATTTGCAGCTGTATCATACAAATAAATAGTTTTAAAAAATCATACATTGTGATTTCTAGATTTTTTTTTTTTTAGATTATGTCTCTCACAGTGGACATGCAGCTACGATGGCAATTTCAGACCCCTCCATGATTTCCAAGTGGGAGAACTTGCAAAATAGCAAATACTTATTTTCCTCACTCAATATATACAGGTCCTTCTCAAAAAATTAGCATATTGTGATAAAAGTTCATTATTTCCATAATGTAATGAAAAAAATTAAACTTTCATATATTTTAGATTCATTGCACACCAACTGAAATATTTCAGGTCTTTTATTGTTTTAATACTGATGATTTTGGTAATACTGATGGAACAGCTCATGAAAACCCAAAATCTAAAAAAATGAGCGTATCATGAAAAGGTTCTCTAAACGAGCTATTAACCTAATCATCTGAATCAACACCTGCTCACAGTGCCAAAACCACTGGTAAATGGTTTATTGACCATGGTATTACTGTGCTCAATTGGCCTGCCAACTCTCCTGACCTGAACCCCATAGAGAATCTGTGGGATATTGTGAAGAGAAAGTTGAGAGACGCAAGCCCAACACTCTGGATGAGCATAAGGCCGCTATCGAAGCATCCTGGGCCTCCATAACACCTCAGCAGTGCCACAGGCTGATTGCCTCCATGCCACGCCGCATTGAAGCAGTCATTTCTGCAAAAGGATTCACGACCAAGTATTGAGTGCATAACTGAACATAATTATTTGAAGGTTGACTTTTTTTGTATTAAAAACACTTTTCTTTTATTGGTCGGATGAAATATGCACATTTTTTTAGATAGGAATTTTGGGTTTTCATGAGCTGTATGCCAAAATCATCAGTATTAAAACAATAAAAGACCTAAAATATTTCAGTTGGTGTGCAATGAATCTAAAATATATGAAAGTTTAATTTTTATCATTACATTATGGAAAAGAATGAACTTTTATCACAATATGCTAATTTTTGAGAAGGAATATGTATATATATATATATATATATATATATATATATATATATATATATATATATATATATATATATATATATATATATATATATATATATATATATATTAGTGGTGGGCCGTTATCGGCGTTAACGTGCTGCGTTAACGTGAGACTCTTATCGGGCGGAAAAAAAATATCGCTGTTAATCTATTCTCAAAGTTGGGTTGGGAGCTGGGTCTGTACTTCACAAGCTATGATGACTTTCACCTTGATATTTTAGCGCGCACTGTAGGAAGCGAGAACGAGTCTTAATTCGAACCTGCGTGTATGCCTACTGTGAAATTACCACATCAAACGTGAACGCTGTCTTCCGAACTCGGGTGTGTTTCACTTATTTTCCTGACAAGCGTGACTGACATACTGTAAACAGAGAGCTGTAGATCTCATTTCTACTTGTCTTCAGCGTTCTTTAGAGCATTTTCAGTACATTTGCGGCACATAGACGCAAGTGCCATTACCTACTGAAGCTTTGGTAACAAAACCAACGGGTCAAAAACAAAAATATAAAAATTAGGTGAACAACGCTATTCGTTTTGCCACCTTCTCGATCGACGTCGTTACCAAGTAACGGGGTAAACAGCTGCTGCTTTGATGACGCAAGCGCACCCCGGTTTGGACCCAAATAATATAATATGAACACGGTCCAGCAGGGGGAGGGGGGAGCAATCGTACTCGGGTTCGGTCCAGGCAATCAAACCAAGTGTGAAAGCACCAAGTCATTATTTTGGTAGCACACATATTCTGAATGACTTTGGCAGAATTCAAATGAGCCATTTTAATCTAGATTAATCTAGATTAATTCCAAGATCACAGTGAGATTAATCTATATTAAAAAAAATTATCTATGCCCACCACTAATATATATATATATATATATATATATATATATATATATATATATATATATATATATATATATAATGGTGGGCGTTATCGGCGTTAATGTGCTGCGTTAACGTGAGACTCGTGAGAAATATCGCCGTTAATCTATTCTCAAAGTTGGGTTGGGAGCTGGGTCTATACTACGCAAGCTATGATGACTTTCACCTTGATATCTTAGCGCGGCTGTAGCCTACCTAGCCAAATTGCACTGTAGGGAGCGAGAACGAGTCTTCGAACCTGCGTGTATGCCTACTGTGAAATTATTACCACAGCAAGCGTGAACGCTGTCTTCCGAACTCGGGTGCGCACCCACGAACCGCACGCGTAAAATAGAGCAAATATACAACAGCAAATTCTTTCTAAAAAAACACCAGTCCAATACCCCAGTGGTCAATACCATGATTTGGCTGCCCTCCCCTCAGTTTGACATGCACTGACATTGTGTGGACGAATAATGTTCTTATCATTTGCAGTCAGTATTGGACCATGACCCTCTCTCCCTCTGTCTGCAGACTTTGAATAATAGACATCTGTCAAACATTTATCCCACTCTCAATCTTCAGAGCGGCTCCGCATTGACAGACTGACAGGTCTGACTACAGCCACAGATTCATCACTGCAGTTCTTGATGGAACCACTTTCCAACAGTTTACATAGCCTACAAAAATATAAACATGCATGCAATAGCAGGCAACAGAATTCTATTGGTGATGAAACGTGAGGCTCTGTTGGGCGTGCACTGCAGGGAGCGTGTGCCATATGTTTACTGAGGGGACTGAACCAATTAGGGTGTCACACAAGATTGTTCATCTAGATTGTCATGGTACTAAGACAATCTTTTTTTTATGGTTTCCACAACCTGCTGTGGTCATTAAGTGAAATAATGCACTGTGAATGCAATGCCAGTCATTCCAGAATGTTTCAAGGTTTTCTGATGTTTTTAAGACAAACCTGTCAGGTTATTAATGCATTTATGGAGCTTGTGATGAAACAGTTAGGTAATACATTGATGATGACATAATTTAAATTTGTATTAAAAAAAGCTTTTAAATTGGATGAATGATGTTTATATGTTATAATCTGCATCTCAAAACTGACATCTGAAACATTTATTTATTTATTTTTTGTTAATAGGGTTAATGGACCAAAAAAGACATCCACATGATATTTTTAATAAATTACTATAATTCAGTCTAATCCATTATTTAACCATTGTGCATCAATTAAAAATGTACACACAGGTCCATAGAGGACAAAAACGTCCATGTCAAAAAACTGTTATAAAATGTTTTATCTTGAGAGACTTAATTCTTAATTGTATGGTCTCATTTTAAAGAAGACCCATGGCAGATTATTGCCATGAAAAGTTTCAAAAGTGAAACCAAAAAATTGGTTTATGAACATTATTTAATATAAACATGTTGAACTCTAAAACGGCTAGACAATCAAAGCTATAAATATAAACTAGTTGTGTTCCAAATTTGAGGTTGATATCTCAAAAAATTTGCTTTCAGTACGATTTTTGGGCGCAGTGCCTATTTTTCCTCATTATGCCAGCAAAGCTTCACTGGTGCACAGTTTTTCCAAATATTACAAGCACACACAGAGTTTTAATTATACACATTTAAACCACACTCTGACATCCATACCAACACACCCACACAATTATATCTGCATAATTAATCAAATAGACTTTATATAGCCTAATGCAGAAGCAGAAAACAGGAATAAAGTCAGTAATTTTCTTTATAGACCAAACCTGAAAAAATGACACCATCTGGTAAAAAATTATAAAATATTTAATGTTGATGCCTTGCCAACAGAATTAAAGCCTGTTAACACAGATTGCATCATGTTATAGTTAAATGGCCCTGGAATTCAAATTTGCAGTTTTAATGGGTTTCAAAGGGGACAGTTCAGTCCAAAAGGTCCTGAGTGGAACTATTATTTTTGTGTATCTAGAGCAAAACAGATTTATTAAAGGAAATAGGAGTGGAAATTATGTATATACACATTATGACAATAACTCAAAATATTTAAATCTATTTAACACCTCATGACACATCTTTCCTGAAATATCTGCAGTCAGAAGCTGTATTGTAGGGAGACAAATTCAGCTAAAGACTATATTTTCAAGGTATCCCCTAATACTTTATGAAATTAGTGAGGAAAAAATATGACTCTGTCAAAATATAGTGAACTGATTCAATTTAGTCAACAACTGATTTGCTATTCTCCACATAAACAGCATATAAACCTAAATGAAGCACACCCCCAGTTTCACAGACAAGGCTTAAGCTAGTCCCAGACTAAAACGCATGTTTGAGCTGTTTTAACTGAAAGAAACTTGCACAGATATATCTTAAAATATGTCAGTGTCATTGTTTTGTCTGAAGATGCACAGATTCCCTCAGTTGTGGCCTCCATCTTGGAAAAGCTTTTTAAAGATCGCCTTTCTATGAAGGACATAGTAAATACGATGTTGCCTAATATTTTGAACAATATCAGTTGTCTTAGAAGATAATACAATTTCATGTTCTCCAATTAGAGACTGACTTCAGAGTGGGAATGCATCCATGATACCCAACCAAAAATGTCTAGAATAACAGCACTAGATCTTGAGACACATGAGCCCCTGTGCAATATTGACATTTGAAATAGATTGTGGACTCATATCCTGACTTGCTTCCTTCCAGCAGACACCAATGACATTTGGCCTGTCCTCCTCCTCACGGGAATGGCCCTGTCATCCATTTGCAGCATCTATCTACGAAATACATCTCTCTCTCCCCTGAATCATATGAAGTTATCAGCCGATACATCTTTGTCTAAAAATATTAGACACCAGGCATGTGTACTGTTGTCTTTCTGTCACTGCTGGCAAAGAGTTGTGCATCCAGCATAATATCAGGTGTTGGATTTGATTTATATGCCTGACAATTTCCTGCATGATGTGTACTTGGACAGCAAGGTTATGACCATATGATCTATTCACAGCTAAGTCACATTTGTTTTGTTCTGTGGGTCAGTGGCATTACATCCAACACAACCGAACCAATATTGAGTTCATGTCAGTTTAAGCAGATAAAGGGTCCAAGGCAGCATCATTACACTGATAGGTACACATTATTAGAGGTAAAAGCATCAATATAATTGAGAGTGCAGAGACACTCCTAATTAAAGGGATGTGTAATTCTAAAAATGTGTAATTCTCTCTTCATGTACTAACCCTTATCCCCTTCTTTCTAGATTTTTTGGAAAATAATCTCTGTGAGTTCATATAATGCAAGTGAATGTGTGCCGTTTGGTTGACGGTTAAAAAAACAAACCCACTGATCATGACGGCAATCCACAGACCTCAGTAGATGAATCAATATCTTCTGAAGTGAAATGGTATAGGTGTGTGTAAGAAAAATACTAAAATATTTTAACCTAAAAATCACTGCTTCCAGTCTATTGTCATACAAGCGGTCATGGCACTTCTCACGCCAGCTTCACAATGTCCCTTTCATTAGCGTTTGAATGACTCACTGTCAATGGGAAAACTGTCCCTTTAAGGCTTGAACCCCTCAGGAATTCAGATAGACAGATAGACAGACAGACAGATAGATAGACAGACAATCAGACAGATATACAGACAGATAGATAGACGGATGGATAGATATACTGTGTAGGAAATTGTTTGGGGCAACTGTCAATTATATACCTAATACAAAATAAATAACTGATCTGAATATGATTAGTATTCCAGAGGACAGAGAAATACATTTTAATAGCTGTAGTCCCACAGTGTGAATTGTTTGTGCTGAAATTCAAGCTGAGCCAAAGTAAGGCAAACGGCTTTGAGGGTGGATTTCTCACATTATCCCTGAAGTAAACAAATATCTGTCAGGGTTCCCAGGGGAACTATTATTCTCCATTGTCCAACAATGCCAAAGACATTAAATCCCAGTCCTTAGGCTTACATCTATATAAGGATCTAAGCTATTGAAAATCATGTGAAGACTTTATTTTAATTTCCTTTCCCGATTTCAAAAAGTTTGAGAGAACACAGGAAGCACTGGCCCACTGAGTGTGATCACGCTCTATCACACTTCTGAAGACACATCAAACTCCAGACAGAACACAACCTCTCATTTTGTAAAAGCACAAAACGCATCCTTATGTGGATAGAAGAGGAAGCAGCAGAGTAAACATGTCGCAAATGGATGGTGATCACCGCTGGATGCTCGTGGTTGGTCGCTGATTGCTTTCCTTCTCACGCTCCTGAATCAAAATGTCAGCCAGCGTGAGCAGGGCGCCCATGCTGTGTGTAATGATAATTAGGACAGCTCTGGTCTGTCTCTGTAACCAAACACAAGGCATGAACCAGAAGGCTTCTGCCATGAAGTTGCACCGGGGTAAAAATAAATTAATAAATAAATGTACTGTATGTCTAAAAATGATTAAAACAAGATGAATTTACTTGAGAATTATGTCAAATACTAAAACTTGCCTTCAGGGATTATGTCTTGCAAAATTTAAATTTCTGCATTTAATTTGTACTCCAGTTTTCGTTTCTTTAAGCAAAAACTTCAATAAAAAAAAGATTTATGTTTAAAACAAATTAAATATTCATTTAAGTGACTTTGTCTCAAGATATTTCTAAAATATTTAGGATAAACAAAAATAGACACAAATGAGCAAATAAATAAATAAATAAATGTTGACATTCAAAATGTCCTTATGTTTTTGAAAGAAATCTTGTATGCTAACAAAGGCTGCATTTATGTGATCAAAAATAGAGTAATGATGACAGTTACTTTTTGAAACATTATTACAATTTAAAATGACTCTTTTCCATTTTAATATATTTTAAAATGTCATTTATTCCTGTGATATCAAAGCTAATATTTTTGTCACATAGCAAATATATTTTTCTGGACATTTTAAATGTGTTTAACTTTTGATCGATTTAATACATCCTTACTAAATAAAAGTCTAATTTCTTTAAACAAAAATTTTACTGACCCCAAACTTCTGAATGCTTGTACAGTAAGTGTAAACATATAAAATGTTTGATTTGGATCAGATAATTGGATTTGATAAAAAAAAAAAAAGTTAAAATTGAAATCACTTTAAAATGTTACCTTTGACATCTTGGCAAATGTTAGCCCAGTTTGAAGAAAAAGCTGAGATCTCTTCAGAAATTTCAGAAGAGACAGGTCAGATTATTATTTTTCTCAGAAGAAGAAAAGACCTCTATAGGAGAAACTGCTTCAGGAATCTTGACTTGGCCTCCAAATTCCCCAGATCCCAATCCATTCAAGCATCCGTGGGACACAAATCTGATCCATGGAGGCTCCATCTCACAACTTACAGGACTTAAAGGATCTGCTGCTAACATATTGGTACCACAGCACACCTTCAGGGGTCTAGTGGAGTCCATGCCTTGATGGGTCAGGGCTGTTTTGGGGGGACCAATACTATATTAGTTACTATATTAGGTCATAATGTTATGCCTGATCATTGTATGTATATATAAATATAATTTATAGATTGGATTAAAAGGATCAGATTGGTCCGTAGTGGCCATCTTATAGGCCCCGGCCCATACATAGTTCAGAATCCCTGAACATCCAGCAAAGCCTCCCTGATGTGCCTGAACCCTGCACGATAAACATGATATTGTGTCAAGTCTGAGCGTGAAAGGTTTCCTGCAACAGCATTACCGCCGTTATTACAGGCCTGAAACCTGCGGGTGTGGGCCGACTTTACTCACACAGCGCAGGCAATGCAAACCTTCCCTGCATCCACAAGGTCAATGAACAAGACCAGCTGACATCTCTGTGCAGTCTTCCCACCAGGGGATCACACTTGGTCAGAGACATAATTTCATAGCGCAGCATGACTGACCTGCAAGGAATCCAAAGCAGCAGAAATAATCTGAAGTATGTCTGATGTGTCCAGTGGCGTCTTATCTACTACAGCCTCCGAGACGCTTTGAGCATCATGCAGCAAAGCAAAGCAGTCTATAGTTTACAGCTTCTGCAGTCTGCATGTGTCAATCACCTTCAATCAAAAGCCTTCAATGTTTGAAAACACCACCTCTGATCAGTTTTAAGATGTTATATAAGACATAAAGCTGCAGACTTTAAGTTTTTCCTGCAGGCAGTGTTAGTTTACATGGTGAGTCACATAACCATTTCCACAAGTATTCACTGAACATATTCACAAATGTAATGCTAGGGAAATGAGAAAATTAGGCCTTACAAAGCGAATGTAATGACTTTGCTAGTGTCAATATAATCCGCAAGAACAACATCAGTTGTGTTTCGCAATTCATGTCAAATTCATCTTAGATGTTAGAGTTCGAGGTGGAGGAGGGGAAACAGCATGGCTATTTCCCACTAAACATTGGACGTCGGATGTCTATATTGGGTCCGTCGGTCCATGACCAATTCTACTATTCCACTATTTTGACGTCCAACCATGACCCAACTTGGACGTCAATTTGACGTTCAACTTTTGACCTTGAACTGGGTACTTTTTTTGGGGCGTCATTTGGACGTCTATGACATGTGCAAGAACATTTACATGATATATAATTAATTAATTTACTTCAAAATTAACAGAGATTGAGATGTTTATTCTATTTGTAACAGATCAAGAAGGGCATCGCATCTAGCTGGCCATCAGGGTAAAGGTCACTATTAGTTTTTCTAGCATTTTCTTATTCAAGGACTGCAAACAAACAGTTCATATCACCTAAAAATGCTTATTTCTTCCATTAATATAGAAGAATGGTTTATTTACTCACCGCAACAATTGAAGAAAGAAGCTTTGAGGTCATGTTTTGGATAGAAGTATCTGATCAAAAATACAGTAAATATTGTGAAATAATAAGTTTTATATTTGAATATATTTTAAAATGTAATTTATTCCTGTGATGCAAAGTTAAATGTCTTCAGTGTCTAATGATCCTTCAGAAATCATTGTAATATGATGATTTTCTGCTCAAGGAACATCATTATTATTTTATGTTGAAAACAGTTGTGCTGCTTAATATTTTTGAAGAAACAGATTTTTTTATGATTCTTTGATTATGTAAAAAAGGTCTGCACTCTAAAAATACTTTCATTAGGAGGTTCAAGCAGGAGACAAAAACAGTACAAACGTTTCGGCTGTCTGCCTTCATGACTCTTTGTTTCTTTGATGCATAGAACGTATTTGTAACACACTAGTAACGATATAAATCTCACCGTTTATCAATTGGTAACACTTTACAATAAGGTTTCATTAGTTAACACTAGTTAATGTATTAACTAACATGAACTAACATGAGCAGTACATTTGTTACTGTATTTGTTAATCTTTGTTAACATTAGTTCATAAAAATACAGCTGTTCGTGGTTTGTTCATGTTAGTTCACAGCGCATGAACTAATGTTAACAAGATTTTAATAATGTATTAGTTTAATTAATGTAAATGTTAATATTAATATTATCAAAGATAAATAAATGCTTTATAAGTGCAGTCAATCATTAGTTCATGTTAACTAATGTAGTTAACTAATGAACCTTATTGTAAAGTGTTACCGATTAATTTAATGCATCCTTGCTAAATAAAAAGAATCTTACTGACCCCAAGGCTTTGAACAGGAATATACAGGGAGTGCAGAATTATTAGGCAAGTTGTATTTTTGAGGATTAATTTTATTATTGAACAACAACCATGTTCTCAATGAACTCAAAAAACTCATTAATATCAAAGCTGAATATTTTTGTAGTTTATTAGGAAGTAGTTTTTAGTTTTAGCTATTTTAGGGGGATATCTGTGTGTGCAGGTGACTATTACTGTGCATAATTATTAGGCAACTTAACAAAAAACAAATTTATACCCATTTCAATTATTTATTTTTACCAGTGAAACCAATATAACATCTCAACATTCACAAATATACATTTCTGACATTCAAAAACCAAACAAAAACAAACCAGTGACCAATATAGCCACCTTTCTTTACAAGGACACTCAAAGCCTGCCATCCATGGATTCTGTCAGTGTTTTGATCTGTTCACCATCAACATTGCGTGCAGCAGCAACCACAGCCTCCCAGACACTGTTCAGAGAGGTGTACTGTTTTCCCTCCTTGTAAACATTTGATGATGGACCACAGGTTCTCAATGGGGTTCAGATCAGGTGAACAAGGAGGCCATATCATTAGATTTTTTTCTCTTATACCCTTTCTTGCCAGCCACGCTGTGGAGTACTTGGACGCGTGTGATGGAGCATTGCCCTGCATGAAAATCATGTTTTTCTTGAAGGATGCAGACTTCTTCCTGTACCACTGCTTGAAGAAGGTGTCTTCCAGAAACTGGCAGTAGGACTGGGAGTTGAGCTTGACTCCATCCTCAACCCGAAAAGGCCCCACAAGCTCATCTTTGATGATACCAGCCCAAATCAGTACTCCACCTCCACCTTGCTGGCGTCTGAGTCGGACTGGAGCTCTCTGCCCTTTACCAATCCAGCCACAGGCCCATCCATCTGGCCCATCAAGACTCACTCTCATTTCATCAGTACATAAAACCTTAGAAAAATCAGTCTTGAGATATTTCTTGGCCCAGTCTTGACATTTCAGCTTGTGTGTCTTGTTCAGTGGTGGTCGACTTTCTGCCTTTCTTACCTTGGCCATGTCTCTGGGTATTGCACACCTTGTGCTTTTGGGCACTCCAGTGATGTTGCAGCTCTGAAATATGGCCAAACTGGTGGCAAGTGGCATCTTGGCAGCTGCACGCTTGACTTTTCTCAGTTCACGGGCAGTTATTTTGCGCCTTGGTTTTTCCACACGCTTCTTGCGACCCTGTTAACTATTTTGAATGAAACGCTTGATTGTTCGATGATCACGCTTCAGAAGCTTGGCTATTTTAAGACTGCTGCATCCCTCTGCAATATATCTCACTATTTTTGACTTTTCTGAGCCTGTCAAGTCCTTCTTTTGACCCATTTTGCCAAAGGAAAGGAAGTTGCCTAATAATTATGCACACCTGATATAGGGTGTTGATGTCATTAGACCACACCCCTTCTCATTACAGAGATGCACATCACCTAATATGCTTAATTGGTAGTAGGCTTTCCAGCCTATACAGCTTGGAGTAAGACAACATGCATAACGAGGATGATGTGGTCAAAATACTCATTTGCCTAATAATTCTGCACTCACTGTATAAAGAGCTGATAATGAAATTATTCCAAACACAGGTCAATCTAAAATCACTTCAGTTTTCAGCCCATAATGTCTTGTTTCAGCCAATATTTTTCGTTTTGGTGCATCATAGCTGCCAAGCTCCAAAAAGAATATCACATTAAAACATGAAGGCCTGGTTTCACAGACAGGGTTTAGATTAAGACAGGATTAAGCCTTAGTTAAATTAGGGCATTTGAGTAGCTTTTATAAATGTTAAACATTACTGGTGTGCATCTCGAGACAAAACAATGTCAGTGACATATTTTAAGATATGTCAGTGCACATTGCCTTCAGGTAAAACAGCTGGAACATGCATTTTAGTCTACTTAAGCCTTGTCTGTAAAACCGGGGGGAAATGTCACTGGCAGGCATGAGACACATGAGAATCATGCCAATGATGTCATCACTGCAGTAATACATTACAGATTTGCAACAACAAAAGCGTGAGTAAACAATAGAATTTTCTCTTTTCTGTGAACTATCCTTTTAAACTCAAGAAATTGCTCATTCTTTTGCTTCATGTTCTTTGCAATTTAATCCTTTGGTTGCTGCTGTACTTAACAGTCCTCAATAAGATGCTCCCCACTGTGATCACAAGATGAACCTCTTGGTTCTTGTGAGCTAAGCAAATGGATCTCTAATTCACACCTTCCATTCATAGTCGTGCTCGCCATCTCTGACCAGATAAAAGGCATCAGGGCCATTGGAGTGGAAGGGAACATACTGGGTTTCGACTGTACATCTCCACTTGATACTGCTTGAGATAAGTGTAATCGGTCCTACTCAACCCACTCCAAAGGGGGATTCGAACCGGGGTCTCCGGCGTGGGAGGTGGGCGCTCTAACAAGGAGGCTAAAGACCACAGCTTCTAGCATCAGTCAGAGGTTTACACGCACAGCTCTTACTGGCCTATGACAGTTACACACGCTTCATAATGTTTTTGTGCAGCATTTTCCCAGGCAGAGTGAAAGAACCATTTCAGCGTGCCGCAGCCATATTAAATTGACCTCTGTTTGAAACCTCTCATGAAAATGGAAGTAGCTCAGGCACACCTAATTTCAGATATATCAGGTCTGCATGATAAAGACTTGGAAATGTATTCATAGTCAAATCATACACTAGAATACTATAGACTCCATTATTATAGTCTTCGGTTTTTCTCGTTTGGCGTCTATGCAAAATCAGTTTATCATTCACCTGGTTCTGACCTGTTGGCAACTGATTTAAAATGCTGGCAATGATGTAAAGAGGGTAGAACTTCATAAACAAATGTCTTCCTTTCTGAATAATGATCAGCCCTGTGCTAACATGCTGGCACTAAACATCCTCTTTTCTTTTGAGGGAAGGGATCAACACAGCTTCAGACCGCCATCTGGACCATTGGACACAGTTTGCACCCTTGTTAAATAAAGTCTCATGACAGCTGCAACTGAATCATAAAGTATACTGCAGTTTCACAAGTCGCCCGCGCCTTGGAAAGAGAAGCTGTTTGGATGCACGTCAGTTTAATATAGTCTGTATTTTTAACGTGTTACTGGTTTCCCGCACCTGGTGTTCAGCATTAGCGTGGCTACAAATAGTGAAGCTATTGAACTGGATGAGAGTTGATTGCAATGCTATTTTTAAATTATGCAGCTTTTTTCAGTAGCAAAGCTATTTTATTAACCAACAGGTTTGCACTGATATATGCTGCCATGTAACATTATCCCCAACAATGTTTGAGCAAAGTTGAGCAAGCGAGTTTGACTAGTGCTGTCTGATTCATGAATGAATCATCTTTTGAGTAGGCTCTTTTTAATTGATCAAAAAGTTAGAAAAAATATTTTTTGAAACGTTTTTTTAATGTCATTCAAATGATATCAACATAATACAGAGAGCAATGATAGTAATTTTACTACAGGTACTTTTTAAAACTACTTTTACACTATTTTAAAGTACTTTGTATCATTTCAGAGATAAAGATGTAAAGATTATGTAAATAAAATAGATTACGTTTTACACGAGAATACTATTTCAGACTTTCCGTTTCAAAATTACCATTTCTTTGTAATTACAGCATTTTTATAGCCTGGCGTGGCCATACTCAATTCTAGTCAGAATATGAGTCTGGTAGGGATGCACGGTATACCGGTACTTGGAAAATACCAGTATTTATTTTATTTCAAACGGTACGATATCACGATTTTGCTAATTTCAATATTTGCTGCTGTTCTGAAGTTCACCGCTAGGTGGCAGCGCGGTATCCAAAATGAAGTGAAACCGGCAAATGTGGCAACAGAATAAAATGAATACAGCGGTTGAATCTCACTCAACATGCACAAAACTCATTAATAAAGACGGGAGCAGACGTGAAATTTGGAATTACTTTGCTTATAAAACTTCTGAAGAACCCTTACCAAGCATCAGTCACTTAATTCCTGACTTCGATCGACAGGTGAGTGCATCCTTCAAACCATCTAATTTAGACATTTATTTTCTTTCAACACTGATCAACACACATACATAAGATCGTATTGTTTAAATATAAATAAATCTCCGGAGTTCTTTTCAACCAGTGACGTTTAGACCTATTTGCACGAATACTATTACACTATTATTACATCCGCGAAAGACCAACTGTGTTTATGTGACTACTCATGTGACATTTTTGACATAATTTCTTGTGTATTTGACTAAGGAAATACAACTTAATTTGGAATGCACAAGCTCTTTAGGCTTGTGTGTTTGTTGTTGGTATGAGCGAAAAGAAAACTCTCAAAGTGCTCCCATCCCATATGTATTACGAAATGCTATAAAATCGTTTAAAAAGACACGGGCAGTGATTTCCGTCAGCTATCCCGCAACGGAAGCGAAAGTGCTGAATCTGAGCAGATTGCTTTTAGTGCAGGTGCGATGTCTTTTGAAGCCAGAAGCAATTTGCTCATTTGAGAGAATGGAGACGCACAGTAATGCTGAAATTACTTACAAGAAAATTATGCACAATACCCGCATTAAAATTCAGACCCTGTATGGTATCGATTTAATATCGGTACTTCGGTATTAGATTGTGGTACCGTACCAAGCCAAAATTGTGGTATCGAGCCATCCCTGGTACCGCTCCATTGGGCTTTGATTATGGGGCGTTTCAACCGAGCCAGGAAAGAACTCAATTGGATAGACCCACAACCAATCAGAGCAACGGAGCGCCGCATAACGTTAGTTGTCAAATGTCAACAGAACTCAACTGCACTGTGTTGTCAAGTCCGTGTTTTTCTTCATGTCCGCGGGTTGAAGCGACCCCAATTATGTGATTATATAAACCCAGGAATGCGAATTTTAGCAGGCAACCTTGCCAAAATAACATATTTTGCCAACCAAACGGCATTTTTTTTTTCCGGAGAACCCCCCGGAAAGTTATTGTTTTGGGCTATAGTTTTGAGTAGCAATTGTGCGCGACATTGCAAAAAAACGTGGCAACCCTGTCTGCACGCGCGCTGGATTAAGTAACGTTACAAGAAAAAGATGAGTGTAAACGATCTTTGCCAGTATTGTAATAAAAGAATTTAAGGATACACAGAGTACTTACCAACACGATCATCGTTTCTGAGAGAAATAGTGAAGGTGAATGCATTGCATATACGAACAAGTTCTCCGTTTAGGATAAGAGCAAATTCAAAGCGCCTTTGATGACATGGATGATTACGTTACTGTTGATCATCTGTCCATCATCGTCTAAAGCCCGCCCTGAAAATTTCATTGGTTCGAACAGTTTCTGTTCGGGCATAATTACTCCTCTATGGATCGAGTCCAGACCGAATTGCCCGAGCAAAAAATTTTGTGGGCAGGGGCTAAATTAGGCTGGCATCCAGGCTAGCATTTTTATGAAATTTACAAGCAATTTTTGAGTGAAAATTGTTTCGATGGCAATCCTACATCAAATTATTTTCAGTGTGGTGGCAATAAACATATATAAGCCCAAATAATAGGTTCTGTGTATAATATTTCCTATGTACAAAAATGCAGCAAGCTACTTGAAATTATTGAAATTAACTTGTATCTAATTTCTCTAAACACAGCTTTGCTAATTCTTCTAAAAGTTGGTATCTTAAGGTTAAGTTAGTTTAGTCTAACTTAACACTAGCTATATTTTTAGTTTCCCCAACACAGTCCGTACTAAATTGAATAAGAGCATACCCCTCCCATCTGTAACACTCACACTGACATTCAATGGGGAACCTGAAGGTTAATTAATGTAAACCTCATGCAAAATAACGAGCATATGCATTAATCATCCCTTCTGTATTTAACAGGCTTTCCTTGCTTTCTTGAATTCCCTGAGCATCGCACAGACAAATGACACTCTGCAACTAACGTCAAGAGGAAGTAAACACATTGTAGATTGAATATATTATATTGAATATAATGGTTCCCTTATAATGGCAAATGAGCCACTGCAGAATCATTTGCACACACACATTTGAGAGAGTGCAGATGTGGGCCTCCCCACGGGCTGGGGTGTCAGGCCAAATTTAGAGCAATATGGCGCCTGTCTTGTTTAGGTGCACCTGAGCTCGGTCCTGTTCTTGCTGTAAAGAAAGGCACTGCAGATGGAGTAGTTCTTAATTCATAATTAAATTCATAATTAAATTCATAATTAAGAATGAAATATTTAGTAAATAAAAATGTAATTGCCTCAAATTACAAAAAATTATAATTATTAGATATGAATGTAAAAAAGCTAGGTTTCAAGTGATAAAACTTATATATTTACTTACAAAATAAACCCCAAAAGGGTGATCATGAGCCCGAAGCAGCCACTTGCCACATAAGTAAATAATTAGACACAAAATATTGATTTACACCATAGACGTTAAAAAATATGGACGACGCGTCTTCACTACCTTCCACTGAAGAAAAGTGAAGCCACCAACATCTATGGTGCTGATATCTCACGCAGATTTGTGACAGAGTCTGCGCAGTAGTGAGCTCGGGACCGGAGTCTGCGCAGTAGAGAGCAGGAAGCAGAGCCGCGATATCAAAAGCCCGCCCACACTCTCGCAGATCCAGAACAATTCATTATGTTGGTGTGAAATAAACAGTTATGGAAATGTAGAAATTAAAGCTTAAGCTCCAATCTCCTCACGAAAATCCTGAAAAAAGTCTGTTAGTGCCTCAGTGACAACTTCACTCAGAGAAGCCGTCAATCTCAGCTTTCAATCATGACGTCACACGCCCCGTTTTAATAGCGTCAAATAACTAACGAAAACCAAACTTATTTGACCTTATTTTGATTATTACATAGATCTTCTGCGGAATTCTCAGGACCAAAAAATGCTTGTCCAATCATTGCACCCCTGTCAACATATGTATTCACGCACCCTGCTTGCTCAGACATCACGCATCATCAACGTGTTTGAGGCTATGTAGTTGTGGACAGACAGTCACAGAGCGCCATAAAACAAACAACAACCACATTGTACAGTTCCTCCTGATCCAAAACAATGAGCTTATGCTGCAATCACGCCATGTCATAACCGTAATTAAAAGATGGCAACCCGTGAGTTGCTTTGGGGTCAGTCAGATCAGACCACAACCTCGGAAAGTTACTATGTCTGATTTTGAAGCAATTGATTATAAAATTTTAGAAGAAACGGTACAGCACCTTAAAACATCAACCTGCCTCCTTGACACACTCCCCACTTCTTTTTTCAAAAGTGTGTTTAACTGTTTAGAAGCAGATCTGCTAGAAGTGGTAAACTCATCACTTCTCAATGGGAATTTTCCAAACTCCCTTAAAACCGCAGTAGTTAAGCCTCTTCTGAAAAAGAGAAATCTGGATAACTCCATTTTGAACAACTACAGACCAATCTCAAATCTCCCTTTCATAGGCAAGATCATTGAAAAAGTTGTCTTCAGTCAGCTGAACAAATTCTTAAGCTCAAACGGATACTTTGACAATTTTCAATCTGGTTTCCGACCACATCACAGCACAGAACAGCACTTATAAAGATAATAAATGCGCCTCAATACAGATACAGGCAAAACATCAATTCTGGTGCTACTCGACCTCAGTGCTGCATTCGACACTGTTGACCATAACATACTTCTTGACAGGCTGGAAAACTGGGTCGGACTTTCTGGGATGGTCCTTAAATGGTTCAGGTCGTACTTAGAAGGAAGAGGTTATTATGTGAGTATAGGTGACCATAAGTCTGACTGGACATCCATGACTTGCGGAGTCCCACAAGGGTCAATTCTAGCACCACTCCTATTCAACCTGTGCATGCTGCCACTGAGCCAAATAATGAGAGAGAACCAAATGGCTTACCACAGCTATGCTGACGACACCCAGATCTACTTAGCACTATCACCTAATGACTATAGCCCCATTGACTCCCTGTGCATGTGCATTGATGAAGTTAACAGTTGGATGAGCCAAAACTATCTTCAGTTAAACAAAGACAAAACTGAAA
Source organism: Gobiocypris rarus (assembly GCA_023029165.1). Classification (NCBI taxonomy): domain Eukaryota; kingdom Metazoa; phylum Chordata; class Actinopteri; order Cypriniformes; family Gobionidae; genus Gobiocypris; species Gobiocypris rarus. Next base: position 19,445,659 of record CM040932.1, read on the forward strand.
TCATTACATTTGGAAACAAAGATGAAATTCTCAAGGTGAACGCATATCTTGAGACAAAAGGTCTAATAACAAAAAATCAAGTCAGGAATCTTGGTGTGATTTTGGAGTCAGACCTGAGTTTCAATAGTCATGTCAAAGCAATAACTAAATCAGCTTACTATCATCTGAAAAATATTGAAAGAATTAGATGCTTTGTTTCCAGGCAAGACTTAGAGAAACTCGTTCATGCTTTCATCACCAGCAGGGTGGACTATTGTAATGGTCTTCTAACCGGCCTTCCCAAAAAGACCATTAGACAGCTGCAGCTCATACAGAATGCTGTGCCAGGATTCTGAGCAGAACAAGAAAATATGACCATATCACGCCAGTCCTCAGGTCTTTACACTGGCTTCCAGTTACATTTAGGATCAATTTTAAAGTATTATTACTTGTTTATAAATCACTCAATGACCTAGGACCTCAATACATTGCAGATATGCTGATTAAATACAAACCCATCAGATCACTCAGATCATCAGGATCAAGTCAGCTAGAAATACCAAGAGTTCACTCAAAGAAAGGAGAGTCTGCGTTCAGCTATTGTGCCAGCTGTAGCTGGAACCAGCTTCAGAAGAGATCAGATGTGCTCCAACAGTAGCCACATTCAAATCCAGACTCAAAACACATCTGTTCAGCTGTGCCTTTACTGAATGAGCACTGTGCCACTGTACGTCCCACTGATTGCATCTAATCTAATCTATGCATCATCTTAATTTTTTATTTTTATTTTATTTTTATCTATATATACTGTAATAATTTTATTCTTTTTAAATATCTTTACAACTATATATTTCTATTGTCTTCTTATTTAAAAAATTCTCTTTACAACTGTTTTAATTATCCTGTTTTTATTTTTAAGTCTTACACGTGGTATTCTTAAGTCTTATCACTATTTTAATTTCATTTTCTATGTAAAGCACTTTGAATTGCCATTGTGTATGAAATGTGCTATATAAATAAACTTGCCTTGCCTTGCCTTGCCTTACCCAGAGCTGTCCACATCCTCAGACTTGGATTTTTGCGCTTCATTGTCAACACTCAATGTCGAAATAAATCTGCAGCAGTCAGGTGGTACAATAGCTTTGTAAGTAGTTTATGTTCATTATTATTGTAATGTTATGTGCTTCGGGACATGAGGTCTTTTACTGACACTCTATAGGGAGGGTGGGATCTTATGCTTTCAAAGCTAGCTTGCTATCGCCTCATGGATATTGCCTACCCTACCTTTAAGTTTAAATATTTTATTAGCTCATTAAATGCAAAGCTTCCACAAAGAAAAACAGTTTCTAGCAAGCAGCTATGAGCCTAGACAAATGAACAAGTTCAAAGAAGACGGACATTTAAGGGATTATGCACATTCGTATCACTATTACACAGCTTTTCACCTCATAAATAATGACGAACATGAAATAATTCAACAATATAACCGTAGGCCTATTGATAATACCAGACTCAAAGGCAGAGATTATTTGACAAGTTGCAAAAAATGAGAAAAGCAGGTGAGTAATATGAACATATGGCAATTGCAGATGATGATAGCAGTATTAACAAAGTCTTGTTTTCTTTACCACGTTGGAGATTTAGATGAGAAGACTTAGCACACACCTCATTGCCGGTAGCATGTGAGTATATCAGGTAGGGATGATAGATAATGGATGTTGCAAGGAGATTACCCGGAGATCACAAGGAGAGTGTGGGAAGATATTCACAAGAACACAAACACAAAGAAGCACAAAGGGCTTCACAAGGTGAGAAGAGCAGGTAAGTATTCCATAGTCCATTAATGTGACCAGACAAATGGCTGTGTTCGAAATCGGCCCCTTTCACTATTCCCTACGTTAATCCACTAATATAGTCCATTTGAAGGAGTGAATGAAAACGAGTGAGCAAATTCAAACACTGAGGGTGTACTCACACAAGGCACGGTTGCCTTGTACAGTGCCCAAGCGCGATTGTCACCCCTCCCAACTCCCCTGCTGGCCTGCACTCACACTTGCACTTAACATGCAGGCCGGAGCACGCTTACGTCATCCACAATGCAACTTTTTGTTTTGAAGAAGACAGGAGGAAAAGCGCGTTCTTTAATAGACTGCCTAATAGATTTATCATTTATGCCGTGTGGTGATTTTCACTTGATTGCACCGCACATATCAGAAGATTATTACGGAGGCAGCTGACTTTGATGGAGGAATTTGCAGCTTTACTCGCAAACTACAATTCATGTTCATCAATAAGGTGAGAACCAGGCCTGTCATAAACCTACAGGTCCTTCTAACAAAATTAGCATATTGTGATAAAAGTTCATTATTTTCCATATTGACATGACAAAAATCATTATATTTTAGATTCATTGCACACCAACTGAAATATTTCAGGTCTTTTATTGTTTTAATACTGATGATTTTGGCATACAGCTCATGAAAACCCAAAATTCCTCAAAAAATGTGCATATCATGAAAAGGTTCTCAAATAGAGCTATTAACCTAATCACCTGAATCAACTAATTAACTCTAAACACCTGCAAAAGATTCCTGAGGCTTTTAAAAACTCCCAGCCTGGTTCATTACTCAAAACCACAATCATGGGTAAGACTGCCGACCTGACTACTGTCCAGAAGGCCATCATTGACACCCTCAAGCGAGAGGGTAAGACACAGAAAGAAATTTCTGAACGAATAGGCTGTTCCCAGAGTGCTGTATCAAGGCACCTCAGTGGGAAGTCTGTGGGAAGGAAAAAGTGTGGCAAAAAACGCTGCACAACGAGAAGAGGTGACCGGACCCTGAGAAAGATTGTGGAGAAGGACCGATTCCAGACCTTGGGGGACCTGTGGAAGCAGTGGACTGAGTCTGGAGTAAAAACATCCTTTCTAAAATATATGAAAGGTTAATTTTTATCATTTCATTATGGAAAATAATGAACTTTTATCACAATATGCACATTTTTTGAGAAGGGCCTGTAAATATACTTGAATTAATTGAAAAGCGTATCCAAGTAGTAATAGTTTGGTGTTTGCTGTCATAATGATGACAGTAGCGCTCAGCTGTTCCGTGCTCCGGCACGGTTAGCCCTCACACTGCACGTACTGCGCCCGAGCCCAACTAAACTGTGCTCTGGCCCACCTCTTCCAAGCAGGCCAGGTCCAGCTAAATGAACCACGCCCAGGCACGGTACAGAGCACTCACACTATTCAACCGAACCAGACTTTGGGGGTCAAACGTGCCCGGGCACGGTTCAGATTGCCAAGTGTGATTACAGCCAGAAAGGCTGTCACTTTTAAAAACAGGTAAGATATTCTCAAATCAATATTGATTACTACCTGACAACTCCAGGAATGAATACATGTATCTTGTATTCTGTTATGGAAACTTTATTAACCTTAATTAAACAATTTAATAATCAATAAAAAAATTATTTATACCTGTATGATATTGCACTGTAACACCATTGGTCCAGCGGTTTGGAAAATGGCTGGACAACTGATTGAGCTGCAGGTGCCAAGGCACAAGTGCAGGTGTGGGAATTCATTTGGCGTGTGACTCTCACAGTGCATTATGGGTATTCTCTAGCCGTTGAGTGTAAATCAGTTGTACACTCGTTATTGTAGTGCATTATGGGATTGAATGAATGCACTTGATAACCTTTACTATGGTTTCGGGCACCACTACAAATGGCTATCCCCTCAAATAGTGCCCTATTTGAGGGTATAGGTTGGCGATTTTGAACACTTTCAATGACTGTGCGCTTTTATGCCAGAGCTGATTGCTGGTGCTGATTGTGAATGTGTGCAGACGGTTAGTATTCAGGTGAGAGTGAGAGAGGGAGTGAGATCGCTGTGTAGGCATGACGTAGGAGCCTGGTGAAACGGTGACAATACTGAAGTTTTCTGGTTTCATTTCACTGTACATAGTCGATGACTGAGGCACAAGATGGCACCAGCTGTGTTTGAATGAAACATGAGAGAGCACGTCCATCCATGAAAGTTGTGCCGACCACAAATACTTGGATGAGCATTATTATTCAGCTTTTGACGATGATAATTATCAAGGAAAAAAGATCTTGGAATGTCATGACCGACCAATCAGAATCAAGCAGAGAGTTGTGTAATAAGTGTAATGAGTGTAATAATCCAAAGGAACACATACATTTTTAAGAGTGGGTTAAGTGTTTTAAGTGGTTAAGCATCCAAATACTTTTTGGGGTCATTGCATTCAATTAGCCACAATCTAAAAACACTACAAAACCTTTCTGTGCAATGTTCTACGGCTACACTGCATCTATGCCAATGCTTATAATCTAACACAGAACTGAGAGCTGGCCATCTGGGTAGGATGTGCATCAGTAATTCAGATGGTGGGACTGACAATTAACATCAAAAATCACAGATGCAATACAGTGAGCTGTGATAGTCTTGCAAAATCTTGTTTAGAATACGAGATGCTGCTTCACCCAGACACAAACCTGCTGGATTCCTGTACAACTTCATATGGAACATCTACAGGTCTGAAGCCTGCTGCACCACTGACCTCACATCACGTTGAATTCCTACTGTATATGGGTTCTCTTGTCCACTCGTCTGTAGTTAAGCAGTGCTAACATCTCATTAGGATCATCAGAGGACATTGAGCACCTAAAAGAACACAGCGTTATTTTAAGAGTGTTATAGATATAATTACACATATACCATGCGCAGCTCTAGTGCTTATGGCATGTGCTAATTGACCACTCAAGGAAGAACATCCAGGTATATAACTGTAATTATGGTCTCTAATAATAAAACAAAAAAAACAGGCACCACAATTATCAAAGAACACAGTGTATCACAACAGTATAGATGTGCTAAGGACACCTGGTCACATCCGTGACTCATTCTGTTTGGATGTGAAAGTTTGCTTCTAAACCTTTACTAGTACATGCAGTTAATGATGTAGCTGAAATCTCATATAGACTTACTAAAAATCTCCGAAGTACTCTGGAATTCCGAAGTACTCTGGAATTATAACTAGCTTCTGGAATTATGTATACCTTGTATGTAATTATGTATACCTTAGTATACCTCAAATGGAATTGAATAAAGCAGTAAAAAGTGAAAACGAGCAACCACCCGAGACACCTTAGCAACTACATATCCTAGCAACCATCTAGAACACTTTGACATGATGGCCACTTAACAACCACCCAGAATACCCAAGCATCCACCCAACAACCTGCTCGCAAACAGTCTGAACACCCTAGCAACTCCATAGCAACACCCTGGCTACAACAAAAACAAATGAGTGCATACAATTAGATTACTTCTCATCCTGCAGTTATACAGTGAACTTCATACAACACCTTTGCAACCACCCAGAACGTTTCAGCATAGTGACCCCTTAACAACCACCCAGAATATCCAAACAACCACACTTTATGATTCAAATGTATTTTTTACATTGTTATCATACGATTCCAAATGCAAAATCACTTTACTATAAGAATTATTTATTTTATCCCATCAGCAAACAAATAATCAAGTCTTATGATATGGAGATACGTATTTTGGTAGTAAAGTACATAATCTTAATATTAAGCTTTGAAACTCTAGCTACACTGTGATTCCCAATAGAGTGTGTTTGAGCCTTAAGGGAAGTTTATAAATAATTGTCTTTGTTTATCTGCACTACCCAGTGGCCTTTCTGCACAAAAGGCAATTCCGTGTGCTGGACATTCCCTCGAGACTTGCCCTTTAACACTTCCTGAACCTGGGTTGATATCAGTATTCAAGCTGCGTGCAGAACAATTCCACTACAACTACTGGATTTTGCCAGTGTGGAATGTGTCTCAATGTGTGGCCTTCAAACAAAGCAGCAAGTGTGGTTTACTTGGAGGGGATAAGCAGCATTTATCCCTCATAAAACAAAAAAAGCAGCATGTAACCCCATGACAAAGACTGTAAACGGAAAGCAAAAAGCCTCCCAATCAACCCTTATTGTTTCTGCCTGGCCAACACTTGCCAAAAAACAAGATTATAATAAAAACAAATTATGCATCTTTCAGCAGGGATGATTTTGCAGGTGGGTGACAAAAAAAGATACAGCTTCTATTATTTCAGTGAAACAAGCAATGTGAACTCTTTCCATGGATAAGGAGCTTAGTTAACCACCTTGGATTTATGAATTAAAAAAACAAAAACAAAAAAAAACCAATGGGTACTGCACATAAAAATCTCTATAATCCATTGTAAATTACCAAGACTCAATGGATATTGCTGTTATACTGGAGGAACAACGGTGGGATAATTACATCTATTGTTTTTTTTCAATTGGACCAGTCTGCATAGCAACCTCTAAAATTGCAATGATGAACAATTTAATCAGAATCTGCATTCAATTACTTAGAATCAGTTACTGTAATACGTGAGCAGTGCTTTAACAGAGACATCAATCCCAGTGGCGTAGGCACAAAGTGGATGATGGGTGGGCCGGAATAATTCGCATTACACCTTAATTTGGAAAAGAAATTCGATTGAACACAGCTAAAAGTATTCCTCATATGTTGGAGCTTTTTATGTTGTCTATTAGTCAACTTCTACATCTTGATGCCTTCTCACGCCCCGCACGAGCTGTGTTTGTGATGTTTGAGCGCGACGCACGTTAGGACCGTTTGCAAGGTTGCTTTACCGTATTTTTGTTGCAGAATCGAAATACTGTAAGCACTGAAGTATGAGCGGCTGCAACGTTAAACTGTAACTAGCTATCACGAAGAGAAATCACAATGTCTGAGTCCTATCGACAACCTGCCATTGCACAGTAGGCTACATGTAGCTTATGTGACGTTGCATTAACAGTTACAGAAAACCATTTGCTCACAAATATATATATATATATATATATATATATATATATATATATATATATATATATATATATATATATATATATATATATATATATATATATATATATATATATATATATATATATATATATTGCGTAGCCATGCCACGGCGGGCCAGATTAAAAACTTCCATATATCTTACCTTGTATGGCTGATGTCTGTTCTAAACAAGTAACAGTTTTGGATTGAAGATGTTGATAATATTGTCATATTCTGTTAGTTCACTTTCAAACGACAAAATAGTTATGGCTTCCTGTCATCTTTTTTTAAGACGTGTTTCTTAAATGTGTCATAAAAATTGTAACAAAAAAGGCGCTGCAAGTTGGAATCGAATCCGGATATTGCCGCGAAGAAGAACGTAACATTATTACTGGCGTGACGCAACTGAACAGGCGAATTCGCTTATTTTTGTTAATATTAGAATAGAGTTCAAATGCATGACAAAATAAATCACATGTAAAATAATTATTGAAGAATTGTTAAACGTTAGTATAAAATAGTATTGTTTAAAAAAAAAAATTCCCTGAATCTGACAGGATGGGCAAGCCCAGGCCCACCTGTAGCTACTCTGTGATCAGGTGGGATGGCGAATCTATAATTCCAGAAAAGTAGTGTTCATAAAGCAATTAACCAATAAATGTTGATTTCCACAAAACGGTGTTCACATAGAGTTGTATAGGCTATATAAAAAATGTATATATAAATAAAAGGAATAAATATACATAAAATAGTCCCATTTCACTAAAAATACAGATTAACAAACAAAAGAAAAAACTGTGCTACAAGTAGGCCTATATGCTGAGTTTCAATTCATTTTTGTGACACACTCCACAAACGGAAACTGAGAGGGTAGAAAGCAGCATCCTATTACTTCTCTTTATTTTACAAAAGCACAATGTTTTGTTTTATATTGTGACTTTATAGTTTCGAATGATGTCTTACTCTTATCTGTACTATTAGCATAAATGATGGAGTATTTGAAGTTGTTTCTGCTAGCCACTAAACCAATCCTGATCATGTGGAAAAGAAATAGAAAAAAAGTTCTTTTTGAGTGGATTTATGATAAAAAGCTTTGCTTTAGGGTTAGTGCGCACACACGGGTCTCTCTCACTCAGGCTGTAAGGACAGGCAGTTGTGGGCTTCTCAGGAGGGAAGCTGGTGGCTTTGACTTAATTATGCAGAGTAAGACTTGAAAATGCTTCAGGCTCAAAACATTGCCGTGAGACATCCAGGTAAGACAGGTAGGGGGTTTCACACACATGAACGCCCTGATGAATAAAAATCCTGCTGAACCACTCTGCTTGTGAGTAACACACTAAATTCAGTTTCCTCCAAAGGCAACCACAATGATAAAGGGCTAATTTTCACTTTTGTTTCGGTTTGCATAAACAGACTTAATGGCAAGATATTGGTAGCCATTTACTTACTGTAAGAGCATCATGTGGAGTCAGTTTAACTTCAATTAAAGGCTTGTAAATAAAAAGAATAAGGGCTCTGCACTTTATAAGAGAAAAGTATTTGATTTTACAATGCACTTGATTACATTCTATAGAAAAATATTACTAACTGTAGAAATATATAAATATCTTATCTCCAGTTCATACTTTGGGGTGGTGCTACTTTGCAAAGCACTTCAAATCTATTCTAATAATATCTATGGAAAAAAAACAACCAAACGTTCCTAAGATGTTCATTAAGCACCCTCATACCTTCAATCAAGACAAACAGAAAATCTCGTGCCATTTGCACATTAAAATTTCAGTCTTTTTTCCCTCACTTCATTTGAAAAGGTCACTGCTGAACCTTCAAGAAATTATATTCTTCCAAATTATATCCTGCTCCTTAATAGGATTTTAGAACACAATTTTTTGCACAATTCTTTTTAGCCACATTACATTTTAATACTAACACTATACTACTACTATTACTACTATACTCCTACAACAAAAACTACTACTAATAATATTAATAGTAGTACTAGTAGTAGTAAAATAAGATAAAAATTCAGCAGATAATATTAATATTAAACATTAAAATATGAAAAAATATGATCTGTATTTATTTTACTACTAATATCATTAGGCTACTTTTATTTTTTACTACTACTACATCTACTGCTACATCTGTTTTTTATTTTATTTACTACTACTACTAATACTACTAGTAGACTAGAAGTAGTAGTAGTAGTAATAGTACATAATTAAAATGCTGCTGAATGGGACATGCTATTCTGTTGGAAAAAAACAAAACAAATAACATTACATTTACATATTTAAAATTACACATAGGATGTATTACATGCTAAACAGAATTAAGTTCTGTTTCTGTATTCTTTCTGATCAGTTTTCTCGGTAGAAAGTTATGAGGACACAACACAGTTTCTGTTTTGAATTGAAGTTAGAAACAAAAGCACTGCTACTAAAACAATCCTGATCTTCTGGAAAAGAAATCGGAGAAGAAAGAAAGTTTTTCAAACATCGGTTTTAAGAGTCACACAAAAAAAGGATGATCTCTTTTATAAAAGTTAAAACTCATTGGATATCAACACATCAGCACTATGAGGTGGTACAAATGTCACTTTACAAAAACAACAAGAAACTCCCCTATGCCAACTGTCCGGGACTCAAAACTTCACAAAAGCCTTATACTGAATATACTGTGAGAAACACGCATCCCGAGTGGGAACATGACAAAACTGACAGTGAATAATCATGACAGAAATAGCGCTGCCTTGGGTGGATTTGCCACAGGTCTTTTTATCAGCATAGCTGTGTATTAATAGGCTGAGAAACGGCCCCTGCTGTTACTAATGGGAAAAACGAAGTAGATTTTATTCGAAAGACTGTACAAAACCATGACAAAATAAAGATTACTGAAGCCGTTCTACTAAGAGAACAAGTTCATTGTTGAGCTGTCTTAACTATTGCCCCAGGTTCAAGTTCAACTCTAGAAAATGGGCTAGAAGATGGTTGTCCAACACAGTAAATTCAAAGACATTAGAAACATTTGACATTTTGCACTAAGATTTGGGGCTGGGCATATTGGATGTGTGTGCTTTAAGACCTGTATGCTACTTACTTTTGCCCTGACCCGTCGAGGCATGGACTCTACTAGATCCCTGAAGGTGTGGTATCTGGCACCAAGATGTTAGCAGCAGATCCTTTAAGTCCTTTAAGTTGTGAGAGGGAGTCTCCATGGATCGTACTTGTTTGTTCAGCACATCCCACAGATGCTCAATTGGATTGAGATATGGGGAATTTGAAGGCCAAGTCAACACCTCAAACTTGTTGTGTTTCTCAAACCATTCCTGAACCATTTTTGATTTGTGGCAAGGCACATTATCCTGCTGTAAGAGGCCACAGCCAACAGGGAATACTGTTTGCATGAAAAAGTTTACATAGTCTGCAACAATGCGTAAGTAGGTGGTACGTGTCAGAATAACATCCACGTGGATGGCAGGACTCAAAGCATCACACTGCCTTCGCCGGCTTGCCTTCTTCCAATTGTGCATCCTGGTACCATGTGTTCCCCAAATAAGCAACACACATGTACCCGGCCATCCACATGATGTAAAAGAAAACGTGATTCATCAGACCAGGGCATCTTCCATTGCTCCGTGGTCCAGTTATGATAGCCTGATCAATATATATATATATATATATATATATATATATATATATATATATATATATATATATATATATATATATATATATATATATATATATATATATATATATATATATATATATATATATATATATTACAGCATTTATTATTTTCCATTAATGAGTTACAGCAAGGTATTGCTACTGACCTATAAAGCCCTAAATGGTTTAGCTCCAGTGTATTTAACGGATCTTCTATCGCTCTACATTCCATCACGCTCTTTAAGATCACTAAACTCGAGGCTTCTGGTCATTCCTAGGATATCTAAGTCCACTAAAGGAGGGAGGGCATTTTCACATTTAGCTCCTAAACTCTGGAATAGTCTTCCTGATATTGTTCGAGGTTCAGACTCGCTGTCCCAGTTTAAAACTGGATTAAAGACGCATCTCTTTAGCCAAGCATTCACATTATAATTACCTTTTATACTATGGTTAAATCGATTCAAAAGCATTAATATTCTGAAAAGCAGCTATGCTAATTATTTCCCATCTGCTTTTCTGTTGTTATCTCGGGACACTAGTCCTGAGGTAAATAGTTTGTCAGCTCCATTTTGTATCCAGCCTCTCATGGAGACTTCAGATGCCCCAACACCTGTGATGAGACAACTCAACGCCAGAGCTGTTATGGCCTAAATTAATACATGATTGATGAACTTTTCCTAACATTTTTCAATGTACATTTATGAAATGCACTTTCTGTAAAGCTGCTTTGAAACAATGTGTATTGTGAAAAGCGTTATACAAATATTTGAATTGAATTGAATTATATTTGGTCTCTCTTGTTTATGTAATGTTTATTTAATCAGGATAATTATGTGTAACAGGGACATATTTACATTTGATATTTATAAAAAATGTGGGGACTTTTTATTATTTGAGGAGACCTGGGGACTTAGCCTCCTCATTTAAAAACACCACCGCACACTACAGACTCACAAATAGCTGACTTTGAACGTACACACTAAAAGAAAATGTTTTTTCTATATTTTTTCTTTTCTAGAAAAGCAATCCAAACTCTTTACTCTCTACATCAAAAATCATTATTACAGCCCTGGTGTTTGATGAGGCTGATCTCTGCTCCTGAAAACAAGCTCTAGTGCTACACACTGATAGATACAGAAATCAATAAGATGTTTCGGTTGTGTAACCACAGAGGTCAGTGGGTATTGCACAGGCTTCGTTAGCGGAACCAACCTCAGGTAATATAAACTTGATGTGAACAGCGGTGGATGAAAAACAAACCATCACTTAATGTTTACTGCAGACACCTTAACTATGCAGTCCAGCCCGTATGGAGGTCAGGAGGTCTGGTCTTGATTTGGAACCTTTACGGCTGTAAACCTGCAGCTCACTACCCATAATCCTCCCACTATGGGGATTAATTAGTGGTCAGTGCAGATTAGAGGAGGTTTGTGGCTTCGTCAGCTGTGGTTGGAGAGATGGGCTTGATAAGGTTATTAGCTGAAGTCATGGTTCATTATGACTTGGGCTGTAACACCCACTGTCGCACAGGAACCCCTGAGGAATATATACAGAAATGCTTTTTAAACATTTACTTAAGTGTATTCCTAGAAGTGTGAAATTTGTTTTGAAGGTTCTTCATACAAGATATTGAGCTAGACATAGTAGTCAAGAACCCAGTCCAATCAAAATCTCATTTCTAATTTCTGCCTAAGCAAACTCTTTCCAGAATGTTTTAATAAAGAAATGTTCATCGACTGAGGGTTGATTTGCATTTGATGTCTTATTTGTGTCGTTTGACACCTATCGATGCTGCCTAATGAAGAACTGTTTACTGACAGATTTTCTAACTGCTAATGAGTGAAGCACCATTTGAGAAGGAAGCTGGAAAACGCATTTTGTTGTTCATTTGATGCTACTATGATAATTAAGATTTATTGATTAATGAGTAGATTTTAGCAGATGTGATCACAGCACCTCATTTTTTCAGGGAGGGGGGAAATTCATGTGAAATTCTCCAGCATTAAGAGGATATTTTCAAGACTTGCCACATCTCATTTTGTCTACAATGTCCTCGCTCTGACTGAAACAACAGCAGAGAATGAAGCCAGCACAAACTGTTCTAAGAGAATATGCAATGACATATTTGCATATGCCTAAAGATCTTTCAAAATCAACTCAGATGGAGGTTGTGAAAACAGATCAAATAATCTGCATGCATTTTGTATTCCACCCGCAATGTTTTTCCGGTAAAGACACAGTTTGTGTTTTCAAGTTGTTGTAAGTCTCGATGTGCTCTTGTTCACTGATTTCTTGCGGCACAGTGTGCTATTTGCAGGTGTGAATTCTGCATGAATATCTTTGCATATATAAATGTGAATATTCAAATGTGACACATTTTTATTAGCTTTGAATAATTCTTGATAAAAATTATCCGGTGCACAAAACAGCAACTCAATGCTAAAATACCAACAATTTAAAATATATTTATGGCAAAAAAATGTTTTAATAAATATACTAGTGCTGTCAGTTAAACACGTTAACGAAGTTAACGCAAACCTATTTTAACGGCGTCAATTTTTTTATCGCGAGATTAACGTTCTTTTTGGTCTAACAAACGTTTTAGTTTTTTCACACGCTGTTGCAACAACTAGTAACGTTAGAAAAACTACCACAACCCTCCGGATGTAGCTAGACCGGAAACAAAACATCAGGAACGCTGCGGCTGCCCACACTTGTTTGGACCATTAAAAGAGTAGACGTGGATGGCAAGCGTGAGACGCCGAAATGGATGCCAATAGTATTCTAAATGGAAAGTTTTCTTTTAAAAAGTTGCCAAATGGTTCCATTGACAAGACCAAAGTGGTCTGCGTGTTTTGTCGTTGTGAAATGAGCTAGCAGTCTGAAATACCACTTAATGGCCAAGCACTCAGCTGATTCGAATTCTCCGCCCCCCTCGTCAAAGCCAGGCAACAATGGATGACTTCAGACAGAAACACATGGATACCACAACTAACAAACTAACACAACTAACAAAGTATTTTTTTCACACTTTTATTGATGGATAGTGTTACATTGTGTGAGCGATTATTTTCTCCAAGTGTGAATGACTGCTTCAAGTGAGAATGTTGGTGTGAAATCGAACACTACAGTATGCCAATGTTGTTTTCAATAAAACAAACATTTGCACAAAGCAAGCCGATCCACTTTTCTATGTTGATAAGAGCATTAAAATAAGAAAAAATAATGGGACAAAAAGAAATCAAGGGACATTTAGAATAAATAAAAATGTGCGATTAATTGTGAGTTAACTATGACATTGATGCGATTAATCGCGATTAAATATTTTAATCGTTTGACAGCACTAAAATATACTGTATGTAACAGAGGCCAGCTAGTAAGAGTTATGAGTAAACCTCAATCTACTGGCGTCTTTTTTAGCATGCCAGCCTCCCATGCTGGAGACCCTGGTTCAAGTCCAGCACAGAGAGGGGTGAGTAGGACCTGAGGGGCTACATTGGTGCCTTGACCCGGATGGCAAAAAGGTTTTGGGAGGTGAGTGTAACGGAGGCCAGCTAGTGGAGTTGTGCAAGTAAACTTCACTCTCCTGGCCACAAGAGGCACACTAGTAACTGATGCTAGAGACTGCGCTGGACCCAGGCTCGAGGCCTGCACAAAGCAGGGAGAGTAGGACCTGAGTGGTTACGTTGGTGCCGTGACCCGGATGGGAGTGAGATTTAGGGGGGTGAGTGCAATGGAGGCCAGCTAATAAGAGTTGTTTGAGTAAACCTCACTCTTCTGGCCACAAGAGCTACACCAGTGACTGCGGTCTTTAGCGTCTTTGTTAGCGTGCCTGCCTCCTATGCCAGAGACCCGGGTTCGAGTCCAACACAGTGGGGCGAGTAGGACCTGAGGAGTTACAGTACATTGTGGGTGGCAGTGGCTCAGTGGTTCATGTAGGTTGTCTACAAATCAGAAGGTTGGTGGTTCGATCCCCGGTTCCACCTGACCCAGTGTTCTAACCCCAGCTGGATGGCGCTGGATTCAAATCCTCAGAAATGTTTGGAATAATATCTAAATGTTAATAAATGTTATTGTTAATTTCTGCAGCATATAGCCTATACTGTGATTTTTTGGCAATGTAAAGAAAATGCATGAAATACTATATTCCACAAAGCAATGTGTTTGACTTACCTCCCATTTCCATATGGCAAATAAACAGCGACAATATTCAGTGAACTTGACTCATTATTTAATCTGAGTGGCAAAAGATGTTTTACACAAGACTGGATTTAAAAAATGGAAAATGCTGAATTATTTCCAAGATAACAAGTAAACACCATTTGTGGAATTACATAATGAGGTGTATGACAAATGTAGCATGTGAAAAAATGTAATATACAAAAGCAAAAACTTACTGTTGCACAACACATGATTTCACATTCTGTTTAAAAATAATAAATAAATAGCAGGCAGTATTCACTGTACACTTCACAGCATGCAGTAGGCATATATTCTATTCCGAATTCAACTTTTGAGTAATGTTGCTGCATTTACAGTAGCCTCACGCAGTAGATGTCTTGGCACAGAAGTGCTAAATGTGCTAAATGAGGTAAAAATGTCATGACCAGCATGGCTGAATTAAATAACATTTGTTTATGCCATGGCGGTTTGAGCTCAGATCAGCGCACCAGGGGGTTGACATCAGAAACAGAGAACGTCACCACAAATGTGTCACAAAACGCTTCCCTCGTTAATTCAATTTAATGAACTCATCTTCCGCAGTGTTCCATAACAGCTCTTTATTGTAGCTGTATCCTTATTGCTCATTGATTGCAAAGTCTAGATGTTATTAAAAAAAGACAATTATGGGAAAGAGCGATTATTAAAAAGATGATGAAACCGCAGCAATATTTTGCACACATTCTTTCATGCACTACAAAATCATTTTAGAGGCTTTCATGTAATTATGAGTTAATTTGACAAAAAACTGCCAAGAAATATCAGTATCTAATTGAACCCCAAAATTATAAATATTTCAGAACATATTGTATTTTGAATAAAGAATATTTTTATATTAACAGATTGAAATTTGCAAATAAATTAGCTAAATTGTCATACTGCAAAAATCCTAAAACATGATTTCTTTATTCAGATATGATTTAAGAAATGAGATTGTGAGAATGCTCTTTTTTTCCCATATCATAACTAACCGTTATCCCAACAGAATTCCCCTGATTCCGATGTGGGCACTGGTCATCCGCTCTTAACCGGTTTGTGATGTAAGTCAACGCAAAGGGCTTAAGGTAGTCTGGTGTCTTTTGAAGTCTACCTCAGCGTGTGTCTCAACCCCTGCGCTTTCTCATGCGTGTGTCGCCTTTGATCCGCCTGACATCCATTGATGAAAATCCAAGGAGGTATTAGAGATGACACAGGAAACAGAATAGAGACAAACACATTAATATGTAATCGAGAAGAAAGCGCAGATGACTGAGCCATCTGGCCTGCGAGCAGCTGAGGGAGTGAGAGATGCTGAGAAAGAAGAAAGCAAAAGGTTCCTTCCCAACCTTGTGTCGTCAGCGCTCCTTAAGTCATGGATGTACAAACTTCTGCATGTATACTGACAAATATCTTTGTTTACCCGTGTGCTCATTTCAAATAGGTTTTGTGAAGGTATTATTTCAGGAAGCTGATAGGGTGTGCATGATAGTAACCGGTTGCATGGGGAAAAACCACTCATACATGAATGACAATGACATCCTCTTTAAATAAACAATTTCATCAAATATAGGGAGCTGATTGTGAGAAGCTTCAGCAAGAGCTGCACGATAGTTAAAATAGGCTACCGCTCCAAAGCTGTTCAATTTGAAAGGATCCTTTGGTTGGGGGATAAAAATAAATAGTACTCCAAGTACACTTGGAGATTGACACCAACACAGCTTAGGGGGATACAGAAGAGAAAGCAATAAAAAAGAAATCAAATAAAAAGAAAAACCTAATATTATTGCCTTGTACTTGCTTGGCTGACATAAATGCCCCTTATTTTCCTGTGTGAAATAAAAAAAGTCCCCTTTAAATAACATGCAATAGCGATTCAAATGTTGCGTTTTAAAAAATTTAAATTTCGCCTTAAACCAAACAGTTGAACTTGCTAAGCTTTGCCACAGCACAAAAATTGCATTGCATAAAAATGCCACTAATTTCCCCCCCACATTTATTAGTAATAACTCTCACAAAATCTCTTGGGATTTTATGTTTGTGCTGTGAAAAGAGGAGGTGGGAAGGGAAGGCAGATTGATCTAAAAGGTGTGTAGGTGGTTTCTGGAGGTGGAGTAATTCTAAGCCGTGGGATCCAAACATCCCACATGAAAAGAAATTACAAAGCTTTAATTACAAAGCTTCAATCCCAGATCAATTGGACAGAGCTGCCAATAATTGGGCATGTGTTTTTCTGTTCGCCAAGCTTAGATGCGTGTAGGTGTGCGAGTGGGAATTCAGCTTCCCAAATACCAGGCCATAGATCTTGTTTGGCTAGTGGGATACACAATCATTTTAAAGTTGCAAGAAAAACACTGCCAAAATCACTAGTATTTCACTATAATATAGCCATCTGTACAACATACTTAAATGGATAAACTTTGTATTGGTTTTCAGTGCCTGTAGCGTCATGCATATTCAGAATCATTAGCCACATGGCATTTATGGCTCAGATGATTGGCTCAAAAACAATGGTCCGCAAGTATTCAGCCTTCTAGACTTAAGCGTTCAAAAATTTGGGGTCTGCAATATATTTTTCTTTTGCTGAAAGGAATTAATACTTTTATTCAGCAAAGATGCATTACGTTGATCAAAAGTGACAAACACCTGTGTTACAAGTTCAATCTCCAATACATTTCAATTTTCAATTTCAATTGGACCGAATCACACAATTAAGCAGCAATTGTTTTCAACATTGATAATAATAAGAAATGTTTCTTTAGCAGCAAATCAGCATATTAGAATAATGGCAACATGTTGAAATACAACCCACAGGAGTGTTCACTACAGTTGCGCCCCTATCTACAATATTTTATTTAATGAAATACGACCCATAGAGCATTTTCTAAAGTTGTGCTCCTAATGACAACAGGACATTTTCATTTTAAAGCATTTTTCCCTTTTATCTGCATAATATTTCAGGTTTTGCATAGGTCAATTGGTAAAGCATTGCAATATACACATGTGATCATGTAATCGTGAGTTCGATCCCAGTGTGTATGCACTATAATTCACTGGGTAGGTTTAGGGATGGGGTGGGTGTTGTAAATAAAAATATATTTTTGCTAAATGGAAATATGGCAATAAGTGGTAAAAAGTCCACACATTGCATTGAAATGAACATGCATTGTGTTTGGTAACGACAGCCATTCGTCATTTCATGACATCAGACTGTCATTATTTTTACACCAGCTATAGAGGGCGCATGACTTTAAAACATAAATAAAGGTAGTAATAAGGTGCTTGAAAAACGACCTAGAGTCGTTTATATATACACTCACCTAAGGGATTATTAGGAACACCTGTTCTTTTTCTCATTAATGCAATTATCTAATCAACCAATCACATGGCAGTTGCTTCAATGAATTTAGGGGTGTGGTCCTGGTCAAGACAATCTCCTGAACTCCAAACTGAATGTCAGAATGGGAAAGAAAGGTGATTTAAGCAATTTTGAGTGTGGCATGGTTGTTGGTGCCAGACGGGCCGGTCTGAGTATTTCACAATCTGCTCAGTTACTGGGATTTCCACGTACAACCGTTTCTAGGGTTTACAAAGAATGGTGTGAAAAGGGAAAAACATCCAGTATGCAGCAGTCCTCTGGGTAAAATGCCTTGTTGATGCTACAGGTCAGAGGAGAATGGGCCGACTGATTCAAGCTGATAGAAGAGCAACTTTGACTGAAATAACCACTCGTTACAACTGAGGTATGCAGCAAAGCATTTGTGAAGCCACAACACGCACAACCTTGAGGCGGATGGGCTACAACAGCAGAAGACCCCACCGGGTACCACTCATCTCCACTACAAATAGGAAAAAGAGGCTACAATTTGCACAAGCTCACCAAAATTGGACAGTTGAAGACTGGAAAAATGTTGCCTGGTCTGATGAGTCTCGATTTCTGTTGAGACATTCAGATGGTAGAGTCAGAATTTGGCGTAAACAGAATGAGAACATGGATCCATCATGCCTTGTTACCACTGTGCAGGCTGGTGGTGGTGGTGTAATGGTGTGGGGGATGTTTTCTTGGCACAGTTTAGGCCCCTTAGTGCCAATTGGGCATCGTTTAAATGCCACGGCCTACCTGAGCATTGTTTCTGACCATGTCCATCCCTTCATGACCACCATGTACCCATCCTCTGATGGCTACTTCCAGCAGGATAATGCACCATGTCACAAAGCTTGAATCATTTTAAATTGGTTTCTTGAACATGACAATGAGTTCACTGTACTCACCTCACAGTCATCACATCTCAACCCAATAGAGCATCTTTGGGATGTGGTGGAACGGGAGCTTCGTGCCCTGGATGTGCATCCCACAAATCTCCATCAACTGCAAGATGTTATCCCATCAATATGGGCCAACATTTCTAAAGAATGCTTTCAGCACCTTGTTGAATCAGTGCCACGTAAAATTAAGGCAGTTCTGTAGGCGAAAGAGGGTCAAACACAGTATTAGTATGGTGTTCCTAATAATCCTTTAGATGAGTGTATATAAAGAATCTTACGCTGGAGACTGGAGTGATAATGCTGAAAATTCAGCTTTGACAAAAAATATTAATATAGAAAACTAATATTTCACAATATTGCTGTTTTTCCTGTATTTTCTATTAAATAAATGCAGCCTTGGTGAGCAAGAGACTTCTTACCAACCCCAAACTTTTGTTTAGTAGTGTATAATGCAAGAAACTTTAAAACAGTTGCACAAAAAAAGTGACCATTGTTGACACTGAAAATATACAGTAGTCTCGTAAACACAGTAATCAACTTGATCATCAAGCCCTCTGTAGACTGCTGGACACAGAGCCACAAATTTAGCCATTTCCGTTCCAACAGAGAGCCTTTCTGAATTATATCTCTCCACATCACATAACTCTCGGCCCCCTGAGAGAGATTCAAGCAACGCAGTCTATTGTTGCTAGTTTTAGTACCTATTTTCAGAGCCATTTATGTCCACATGGTGCCACGTCTAAAAAAGAGGCTTCTCTAGCGGATCTTGTCTTTGAACAGGCATACAGCCCTCAAGGCCATCAAAATGTAATTAAAAAAAAAAAAACTATCTATATCTTTAGCAGACACATCAACAATTTTAAGACTAAATAAGTAGATGCATGGCATCCATCACCAAAGAATCCTTGAGCTTTATACCATTCTATTATATAATGAAACTCTCCTCACTTTAACAGTAATAAAATCTCCATTCCAAAATATTACCCTGTACTTTCATACCGTAAAGCTTTAGTTATTTGCTTAGAGGTTGTAACAAAATGGGAAATGTTCTCTGTGATTTTGCAGAGCTGTTGATTATGGGAATGCCGGCGGGATGGATTTTTTCAAAAGCATACGCCTTTCTTTCTGGGGTCAGTCCAAGAGATCAAAGGAATGCAGCATCAGCATGACGCTAAAATCCCCTGCCTGTATACATAAAGTACAGGAACTGGGCATGACCTCAAAGAACAGGTGAATGTGTCAGTGGGACACTGAGAAGCAGAGAAAAAGGAAGTACGACGGGGTAGCAGCCCTTGTATTTGAGAGAACATTTTCACAATGCAGATTCTCTGCAACACACAATAAAACTGCAGAGCAAACTCCATTGCTATAAACAGTCCAGAACAAAAAATAAAGACATTTGAGTGATCATATTGCTGGCTCTGGAACATCATTTATTACCCAGTGCTGAGAATGACGCAATCACATCGCTATAGAGCTAAGTACCTCAACCATCAGCAAGATCTATAGAACTGACAATCTACAGCCAATCACCTCAGATAGGCCCAGACATGCAAGATAGCATGTGTATGTCTGAGAGATTTAGATTTTCTTGTTTTACGAAATGTACAAGAATAATACTGTACTTGGAAAATAAGTTGCATCTGACTTAGTCACACTGGGGCAAAACTCTGACATTCATACTTTCTTTAATCTACTATAAAAGAGCTAAATGACGCTAAATGGTATGAATCATTTAAAAAGATTCTTTACTTGAATGTACTGTAAACAGGACAGCAAAAAATAAAAACACAAGGGGCCCTGTCATAGACCCATCACAATGCGGCAAGTGTTTTTTGCTAGTTTCAGCCCGACGCAGTTATCAGTTTCACGTCTTGTGCCACGTTGTTTAAATACCAAATGCATTTGGGCCCATCTGTTAGCCCATGGGTGTGCTGGTCTGAAAATTAGGTGGTTCAGGCGCATTGTTGGCATGTTGCTATTTTGAGGAAATAGACTGCGCCATTGCTTAACTGAAACACATACATTTTTAACAATGAAAAATTGAAGGATTAAAATGTAAAAGATTATTATTGTGTACATAAATATAAAAATGCCTACATTAATGGAAAGTCATTGCACCTATGAGAATTAGCTTACCTATTTGCAATGATGAATGAAATCTGCTGAACTCACTTACACTTTAGGACACCATGTCTTGGAGAGAATGTAAAATCAGGGCAGTAGCATGACATTTTGCATTTAAACAGAAAAATTGCATTTGTTTAATATTTAAAGGCATCGCCCAGTAATGAAAATTGTGTCCAAACTCTTACTATTTCCTCTGTGGACATTCTGAACAACTGTAAGCCAAATAGTTTCACTTTTCATGCAATCGCAAGCTTTCAAGCTTAAAAAGGCATCATGTAAAAGTGGTCAATATGACTTATGCCCTATGTTTCAAGAATTCAAAAGAACTGGGCAGCGTATCTCAAAAGCATTGTAAGCTTAGCTAATTAAAGAGACTATTGGTGCCAATGGTTCTACGATCTACTTAGGCTTACGATGCTTTTGGAAAACACATCCCAGTATGTTAATGGATCAGAAACCTCTACTCCTCTTGTAAAATGCACCAGAGAGGGTATAGGGCTGAGCGCAAAACATTTAAATGATATAAATTCCAGTCTGTTACTCACAAAAGTCTTATGAACTACATTTATGATAAATTTATGATACTGTTTAATAAAAAATGAAAAGATTTAGTGAACTAAACTTTTAAGTGATCTGTATATATATATAGGCCTATATATATATATATATATATAGCACTTAAAAGAAAGAGAAACCGTTTAAGCAGGAAGAAACCGATCATTTGTGGAAAGTGAATGGGATAAATCACATATGTTATGATGATTGTAGAAAAGGAAGACCTGTCTTTCAGCTAAAATAGACTATTTGGCATTGTAAAAATTTGTTTAGCTTTATTTGAGCTGAGATGGGGAAAATCTCTACTAACTTTGTCAGATGTTTCTGTGCTTCCCCATTCAAGTAGATAGAAGCTGCAGTGGAATAGCTGGATGTGATATTACCATGATGGCTGCCAAGGGAACTGACTTGCTTCATTTTGTCTGAGTATGGAAGTAGTTTATCTTTGTGGATTAATCAAAAAGTCCATGAAGTCTTTCCCAGAAAATAACCTGATGGTAAATCAAGACCCAGCTGCAGCCTACCTTGATTTATTTTGCCGTAAAGCCTCTGTGCCTCAGCGGATGGCTTTAATAAACATGAACCCATGAAAGAGAACTGAGCACTTGGCTCTTAATGAAATGTGTGCAAGTAACATCAAATGGAGGAGGAAAGCCCTTCCAATTCAAAGTGGGGGAGCAAACAACAGTTATTTTACTACGCTTCAGTAATGTGCAGGCACAATGGAAAGCATTCAATAAAGACAAAGATTTTCATCAAAATCAGACTCTTGGTCATTCAGAGCCAAGCTAGTTGATGTCTCAGCTTTGCTTGCAGTTTCCTCTTGTTCTCAGTGATTGAGACAGTGACATTTTGTTCAGTGCTATAATTCACAAAAGTGGATTGTGAAAAAACACTAATCTTATAATGAGGTAAAACACAGTTTTAATCCATTTTAAACCCTTTTGGTTTTAATTAGTGGATTTGAGAATACTCTTAATTTTGAGCATTAAACTTTGGCACATAACTTGTCACTCATGGTTTGTGCGACCGGCATGAATTATACCTCAAACCATGCAGATTGTTTAGGAGCCGTGCTATTACTTTTTGAAGCAATCTGACTGACAATTTCTGTGTGGTAGATGATTAAACAGGCAAAAAACAAAAACAAAACAAAAAAACCCTTAGACGGGTAGATCTCAGGATAAGAATGTCTGAGATTTCACACTGGACTGTTTTGATCAATGAGCTAGCAACCACTTGCTTAAAACCACCAAAAGCACTTTAGCAACCACGTGGCAAAGTCTGGCATCCACACAGAACATGGCATTGCAAAGCACCACAAAAAAAGTATATTTAGCTGAAATCATGTTGTCAGACTCAAACTAAATGAACAAAATGTTCCTTATGAGATGCAAGACTTGAAAAAATGGAGGCCAGGCTCTCTTGATTCTAAAAAACCTTTGAAACAGTTGAAACTTTGGAAGATAAATTTGCTGTTCTGCTGTTCTGTCAGTGTAAAGAGCACTGTGCATCCTCCATCTGTCAGTGATGCTGTACTCAGCATTTATATACCACTCGAGTTTGGAAATAGAAATGTGTGCAGTACACGTAATGAAGAGTGCATAAGCCACTTATGTCTGGATGGCAAATTTCTCAAAAAATGCAGCAGTCAGTCAAAGCTAAACAGCTGAGATAACATCACCCACAATGCAATGCATCGATTTGCATGCGGACTTCAGACAGTAGTGATAATCTTGAGAACTGTAAGCAGTGGGGGACAACAATATTGACTTTGAAATTGACCTAAGAGCAAATTGCATCACTTTGAATCACTTGTTTACATTGTATACATTACAATGTATAGTAGTATCTATTTTACAATAAGCACATATTCAGCAAGATGTCAGTGTGCTAATGCAGCAAACGTTTGTCTTATAAGCTTCGTTAAGCAGTGTCACCGTGATTTATAATCTTCTTGAAACATCTGATAACATAATTACAATTCCATGTTCCAAGCAGTTGAGTATGACGTGGGACCGGCACATCAGGAAGAGCCTGTGATTGCTCTGAGACCCTGGAGCAACTGTGCAACCTAATTATTCTAGGAAAGAGACGTTTCTGAAAGATCTCTCACGAGCGCCACTGACTCTCTTTAAAGGATGTATCATGGAAACAGGACTTTCCTTTCCTAAAAATATTCAACAAGGACGCATTAAATTGATCAAAAGAGACAAGACATTTATAATGTTACAAAAGACTAAAAGCTGTTCTTTTGAACTATCTTTTCATCAAAGAACCCTAAAAAAAAATGGTTCAATTTCCACCAAAAATAAATAAATAAATAATTTATATTAAGGGGCACAACTGTTTTCAACACTAATAATAATAATTGTTTCTTGAGCAGCAAATCAGCATATTAGAATGATTTCTGAAGGATCTAAAGACTGGAGGAACATCTGCTGAAAATTCAGCTTCGCCATCACAGGAACAAATTACATTTTTAAAAACAGAAAGCTTAACTTCACAATATTTCTGTTTTAATGTGTTTCATTCAAATGTTGAGTATACGACTACTTTCAAAAACTTAAAAAATGAACCCAAACATTTAAACGGTAGTGTATATAGCAAAGGCTATTCTGTATGCAACTTGCCAGTCATAACAGAGGTCATTTACATAAACTGTAAAAAAATATTTTAAAAGTAAGTTACCTGGTTGCCTTAAAATTTTGAATTAATAGAAATTAAAATTTTGAGTTAATACAATGAAGATTTTTCAGAATCGACATCACCCTTAATTCAAATATTATTAAAAGATTTTGTAAAAATATTGTGTAATTGTGTGTTTTATTTGTTATAATGCAGTGAAACATGCCAAATTGTGCTATTTTCATGATTTATCACAAAAAAATGAACTTTAATTTAAATGAATTCAAAATTAAGGCAACCAGGTTTCTTGCAGAGGTGGAAAGTGTATCAATTCACATTCAGAACTCATGTTACATGTAATTGAGTAGTTTTTCTGTGTACTTCTACTTTTTAAGTAGGCTAGTTTTAAAAGCTGTAATTTTACTTTTACTTAAGTACATTTTGATTTAAGTATTGTACTTATTTACATTTTAAACCACATTCGTTACTGAGTAAAAATAAATAATTAATGCAAAGGGAGGAAAACGCGATCCGAAACGATTATATTGAATAGAGGCGCGGACGCGAAGAGAACAAGCGCGCAAATATCAGATGGAGGCGAACAAGACAGGCGTCAGTGACGCAGACCCAGCTGAAAGCAAACGCCGTCGTGAGCTCCTGGCCAGTATGGAAAAACTTTGGATATTGAAAAAATAACGTGGTGTTGTCTTGGAGGATATAAAATGTGCACAAAATGTGGATGCAAATGAAGAAACACATAGAACATGTTCGGGCACACATCCCTCTGTGCAGATAAAGGTATGTTTATAACTTAAGGCCGAATGATTTCTGTGGCGCAGAGGGAATCGGTATCCAGTCATAAACATTACCTTTACATTATAACGTAGGATTCACGTAATATACACAAACTGATGGATGAACGAATAACTCGAAAGAATAAATCAAATCGCGACATGGTCTGTAAATATTAAAGCACAAAACATTGCTATATGAATATATGATCTGCTTGTTCTGTCTCTGTGAATGAGCTGCTCCGTCTACTACATACAGGACTCTATTATTCTTAAACATTTTAATGAATTAATGACAAAATTAAGTTGTTAATCTAATTCATAATCATTTATTGAATTTAGTTTGTTAGACATGTTTTATTGAATTTTTAATAAACAAAACAAACAAATGGTTTTAAGTTTGTTATAAAGCATTTGTTCAACCAAAAAAAAAAAAGACCAATCCTCTTCATTCATTTAACATCATTTTAACTAACCATAATTTAATAATAGGTACAGTTTATTTATTAAATAATTGTTTAATACCATGATGTTTTCTGAGATAGTTGTCATATTGTGAAAATCTCATTCTATCACAACCCTACAGGAGAGTCCCCACCCCACTGTTAAAAAGTAACTAAGTAACTTTTACTCTGAGTACATTTTAAATGAGCTACTTTTTACTTTTACTTGAGTAAATTTTTAGACCAGTAATTTTACTTGTACTTAAGTAAAATTTCATTGAAGTAACAGTACTTTTACTTGAGTAGAATATTTTGTTACTCTTTCCACCTCTGGTTTCTTGCTTTTTAAGTTCAATCAACAATATTTTTTACAGTGTATCAAAGCCTTCAGCCGATTCAGAACCAGGCATGACATGCCCAAGCAAAAAATGTGCCCACATGGTAAGTAAAAATAAATAAGGTTTCCCAAAAGAATCATAAGCAACCTATGGTTGCTTGATCCGCCATTACTAACATAGTTGAACGATTTGCGTTTCCGGAACTATAGTTCCAACGAACAGTCGCAAAACAGTGTCGCAAACTTGCGTGGTTGGAAATACAATTCTCAAGATGTAATAAGAAGCACATGGTGCGCCCCAATTCGTACTTATGCACTATTATATGCGAATTATATTATACTTATTATATTATAAATAATGCCATCATTCACACTGAAAATTCCAAAAGAAAAAGTGCACTTCAAATACCCAGATGATGTACTTAAATAACAGAAAAAACGAAGTGTGGAATGTTGGACACTTCATGCACTCAGGCCCTGTCCCTGTCCCTATAAGTGCATAGTGTGTAATTTTGGGACGCAACTACAGTTTCTTGTTAAACGGCATGTGGACTTAGATCATGCTCTTTGGCATAATGAACAAGCTAACATTTAGTGCATTTCATATCTTTCAACCCATTTAAATTTATATATACACATTTTAATCTAAACTTTATAGCTTGTCAACAATCAGCACTGTTTTTGAGGAGTGCGCATGTGCATGAATGCATAAGGGAACCCTGGAGTATGACGTGAGGGAACCCAAACACCAAATAAAGCTAAATGACAGGGGGGCGGGGGGGAAACTTGAGGTAGTCCTTTAGTTTGTTACAGTATATGCCAGAAAAAAATGTGAAGAAAGCTGCTGACTGAATGAACTGTATATTTACAGCAAATACTGTGTAGGCCTATGCAAAATCGCCTACTGCATGTTAATTGAAAAAAAAAGCTTTTTGTAAAAAAATTAGCATTAGTTATTACTCCACCACCAGCACGTGGCATCATTAACGACAGTCCTATAGGCTATTATTGAACTAATGTGGTTCAAACGAGAGATGCGACTGGTTTCTGGAAACAGTCATGCCTAGCTAGTTAGTTTCTACAACGATGCATCATACTAGGTTAAGCAGTGAGTTACGCCATTGTTCAAGAAATGCACCAATGAACAGTTTTTTATCATTGTTGTGGAATAATATATTCCAGGTAAACCCACTCATAAAAAAATGGAACATATAAAATATATATATATATATACACATATATATATATATATATATATATATATATATATATATATATATATATATATATATATATAAATCAAGAAAAGTCACATGGTCTAATCCTATCTAAGTGGGCGGTTCTTATTGCAATGACTTATTACACTTATTACTTAAGGTACACTATGCAATTTTTCCATCCACTAGAGGCACCTATTCAAAACAAAGACACGCCTCGCGAACAACGGAACAACACACGCCTCGCGAGCAGCGGGGCTTTTATTATGACGGGACACAGTCACCGGGCGCCGGCGCTATTTCCGCTTTTCCGGTCATGAGTATGAGCTAATGCAGCTCTGTTTATCATATTAGATACATTTTTTTAGTGTGTTGAAAATGATGTTATGACGTTACTCTGTGTGTTCGCTCGGCGGCTGCTATGACACTTGTTGCACACTGCTAAGAGTAAAGCATTTCTGCCAAATAAAACCCATAGACAGTAAAAGAAATGCACACAGCGACCCCATAGGCTTCGACGTGGGAAAGTGAAGTCAGTTAGAAGCACTCACTTCCTGATGGCTGAGCGTACTGCGCAGCCTCAGACTGAGCTTGACGACATAGATGTGACGTGAGCAACCTGTCTGACAGTTGTAAGTCTTCTAGTAGTTGTGGAAAGTGAAATCTGAATTACGTTGTTTAAATATTTTGTCCCGTTGCTTTTGTCTCTCTATGGGCTTCTCCCCATGCTTCTCCCTTGACTTTATCGGACTTCATGCCTCCATGTCCCCGATTGCCTCATAAACAGTAAAAGATTGCCTGCGAGCTTCTCCTCTTGTCTATACGGTAATTTCTCTACTATGTGACGAGAGTCGCATGGTTATGACGCAATCGTTAGCCTATTTTTTACCAAAACGTCTTCTACGGGCCGATAGTGTAAGATACAAGGTAATGGAGCCTTTTATAAGTTGTCGTGTTTCTTTAGAAATAAACAATTGACAAATGGAGTCTTTAAATGACTCCGATGTTAAGTTATTCGCTGTCAAAGTGACGCCAAAATGAATGGGAGTCAATGGAATGCTAACAGCAGGTGATGGCTTGGTTAGCAATGACCGCCCCTATGGAAGGTATGCTTTCCGGAGGCTGGATTACCCCCTTGATAAAACCGGAAACTGAGGGTAACGCAGATATGACGCAATTGACAGGCGACTCCCTCATGCATAGCTCAGACGTCCCTGTTCCTTGGTTAAAATAGCAATTTTCTCACAATTTACAAATAGTTGAAAACATTTGGGATATTGTAAGTTCTCAACTGAACAAAATATATAACACTGGCCTAGTGGTTTTTTGGATATTTTACTGCAAAAATACTACATAGTGCACCTTTAATGAGACTAAAGAGAGTGTGGAAAATAGTCATGCAAAATTGAATGTTGACTTTTTGGAGCAAGACTAGACTAAGTGGACTGCAGGGGGGGAAATACTGCAAGAGACACTGATAGATTTGCATATCCTGAAGAATATGTTCAGAAACAGCAAAAATAAAAAAATAAAAAAAGACAACGGCAGGCACAAAGACTTCAGCACAGACCATTTCTAATCATACAGGTCCAACATCCTGGATTATTATTCGAGTTTCCTGTGCTCATTACAGATAAGGGCTACCTGTGTGAAGCTCAGAATGAGAGAGAAGACGACAGAGACAAGAGAAGGGCAACTGCAGAGTCAGCATAATGCATTCATGCCTGAGCGGGCTCTTTCAACCTGTCATAATAATTCGCTCTCTCTGCAGGAGCGGCCCAACGTCGGTGAACTGGATGGAGCGCTGGCGTCTCTCCGACATCTCCACCATCAATCAGATGATGGCGAATGCGCAGTACATGGCAAGTGCTCTGCTGTTCCCTCCTGGAGATTGGAGGATGTCTGCTATGCTTTTCCTTCTATTTATGCCCTGGTTTCTCAACATGTTGTGAGAGAAGAGCTGCAGGATCAGAGCAGAGAATCAAAGAGAAAATCCTTTTGGTTTTCGGGCCAGGGTTTGGGGTGGGGATTTGATGAGTATCGAAAGAGGATAGCGAGATATTGCAACGTGTTGCCTTAGGTTAACAAATATTTTCCCACACGATGCATATAAGATGACAACATAATAGTTAATAATACAAGGATGGAAGACTGAATAAACCATTAAAAAGTATTTTCTTGTTCACATTGCATCTTGCCATTAAAAAAAAAAATCTTTCCCCTCATACAAGATTGTTTGATTTTACATACATCACAAAAAGTTGTATTTATTGAGCAGATCGTATGAATGCAACCACTACAGTGAATATTGTATATGCATATATTCTGTTATTCTTTTATTTACAGTTTAAACTATTTAACATTTAATACAAATAGAAAAAAAGAAGAAAAGAAGTTAAATCTAGGAGCCAGTTCTATTAAATTCTATCACATAGCCACTAGTGTAAAAATCATTTAATAGCTTTTTTTTTTCTCATTTAAATTATTCTGACATCAGTACAATTGGCTTGGATTCACTAAATCTTTAAATTAATAAATACCCAAAAACATTTCTTTAATAATGAATACAATCTATAGAGTAGAGTTTCTGTACTATATTTGTCCGTGACCAGTGCTGAGAAGTAACCGATTACATGATTACAAATCTCATTTCTCATCAATACATCAATTTACAACCCCCCCGGCAGATCCTTCACAAGCCCCATTTTGGGAAACTCTGACATAATGTTTAATGAAATTCATTTTGTTGATGACAAAGTTGCTGGCGTGGTGCAGGTTAACAACCATGATGGAGAAAATGAATTCAAACAATCTTTATTAAACAACTCGAAATACAAACTTAACCAAACTTCCCACTAACATTAACCTAACTACAAATGGTTTTGGCCATTAATTTACACGACAACTGTTTTGGGGGCCTGAAAACGTTTTTTTTTTAAATACCAAAATGTCTCCATATAAACCACAAAAACGCAATCTGTGAAAATGGTGATGTCATGCGGATGCATATTACATGTTCAAACATGCGTATTACATGTTCACACATGCGTATTACATGTTCACACATGTGTATTACAGTACGTGTTCGCATGCATAATACAGCCTTTTTAGTCATTTTCGCAGATTTGTGTGAACGGGGATTGATTTGACAACGTTGTTTTCTGTTTTTAGTACATCTTTGTCATGTAAACATAACCTAAAGTAAATGAATAAAGGTGAGAGAGAGAGGAGAGAGAGAGAGAGAGAGAGAGAGGAGACAGAGCAAAGCCCCAGTGAAAGCAAGAACCAGGGCAGGCCCCAAGAAGGAGAGCCAAGATGGTAGAAAAATGTACATTTCTTGTCTATAACCACCCACTGCAACTTATACCAACGGAAATAAGCGCAGTTACAAGCAAAATATGTGGGAGAGCGTTGCTATAGTGTGATGATATTGTATTGCAATACTGTAGGTACTTCAAAGTCAATACAAAATCAAAACTAGCAAAGCATTTGTAATTGAAAGAATTTAATGACAAAATCGGGTTATGGTTACACTTAAAATAGATGTATGAAATTATAAAAACGTATACCATTAATCGTACCCAGCATGAATATTACCTGAGGGATAGATAGATAGAGAGAGCGAGAGAGAGAGAGAGAGAGAGAGAGAGAGAGAGAGAGAGAGAGAGAGAGAGAGAGAGAGAGAGAGACAGAGCAAAGAAGCCCCAGTGAAAGGAAGAACCAGAGAGCAGGCCCCAAGAAGGGAGAGCCAGAGAATAAAAGAGCAACAGTTACAATCTTCTTTTATCCTGTTCTTGACCATGTGACTGAAACCCTAATGTGAGACATTCAAACTGACCAATCAGATCAAACTTCCCCCACTGTATACAGGTGTGACACACACATTTGGCCTACAGGCCTTCAGTATCTTTTTGTCTTAAGGAATTCCAAACGGCTCTTCTGATAAGAGAGATGAGGGTAGAAAATAGTACTGCAGATGTCTTTGTTCAATTTCAAATATCAAACATCTTTGATTATTTTTAATCCTTTCAGTAACAACCTGTAAGGAGTAACCAAGGAGACTAATATAAACAGAGCAAACAAGAACCAAGCAGAGTGAAAACCAAACCAAAACATTTAAACAAACGAGAATGTTCATGGACAGCATACAGTTTTCAGCATGTCATTTGTATTCAGTAATGGACTGTAATTTGTAAGTATTCTAATAACAATGTTAATGACCCATTTTAAGGTGGTGCCCCTATGCCGCCACACTACCCACAAAACAGAAAGCTACACTTAAAGGGTTAGTTCACCCAAAAATGAAAATAATGTCATTTATTACTCACCCTCATGCCGTTCCAGACCTGTAAGACCTCTGTTTATCTTTGGAACAC
Organism: Gobiocypris rarus; assembly: GCA_023029165.1. NCBI lineage: Eukaryota > Metazoa > Chordata > Actinopteri > Cypriniformes > Gobionidae > Gobiocypris > Gobiocypris rarus. The sequence goes on from CM040932.1 coordinate 19,477,161, forward strand.
AAATTAAGATAATTTTTGTTGAAATCCGATGGCTCAGAAAGGCCTCTATTGACATTTCCTCTCAAGACCCATAAAAACTACTAAAGACGTCGTTACAAAAATCTCACTACAGTGGTTCTACAATCATTTTATGAAAGGAGGAGAATTGTTTTTGTGCGCAAAAAAAAAACAAAAACAGTGATGGCCGATTTCAAACCGCTGAAGCTTCGGAGCGCTATGAATCAGCGCTTCTGATCGCCAAAGTCACATGATTTCAGCAGTTTGGTGACTTGACACGCGATCCAAACCCCTGATTCGATACACTGATTCATAACGCTCCGAACCTTCAGGAAGCAGTGTTTTGGAATGGGTTTATGGGTCTTGAGAGAGGACATGTCATTGCTGCCAGTGGAGGCCTTTCTGAGCCATCTGATTTCAACCAAAATATCTTCATTTCTGCTCCGAAGGGAAACGAAGGTCTTACGGGTCTGGAACGGCATGAGGGGGAGTAATAAATGACATTTTCATTTTGGGTAAACTAACCCTTTAAAGCGTTAATTCACCCAAAATTAAAATGATCCCATTATTTACTCAACCTCAGGCCAGATGTATATGACTTTCTTTCAGAAGGCCTTTATTAACCCCCTTGGCTATATGTATACTTTTATGATGGATGGATCCGCTTTCTTGGGCTTTAAAATCTAAAGTACCATTCACTCCCATTATAAAGCTGGGATGAGCCTGGATTTTTTTTTAAATAACTCGTTAATAGAACTATTGTGTTTGGCTGAAAGACGAAAGTCTTATACACGATGGCTTGAGGGTGAGCAAATTATGGGATAATTTTAATTTTGGGGTCCTTTAATCCTTTAAGAACCTCACAGGAGGCACATTAAGTTCTTAAAAATAACCACATATTTTGTCATTTTAAATATGTTGTCAATTTCATCATTGTGCAATGTTCTGAAGGTAAGCACAACAAGTCCCGTGTGCGTCTGCTTTTGGTTAGAAGCATGCATCTCATCTATACTGTTATTCCCAACTTGGATCATTATTTAGTCTTCATACTAATTGTTAGTTAGTTAAATTAAGTTCACCTTTGCATCTAGATCACATTTAAGCACAATACGGACTAATCTCTATGATGAAATAAAAAAAGTTTCAGTACATATAGAAATACAGAAATCTTTAAGGTTGAGGATGGCAGTCAGAACTAAAAGTAGGAAGAGAGTGAAAAAATAAGTTCAGGAAGAGTATTAATATTACCATATGCATAGAACAGGTTGGCAAGATCTTTGCTGCACCAATCAAATGCAGCTGACATGCATCATAGAAGGTCTACTGAATGAATCCTTTTACTGCCACGGCTTTAGGGTTCACACTCAAAGGCAACGGGAAAGGAACCTCTAAAGGACATATTTTTGTCAAGGCTTCTTTCATAGAGAGCAGAAAGCCCTTATTTTGAATCAGCACTCTATTGACTGTCATTTTGGAAGCATACAGAAGCAACAAAACAAGCTGAGTGATATAATTTACAAAGATCCTGGATTTAAAGCAAGAAATGTGAGAAAATCCACATCCAGCTGCAAAAATGAATGGATGCATGATGGATAAATACTGTCAGCGCAGGCTGTGTCAGTTTCATCACAAAATCATTAAACCAGATTGTGATGTTGCAGGATAGAAATGCCATTTGTCTTTTCTTCCGACTCTACCCGTGATTTAGAGAGAGAGAGAGAGAGAGAGAGAGAGAGAGAGAGAAAATAGGTCAGTTGCTTTTTAGAGCGATAATTTGATCAGAATCTTAGATACGCCACAGGGTACAAAAAAAAAAAAACTATATTCTTTGATGCAGTGGAAAATAGTGAAGACACTGGAAAATATCCCAAAGGAAGATCAGATGATCTGAAATTTTAAATGGTCATATATGGTGCTTTGCAAGAGTTCCTGACGTTGGCATGACATGAAATAAAGGTCCTGGATGACAGAGAAACAGCCCGAGAACAGCTGTCTACATCATCTCAGAGAGAATTGAGGAAGGCGTTTTAGCAGAGGAACAGCCGTGGCAAATTGCTTTAAAACTAAAGGTGGGTCAACAGATGGGGTCACAAACGGAGAGATCAATAAAGAGTTGTTGAGATTCGAGAAATCAATAGCATGTACAGAGTCTCATGCGCTGATGTCTCTCTTAAAAGACTGGCCTGGAAAAGATTACAAACTTGAAAGTGAAAGGATTGGTATATTTCAGTATGAAACAGAATGAGTTCTGGGTCCCGAGAGAATTGATTCGCAAGAACAAAAGATTCAAGCTACTCTGCCAGAGCTATTTGTTGATTGAGTAGTCAATGTTCAGTTGAGTTGATACAGGGGACGGGGCAGAAATAAATAGCATTGATTCTTAACCATGTCAATAAATTAAAGAGCTCAAACCTGAAACATAATCAGAGCCTTTTAAATGAAGCTCCAGTTCCTTTTTTCAAGGTTTTATATGGCAAAAAGAAACATCTGTTTTCCAGAAAGTCACGTCAAGGACAAACATTTCAGGATGACTAATCACAGGCAGCTCTGATGACCGCTGAGGTGGAGATTGCATCGGAAATCCATCAGTGGCGAGGGGACTGTTCAATGCTTGTCCGAGGCAGTCCTGAAAGTTTCCCGGGGGGCTTATCTAGCCCGTGCCACGTGTGTCGCCGCATAAGAAGCTTTAGAAAGCGCAAGGACTGTCCACTTTTTCAGCAGCCCTGGAAATATTTTTCCTTTCATTTTCTGAACGTGCATTTTAGGGGGGAAATTGTGCAGCAAAAAAGTATGCATTGTGCAACAACAATAAAAATTTATAAATTATATATAATTAATAATGATATAAATAATTAAAATAACAATAGTCTAATGTATAATATAAGTAGTTTGGAAAATGGATAATATAATTAAAATAATATATATACTGTATATATATATATATATATATATATATATATATATATATATATATATATATATATATATATATATATTATATTACAATAAATTATTTTATTATCAATTTTCTACAATAGAATATAGTACAATATAAGTTAGGTACAAGCAGTTTGTAAAATGTATAATTAATATAATATAATTATAATTAATATAACAATAATAATAATAATATATCTGCAGAATCTGCAAACAATAAAAATGTATTAGAAATACTGTATATTCCAAGATAATAATATAAATTAATTAAAATAATAATCTAATTTATATAATATACATAGTTTGGAAAATGGATGATACTAATATCATATAATTCATATAATATAATTCAATATAATATAATATAATTAAAAATAAAATATAACCATTCATCCATTTTCCAAACAACTTGTTCTTATCTAATGTAATTTGTAAATATCAACACAGGATGGATTGTTTACAGATAAAAGGGATTACAGCAAAAGGTTGCTTGCAATGTGAATGCAATATTTCTTGTTCTTACCACTTGTATGTAAATGATTCCATAATGCAACGCGTAGTTGTTTTTTTTACACTGAATCTAAGATCAGCAGACCTTATGCTGGAGTCTGGACACAGATTTACAACATTTGAAGTGTGGCACATCTGCTAAAACACATTATGATATACACTCACCTAAAGGATTATTAGGAACACCTGTTCATTTTCTCATTAATGCAATTATCTAATCAACCAATCACATGGCAGTTGCTTCAATGCATTTAGGGGTGTGGTCCTGGTCAAGACAATCTCCTGAACTCCAAACTGAATGTCAGAATGGGAAAGAAAGGTGATTTAAGCAATTTTGAGTGTGGAATGGTTGTTGGTGCCAGACGGGCCGGTCGGAGTATTTCACAATCTGCTCAGTTACTGGGATTTTCACGCACAACCATTTCTAGGGTTTACAAAGGATGGTGTGAAAAGGGAAAAACATCCAGTATGCAGATGGGCTACAACAGCAGAAGACCCCATTGAGTACCATTGAGTACCACTCATCTCCACTACAAATAGGAAAAAGAGGCTACAATTTGCACAAGCTCACCAAAATTGGACAGATGAAGACTGGAAAATGTTGCCTGGTCTGATGAGTCTCGATTTCTGTTGAGACATTCAGATGGTAGAGTCAGAATTTGGCGTAAACAGAATGAAAAGATGGATCCATCATGCCTTGTTACCACTGTGCAGGCTGGTGGTGGTGGTGTAATGGTGTGGGGGATGTTTTCTTGGCACACTTTAGGCCCCTTAATCTGCAAGTTGGGCATCGTTTAAATGCCACGGCCTACCTGAGCATTGTTTCTGACCATGTCCATCCCTTCATGACCACCATCTACCTCTGATGGCTACTTCCAGCAGGATAATGCACCATGTCACAAAGCTCGAATCATTTCAAATTGGTTTATTGAACATGAATATGAGTTCACTGTACTAAAATGGCCCCCACAGTCACCAGATCTCAACCCAATAGAGCATCTTTGGGATGTAGAGGAACGGGAGCTTCGTGCCCTGGATGTGCATCCCACAAATCTCCATCAACTGCAAGATGCTATCCTATCAATATGGGCCAACATTTCTAAGAATGCTTTCAGCACCTTGTTCAATCAGTGCCCCATAGAATTAAGGCAGTTCTGAAGGCGAAAGAGGGTCAAACACAGTATTAGTATGGTGTTCCTAATAATCCTTTAGGTGAGTGTAAGTAAGAACTAGCATTAGTTGACTAGCAAGCATAATTTATGATGACACAGTTGCAATCTTAGTCCTAACACCCAGCAGAATGCATATATTACTGGATAGAAACTAGCAGGGAAGAGAACATCTAACTGAAGTTGCTCATAGCAACCAGCTGAAGCAGGTGCCTAAATAAACCTACCGAAGGAAAAAAAAAAAAAACATACTGAGCAAGAGATGCAACAGTCCATTGCTTTTAGTAAACACATCTTGCTTATGCATAATATAGAATATACTGCACAATTACTCATACAATCAACGGTTTCATAACACGGCCAGGCTTATCTAAAATAATTATAAGTCACTTTAGCAACGTGGACGGATTTGTTTGAATTAAAAAATAAGGAATTTGATCCCATTATTTAAAGGTTACCCTAATATAGTAAATGGGTAAAAGGGCCTTAAAGGTCATTAGTAATTCACTAATTATAAATATAGCACAACCTTCAAGTGCCTTTTAATCAAATGCAGTTTATCAAAGTACATTAGTAAAGAATAAAAACACACATTAAACAAATGTGGTTATACATATTATGTGTTACAAATAGAAATTTAACACAAAACAAAACTGTACTAACCAATCAGAACTACCCATTCTATAATGATTTTGTTACTTCTACAATTTCTGTACTTGCACACGATAAAAATGTAAAAGCAAGGAATTCAAAACAAGTTTCTATTAGCTAATTGACAATCAAGCCGAATTTAAGGTAATATTTTACCCAAGCCTTTTGGTTCACTTAGGCTATTTCTCTTGGGCTCGATTATCCTGCGACTTTGTCAATGTTTTTTGTTTTTTTTAATGTAATCATGAGAAACTAAATTTCTTAACAAGAGGAACCTGAAATGACTCGCACAGCCTTTAGCCATGCATTTGTTGCTACCACAGCCACATTTCATTTATCTGGAGCACACAAAATTCCGTGCCAAGAATTTTAAAATTAACTGAGACTCATTCTCGTCCTAATTTGTTATTGAATTGTCTGTGCAAGAAGTTTAATTATTTTTTAATTTATATTATATTATATGTATTACGTATTATGACTTGGATATTTGGACGGATGGATGGATCTATGGATGGACCTATGGATGGCTCTATGGATGGATCTATGAATGGATGGATGATGGATCAACAGATGAGCTTTGGATATTTGGATGGATGGGATTTAGATATTTGGATGGATGGGATTCAGATATTTGGATGGATGGGATTTAGATATTTGGATGGATGGATGGAATTCAGATATTTGGATGGATGGGATTTAGATGGATGGATGGATGGGATTCGGATATTTGGATGGATAGGATTTGGATGGATGGATGGATGGATGGGATTCAGATATTTGGATGGATGGGATTTAGATATTTGGATGGATGGATGGGATTTAGATATTTGGATGGATGGGATTTAGATATTTGGATGAATGGGAGAAGGATGGATGGATGGATGGATGGGATTCAGATATTTGGATGGATGGAATTTAGATATTTGGATGGATGGAATTTAAATATTTGGATGGATGGATATTTGGATTGATGAGATTTTGATAAATTATATTTGGATGGATGGATTTAAATATTAAGATGGAGGGATGGATGGATAGGATTAGATAGGATTTGGATATTTGGATAGATGAATGGATATTTTGATGGGTTGTATTAGATATTTGGATGGATGGATGGTATTTGGATATTTGAATAGCTGGATGGGTGGATGAGATCTGGATAGTTGGATGGATGGATGGGATTTGGATATTTGAATAGATGGATGGATGGGATTTAGATATATGGATGGATGGATTACAAATGATTACAATGAAACAGCAAGGAACACATTTTGAAAATGTTATAGTATTTTCTTCTAAAACAGGCTACTAATCAGTTTTAATTGCAACTTAGACTTTTGTACAGTGTACATAGTTCATATTTTAAGTTAAACTTATTTTATAAATGCTGTAAAAATAGTTTTTACATTTTTTAGTTCATGATATGCATTAATAATATGAACTAACTTAACCTCATTTTAAAGTGTTACCATGTCGACAACAATTTCAGCCATATTTGCCAGCGATTTCCTCTGAAGATGTTAAACAGGCTTTATATTCAATTTCTTGAGCTTGCAGCCTCAAACCAAAAAGCTAAGCTCTAGCACTGTGATGACTGGCTATTTAAAGTCAACATGACAACGTTCATTTTACTTCTGTATCCTGATGCATTTCCAAGTGAAAATAAAAGAGATTACTGAAATCCAAGAGCATGCCTGGAGAAAGCTACTGCAATAAAATGAAATTTTTACAATTTACAGTATATGATGAAATTTTTACTTTGGAATAATGTGGACTGACAAACAATATGACAAGGAACATGTATCGTGTTGATTCTTACTGAGTTTTGTGTATTATGTCATTTTTGCAAGAACAACAGATCAAATCACAGAAATCTAATGACAGATTTTGATATTTCGGTATTGATGTCCAGCGACATTTTAAAAGTTCATTTTGCACTATAGATGAAAGTTGGTCACTTTGCCTTGAATACAAATAAAGCAAGAGACATGAACAGCACCCTCCATTCCTTCATTAGACTGCAGCTTTTCAAACGGTCAGAAGTGAAATGAGAAGAAATGAGAACATTACAGGCTCATTACCGCTGTGTTTGAAATGCTGACTGCCACCTAAATCTTTGGTGCTCTTTGTGTTCGTGCCGTGCATCTTGAGGCAGCAGGGTAGGTCTTTTTACAGTTTCTTTAACATGGTATAACACGCGTCATTTCAACGAGTGCTCACTTGGGAATTTACAAACAAAGAGAAAGGCAAAGCCGATGTATTTGGCCACACCTTTGGGATTTCTAAATGGGTATCTGTTTTTATTTTTTATTATATCCTTTGTTGCCTGCCTACCTTCATTCATTCATTCAGCTTTATGCCTTAACAGAACTGAAGCCAAACACACAGGATGTAGAATTGGATATATGAAGGAATTTACTGGAGAAAAAAAAAATTCAAAACAGTAGAGGAATTACATTAGTTTTTGTGATAAATCAAATAGTTACATAATGTGCCAATTAAGGCAATCTTTTCCTTAATTTGTAGAGTAAATTTTTTAAATCACAAGACTTCAGGATAAAGCCTTCTAAGTCCATTAAATGCTAATTTATTATAAATAATTAAATAAATATATAAATACATGAAATATCAATGCATTTCAAACTTCAATCATTAATGTACCATGTAGTGTTTCTGGAAATATGTATGAATGATAAAAAAATTATAATAAACCACACATTTAAAGGGTTAGTTCAACCAAAAATAAAAATTCTGTCATCCTTTACTCACCCTTAAGTTGTTCCAAACCTGGATGAATTTCTTTCTTCTGCTGAACACAAAAGATATTTTGAAAAAATATTGATGAATGTCAGAAACCAAACAGTTGGACCCTATTGTCTTCCACAGTAAGGGGGAAAAAAAACTACGGAAGTCAAAGGGGCCCATCAATTTTCCGACGTTCTTTCCGAACTAGGGCTGCATTCGAAATTGCATACTTCCGCATATACAGGTCCTTCTCAAAAATAAAATTTCATTTCTTTCCATAATGTAATGATAAAATTTAAATTTCATATATTTTAGATTCATTGCACACCAACTGAAATATTTCAGGTCTTTTATTGTTTTAATACTGAAGATTTTGGCATACAGCTCATGAAAACCCAATAATCTAAAAAAATTAGCATGTCATGAAAAGGTTCTCTAAACGAGCTATTAACCTAATCATCTGAATCAACTAATTAACTCTAAACACCTGCAAAAGATTCCTGAGGCTTTTAAAAACTCCCAGCCTGGTTCATTACTCAAAACCACAATCATGGGTAAGACTGCCGACCTGACTGCTGTCCAGAAGGCCATCATTGACACCCTCAAGCGAGAGGGTAAGACACAGAAAGACATTTCTGAACGAATAGGCTGTTCCCAGAGTGCTGTATCAAGGCACCTCAGTGGGAAGTCTGTGGGAAGGAAACAGTGTGGCAAAAAACGCTGCACAACGAGAAGAGGTGACCGGACCCTGAGGAAGATTGTGGAGAAGGACCGATTCCAGACCTTGGGGGACCTGTGGAAGCAGTGGACTGAGTCTGGAGTAGAAACATCCAGAGCCACCGTGCACAGGCGTGTGCAGGAAATGGGCTACAGGTGCCGCATTCCCCAGGTCAAGCCTGACCTGGGCTACAGAGAAGCAGCACTGGACTGTCGCTCAAATTTTGCATGTCATTGAAATCAAGGTGCCAGAGTCTGGAGGAAGACTGGGGAGAAGGAAATGCCAAAATGCCTGAAGTCCAGTGTCAAGTACCCACAGTCAGTGATGGTCTGGGGTGCCATGTCAGCTGCTGGTGTTGGTCCACTGTGTTTTATCAAGGGCAGGGTCAATGCAGCTCGCTATCAGGAGATTTTGGAGCACTTCATGCTTCCATCTGCTGAAAAGCTTCATGGAGATGAAGATTTCGTTTTTCAGCATGACCTGGCACCTGCTCACAGTGCCAAAACCACTGGTAAATGGTTTACTGACCATGGTATTACTGTGCTCAATTGGCCTGCCAACTCTCCTGACCTGAACCCCGTAGAGAATCTGTGGGATATTGTGAAGAGAAAGTTGAGAGACGCAAGACCCAACACTCTGGATGAGCTTAAGGCCGCTATCGAAGCATCCTGGGCCTCCATAACACCTCAGCAGTGCCACAGGCTGATTGCCTCCATGCCACGCCGCATTGAAGCAGTCATTTCTGCAAAAGGATTCCCGACCAAGTATTGAGTGCGTAACTGAACATAATTTTTTGAAGGTTGACTTTTTTTGTATTAAAAACACTTTTCTTTTATTGGTCGGATGAAATATACTAATTTTTTGAGATAGGAATTTTGGGTTTTCTGTATGCCAAAATCATCAGTATTAAAACAATAAAAGACCTGAAATATTTCAGTTGGTGTGCAATGAATCTAAAATATATAAAAGTTTAATTTTATCATTACATTATGGAAAATAATGAACTTTTATCACAATATGCTAATTTTTTTAGAAGGACCTGTAACTCATACACACAGAGGAGAACTGGCACCCCGACTGAGCCTGGTTTCTCCCAAGGTTTTTTTTTTCTTCTCCATTCTGGCCCCTGAAGGAGTTTTGTTTCCTTGCCACCTTCGCCATTGGCTTTTGGCATGCTCAGTTGGGGACACTAAAATTTAAACTATATTACTGATCTACCCGCATTGTCATTATTTGATAATTGGAGAAAACAGTGATGTCCAGCTAATTTCAGAGCAGCTGAACAGCCGAATCAAATTCAGTTGCATTATTTTACCATTAACACTGTGAAACTGCTTTGAAACAATCGCCACTGTAAAAAGAGCTATATAAATAAAGGTGACTTGACTTTACCATCCCATGAGGCTAAGGAGGAGATTTATGAATGAGGTGAAGCGACGGAACTCATGCTGGTAGGTCACATGATAATGACAGCATGGTGAATGTAGTACGTCCTGATTACACTCATACTACACACATTTATATACTATACATACTTTTTTTAGCGGTTGTGTAGTAAATAAGTACCACCTCAAGAGAATATGCGATTTCAGACCAGCCTATCTCTTTTACAATAAATTCGTATACAGTGAGGAAAATAAGTATTTGAACACCCTGCTATTTTGCAAGTTCTCCCACTTGTAAATCCATCCGTCTGATTGTTGATGTCGGAAGCAAAAGACAACAATAGACACTTATTTTTAAGGCATTTATTCATCAAATACACACTTTCAAAATTTCAACAAAAGCTTCCATAAAATTGTAAGAAACTCCAGCCCAGTTTAAAACAAAACTCCTTTGTGTGACTATGGAAACCATGTGCAATAAATAATCATTATGCCAGAAAAAAAAAAGACAAGGAAAAGGACACCATTAAATGTCAATATTTCACCACTAAAAGAAACGGAATAGCTGTTACAAAAAGAAAAAGAAAAATGTGAGGAAAACAATGTGCTATGTATGGAACATTAGTGTGTGAATTGAGCCAAGCAGGCACCCGTAGAATCAGAGGGATGAGAACTGTATGGACTCTATCTGTGACCTGAGCACCTAACGAACAGATAAATCGAATGAAGCTTCCAGAGCTGAAACCAAGAACCATCTGAGAGACATATATTGCACATTTTTTCCTTGGAAACATAACGATCGTTCCACACGACCCAATCCGAATGCTTTTTCCCAGTCCAACCACAACTTAAAATTGAAGTTACAGCTTGTTTTATACACAAAGCTCATACATGGATAAGACTATATGCTGAATGACAAGGAAGGAGGAAGGGTTATAATGCTTAAGTGATACTATCATGTTCGAGTCCTTTATATATATATCAATCAAAGCATGTACAGATTGATTCTCAAAAAATCTCGACATGTTGTATATTTCAGATCACTGCAGGACAAATCTTTACAGTACAAATAAATAACATTTAGCGGGGGGAACAGTTTGGACAGAGGAGTGTGATAAATATGGTGTGATAAGTATGAGGTGCCACTGTGAAGGTTGGTTTCTTAAAATCATTCTTCAAATCAACAGCAGTCACAAACACACAGTGAAACCGGTTGCCTAACAATTAAGATGTTGCAATGCTTCTAACTGGCAGCAAACTCTACACATAGTGGTATCTGGCAACCACTGGCCAATCATTTCAGGCTCGCAATCAATGCAACCCAAAACTGACCAATCTTAGTAGCCCCTTAATCAATCAAACCCTAGAAAAGCCGCCCGCTGAAAACCTATTAGGACGGGAATGCGGTTTCTCTGTGTCGGCCTCATAGTCTGATTTTACAGACTTTCAGACATTTAGACAGAGTGCTCTTTAAACACACTGCTCTAGTGAGAATACAATCACGGTAGATGACTCAGAGGAAAGACAATCCTGACTCGAGAGAGTGACTGGAGAGAGATGATGTACAGAATGAGGAAAAAAAAATAAAAATGAAATGGTGCCCTTTTAGGGCCGCTGTAAGCTTTACAAAAGACAATAAATAAGAAGTGCTTTCCAGCGCAGCTGAAATCTCGCATGACAGAGAAATGGGTAGTACTTTTGTTTGAAATGTTTTCTGATGTGAATCGTGAAAAAAATGTTCAGGTCAAATTTCACCCCAAAATCAAAAAAGGGAAATATATCCTTTTATTTTACAATGAACCTTATTCTTGGAGGACCACTATTATGACCATTAAGCCAAACCAGCTCCCAAATTATAAGCACATTTTCTTCATGTTGTCATTAATGTAATGCAAAATTATTATTTTTTTATAATTTCATTACTGTAAAGTATATATATATATATATATATATATATATATATATATATATATATATATATATATATATATATATAATTGTAATGTAATTCAATGCAAATATATATATGCATAAATGCTTACAACATATACACTGCCTGGCCAAAAAAAGTCGCTGTTTGGATTTAAACTGGCAAATGCTTAAGAGTCTATGATTGGCTAATTATTGCAGTGATTATCGTGTTTCTAGCATGTTATATGTTTGGCAACAGTTCTTTTAACCCTAATTGATGGAGTGTGTAAACAACCATCTAGAAAGACACATTCAAGGCCGTATTCCAGGATGATAAGGATTCATCAGGCTCAAACTGTGAAAGAATGGTTGGGAGGGAGCATGAACGATCATTTTCACACATGAATTGGCACCTCTCCAATCGAGTCCAGAACTTAAATTCATTGAAGGTCTTTGGGATGTGCTGGAGGAGACTTTACAGAGTGCTGGACTCAAAAGTACAAAAGTTGATTCACCTATTTATGGAAATAAATGTTGTGATGTTATTTCCATCAAGAGGTGCACACATTTTTGGTCAAGAGCTCGGTCAGGCACTTTGTAAAGTCTCCTCCAGCACATCCCAAAGACTTTGAATGAATTTAAGGTCCGGACTCAGAGGTGCCAATTCATGTGTGAAATGATTCTTCATGCTCCCTCCCAACCATTCTTTCACAATGTGAGCCTGATAAATCATGACATGGAATATGGCCATGAGGTGTCTTCCTACATGGTTGTTTAAGAAATGAAAAGCTACACCAGTTAGGGATATAATAACTGTTGCCTAACATTTAACCTGCTAGAAACATCATAATCACTGCAATAATGATCCAATTATTGACTCTTAAGCTTTCGCCAATTTAAATCCAAACAGCGACATTTTCTTGGCCAGGCAGTGTATTACTATGTATAATCTTTTCACATAAAAATGTTGTATTATGGTAATGACAATAGAAAGGAAATGTGCTTTACTGTCATTGAAAAAAAGATCACACAGGCCTTTAAACAATAGCAAAATATAATATCTTTTTTTTTTTTTGCATTTGGGGTAAAATATATGACACAAATACTATATTCCAGATAATATCCTGAGATTCACCCAAGGATCATTCTCTGACATCATTTTCACACCTCCAGATTTGTAGCTCAGTTCACAGAGCACCATTGTCACAGAGCCACATGCTGCCAAAATGCTAGCAAACGGAAATGATAAGAAGACCGGCCTCCAGTCTTGGCAACTTCAGTCTGGACACAGTCCACAGCTTCTAAAGCAGTAAAGCAGGTCTCCAGTAAGCTTCTTACAGCCTGCCTGTCAAGTGAAGTAGCGCTGATGTCTCAATGCAAGCATGATAACACGGCCAGAGCATCGATCTATCCCAATACTGCGGAGTATAGAGAATCTACCTCAGAGCGCGAACACACCTCTCATGCACAATGAAGCCCTGGGAGAGTGAAGCATTGTGGTGATTTAAACAATACTAGAGCGAAAAACCCTGTCTTCTAAGCTGCCTTCATCATTTGTGTCAGAAAAATAGAGCAACCGCATAGTTTTGTAATAACGGTTTAACAATACAGACTAGCGCCAGAACCAGTTGCTATGTTCAAATCCGAGCAAAGCTGTGGATGTGATGTACGACAGGACTTCACTCTAAATGCCAGTGTTGTTTAAGACAGAAGATGACAATGATGGGGTTATTTCGCTATTTGAGACTGATTTCCTGTGACAGCAGTAAATGAAATTTCATGAATACACAACCAACTTCCCTCAAAAACAGGCTGTAAAAACAAGTTTTACAAGACCCAAGAGCACCAAATGTCAGAAAAGCAAGAAAAGTACAGGTATTTTGAGACTCGCCGCCGGTCTGCACCATGTTTAGATCGGTTTTATTTTTAAAAGGTACAAAACATTAGCACCATTTATTGGCTCAAATGGGAGAAACACCAGTGAACACCAGCCTTTGCCATGGCAATGACCCCAAAGAAAGACCCTTCCAGCTTTAGACACTCAAACCCAATGCTGGACGAAAATGAGAATCAGAAATGCATTAAATAAAAACAGTAAAATCATGCATTTGTTGCATTTTCACCAGTCTGTGAGTAATAAACCTGCAGTTTGTGTTTGGAACACTAGCCATATAAATGTTCGTGTGAAATGGCTGATAAATACAAGAACGCAATATTTAAATCATCATTACAGTATCCTCTTTACAAGAGCATATTGGTGATGCAAAAAAACGAACAAAAGTAAAACAATATGCAGTTGTGAAGCTAAAGACAAAATGTATACTGAGATAATTCACATTACAAGACACTGCGAAAAAAGACTCACGGGCAAATGAACCATTGTTTGCAAGACTGCAGTATTGAATATATAAAATATCAATATTTGTGGAATAACTTAATGATGAGATCCAGAAAGATTTGGTCAAGCTGGTTTGGCATTTACCCGTGTAAAAGTTGACCGCTATAGTAGATGACGCACGTCTTCTCATTGATTCAAAGTAAAAACAGATTTTCTTTAAAGTAAATGTTTGGATATAAAAAGTCAATTTTCTCTTTAAGAAATGTTTCAAATACATTTACGTTAGAAATCTGATAAGAGCCCTTTAATGTTTGATCAACTAGATGCAGTTTGTCTGCCAACATCCACAACGGTACACAATCCGTTAAGGGCTTGCAAAAAATAATAATAATAATTAAACAATCGATCGAACAACCAGCCAATTTTCACTAACCTAACCCGACAAATCATAAATATTGCTTAAACTCTGATCTCATTTTTGCCATTTTCCTCTGTATTAAATCAGTTAAGGTCAAACGCTGTTCGCATTCTGCCATTTGTACAGCTTGCCATCCAGAATAGAGTGAAGTCAGGAGGGTATATGAAGCCTTTGGCACTAAGACAGCGATAAAACAAAAAGCTGTACAATACATATGGACGGTTACTTGTGGGTTACATTCGTACTGCGGAGGATTGGAGAGCAGACATCATGTCATTGTAAGGACTGAATGTTTTATCTTTTTTGTCTCAATTAGAAGGTGATGCGTTGCATATGTGACACTGACGCTGAGGGATTATATAACAGGACGTATATGTATATGAGGGGCAGGTTGGCTATTTTTGAATGCAAGTTAAAGATATTAACTTATCAAGGATTTATCCTTACAAATCTTTAATGATTCTAGAGCTGAAAATTTGCATCTGGGAGGATCAAACGATTAAAAGCACCTTTTCTGTTCTGAAATCGTTTTTAATCAATGCTGCATTTAATTCCTCCTAAATTAAAGAGGACCAAAATATAGGCTTTTTGCATCACAAAAGTCTGGACCACTGAAGAGAGATGTAGGGTGAATCCCATGAAACCTCAAAATCAAATGAAAAAATAATATATATATATAGCTCTTGTTAAATATTTGTTTTAATTATTAAAATTAATTTAGGAATTATTATTAATTATTAAAGATGATGTACTGTTTCTATGACCATTAAGATTTTTTCCATTGTCACGATATTTTCAAAATTACACATATTTTTCAAAAATTACAATAAAATTGTGATATATTATTTAAATTGTATATATACATCACAGTTTTATAAATTTTACTAACTTTAAGGTGTTCTGTTGATAATAATTCATAAATAAAAATGCAGTTATCTTAACTGTAGTGTAGTGAAAAATGTCTGTATTACAGTAATGAGAATCTGTATTGAGAATAATGAGAAATAACCCAACCCCCCCAAAAAAGGAGCATTATGGTATTGACTGGATTTGGCCATGAAAATAATGTCAATATACTAAAAAATCTTAATGGTTGCAACATTTTTTCATTTAATTTTGGGGGGCACAAATTTTGAGAGATTCACCCAATTCGGAACCGGACTTGAATTTAGCTGAACATTTACGTCTTTTCCATGTAGCCACATAAACGTAGGCCAAAATATAGCACTTTTGGAAAACCACTCTAAACAGTCTCTATTTTTCTAGCCTTTAGTCTTTCACACACGCTTTCAATACATCTTTCATCCCTTCTCTCCATCAACAACTTTTATATACAATATTGGTAAATAGAACATAAATACTACACATAAATTTGCTTATTCACAATTCCACTCGTAGCGGCGCCGGAAAGTAAAGAAAGAAACCGCTCTGAGATAATACACTCATATAAACCGCTTTATATAAGCATAGAAAGGCTCTGCGCTCCCTAGAAGTGTTGGGTAAGACCTGAGAGAGAGCGGTCAATTTGAAACACGTCCTCTCTTCTGGTTAGCAGTGTAAAAGTGGACACTTCCACGGAGGACGGCAGACACTGAGCACCATCTTTTTGCCCATAATTGAGGTGGGAACAATGTCCAATGGTACAAAAAATGTTAAACCTTTTCTTATGACCTTTTTTTGTGTCTTTTTTTGTTTTAATAGTGTAAACAGCGCACCAATAGGGTCTTGGTTCCACTTCTCTCATCTATACAAAAGTATAAATATATGCTTTCTCTCAATTTTTCACATATCTAGGACATATAGCGGACAAACAGACAGAGAAAAGCGGTTGTTCCCGTAAGTCGCCAGTGTCGCAGTGGCTGTGCTGGTTTTGTTGTTTGCTGGCTCGTGTCTGTGTTGACGGGCGTTTGTTTGGTGTGGGCGTTGATGGTCTCTGCATATATAGCACGTAGCACAGTCCTCAGCCACTGGGCCAAAACAACCAAGCGCTTTTGTCCAACTACAGCAGATCCATTTTAGGTCTGTAATGAAGGAGGAGGGGGGATTTCTGGAACGCACACAAAACACACATGCATTGGTGGGACTGATAGTCATTGAGCCAATAGAATGGAAACAAAGGCACAGAAAGTCAAGTGCTTCTATTGTTTTTGCAATGGCATTTCAGGGAAGCAGGATTAGATATGCAACCTTTCAAAAAAAACACGCTCTGTGCATCAAAATGTCCATTTCTGACTTGTTGATTTTTACGACAGACAAGATGGATATAAAATACTGGTCATACTGGATGACAACACAAAAGCAATTTCACATCTTCACATACTGTATATAATTCATGCAAATTATCCATACATGCATGCACATCACAACGGCAAACGGGAAGACTAAAGCCGGCTAATCTAAAACAAGCAGGCACACATATTTATCATTAATTACCTTAAATCTCCATCTTGTTACCACAACAAATTTCAAAGTATGATCCTTGCCCAAGATTTCTTCATTGCATAAGATGTCCAGCTGAAAATAAGCACACAAATGTAGCACACAAATAAATAAATAAACATGTTTTAAAGTATGCTTTCTATGATCCTACAGGGCCATTACATAGGTCATTACATAGGTCAGATCAGTACTTCAATTAGAGATGGATCAGGATGGTCAAATAATCTGCTGCTGGTCAGAATCGGACACTGGTTATAAAATGTAAATTTCGATTCCGCTAATTGATTCCTGTGTGTGAATTTTAATGTGGTTGTAAACCATTCAAGCGCAAGAAGGCGCAAAATAGAATCCTTGCCTTTCATATAGTGCATAATTACTCAACTAAATTCTCTTTCACATCTTCTTGCGCTTGAATGGACAAATACACACAAAACTATGTTAAAATATCCTGTCTGTTTTGTTAGAAACTTACAGGATATTCTTATATTACCATGACCTTTTATATATCAAAAGCTCAAGGGACGGCTGATTTCTCGATTCATCACCCCTTTAATTAGCTGTTTTTCAGACTGCTGATTTTTGTGCATGGTATTCAGCTGCAACAGAACGTTTTGCAAAAAGACAGAATAAATGTGTTTGAGATCTAAATGTTTGACTTAATTTCTTCTTTTTTACCATATTGAAATTGAAACTGGGAATCGATAAGAATCAGAATCGATAAGCAGACTCAGAATAGATAAAATTCAAACAATACCCATCCCTATCTGGCCATCCAGACCCATCCTATTTTTAATCTTCATTATTTTTAAGCTTTAATATTTTTAGCAACGTAGCGTTTTACTCTTTGCGCTAAAGCTGTAAGCAGGTTTAAACGTTTCAAGAAGTTGTGTTATTCATGCCAAGCACTACCATTACAGCAATACAATTTAATTTACCACCTTCAACATTACATTAAGGCAGTTTCTGTCAGACTCAAATGTAAATGTTTCATGGCATGAGTGTTGTGTTTTTTTAAATGATATGTCAAGTTAAAAATATTTAAACTTTTAAAAATCCATCACAAGATTCAATTATGTTGCATCTGTGTGATCGCCCCTTTAAAAATGACATGTACATAATTAGACAGCTCACAAACTAGCTGATTTTATGAAGATTTAAAAGATTTGATGCAAAGCATAGTCCCACATTACACAGCTACTAATTAAATAAATGTGCAATATTGTCTATAATATAATATAATAAAATGAATATAATATAATATGTTTTAAGTTATTTTAAAGTTACTTTATAAAAAGAAATAATCTAGCACAGCTATGTAGGACATCATTTGCCTGTTTGCAATGCTCAAATCCAGTATATCAGCTATTATGCAAAGATTTGACCACAGAATGTTGCAATCTACCAATCAGAATCAACTAACACAGAGAACCGCATAATCAATTGTGTATGAATGTCTCTTGGGACAGGTGGGATTTTATGGTGCTTCACAAAAGAGTGGCAGTCCTTTGTACTGTCGAAACATCCTGTTCCACCTGTTATTCAAGCCAAAACAAAGGACACAAAACCTTTAAGAGCAGCCATAACGGCCCAGAGGATTATGTGTATCGCAGTGTAATAAGGGATGCCGGTCTCACTGGAATAGCATGCAGCGTAACACCAGTGCCGGTGTCTGTGTGTTTTGGCTCGCTGTGAGTCGAACGACAGTAGCACGACCACAGCAACACCTGCTGGAGGCTGGGAGCTCTTTGCACAATTCAGAGTTTAAAGTCATTCTGAGGATACAAACCAGAGATGTTCCGAGTGACAACCGTCTGACGGCGTGAAACAATGAAACCTTTGATTCTTATTAGAATTTAGTTCTTCAAAGATTTAGCTTTTCTCCTGCACTTCAAAGCTGAGCTGCAACGCAAACTGATGCCATTTCGGTGTTGTATTTTTTATCTGGCTCGGAGCAGTATTGTGCCGCTGGCAGCTATAACTCAGGATACTTGCGGAGAACAACAGGCATCTGACAGTATTATTGCGGGGGAAAGTTTTTGACGGATGTGTGTGGTGGAAAAGCCCACACATTTCTAACACAAAGGAGGAAAAAACCGGTGATGAAGCACCAATAATTAGTCAAGTTTTGTGTTAAATTGCACTATGAGAAGTTGGCAGGCTGTGATATACATGACAGAGAGCAAATGATATTACAGGCTATTATTTGTCTCTGAAAATATGAGGCACGTTGAAAGCTTTGTGGGAATCGTGACAGCGCGGAGGAGCTTTGAAACCCGTGTGGTGACTCACGCATGAGCCATTGTCGTGGAGGAAACCGCGATGCTGGCCGGCTTGGTGGCAAAGGTCTCTAACTAGTAAACTTCAACCAAGGGAAAAGGCATTTAAAAAGTTCTGTTTCGAGCCTACGGAGCATCAGATCTGGAGGATCACATACCTCATTGAAGGATGTCAGGTTGAGCTTCTTTGCGATGAACTTCTTGAGGTGGAGAACGGTCGCCTGAGCCGAACAACGAATCCACTTCCGCTTGAGTCCTCTGAGCTTACTGCTGTTACACTCCAGACAGATACTCACCTGAACAGACAAGACATTTTGACTTAGCACTGATAATCACATGGAAGATTTAGATAACAGCGTTTTGTTTAGTTTTCTTGTCCCTAAAAAAATACGAGTAGTGCAAAGACAAGTAGCTTAACACATTTTGCAATGTTTGAATCCATTCCGTCTAGATTCAGATCCCATGCAAAGCCAGACAAAATACCTGCATGATTTCAGGTACTAAACCTACTAAACTGGTGGAATGATCTTTCAATCTCCACCTGAGATTCTCAAAATCTTGTCGTTGCTTTGTTACACCTGTACTATGGTTATTTGCATAAAGTAGGCTCAACATTGTCACACCAGCAATGATCGCTCAAACTCTCACTGAAAATGATTTGTTGTCATTTGATTTGGTTTTAGCTTACAACAATTAGGAGTGAGAAGCAACCAGAGGTAATTCATTTTCACTACAAGTGAAAAGATTGGCATCACATTGTATGCTGCAATCATATCCAAAACCTCTAATTTAAGTGTTTGATTATGTTTTTTGTAAAGTGAACTGAACCTCTTGAGATACACCCTTCATAATTGGAACACATGTTGTGTTATTTTTATTCAAAAATAGATATTTATATCCCTATGGCTTTTCTTAGCATATTTGTGACAGCAGCGTAACATAATATGCAAGATGAGTCATTGTCAGTCTCTTGGTAAACAGCACCTGTCACAACAACGTGAAGACAATCAGTTCAGTGGCTTAATGTGAGGAAAACGCTACACATGCATTACCACATAGAGTTGATTTGAATCACTTTACATAACCATTTTAAAGTCTGAGGGGAAATTATACTTTTAATTAATACTTTTATTAATCAACGTTGCATTAAATTGATCAAATCAACAAATAAAAGACATTTAAAAACGTACAAAAGATTTCAAATGAATACTGCTCGTTTAAACGTTCAATTCATCAAAGAATGGAAAAAAAATCAATGAGAAAAGTTCCTTGAGCACTAAATCAGTGTATTAGAATGATTTCTGAAGGATCACGTGACACTGAAGACTGGAGCAATGATGCTGAAAATCCAGCTTTGAATCACATGAATCAAATACATTTAAAAATATATTCCAATAATATTTAACAGTATTTAACTGTATTTTGATCAAATAAATGCAGCTTTGGTGAGCATAAGAGACTTCTACCAAAAGAATGAACAAATTTATAATAGTATCCCCAAACTTTTGACTCATAATGTACTTCTGAAATTGTATTTCAATTAAAAGTTTGAGTCAATTAGTGAATAAAACTCACCAGACACCAGAAGGCGTTTTACTTGTTCAATTCATTTTAATTCACATTTATTTGTATAGTGCTTTTCACAATACATATCACTTGAAAGCAGCTTCACAGAAAATGCATGCGTCTACATTACAACTTAAAGTGATTTGTCCACGTTATGTATATCAGAAATGTACATAAAGCACACAGATTGGCTAACAATGTATTATTAATCAATATAATAAATTAATGTAAGGCACAAAAAGGTATTTTAAACTTGTATTTTGTGCTTAGCAACTCTTAATTAACTGCTAACACCCTGAGAGTCAGTGTCAGAGTACTGTCTCATGTTAAATCATATGCTAAACGAATCAAAGTCAAAGCATAAACCTAAACATAAGTGAAGAGTCACGAAGCCAATTCAAAAAACTGCATAGCCATGCACACAAGTACCGACGCAACCAATACGATTTCAACAACAAAAGAGCAGATGCCAAGAAGCGCTCCGCCATCTTTCAAAACTGAGCTGAGGGTTGATTCGCCAGTGGACTGCGGTCGCCTCGGGCTGCCCGGCAGGTGCAGTGGCAGAGTGAGAGCTTCAGAGAGTCAAGACGCATTAAGGATTTCATGCCTCTCTCTCCCTCTCCCCGTCCCTCTGTCCTTCTGCCGATAAGTGACTGAGCAGTGCAGAGTGGCACAGTGGCCCATTTGGACCAGGCCTCACCCAGAACAGACAGTAATGGAGAAGGATGAGAAGGGGCAGCTGCGCCTGGCAGCTAAACGCCAGTCGATTTCAAGGGCAAATGGTGCCGAGAGAGAAGGGCCACATACAGCCACATTCTTTACAAGAACAGCGGGCAGTAAATCGCAGATGTGTTCGGTTATAGGCAGGCTGTATGCAAGATGTAATAAAAACACGGATGTACTATTAAACACAAGCAAGGAACTTTGCTATTAGCTGCGTATGTGTGTGTGTGTGATTACTGGGTCATTACGGCACGGCCAGGGCTGTTATGCTCACCGAAAACAGTCACGTAAATGACTAATGGTGAACTCACTCAACCAATTAAACCTCCAGATCCCAGAACGACCGTAAGAGGGGCCTTTTATTTGCAGCAGCAGCCACCGAATAGCTTTCCTTCCTTGAGATGCCAAGAGCTGTTGATTATTGTGATTTAAAATCTAATTCTAAAAGGTTAGATCTTCTGGTTTGTGTGAGGAATCTCCGACGGCTGGTTTCTATCACACACTCACTGTTATTATAAGCCCATATTCTGAGGTAATTTTAAAAAGGCTGCATTCTACACTTTGGCAGCCTTTCATTTTCCCCCCAGAAGTCTACTTATAATGCTAATCAAGGTGATTTCTTGTACCAAAACTGGTCAATTTAATTTCACACGACCATTTTCTACTCTTTCTCTCTAGCCCTTAGAACTAAACTGGCTCTTTGCAATCTATTTTACTAGCAATTAGTGATCTTTGGTATGTATACAAATCAATCTTCTGAGTTATAGATTGTCAATGAACCTCCCACTGAATCGTTCATAGTTGTCCTTCAGAGACTCACTTAACAGACTCACAGTGATCTTAATTATTGCAATGACATTTAAGTAAGGACCAAAAATCCCTGAAAATCAATTTTTCTGAACCAGTTCTGAACAAACTTCTCAAAATACCCAATTTGCTTCTCAAAGACAATCTTGCCTTCTAATTAATTCAAATGGATAAAAATAACAATAACATGGTAAACCTTTAGTTTAAGCCACATTCAGGTTGAATTTTGAAGTCTGTCTATTGTGATAAAAGTTCATTATTTTCCATAATGTAATGATAAAAATTAAACTTTCATATATTTTAGATTCATTGCACACCAACTGAAATATTTCAGGTCTTTTATTGTTTTAATACTGAATTTTGGCATACAGCTCATGAAAACCTAAAATCTCAAAAAAATTGCATATTTCATCCGACCAATAAAAGAAAAGTGTTTTTAATACAAAAAAAGTCAAACTTCAAATATATGCACTCAATACTTGGTCGGGAATCCTTTTGCAGAAATGACTGCTTCAATGCGGCGTGGCATGGAGGCAATCAGCCTGTGGCACTGCTGAGGTGTTATGGAGGCCCAGGATGCTTCGATAGCGGCCTTAAGCTCATCCAGAGTGTTGGGTCTTGCATTTCTCATCTTTCTCTTCACAATATCCCACAGATTCTCTATGGGGTTCAGGTCAGGAGAGTTGGCAGGCCAATTGAGCACAGTAATACCATGGTCAGTAAACCATTTACCAGTGGTTTTGGCACTGTGAGCAGGTGCCAGGTCGTGCTGAAAAACGAAATCTTCATCGCCATAAAGCTTTTCAGCAGATGGAAGCAAGAAGTGCTCCAAAATCTCCTGATAGCTAGCTGCATTGACCCTGCCCTTGATAAAACACAGTGGACCAACACCAGCAGCTGACATGGCACCCCAGACCATCACTGACTGTGGGTACTTGACACTGGACTTCAGGCATTTTCCTTCTCCCCAGTCTTCCTCCAGACTCTGGCACCTTGATTTCCGAATGACATGCAAAATTTGCTTTCTTCCGAAAAAAGTACTTTGGACCACTGAGCAACAGTCCAGTGCTGCTTCTCTGTAGCCCAGGTCAGGCTTGACCTGGGGAATGCGGCACCTGTAGCCCATTTCCTGCACACGCCTGTGCACGGTGGCTCTGGATGTTTCTACTCCAGACTCAGTCCACTGCTTCCGCAGGTCCCCCAAGGTCTGGAATCGGTCCTTCTCCACAATCTTCCTCAGGGTCCGGTCACC
This sequence comes from Gobiocypris rarus, assembly GCA_023029165.1. Taxonomy (NCBI): domain Eukaryota; kingdom Metazoa; phylum Chordata; class Actinopteri; order Cypriniformes; family Gobionidae; genus Gobiocypris; species Gobiocypris rarus. The sequence continues at coordinate 19,501,003 of CM040932.1, forward strand.
TCTTCTCGTTGTGCAGCGTTTTTTGCCACACTTTTTCCTTCCCACAGACTTCCCACTGAGGTGCCTTGATACAGCACTCTGGGAACAGCCTATTCGTTCAGAAATGTCTTTCTGTGTCTTCCCCTCTCGCTTGAGGGTGTCAATGATGGCCTTCTGGACAGTATTCAGGTCGGCAGTCTTACCCATGATTGCGGTTTTGAGTAATGAACCAGGCTGGGAGTTTTTAAAAGCCTCAGGAATCTTTTGCAGGTGTTTAGAGTTAATTAGTTGATTCAGATGATTAGGTTAATAGCTTGTTTAGAGAACCTTTTCATGACATGCTAATTTTTTGAGATGGAACTGTAGTACTAAATAAATCCTTAATTGAATCGTTTGGTCTAGATGATTCTTTCATAAACTGGACTAAATTGGTCTTCATGGTTCTTAATTAAAACAATAGACTCACTAATCCGCAAGTCTGACTCGCAGTTATTATGTAAGGACCAAAATAAACCACTGAAAACCCATTTTATGAAACAATGATTCGGACATCCCATCAATAAAGGCAATCCTAAAATAAATTACAATCCAAAATGGTGTATGAAGCAAGATAAATATGCTTATAATTAGGCAGAGAAAAAAAAACATTTTTTAATTTTATTTTAATCAGTGTGCTGTCTATTAGCAGTAGAGTAAAATGTTCTGCACAAATGGTACTGAATAACTCTAAACAAATTCCATTATTAATAAAATCCCTTTAATTCCTTTGCATTTCACAGTTTCTGTATTGGCTGGTTCTTTTTGGCTTCACTTCTCCTTGCAAGGTCACCCCGGATGGGTCTGACCAACAGACACATTAACAGAAGTGTTCCACAGCCATCCGAGCGTAACTGAACAAATACTGCTAAAAATTTTATTAACTTTTTACATTATATATATGAGGCCAAAATCCCAGTCTCAGCTTTACTAGCAGACCGCATACACACAAATCTCCTCTTAGGAGAAACGGATGACCACAAGACACAGAAACGTAACTCTGAAATCTTCATCGATCTCTTCCTCCCATAAACAAGAACACAGGCATACTTAAGCCATTTACACCCAAGCATACCTTGTTCTTTGTACTTTCTGCTCTATGAATCTCCCTCACACATGCACATACTCCGCTAGGCAATCTTATGTCACACTATGAGTTATTTTATATTTTTATTGGAAATGCAAACATTGCAAAAAAAGGTATACATTTAAATATTGCCTAGCACTCATATAAATATATCTAAGACAGCATAAACATCAGAACGCCCTACACTCCACTTGGCATCAGATTCATATAAAAAGGAAAGAATCTGTATTCCAAATGCAGTAGCAGTATAGACGGCAGCCGCACAACCTTCTGTTATTACATTATTAAGAAGCACAGCGGAGATCACAAATACAAACTTTCTATCACAGTCTTTAATGAAAGTACAAACCCTCTAAAACACTGAAATGGCTCTGCAGAAGTATCTGAATATAGACTGGATATTTCAGACAGGAAGGGGAAGAGCATTTGGCATATCAACATTAGGCTACACTATTTCGATAGTGCACTTTAGACATTCAACCAACAATAAATAACTTTGTAACTACATGTCAACTACCAGTTATCAGAGTATAAGTAGACTGTCTGCTTAATGTCTGCTAACACTATTTCGATGCTCCCACAACAGACGTCCTACTTACTATAAGTACATTTTCAACTACATGTCAACTTATTCTACTATCTTTAACTACATGCCTACTCACTCTCATTAGTAGACTGTTAGTTGCAAATGAATGAGTGTTAGTTGACATGTAGTTGCAAAGTGACTTATAGTAAGTAGAATGAATGCCTAAAGTGGACTATTGAAATAACCTGACAGTACTCAATCAGAATGGAATAACAGTATACTGTAATGAATCCCGAATCTTCCTTTTTTTTTAAATAGAATGGTAAATGCATTATGCAAAAATAAACATTTTAAATAGTATTATGCTGCACATGACCTCATTATGTGCATGTTTAGTTCAACAAGTTAATTAAAAATAAATATAATATAATATAATATAATATAATATATATATATATATATATATATATATATATATATATATATATATATATATATATATATATATATATATATATATATATATATATATATAACGTCCCAAACCAGAAAAAAAGATATTAAAAGTTGATATAATTGCATCATCCATCACTCTTAAAATGAAAATGCTGAGCATGTTGCATTATGGTATACATTATTCTATGCTGGGTGCTCTATTGTAGACTGGGAAAAATATGTCTATGCATTCCAAAGTACTGTACACTGCAGAAATAGACTAGTACAGTAGTGCGATATTCCAAACATAGCCCTTTTCAAGGATCCGTTAATACTAACTAGGTCACACTAACAGAGTGTGAAGCTCCCTTGTGGGACATTAATGAGGTCAGATGGTTACGGCGAAACCTACCTGCTCATCACTGCGATGGTAGTCATTGTCCTCCTCTGCTTTCTCCTCTCCTGCTTCCTTATTGGCTGGATCCTCTGATTTCAGGTCACCTGGTGGAGTAAAATTTAAATAACTGTATCACAAGACAGACCCTAGACAACCATAAATTGAAATTACAATGACATTTTTTTGTGCACATCCATCTTTTCACAATTTTGCTTTCAAAATACTGTGTAACTGAAATTACATGCTGTTTTATCATATTAGATACATTTAGGTGTGTTGAAAGTTATGTTACAATGCTACTTGCTTTCGCTTGGTGGCTTCTATGAGACACTTGTTGCGCACTGCAGTAAGCTAGATCGATATTAAGCATGGTAAAACATGGTACTCGTGAACCATGAGACTAACTGTGTTGAGCTATAATGATTTGTTTTCTGTCAATGATTGTATCCAAACAGTTGCTCACCTGTCTAATAAAACACATAATATATTAAAGCGACCATGGTTTCTACAAAATAATAATAATTTTTTTAAATCCCCAGAAATCGAGGGTAATGCGGGTATGATGTCATTGACAGGCGACGCACAGATACGGTCCGTGTCCTGGTTAAAATTGCTTATTTCTCTGGATTTAAACATTCTTGGAAACATTTGGGATAATGCAAGTACATCAGTCAACAAAATATATAACACTGTTCTAGTGGTTTTTGGATATTTTAACCCAAAAATTATACATATTCTGGTGTTTTGCCTTTACTTTTCCAAACAACATTTTCACCTATTACAATGATCAACGTTTAACCATAATTCATATTAAGATTCCAAGCATTTATAATTCATTGTTTCTCAGAGCTTGAATTATATCGAGTACTAGTTTGTGACTCTCAGAAGAGTTTCTTCATTACACAGTGAAGAAACATTCATCAGACGAGAAAAGAAACCCCAATTATCTCAACGTGCTCCTCCACACATTCACAAGTCTACAAAACAAATCTGCACCTCATCAATGGAAACAGATTCATTCGTGATTCAACCTGCCCAAATAACACTTCACACCTCAGATAGGCAGACAGCTGCACACTGATCAGGTCAGAAACTAGGGCTGCATCTCATTACAGATTTATACATGCCTAAAAATACTTTCCTTCATTAACATTAATGAGAGAGAACCAGTGTAACCAACACTGCCATTTAAAACTTTCGGGGTCAGTAAGATTTATATTTACAAAAGATTTATATTTAAAACAAATGTTGTTGTTTTTTAACTTTTAATTCATCAAAGAATCCTGAAAAAAATACCACGGTTTCCACCGAAATATTAAGCAGCACAACTGTTTTAAATAAGAAGAAATGCTTCTTAAGCACCAGATCAGCATATCAGAATGATTTCTGAAGGATCATGTGACACTGAACACAATGATGATGAAAATTCAGCTAGGAATAAATTGCATTTGAAATATTAAAACAGAAAATAGTTATTTTAACTTGTAATAATATTTCCCAATATTACAGTTTTTTCCGTATTTTTAACAAATACATGCAGCCTTGGTGAGCAGACTTCTTCCAAAAACATATAAAATCATTCTGACCCCAAAAGTTTTAACAGTAGTGTATATGGACAGCATCTGTGGCTGTCAATTATCACAAAAATAAATCATTAAAAAAAGTCTTTAAAAATGATTTGAAAGTATCTCTGAGGTTTAACTACATAAACATGAAGCTCATACTTGTGTGATCTTTGCATATGGTATCAAATTGGTGTTAATGTTGTACATTTGCACCAAGTACCCTATTTTAATTGTTATCATTTTCTGTGATTGTTGACAGCAGGCCACAGATGCTGTCAATGTAGTTTAAGCTTTATTTAACGTTGAATATTCTTCTTCTAAATCCTCAAAGCAATATTTTTGCTAAATGTCACCAAAACTGTCCAGTGCAAGAGGGAATTAGATACATATGACCAGTCTAGTCGAGCATGTTGGAGTTATATTATTGCATTTCAACTGAACGACTGTCCACACAGACTCATGATTTTGTATGAGGGGCTGTCATACATTGCTATGACATTGTCATTGCATCACCAGAAATCTCAACTGCAGTAATGGGAAAGAGATCGAGAGCATCTGGACGAAATGCCGTCTGGGTTCAGTCGTTCTTAAGCCTTGACGGCTACAGCAATGGCTTCTTCACAGGACACTCAGAATATCCTTTCCGATACTTAAAATGTTCCTTGTTTGGGAAAAAGTTCACGGAGGCTGAGCTAATCTGAGGCAAGCAGACTGTGAAGGCACGAAAAAAAAACGCAGCACTTCCAGCAAAATAAGCTTTCGTTAGGGTGGTTAATAGACAGGGTGCCTCTGCAAAGCTGTCCGGGGATGAGGTGGACAAGCTAAGGTAGCAATTTTACCATGCTTTCCGGAAGGGTGACTTCTTTTTCAAGCTCGGCAACAGTCTGGTTAATGTCAACTGTTATGGGATTTGAGAAGGACAGTCAGGTACCCTACTGTGGGAATGAGCAGGCCTTTCCAAAAATCACCCTTATAAAGGGCACATCCATGACACCAAAAAAAGTATTTTCAAAGCTCATAAAAATCATAAATAACCTGCCCACAAATAAGCATGACAGCCTTTATGCAGTAAAGCAGTCAGTTACATCATCGTTTCACAACATGCCTCTCCTCTCAGTTCAGTTTGATGATTCTGAGGTGTGCTTGAAGACTAAAGAATTCAAATGAAGTACTGTTCAGAAAAACAGGTCTGCTAAACTAGCTGAGACATTGTGGACCACTTGCATCAGAGTCTTATACACAACAATGCATGAATCCAGCCATTACGACTGCTGACTCAACATGCCTGAGGGCCAGTATTTGCACAGACTTTATCACTGCGCACAGACCTGAAAGATGAAAAGAACAAGATACTGCCTGGGATAAATAAACTGAACTGGCTTTAGATGAGTGTTATATCAAACAAACAAACGGTAAGAGCCTGTTTCCTACCAAATAAACTGAAATAATGTGCTTGTTTTGAGGCTAAAGAGGCTTTCATACACTCTTCCGTTACAGCTACTTTAGACCAATATAATAAAAGCAGAATACTTGACAAATAAGAAATTGTGTTTAGCATAAACAAAATGAAGCGTGTTTTAGGACTCGTTTTTTTTGTATTGTGATATGACAGTTAAAGCACATTTTCCCACCATTTTCAATATTGTAAGTAATTAACTAAATATTTAGAATATTGATATACACCACCATAATCTTATACTTACCATGGCTGCATTTATCAGACAAAAAAAATGCAGTAACAAAAGTAATATTGCAAAATATTATTTCATTTTATTGTTTAGAACTTGTTTTTTTTTTATATATTTTAGAATGTAATTTTTAGCTGAATTTTTTAACATCATTACTCCAGTCTCCAGTGTCACATGATCCTTCAGAAATCAGTCTGATATGATGATTTTGTCATTAAAATGTATTTATTTGTGTATGTATATATATATAATATATATATATATATATATATATATATATATATATATATATATATATATATATATATATATATATATATATATATATATATATATATATATATTTATCATTACATAAAATATTTAAAATATTTGTGGGGACCATAGTCAGGGTTCCATTACATATAAAAAACTATTGTGAAATGGCGCCGTTCCGTTTCCATTAACTGATGTTATGCAACTTAAACATAATCTTTCCTCTCGCGATAAGTTATTCCAAAAATCAAAGCGACAGATGTTGGTAGGTTTACGTATATTGCAGCCAGCGCACTATTAGGAGATGTAGGGCGTGTTATCCAAGCATTAATGGCAAGGAAAGCCCCTTATATTTAGGAGCGGCCACATATGAGGTGTAGTATGTGATTTCACAGAGGAACTGTGGATCCAGAATTTCCAGATCAACCTTTTTTGAGTTGCGCAATGCAATAGGGCAATAAATAAAGAATAAAGAACTCTGTTTCGTCTTATGTCCAAACATACCGTGCCATGAATGATCATATGACTTTACATACACCAGGTGACCTGTAAATGTGACGTGACATGACATGAACTTGTCAAAGGCACACTGTCCCACTTCCATTGTGATCCTAAGATGGGACGTACCATTGCGCTGAGAGTCCAGGTGGGTTTTCATGTTGCACAGTTCTCCTTTGATGTCTCCAGGCACTTCCATGCCTAACTTCTGATAGAATTCTCTCTGTTTCTTCATCTCCGCTGCACACAAGAAAGCAAATAGGATGAATAAAAGCCTTACTGTTAAATCTTACAACAGCATACATCATAAGCTGCTTCATAAAATATGCTTTGCATAAGAAAAGCATGATCTGATCAAAGGGTATCTTTGCTTCCAGTTCACTTGGATCTTAGGGATCTGTTCTAGACTAAATGAATCACAATTAACTTCTATAGTGTCACATATTTTTAAGAAAAACAGAAATGTGACCTTCACTACAGCAACAGAAAATAAATTTTAGGGGTTAAAATAGCATTACATTTTACTAAAGATTATACAAATTTTCTTCTGACGAATTCAGACTAGGGATATTTGTTCAGAAAGTAAACTGGGTTTCATGTTGTCTTAAAGCGATTGTTCACCCAAAAATGAAAATTGCCATCATTTATTCACCTTCAAGTCGTCCTCAACCTGTATGAGTTTCTTTGTTCTGTTGAACACAAAGGAAGATATTTTGGAGAATGTTGGTAACCAATCATTTGCTGGTCCCCTTTGACTTCTGTAGTATAAAAAAAATACTATGGAAGTCAATGGGCACCAGAAACTTGTTACCAACATTCTTCAAAATATCTACTTTTGTGTTCAACAGAACAAATAAACGAATACAGGTTTAGGACAACTTGAAGGTGAATAAAAGATGAAAGAATTTTTATTTTTGGGTGAACTATCCTTTTAAGTTGGGATAGTATCAATTACATTCTGATAGAGCACCACATACTCTATATCTATATTTCAAAAACAAAAAAAGACACAAACCTTCTTGCAGTCCTGGTACCAACTTATAGACAATATCTTGCATTGTTCGGTCATGGCTAAGGGAAAGGGAGAAATGCCAATGCATATAATTTATTTAAACAATATGCATTATTACAGGATGAAAAGTAAGTAAAGCAAAAAAAAAGAACACCAGTAACATTCCAATTAGCATTTGCATTCGACAGGCACGTTTCCTCATAACTATGATCGTTAATTAGCATATAGTGTAGTTCTTCCCCGTGTCTCTATAATCTCCTGTGACTGGCGGGTCTCAGGGCTCAGAGGTAAAACCTATTAAGCGTGTGTTGACATGTTCATCTCCGCGGTGCCTGTAGAACGGCTGCCCGCCTCAGAGAACATGTTACCATGCCACAAAACCCAAGAGTGCCAGTTCCAAGCAGCCAACAGCCAAAACAAGCACCCGGAGATTCACAGTTCTTGTTGAGTTGCCTATATTTTCTAGGACAGAGTTAATTATCTACAAAATGCTTGCAAACTTTACAAGCATTACACTCCTTTAAGGATAAATCTCATGTTCACATGATCCTTCAGAAAACATTCTAATATGCAAATTTGCTGCTCAAGAAACATAACTAATAATAATAAATAAACATCCAAATAATAATAGCAATAAAAATTGTACAATTGTGTCAATTATCGACATTGCATATTGACCTGATTGAGTCATTTTTTGTTGTTGAGATTTTAGGGTTTCGGTTCAGTGAAAAAGCCCTTGTGCCAGGTCAGTTCCTCTTAATAGCACATAATGACTTAGATCAGTATGAAACTGATCTTAGATCTGCACTCGTGCCACATTGAGAACACAGGCCACGTTCTGTGTCAGAGTCCAGTTCGCTGTTAGCTGATCTGCTCCCTGAGGGCACGATGAGAGAGAAAATGACAGAGAGAGATCAGGATTGTGAGGCAGCAGAGCACCTGTGTCCCTGGTGCACAGCCAGAGCCGCCACCTGTTCCCAAATCCCAGCAGCCTGGCGGGGAAGGTAGAGGTCCAATTAGCCACCACCGAGCTTCCACAGAGGGGGCCGGAAGGTCTGGTGGTGAGGGGGTGACTGGCATTTAGCGAGCTGATCAACAAAAGCTCAGTTTTGTGTGTGTGGGTGAATGTTTGTGCAAATGCGAGCGAGACGAGGATCAATGAGCTGCCACTGTTAATACACACAAATCCAGTTCTCATTCACGATCAAACAGTGCGGCTCATAAATACCAGGGTGTTAAACTAAGGTCAGATTAATCATTCAGAGAGAGAGAAGAGCTGGTTTAACGGCGTACCACGTAATGTAACTGACCCCGAACTCTTATATTGTCTCTTCCTCTTATACTCACATGGCTTTTATCCACCAGCAAGGCTGGGTGTCTCTTTTCCGCTCCATTCAGAAGGCAGCAAGGAAGCACTGGGATCATGGTGAATATTTAATGTGTTTGGAAATTGTTTCTCATCAGCGCGCGACTGCAAGCTTCTATGCAACTAAATGACAATTATGAAAGAGCTGGCATCCAGCCCAGAGCACCAGCGAATCCATCAGACACAGAGGCACCGATGCTCAGGGGGCAGATGGACGACACACCCCAACAGTTTACACACACCTACACACTGAGCACATCTGTGTGTGTGTGTGTGTGTGTGTGTGTGTGTGTGTGTGTGTGTGTGTGTGTGTGTGTGTGTGTGTGTGTGTGTGTGTGTGTCTCAGAAGCAAGGTCTTTCCCTATTGAAACAGGAAAACTGTGTGAGATATGGTTGTGAAAGGCTTGTTTGGTCAGCTCTTAAAAGTACACATGCATACAGATGACTTTAAAGCTAAAAAAATCAGATCATTAAAGTAATCCTCAAGCAGCTTTCACCGAACCATGAGCAAAAGTAAAACCATGCTTGCCAGTTGCCCCCATTTCTCTGGTTTTGCTACGGAACCTTCAAGACATCTATATATAAATGAACTCTATATGATTGCTTAACCTCTTCACATGTGACTTACTCTACGGTTTAAAAGTTTGGGGTTAGTAAGATTAAAACAAAAAAAGAGAATTTTTAAAAAATAAATTAATATTTATCAAAATGGAATAAATTGACTAAAAGTGACAATAACGTTATTTCTAATTTTAGAAATGCTTTATTTGAAATAAATGCTTTTTTTTAGCTTTCTGAAGGATCATGTCACACTGAAGACTGGAGTAATGATGCTGAAAATGCAGCTTTGCATCACAGGAATAAATTACATTGGTTACACATTATCAATAAGTACTGAGTAATATTAAATAACTACATGTACTTACTATCGAGTTACGGTTAGAGTAAGGGTTTGGTTTAGTTACTTGTAATTATGCATAATTTACTGTTATTACTATAGTAAGTATAAGCAGGGCTTGACATTAACTTTTTTGTTCACCAGCCACTGTGGCTAGTGGTTTTCCAAAGTTACTAGCCACTCAGAATTTTCACTGGCCACAATTTTGCTGTTTGGAAATTACTTTTTATATGATTAACGTTGACTTTGGCATACTTAAATTACTTGATTTTGAGTCATTTTACTTGATTTAGAAGATTTAAAACCCTTTGAAACTTGCAAATGCAGAGTGACCACCAAAATCAAGACTACACTGTATATCTCAGCTGGTATGTGCCGGTGGGCAAGGGGTGGGCAATATGAGCATAGGCTAATATGAGAAATTGGGCTGCTGAATGCATAGACGTAATTTTCTGACACATATCCAGTTATTACCCACCTGTTTACGTACACTTAAGCCTAAGCGATTGTGTTCATGACATCAGTGTGCACGTGTATTTGACTATTCAGGTGCAGAGAGAGAGAGAGAGAGAGAGAGAGAGAGAGAGAGAGAGAGAGAGAGAGAGAGAGAGAGAGAGAGAGAGAGAGAGAGAGAGAGAGAGAGAGAGAGAGAGAGAGAGAGAGAGAGAGAGAGAGAGAGAGAGAGAGAGAGAGAGAGAGAGAGAGAGAGAGAGAAAGAAAGAAAGAAAGAAAGAAAGAAAGAAAGAAAGCTTCTGTTGAGTGTCATTCAGCGCGATTCTGCCTATCCCGCCTTCACTAACTGCAAGTTAAAGGTGCACAATGCAACTTTTCCGTCCGCTAGAGGTTGCCTATTCAAAACAAAGGCGTAGCCTGATGACGCCAAGTTTGAGCGCAGAATCTTGGGACAGAATCTCGAGCAGGAATCATGTTCATGGATGCGATTATTAACGTTACTGTAGTATGAAGCAGAGCAGGGCCGAGTGTTGAGCTGAGCAAGCCTGCTGGAGTGATTGTTACGCAACACACTGCTCACGAGCAGCAAGACTTGTATTATGCTGGGACACAGACGCTGACGCCATTTCTGCTTTTACAGTCATGAGTATGAGGTAACGCAGCTCTGTTTATCATATTAGATACATTTGAGTGTGATGAGAATTGTTATGACATTACTCTGTGCGTTCGCTCGGCGGCTGCTGTGTCACTTGTTCACACTGCAGTGAGAGTAAAGTATTTCTGCCAAATAAAAATGGAAACCAAGGGTAACGCAGATATGATACCATTGACAGGCGACTCCCTCACACATCGCGGTTCCTTGGTTAAAATAGCAATTTTCTCACAATTTACAAATAGTTGGAAACATTTGGGAGATTGTAAGTACTCATCGCTTAGCTCATATCAGCATTGCGTGACTGTATTTAGTATGTATTAGAGTTACCTGTAGATTTAAATTTCTGTACAGTCTAATATTTTGCTTTGACTACGGGTGAATCTCTAGTTGTCGCTGATTGTCGTTTGGACCTTTCTGGATTACAATCCACCATCAAAACAATAAATTGAATTATTCCAGCTGCTGTGTGAAAGGGCTATAAATGATCCGCCACCTGCAGCATCCTCACATGCGATAGCCTACTAGCCGGACTCCTCCTTTATGTATGTGACGTAATGCCACAAACACAAACGGTGGCAAGCTCGTATTTCCACTACCTGTACAACTCAAATACAAGCTTACTATTGTAAATCGGGCTAAGGAGATAGTTTTGAACACTGGCTGGTTATGTACTTGCTCAAAAACTGATTTTGGAACAACCATCAAAAAAAAAAAAATTATAATTATAATAATATCTCTCAATATTATTGTTGTTACTGTATTTTTGATTAAATAAAACGCAGCCTTGGTGAGCATAAGAGACTTTAAAAATATATATTTAAATGGTGTGCCCCCTTTAAAACAACAGTTTCAATGCCTTACGCAGAGCGCCCTCCAGAGGTCACTTCCTGAACAAGAAAAAAATGACCATCAAAAAAGGTGCAAGAGCCTGCACTGCCCTGATAAACAAACACCCTGCAGTTGTAATCTTGACTTTCCATGTGCCAGCTCTACCCTGATTTGTAGAAAACCTACGGCCAAGGGTTTAGCACAGCTGCTATCCTTAAATGACATCACGCGGAGCGATTCAACTCCAGAAGTGTGTAAAACTTTCAGGTCACATCACCAGATGTTTTCTCTGGGATATGTGCGCTGAAGAGAAACACTCCACCCTGGACATCAATTATTCAGCCTCCAACAGAGAGCTGGAAGGAGCCACGTCGCCTTCAAATACCCGTGTGGCTGTATGACACGCAGCTAACACACGCTTGCACACAACACCCAGCAGTCAAAGACAACACTATTCACCGGTGTGCCTTGATGGACCCCTACTGGGCTGCTCTGGAGTTTACATTGATTGAGACGTGTTTGTTTGCTGCGGGAAACTCTTACCCGATGTACTGCAGTGGATGGCTCTGGTGAATGACGATCCGACATGTGGGACACGTGTTGTTCTCTTCTAGGTACTTCACCAAACAGCTCCTGCAGACTATATATATAATTTAAACACAGTTAGTTGATTAATTTTGTACATATCACATTATAGATGATTATAGAATGATCTCCACAACACAAGAATGTGATATTGACATGAATTAAATAACTCGCTCTTAAATAACATGAATTAAAATGACTAGGCACAAATCTATAGGAAAAAAATAGAAAATAAAACAAATAGCCCTTTTAGTTTATTGTTGACTCAAACTACTGTTCAAAACATCACATGCTCAGAAACAAGTCCATCTGTGGCACAATGTCTCCCTCTAGTGTTCAATTCAATCACTGCTGTTTGCATGCCAACCAGCTAGTAATAGCTTGACATACTAAACTTAATCATTTACTTATCCTTACTGTATCTAAAAAGAGATGCTGATATGGAGTCAGGTTCGCGTGATTTGTTAACTGCCAATCTTCCTGTCCAGTTTGCTGTTAGTCGCTGCAACTGGATCATTGAGCCAGTGAGTTCAACTCGAGAGCCAAATCAGTCCGATTCATGAACTATTCATTTTGTAAACCAGATCATTCATAATGTGAGATTAAAAAAAAAAGATTTGTTACGAATCAGACATCGCTACTTCTCACCTGAAAATACCAAGGAGAGCTTGGTTAATGTCTAGATTTCAATTGAATGTTAATATGGGTCTGTTCCTCACAGAAAGTTATCATTTGGCAGAGACTTATGGTAAAGAATCCTGAAATATGATCTTATCACAAGATGAAGTGTTGTAAAATACATGAACAATGTTTATAGACAACCTATCTGTCTGAAGGCTTCAGCACCAGACAACAGCAGCGATGGCGAGGGAGTCGTGCTGTGAGCTGCTACTAACAATGAGCAGGACGGGCTTTTCTGGGTAGGAGATTAAACATCAACTCTCACTGCCAGATTCTGGAAGGTAAATTCTTCAAACAGTGGTATGAGAGGATGTCATGCTGGTCTTTCAGGAGTCACTCCCAACCTATCTGTCTATAAAGCCTATAAAAAGCCTATTCATGTAATTCACAACACTTCATCTTGTATAGATATAGGTGTAGAAATGACACTCACAGGTGTGTAAACACTCAGTGACCGTGGTGGCATCGATCAGGTAACCCTCGCACAGACGACAGGTGATGTGGGCATTGATGTCCCACAGTTTAATCTTCCTGGTTAACATCTCGGGGTTCTGGACAAGAGAGAAAGGGAGGACAACGAGAGGTTAAAAATATGTCACAAAACCACAATCCAAAACTCAAACTGTAGGTTCCCACCAAGAACAATATAATTTTTTTGCACGGTTTTCCATTAAAAGACCTGTATTAATTACTAATAAATACAGTCCAATGATCCGGATCAGGAGGGATTTAGACTGAAAAATAAAGGTTCCAATTTAAGCAGATTTTCTGAGCATTTCCAAAGAAGAACCATTTTTAAACAATTCTTAAAAGAACCATTTGCTTAAAAAAACATTTCACAATCAAGAAATTCCACCATTTGTGGATTGTAAAGGTCCTATGGATGTAAAAATTTTCTTCATGGAACCATTGATGCCAACAAAGAACCTTTATTTTTATGCGTGTATAACCCAACTCATTAAACATTAGGCTGCCTCCATATTTTACATTTTACAAGTGTTGTTTTTCATGTTTTCAGAGAAAAAATGTTTTTCATATGGCCAACTCCTAGTTCCCATTTTAAAGACAAAACATGTTGTTTGTTTTGGGACATCCCAAATGAAGCAGCCAGACGACTCTATTGACCAGTGTTAACCACTGCTGCACAAACAGTGTCAGGACACATGCTGCACATATTCAATACAAAATAAAAAGATTATTCATCATCACACCAGCTGCCCACTGGCAAAATAATTAGATCTATGTTGCTTCAATATTTGTAATTCAGCTTTAAAGCGCAATCTGTGTTGGAATATGGAACCAAGTGGGAATTTTTCTAAAAAGCAATCAGCACACTGTAATCCACTTAAATTTCATGTTATGAATGATCAGAGATTGTCTGGAATTACACATTTCAAATATGAATACATTTTGGTATAAATATTAAGAGGAAGTACATAAATATTGCACAAATCGCCATCCCTAAAGAATCAACATCCCACTTTTAATTCCCTGTCTTGTTGTGCATGTTTAATAATCATATCTACATTTTCTACATATCTACATATATATATAAAATGCTCAATGATAACAAAAACTCTGAATGGTTTCTGTACAATGGATCTGGTTGGAACTGAAGTAATTGCAGAAAAGTGTGTATGAAAGAGATGCACTACTAGCACTGCAATAAGGCTAAATGTGTTCAGTGAGGCATAACCACAGGTGTTTTATTTTATGGCACTTCCTCATAAAAGATGAATTCATGAATTCAGCCACTAGCCATTTTGCAATAACATAATCAGTGCAGTGTGGTGTCAAATGAGGACAGAGAACTGCCATGGGCTGCAGTGAATATTACACGCTCACATTAGTGGACTTCAATAAAAGTTGGAGCTTCAAAGCCATTCATTTACCCATGAGTCTAAATACATTATTCTAAATTTTAAAAAAAAAGCTACATACAAGTATTAAGGCTGAGCATTACACAAGGATTGTAGATCGATGCAGTTTTGAAAACAGATCTTGTGAGTTTTTAGTAAATAAAAGACAAACTGTTACATGGTATGACAAAAGTTTGAAATTAAACGAGCACAAACGAGCTTTGTGAGCTCCAGCAGAGGATGGAGCATTATTATCAATGAATAAGGACTTAAAATTCAATCTGCTGGACTTCAGGTTTCACACAAAGAATATAATCTTTGAATACAAATCATGTGGATTCATTTTATGGGACCTTTTTAAAGCTTAGCAGTATAAAAAAAAAATCACAATTTTTCACCAGTCAAGAAGCGTTGACATTCTGCCAAACATCTCCTTTTATAAAAAAAGGAAAATATTATGAGATTGAAACAACATATTGGATATTTTGTGGTGAACCAATTAAGATTGTTAAAATCAGATTAAACATTGTGCAGCAGCAAGGAAGTGATGCACTTACCCCTATTGCCGCCATGTGTCTACTGCTGTGGGTCTGGCAGCCGGGTTCTTCTGCGAGACACAGGGTGGTGTTAACTCTGCATCCTGTGCTCCACTTCAGCTGCAAAAAACACACAGGCATTTATTTATTTACACACATTTATACACAAAATGATTGCAAGGAAACAGACTATTTTCCCCCTTTGCCTTTCCAGAATGTTTTCAGTAAATAACATTTTCCGTTTTCAAGATTAAGCCAAAATTGCAGCTAGCATAGAGCTTTTTTAATTGGAGTTATTTACAGCTTTCTTGTCAGCCCCACAGCGTTCCTAATCCGTACTTTGGGGTTTACGAAAAAAGTTATTATTATTTTAAAGAAATCATTACGTTTTTACATCAAGGGCACAGTAAATTAATCAAATGTGACAGTAAAGACTTCAACATGTGGGACATGTTTGACATAAATGTAGGAGCAGCAAATCAGCATATGTAATGATGCTGAATATTCAGTTGTGTCATCACAGGACCAAATTACATTTTAAAATAAATAAATTAAAAATACATTTTTGTTGTGTGTGTGGACTTCAACCTGAATGCGTTGCACACAGATTCATGGGGACTCGTATCACCGTGGGGACCTAAATTGAGGTCCCCATGAGGAAACAAGCTTATAAATCATACTGAATTTGTTCGGGTTTTTTTATGTAAAAATGCAGAACGTTTTCTGTGATGTGTGTGTGAGTGTGTGTTCCTTGTTTGGCTATACTTGTCATGGCCAAAATGTCCTCACTTATATAGTAAAATATAAAAAAACTGACTCATGAGGACATTTGACTGGTCCTCACTAGTTAAAAAGGCTTATAAATCGGCCAAAACATTTGTTATTTAAATCTATTGTTTTGCACATGTTTCTGGGATGGGTAGGGGTTGGGTTAGGGGATAGAAAATATAATTAACCTGATATAAAATCAATGGAAGTCTATGCAATGTCCTCATTGTGTGTGTGTGTGTGTGTGTGTGTGTGTGTGTGTGTGTGTGTGTGTGTGTGTGTGTGTGTGTGTGTGTGTGTGTGTGTGTGTGTGTGTGTGTGTGTGTGTGGCCAATGTTAGCAGAACAATAGCACAGCTAAACATAAAATATTGCAACTCACACAACATAATGGAAGAGATAGAGTTCAAAAGAGGACAAATTGTTGGTGCACGTTTCATCTGTGACAGCAAGTCCCTGTGGTGTATCGAGAGTTATAGTATCCAGGGTAATATAGGTAGGATGAACCACATTCAACAGGATTGACTGTCGATGCAAGAGGAAGCTGTTTGAAAGGGACGCAACGCAGATTGTATCCCCAAATAAAAACATAAAACCACAGCTACCTAACTCACTGCAGAAATAAATGCACACCTGCTCTCCTGTTTCCACCAAAACATTTGTCAGAAGCTCCACAGGGTCAATATGCATGGTCGGGCTGCAATAGCCAAACCTTTGGTAACTTGTGCTAATGCCAAATGTCGGTTACATTGGCGCCAAGAGCAAATCTTGACATGTGGACAGTTTGAAAGGTATTGGTATCTCTGATGAATCTACCTTCACTGACTTCAACACATCCATGGGAGTTATGGTGTAATCTACTCTATCTATCATTGATGGCTTGGGCTGCAATATCATGGTATTCCCTACTGTGCTTGATGGGGACACCTACCAATTTAAGCGTTTTATTTTAGTAACTACCTAAATGCTGCTATAAGTATCTGCCACAACAAGCTGAGTTATCGATATTGTCCCAGAATATATTAGTGCATCCTTACAAGAGGTTTTTTTTAAGTTGATGACAATCAGATGCCTTTACTGATCTGCGTTACAATTTGCTACTCTCTAAATGCCCACGCATATGTTTCTTTAAGGCCTGCTTGAGTCCAGACAGAGAGACTCCCAGCCTGGGAGTTTCTGTCTGTTCACTAGCCTGTGAAATTAGTGCACTTAAACCAGAAGACATAAATGTAGGTCATCTCAGGATATGAGTAAGTGCGTATCATCTGAATCACAGCGGATCTAACAGCTCAACATGCAAGAGTAAGCTAAAAAAAAATCAACATGACATCAAAATAAATCCCAAATTACTTCCTTAATACATGTTTCTAGTCTTACTGTGATTGATTCAATGCATGCTATTCAAAACATAACATCATTTTTACTCAATATGTAGAATAATAAAGTGCTCAGCCTCTGAAATTACTTTCTTTTACAAACACGCAGAAGTTTCAACTAACAGCTGACAACTTTTTCAAGATTCAAGCAATTCCCGTAGGATAAAAATCAAGGCCTGGCTCACATTTTTTCATCGGATATTCGTTTCACTCAGAAATATATCACATTATGAAAGTAAAAATGGTTACGAATAACGTTTTATGTCGATCTGAGTAATTCTCTTTGTAAACTTTCACAAAAAATTAGTTACACTCTAGACCTTCCAGTTTACGAACTAAACTTCCTGAACCAATCAACAACAATTCAATCTACCATTGCTGAGGGCGGCACTTTACTTTGCTGTGATACTTTAGTGACATTAAAGAAAACAGATCTCTGTACAGTACAGGAAACAGTGCCCTATCACAGCCTGCAGACTGGAGCCATGTGCATCTCAGTGGGTTTTAAAATAACATGACCAATATTTAGATCATTTCCACACAAATTGACATTGCTGCAAATTGAATCAGTTGTTAGTTTGCATTTGGAGCTTAACCATCATGCTAGGGGGTTGTACAGGAATTGAGCCATGACCGAACGACATCACATCGCCGCTGTACCAAAATCAAACTGAACACACACAACCGTACATTGTGAAAACACTTTGGATTCGAGACTTTGAACAGAAAGTATGTTTTGTATGTCTTTATAGTATAAGCCTATGTTCAATCAAAGCATTTGATCAGCATTACCGTACGGATACAACAAAACCATATATATGTTAGGGAGTGGTGCAGGTAAGACATTACTTTGTAGGCCAAAATGTGGACCCGAGTTAGCATTTTAGCACTTCCGGTTCCATTGTTGCAAAGTTGTTGTTTTTTTAATGGGATTTTATTTAAATGACTGAAATAATGTTTCTGTTGAACACAAGCTCATGACACTTTTACGTTTTATTCTACAACATAAAATACATCAGTATTACCCCACTTATGACAGAGGCTGTCAGGGAGATTCAACATCATCACACTGAAAAAGGTAAGCTTAGTCTGCTTTTACAGACTCATTATGCTCATAATTTTGCTCTTATGAACTAGTCTAACTCAAACACTCTGGGAAAATGTTTTGAGATAAAAACTGAAAGAGTTGGCGGAAGCTCAGTGATGGTGGCATTGAAGTCGAGTGACCGTGGTGTAGTCCGTTTATAGCCTACCTTTAGCTTTTTACTTCTGGCGACTGCATTTAGGTTTCAAAATTAATAAAAGTGGTTTATCTGTGATCTTGATGGGCAAAACATGAAAGTATCATAAACTTTTGTTGATCACAGGGCTTAATTTTTGCGATAATCCAAAAGCCTATGGGAAAATCCTATTGGGTTTATATCGAGGGAACCGGTGTTATGCTACCTGCCGGTTGGTCTACAAAGAGACGTCATACCTGCACCACTCTATTGTGATAAAGAGTTCCAAATAATACATTTCAGAGAATTTGGACAAGATACAAATATTTCACAGAAAAATTTCCAAGATCTTTGTTCAATTCACTTTAAAAACATAAACCCGGCCTAAAACATGGACTTAGCCAAACAGCAATCTTGTTCACTTTCAGTGTAAATTTACACTTAAATGAAGTAGGCCTATGCAACTAAATTACTTGTGTAGTGTCTGTATGAGTTTCCTGTTTTTTTTTTGCCATACATTTAAAAGGATATTTTTGTTTGTTTTTCATTTCCATTGACTAATGCTTGTAATTTTAAAATGGCCAAATACTGGCCAATAATTTGGCCTTGTTTAACAGTCTACAATTAGTTTGCTAACAGAAACTGCCTTTAGGGATGAGCAGCACTCCAGCAAAGGGTCATAGCAAATGCCCTCACCTGACCCGGAAGAAAGGCCGTCTCATATGCCATAGGTGAATATGGTTTTCATAAGAGGGTGTGTCAGACTTTTTCATAGAAATCGTCCCGGCAGTAACACCTAAATTACTAGCAAACTAATTGTAGACTGTTAAACAAGGCCAAATAATTGGCCAGTATTTGGCCATTTTGAAATTACAAGCATTAGTCACTGGAAATGAAAAACAAACAAAAATATCCTTTTAAATGCATGGTAAAAAAAAAAATAGGAAACTCATACAGACACTACACAAGTCATCCACACAAAGACAGAAAACCATAAGGACAACACACACTAAAATAATGCAATAAACATAAAAGTGCCCCTATTATGCTGTTTTAAAGGCTCTTAATTTGGTTTTGGAGGTCTCCTACAACAGGTTTACATGAATCAAAGTTCAAAAAGTTTCCTTTTCTCGTGATATACATTGCACGTCACACTTTTTCAATGATTCTCAAACGACACGACGGATGAATTAAAATCTAAATCCCTCCTTTCCGCAAGCTACTCTGATCTGATTGGCCAGATGATTGTTCTACTGCGCACAGCATGTGTTTCGGAAGCTAAACTACCATTACCATAACTGAACTTCTGCTCCGTCCCTAGGCTTCCTAAAGCTCAGCGATTGTACACACTGTAAAGACAGTAATGGTGACATTGATTTTACCATATCAATCCGAGTGCGAGTCCAATTATGAATCATTGGAAGAACTATCAACCCAAACCTCCATTGCAAGGATGACTTAAGCAGGGAGATATGGTCTCAGTGATACGGTAATCATTTTGAGGAGTTACAACTATGATTCCTCACCATCAGCATTAACAAGTGTATGTCCATCAACAAACCCATGTGTTTATTTCTAATTTATTGCGGTGCACATGCAGGAACTGTATCAATAACAGTGCATACTTTAGCCCAGCACTAATGTGAATGGCTGATGTAACAAACGTTTGTAAAACAAATCTTGCTCCATTCTTTATCTTTACTCAAAGTAGTAAAAACGACAGACAATCTGCATTAATAGTCAATAGTTTTAGGTAACAGTGGCCCACAGCTGCTTAGCAGAAGTATTTCAGTAAGACAGTAATAACGTGAGTCAGCCATTTAGCCAGAAACTTACACAATAAAAGAAAAACACAGCTACGCATTTTGAACACCCGGAAGAAAGTATATACACCAATAATTATTGATATTTACAGGTTGTGATTCTGAGGAGCTGGTCCAAATAAACTGGATACTGACCCTTCTTTAAAGAGCAAGCGTTTTGCGAATCCCGCATGGAACTCGGTTGTCAGTAAAATTACCTTTGAGGGCTGGTCAATTTGTTCGCGGACGGACAATGTACAACACGGCCATGCAAATGTCTTTTCTAGTGACGTAGAACCGTCACATAGTGAGATTCGAAATACAAACAACTCGTATAGGCAGTTCAGTGACAATTCTTTCTTTTGATAAGCGTAATTTATCGTGTACTTTCGACTTTAATGCTTTGCAGAGCTCTTTCATTCACAAACAGCTATATTACACACTGCATGAAAGGGAATATTCAAAAAACCATAAAAGAGGCACAAAATAACAGAAAATGTAACAAATCAGAAAACAAAATGTATATAAAAATAAATTATATGCAATGTCTTCATTATTTTACTGTTTTTCACCATAAATTCCATGTATTACTCAAAAAATTCATGGTTTTCAGTTTAACAGTAAAATTACATAATGTAATATTCAACAAATTTACAAATGTTAACCGTGTATGGTATAGTAACTTGCACCTGTATTTATAGCAATGTAGCGGTTTTAGTGTTTTTTTCTTTAAAAAATTACAAACATTGTTAACAGTAGTCCACCAAAAACAGTTTTTTACACAATTTTTCCTGATGAATTCAAAAGGATTGACGAATTTCACACTTTTCTTTGCTGTAAAAGAACATTGACATTGTTTTGCTATGTTCTTTATCATAAAATATGGATAACAAGTTTGTTTATGCAATTTTTTTGAGCTTGACAAGCCTAGTCACTACAAAATAAATATGAATGGAGAAGAAAAAAGATGTTTCCCTTTTTGTGCTGCACAAAACTTACTCAGGTTAACACTATAAAAATGTGAATATGCATAATACAGCTTAACTATTTAATATAAAAAAAGAAACCAACGAGAGACACCAAAATCCATGTTTGGCCAATGGGCTATGTTAACAGAAAGTGCCTTGAGGGATGAGCAGCACTCCAGCAAAAGGTCATAACAAATGCCCTAACCTGACCCGGAAGAAAGGCCGTCTCATTTGCCATAGGTGAATATGGTTTTCATAACAGGGTGTGTCAGACTTTCATAGAAAGCGTCCCGGCAGTAACACCTTTCGCCCAGTTTCTCACACATTTGCTGTTACAAAGGATCCGCTGTTTTCCATCAGCTCTATTGAAGTGCTCTGGGAGACGGCCGGGCACACAGACGCTGCCAGCTGTATGAAGCGCTCAGTGAGGAGCTAATGAGGCGCCACACTATGACAGACTTACTAAGCGGAGCAGTTTTGTCTCTGGAAAAATGGGTTTGTGTGTGACCCCAACGCTTAAATGAACACGGACCGGCAATCAGACAAAAATAGTGGTTCACGCTTGTTACAAACAGTCTTTTATGGCCTGGTGCTAAAAAAAATACATCAATTGAGGAGTGTCGGGCCTATTTGAGGAGCTGGGAGCGACTCTACGCCTACAGAGCTGGACTATAAGATTGCCGAACAATTGAGATTTACTGATGTCATTCAGCAACCTGATAATACCGCTTTTCAGAGTGCAAGAGCACCTGGCCTAATGAATTATTAAATGACAGATTCAATGAACCTTTACCAAAAAAGCAAAAGCATAGTGGCGGTTACTGTGGAAAAGCAAGGATATCAGATTGTAACTGATATGTGATATGATATCATATTATTGATAAGTGATTAAATACATACATTCGAATGGTAGTCCAAGGTTCTTCCAAGAAAACTGTCCAAACAGCATGGTAATAACTTTTTCGTTAGTTAAGTACAAACATAACAGTATTATGTTCACGATCACGTTCCTGATAACTGTTTAATAGTACACCTAAAATGACTTTACAAACCTTGGAAAACCTTGTTTTGCATAAAAAATATTGATCGATATTAAATCATAACTGACCCCAATTACTTTCTTAATAGTTAATACACAATACTAGTATATTTGTGAATTATTCCACATTACATTAAAAATCAGTCCAACATGTAGGCCTGTAAATTATAACAATAAAAAAAACTAAGCATTTTTTAACAACTGGGTGAAAGTCCAGCCAAAAATACCGCAATAAAAAGGGTCTTACACAAACTGACCCTTGTTACTTTAATAACCAATTAGAAAAAGCCCAAGCCCAATTACTAATTAAAATACTGAAACAGAATCAATGTTGTGAAAAATAGGGCTGACCCCTAATAGACATCTAAACGTTAGTCGACGAGAAGAGGCTTAGGTTAAGTTTAATACTTGTGAGCTCTGACACACTGTTGTTCACTGCCTTCCTTTCGCAACTGTCTTGATAACTTTGGGTATGAAAAATCCTTATAGTGATTTCCATGAGCGCAGAATTGTGATAAGCATTAACTCCGATATGACTGTTCAGACTGAGGTCACATTGCAAAACGGTATCGTATTTAGCAATACATGGAAGTGGCACAAATCGGAATTGACAAGATCAGATTCCAAGTGGTTTGTGCCGTTCACACTGTCATGAAAAAAACAGATCAGAATCACATAGGAGCACAAAAACCACATTTACCTGCAGTCTGACCGTAGCCTTATACTCTGTTTACACTAGTGCATTTTCGTTTTAAAAGGCATAACTTTTGCTACGGTTATGCCTGGCGTCTACACTCCTCCGGAGTTTAACAAAGCTGCCCACATTAGGCTACCAGAACACGATAATAATGGTGCATGTCAACTGGGACAAAGTGAGCAGAGCCGAGCGAGCGCTTTCAATTAATTCCTAAGGAAGTTGAGCTTCACGTCTGTGCATGAGAGTAACAGACCAGAGCCATCTCTCTCAATGGCTCTGTAACAGACCAGACTCGGCGACTGTGTAAACAATAACATGGAGGTGGAACAGCAAGCTTTGCTGACTTTGTTGTCCTTTTTTGCAGCCATTGTGCAGTTAAACTCTGCATTTTATATAATATTGCAGCTGCCAGATGCGCAGAAGGCAAGCTATTAAGAGCAATCTGCAACTATTT
Source organism: Gobiocypris rarus (assembly GCA_023029165.1). NCBI lineage: Eukaryota > Metazoa > Chordata > Actinopteri > Cypriniformes > Gobionidae > Gobiocypris > Gobiocypris rarus. The sequence continues at coordinate 19,524,665 of CM040932.1, forward strand.
ACACTACGTGCCTTATTGTGTGACTGTCTGGAGTCAGGTTTCTCAAGTGGCTATCAAACCCGTTAGATCTCTAACAAACACTAAATATTTCGGACAAGAAACCAATTAGATGGCATCAAAAATATAGTTTGCTTAGCTTTGAAAAATGTATAAAATGGTCTCTTATTAAAATGTTTTTTAAATGTATAAATAATCTTGCTCAAGATATCATATGCCAATTCAATTTTTATTTAAACAAAGTAGTAAGGGAATCACTACAAGAGGTGCAACTAATCAGAATTGTACAGTACCAAAGAGGAAAACTAAATTTGCACAATCCACATTTTCAGTTCAAAGTACAGCCGAACTAAAAATGCAAACAGAAACTGAAAACATTTTTTGTGAACATTGATGGTCATACAGTCTCAGTTTTCTTTCATATGTGTGTGTTGTGTGTGTGGTTAAAAAAGCCTAACCAGGAACTACGGCTGCATTGTGCCTTCTTCCCAAAGCGCATCCTGGTGCCATGTGTTCCCCAGGTAAGCGTCGCACGCGCACCCGGCCATCCACTTGATCTAAAAGAAAATGTGATTCATCAGACCAGGCCACCTTCTTACATTGCTCCGTGGTCCAGTTCTGATGCTCTGCGGCTATTCGGTTCAGTTCGAGTTTTATGCAGTCCTATATGCAACAACGTGCGATGCACTGTATATTCTGACACCTTTCTATCAGAAACAGCATTAACTTCTTGAGCAATCTGAGCTACAGTAGCTCGTCTGTTTGATCAGACCACACGGGACAGCCTTCACTCCCCATGTGCCTCAATGAGCCATGGCCTCCCATGACCCTGACGCCGGTTCACCACTGTTCTTTCCTTGGACCACTTTTGATAGATACTGACCACTGCAGACCGGGAACACCCCACAAGAGCTGCAGTTTTGGAGATGCTCTAAACCATTCGTCTACCCATAACAATTTGTCCCTTGTCAACTTGCTCAAATCCTTACACTTGCCCATTTTTCCTGCTTCTAACACATCAACATTGAGGACAAAATGTTCACTTGCTGCCTAATATATCCCACCCACTAACAGGTGATGTGATGAAGTGATAATCAGTGTTATTTACTTCACTATAATGCCTGGTGTGTGTGTGTGTGGGGGGGGGGGCATGTTTTTGTGAAATATCAGGACACAAATGTGTATAATGACATAGGTATTACAAAAAGAGGGTGAAATATGAGGACGTTCCCCATGTCCTCACTTTTCAAAATGCTTATGATACACACAGGATGAGGTTTTTTTCACAGAAAGTAAACTGCGCAGTCTCCTGTGATGGGTAGGTTTAGGGGCAGGGGCAGTGTAGGTTTGTACAGTATAAAATGCATTACGCCTATGGAATGTCCCCACATTTCACAAAAACAAACGTGTGTGTGTGTGTGTGTGTGTGTGTGTGTGTGTGTGTGTCTACTACATGACAATAACTTAATGTGCACTTCTCTCTATATAGGCGTATCCACTATACGGAGGAGATGAGCGACGTTAACGTCATCTTTGGCACTGACATTGACTCAGAAAACACTAGTTTATCAATAAATGATTAAATGTTCAGAGCGTCTCCTTTCTGTTTTTCTGTCATTCATAATCATTACTTTTGTCTGTGTGCTGTAAACGATGTTAAAATATTTTTCCTAAACCCTGAAATTAAAACCAATTTCCAATACCAACCTCCCAGTATTTAAGTAATTTAATTAATCTCATAAACACGCGACTAGTCGACTAATGTCTTAAAGGAACACTCCACCGTTTTTAGAAATAGGGCTTATTCAACATCTTTCCTACATTTAGATATGTGGGCAAATGCATTTTTGTCTCAGTACATGCATTGTTTTAGATTGGCAGGGTCGCCGCTAGCTTAGCTTAGCATAATGTATGGAATCCTATGTAAAACTGAAAAAACAAACAAAAAAAAACACCTAATTACTTCTTGTGGCCTGCGTATTCACAACGAATACAAATGGCGATGCAGATTAAGACTATAGGCGATATCCTAGGCAGATATTAATTTGGGACTATGGGGAAGCACAGGTGAAGCACTGCTACTTGGTATCATGTAACACATGCACAACATACGCCGGTATGTTGACGGAAGATTGGGGATTTCATGTGTTGCGTGATATCAAAAATGCATTTGCCCACATATTTGAATGTAGGAAAGATGTTGAATAAGCCCTATTTCTAAAAACGGTGGAGTGTTCCTTTAAATGAATGACTAGTTGACTAGAAAAATTTTAATCGGGGGCTAGTGAAAAGTAGTTCAACAAAATTTAGCCCCCAAAAATTCTGGAAATTAACAAAATGTACATGTGGTAACCATTACAGAAGTGTTATAATTGATGTGGCCCCAGACAAGAATGTAAATTCATTTTCAAATAATCCAGCAGTCTGTCATCAATTCTTCCTTAGCAGACACTTTCTTATTAGTCTGTACATCTACAGAAGCCTGACCTTTGCAATAGTGACCCATATCTGAAAAAAATTCAGTTCATCAGATGGGAATTTTTTTTTTTTTTTGTAAAATTGCATTTCTCTTAAATTCCAGTAGTTAAACTCATTTAAAAAAAACATGTAAAATTACACATAATCTGGGTTCATCGGCTTATTGCATGGAATCCTTTAACAAGGCATGCATTGTTGTGCTCTCTAAAAACCCTCGCCAGTTTTACAGGCTATAGGAGGAAATTTTACATTGACTTGGAACTTGTTTGTGTTCCAGAGAGAGATTGCATGTTTGAAGGTTGTCTCCTTGAGATAATACACAAGAAGCACCCAAGGAGCATGCTGACTCTTGCGTAATTCAGAGACTATATCCTGAAAGACTGACAACATCAGATCATATGGTGAACTTTGAGCCAATACCGATTCACATTTCTAAGGATGAGGAGCATTTGTAAACTCAGTGGTTGTCATTTAGGGTCCATTCTTATGAAAAAAAATAAATAAATAAAGTACTTGTAATATGGCATCTGCAGTCATGGTCAGAATTATTCGTAACCTCGGTAAATATGTACGAAGCAGCTTGTAAAAATAAAGGACTGTTAATCATTTGGATCTTATTCCCAAAGAAAAACAAAAAACTACCCTTTTACTGAAGTAAAAGATTTGAAAATAGAGGGGGTCTATTTATGAAATAAATGTTTTTCTCCAAATCACATTGGCCACAATGAACTGCACCCTTTTATTTATTGTTTTTTGCAACCTACTTTTGCCAAGATAACCGCTCTGAGTCTTTTCCTCTAATGCCTGATGAGTTTGGAGAACCCCAACATGAGATCAGAAACCATTCCTCCATACAGAATCTCTCCAGATCCTTCAAATTCCCATCTCCATTTTATGGACTAAAAGAAGTCCATGCACCAAAATTTCAGTCGCTGTTATATTCAAATCTCTTGAATATAAACTGTACCACTTACACTAAACACTACCATAAACCTAACCGATAGTTATAAAAACAATTTACCATTCCATTTAGCTTGCACAAGTCTTTTAGCTTTTTTATTGTACCTTGTGTTTCATGGGACGCGTACCCGAGCAAACGCATTGCCAGGTGAGCTACCAAGCAAATTTACTATATCAGAAAAGCTGTCCATATGGAGCTCGTTATGTGGCGCAAACATTTAAATATATTCTATTATAAATCATGCATTATGGTAGAAGTGTTATGAGGTTTATTGACGATTTTCCGCAATGAAATACTGATTGAGCAATTACATGAGACGGATTTCGGTAAGTTGTACGGCATCTTTTAATATACGTTCTGATGTTTATTCACGTTTATTTCATGCTGTAACTAGTAGTAAAGAGTAAGAGATGACTGGTTCATTTGCGTTCCGTGCTGCTGCTTCGACTGAACTGAGGTTGCTACAGCGATCTGTCCCACCACATTAAAAAGAGCACTGTCACGAAGATATATGGGGCACGTTACCTCATTTCACATATGCACACACATAGCATACATTTATACAAATTTTTGTGAAGCTGGAAAGATATAAAAGGGTTGGGTACAATCAAGGCCGTAACCATGTCTTGAACATTGGGGACCAATTTTGTTATTTTATAAAGCATAAAGAAACAGAACAGTGAACGAAATTGTAGGTCTAGTCCGCCTCATATAGTTTTTTTTCTTAATTAAAAAAGATGTACAATTATAGGTTATTATTGATTGTATATTAAAGTAACACTCCGTTTTTAGAAATAGGGATTATTCAACATCTTTCCTACATTTAGATATGTGGGCAAATGCATTTTTGTTTGTGTGCATGCATTGTTTTAGTTTGGCAGGGTCGCTGCTAGCTTAGCATAATGAATGGAGTGTTGCGTGACATCTCTGCGCCCAAGTAGCATAATATAGTCCCAAATTAATATCTGCCTAGGAAAATGCCTAGTCTTAATCTGCATCGCTATTTGTATTCGTTGTGAATACGCAGGCCACAAGAAGTAATTAGGTGTGGGGTTTTTTAGATCACTTTTACTCGGGACATGCTAGCTGGCAACATAGGATTCCATTCATTATGCTATGCTAAGCTAGCAGCGACCCTGGCAAACTAAATGCATTTGCCCACTTATCTAAATGTAGGAAAGATGTTGAATAAGCCCTATTTCTAAAAAAGGTGAAGTGTTCCTTCCTTTAAGAGCATGGATGTGTGTATTTTGTTTTGTGATTTCACCGGAAAGAATTGATATCCCCGTAATGACATTAAGTGATAGATTGACGTGCTTGTCTGTGTGAAAACTGCACAAGCCAAAAGAGAACATAAACACTGCCTAATTTTATTTTATTGGCCATCTCAATAATTTTGACATTGACAAGCGCCGTTAGACCTGAGGCAGACCAGACTAAAAATTAAGTGGTTACAGCCCTGGGTACAATATATGTAGGATAATTTTCTGTAAAAATGTGACTAAATGTTGTGTAAATGTTAAGACTTCCCTATAACTTGGTATGTTCCGTAGGCGGGCCACGATGTTAAGATGGCCACCATAACATTCAGTAGTCAGGTGTGGTGAGAGTGGCGTGAGTGTGGTCGCAGTACCGCCACTTTAGTCTGTTTGGTACAACAATACTTTTCTACTTTTTGTAAAATAAATTGTGCTTTGAATGATTCCTGCTTGTCACCGGTCACCTCATTGCCTCTAACCGTAAGGTTCATCCACAACAAGGAATCATCATCTTCCTAGCATTATTCCAGCTTATTTGCAGGGTCTGCTTCACACATACCTTTGATTTGGCTCAGGTTTTACATCGCATGCCCTTCCTGACACAACCCAGCAGCACTGAGAGTGCTGGGACACATTTGTGTGAAAAGGAATAAAGTTGTTGATGTTTTACTGCTGTTAATTTCAGATGCAAACTGCAGTGAATTGTATGTATAGGCAAGGCATGTTTTTGGAGTTACCAAAAATCTATAGGTAAAGGCACTTTTTTCCAATAAGCCTATTTTGGAAAAATAAAAAATAAATTGGCTGACTAAATAAATGAACTAAACAGAAATCAAACAAAACTATAACAGACTAAGACTATTAAATCAGGCTTGATACATCACATCAGAAAGACATCTCTTAAAGGGATAGTTCACTCAAAAATGAAATTGCTGTCATTAATTACTCACCCTCTTGTTGTTCCAAACCCATAACACTTTCGTTCATCTTCAGAACACAAGTTAAGATCTTTTTGATGAAATCAGAGATTTCTGTGCCTCCATTGACAGCTATGACAGCTATTGACAACTACCACTTTGACACTTCAAAAAGTTCACAAAGAGATGGTTAATACTAATCTATATGAATTAAGTAGTTTAGTCCATTTTCTGAAGAGACTCGATCACTTTACATGATGAACAGATTGAATTTTTCACATATAAACATTCATCAACTCACAGTTGTTGGTAAACGGTAGCTCAAGCATGTTCACTTGACATGCGAAAACCAATGAGGTTCATTCTTTAACTTGATTCAATTCCTTCGTCCTCGCGTCTTTTCCTTGCGTCCTTCCCTCGCATTCTGAAAGGGTGGAGCTAAGACGTGAGGAAAGGAAGCAAGGAAAGTAAACGAGGATGCACAAATAAGAATTGTGAAGACCCCAAGGTTTATTCTCGTGTGTAACTCAGCATGTTTGAGCTTCCTCAAGAACCAATGAGGTTCATTCTCGTGTGTTACCAGCACATTTGAGCTTCCTCAAGAACCAATAAGGTTCATTCTTGTGTGTTACACAGTACGTTTGAGCTTCCGCAAAAACCACTGAGGTTCATTCTCACGCATCAAGCAGGTTCGGTTGAACTTCTGTTGATGCCTACTGATCAATGTTTTTGTGAATAAAAGCCAAAATTTTATATAAAATGATCGAGTCTCTACAGAATATTTGGACTAAACTGCTCACTTAATATGGATTATTTTTACAATCTCTTTATTAACTTTTTAAAGGGTCAAATTGTCAGTTGTTTAGCGGTCTGCGGAGGGACAGATATCTCAGTTTTAATCAAAAAGATCTTCATTTGTGTTCCGAGGATAAGCGAAAGTCTTACGGGTTTGAGCAACATGAGGGTGAGTAAATGACAGAATTTTTATTCCTGGGTGACCTATCCCTTTAAGAAATATGAATCTGAGCTGATTGAAGCAAATCTAAAGTTTGACATTTTAACAGTTTATGAAGTGAGAGCTGAACCAACCTCAAAGAAACCCTCTCTGAAATCACACTTGTGTCACACACATTATCTGATTTAAAGCCTTCAATACACTGAATCAATTCCATATCATTGTAAACGTAAACCAATACCTCAGCAAAATCTGGGTCAAATTTCACTGGCTCAATTTTAATTTTGTTTTGTTTAACATGACATAACTTCACATCAGTGGGAATAACTGCCTACACTGCTTAAGGCCAGACCACAGGCTTGACCGGTTTTAGAACTTGCTTTTCTGGGTATGCACTAAAAACATGGACAAACTGAAAGGCATTGTTTTCACTGAAAACCATTTAACTGTTGCTGGCACATAAGAGAGGACTGCGCAATAGCCACAGGCCACATGTTTAAGCCAGTCCAACAAAAAGACATTTATAAGTGTTTTAACTTAACAGCATAAACAATATGTGTCTCATGATGTATAAACTTCATCAGGCTATCACACACTTTTAACACTTAGGCTATACAAAAGAACCAGACAATCAGCATGACATTGACTAAGCGGTTATTCATGCATTAATGAAACATCATCTGAATGTTTGACTCACTAGTTATGTCTGCAACTATGATTATAGACGTGAATCTCACGAAAACAGTCAAGAACATGTTGTATTTCAGCCCAAAACCCAAAAGATGATGTTTTTTTATGGCAATCTTCTTTTTAGCATGGTGACATTATTTTAATTCGCTTAATTGTCATTACTCAATGGTCAATCTAAATCCTGACATGCTAATGAGATTTACGGGAAAATTAGATTAATTGTCATGAAAATATTACAATGTGGCAACACTAAAAATCTTAATGGTCCTTAAAATAGACTTAAATATCTTTACAAAGATATTACTTTTTTGCTTTTCAGTTTGTGCTGAAATTGAACCCATTGACAGGTTGCATGATTCACTATAGTAGAAAAGGCTGTACTGTAAAAAAATTAAATAAAAAAGAGGCCTCAATGTAATCAACATGACATGAAGGTGGTGTCATTGGATCAAATACACCAGAACACATTTTATATTTTAAGATTATAACACTCTAAATCAACACACCACATCTGGACATATATAGCAAAACATGCTACACTGGTCAACGTGATTTTTAGAAGCCAGAGCGCAGAATTTCATTGAAATATCACAGCTAATTCGTAGCCAAAGAAAGAAAGAAAAGATCAATGTGGACGCCAACCAATGTCCAGACCTGACAACTCCATATGTCCATCATGTAGGGTTGGAGATCCCAGGGGGTATAAGGAGACAGGTCCTCCCACAACTTTGGGACAACAGAACATTTTCTGTACTCCAATCAATACTGTAACAACGATATCCTGTGTGTCGTCCCCCCAGCTATAAAGTAAAGCATTCATAAAAGTGAATCTCAAAACACATGAACAAGGACTTGTTGGTTGTTCCTGCTCCATGAGTCTGGGGTGCAGGTTTGCACATGCTTCCCCAATAACCCTCTGGGCTTTAACTTTTTCTCTGGCCCAGATTTCATTTTAGCTTGCATGCAAACCTGTCAGAGCATCAAAACACCAACTTTCAACACAGAGATGGGTATATGATGATTATGATGGTCAGGAAGCTATCAAGAACATTCCAGGCAGGAGGGAGAGGAGAACTGACCAACACAAGAACTGTAACCAGACACAGGAGTGAATGCTTATGAAACTCCAGCTACACTAATTTACACTTTTTCCCTTCTTACAAAAGATGACCCCGGTTAGGAGCTGCAGGGCCCGGTGTCGCCAAACACACACGCACACACACACACACATTTACACACGCATACACACACATACAGCACGACCGCACAGATAACAGCACGTATAGCCATGCAGAGCTGCCATCAAGCGGAAAAAAACACAGCGAGAATAAATGAAAACTCCCCGTTTGTCGTCCGAAAGAAAGCTCGGGAGAGGCATACGTGCAATGATCAGCGGGTATCGTTTCAAGTTTAAAAGAACAAACCTGTTTATGGCCACAGCGGTCCGCTGGATATTGGGTTGAATCCGAGTTAAATCCACTATCAGTAAAACAAAGAGGCGAAAATGTCCGGCCAATGCCGAAACAGGCCGAAGCAGCGCACCGAAGAGCACCGCTGCGCATGCGCAGATTTTAAGAAAGGGAGGAGGGGTATCTGAGAGATTAAAACCATTGGATTATACTTTCTTTAATGTGTTTCATTCATTTTAAAAGTGACATGGATCTTGGTAAATTACGTTGAGTGATTATGCTAAAGTACGACTTTTAAAATAAATTACATAATATAATAGATTTGTATTAATTTATCCTAATTTGAAATAGACTAGTCCTACAATTAAAAAAAAAGAAAACCCAAGAATATGGTACTCTTTGGTCTCACGATTTTTTTTCTAAGAATTTGAGACACAAATCCCTCAATATATAAACAAATAGCACATCAAATATATATAAGATTTTGGCGTATCCCATGGATGAATAACTGTTTCCAATATTTAGCAAAATGTTATCATTTTGATGTATCCAATTGATTGTAGTAAAAACTTCTAATTATTAACTAATTATAATTACCAATAACAATATTTAAGACAATATTTGTCCCATTAGAAAACATTCCTTAAACTTGTGACACATTGGAAGCTTAAATGAAGTAAACAATTTTCTTTAATTTCGTAAGAAAAAACTATAAAACATTTTCCCTTTAATTTATTGGAAATATTATGTTGATATAAAATAAACAAGTTAATTAATAACTACAAACCAAAATGTGGTTCCATACCCAAATGAGCTGCTGATGCTGATGATGACGATGATGCTGATGCTGCTGCTGCTGGCTGCTGCTGCTGCTGATGATGATGATGATGATGATGATGATGATGATGATGATGATGATGATGATGATGATGATGCTGCTGATGATGATGATGATGCAAAAGTAAGTTATGTTGAAGTTAAAAGTTAAGTTAAAGTTAAGTTATGCTAGGCCTAATAAACAAACATAGGCTTATAGCTAGACCTGGATTAATAGTCTTTGCATGAGATGACACTGATGTAAATCAAAAGTGTTGACGTATTTCTTAGAATCAGGTTGTGTTGGTTAAATTTTTAAAATAGCCCACTTTTCCTGATGCTGACCAAACTTCAGACAGATAAACGGATGGAGCTTCAGGAACCCGACTGGCGCTATGACAGTGAGTCACGCGTTGAAGGGAGTGGTGATGTGATTGGGGAGTGGATGTCGTAATGTTGAAGGCGCCTAACAACTCTCATTCGCCGGCTTATGCGAAACCAAAACCATAACAATAGTCTTTATTTGGGATACACTGCTCTTGAATGAGTTTACTACCCGGAAACGCTTGCAAATAAACGCTTTCCAAATGGATACACCGTTCAGGACTTTTTGGATTTTAAAGAGTGTTTGAAACTCATTTGATGTGATCTGGTTGAGGTTCGGGTTTCTCGTCATGGATGATGGAAGCGCGGAGACTGAAGCGCTCATCGGGAGATCGAGTGAAGATGTTCGGTCTCACCTGGACGGAAGAAACGGTGCAGCCGAGTTCAAAGTTTACAAAAGGAGATGGTTCATCCTATTTGTACTTTGCCTGCTAAACTGTTCTAACGCAATGGTAGGATGTTATAACCATTCCTTTACAAAGTAGCTTAATTACCCTAATAATAGCCTGAATGTCAAAACTAAAGTTTACTGAATTTCTACACACTTTAAAATCGACTTTCTTAATATTTCTGGTATTGTAGGCTATGTAGGCTACACGAGTAATCGATTCGGTGCACGTTGTTCCAAAAGCATTGATTGCCTTCGTCATCTTTCATCAAAATGTTCTCTCCTTTTTTTAGTAGGCTAGTAAAAATTTGCAATAAGAACATGTGAATAGATCTGAGGAGATATAGAATAAATTTGAATTAATTCTCTAGAACAACTTTCGTTTACTTTTTACTGACGTCACGAAACCCCTCCTTCAAAGACCTTCAGCCAGTTTTGCAAAATGAAATTATCATTTAGGTTTTGTTGCATTTAGTTTGTCTTTTAGCTTTCACCTAGTGTATTCATATTTAACAAATATACACAATTTAGTCTTTTTCTTCCATGCATATCCACATTTTTGTCCAATAAATGTTTCCACTGAGAATGTCCCTGAACCACCTGCCCCTGACTTGTACTAGCAATAACTGTAATGTAAACTAAAGCATACTGGCATTTTTTAGGCTTATGTTCAGTCGGTATATGCAAAAACTGACCGTCACAATTGCAGATAATTTGATCTGCATGTCATGTTGTAAATTGATTTATTAGACCTGTAGCTCAACTCGCCCCATGTATCTGTGATTTAGGAAATGTTCACACGCTCCACTAGGGGCTTCGGTCTACAGGGTCATAACAGGGTCTCCCTAATAGCCCAGCTGTAGCAGGACATGGATATGTCCCCCTGAGGCTATTATCTCTGAAGAGGGCGTGTGCCAGAAAGGGTCTTGTCAATCTTAATTACGCACCCGTGGCTCCAGTGGGACTTGTCATTTGCACGGACACCATTGTACATGTGTTACAAGGCAAGACGTCCAAAGCTGTTCATCTGAAATACGAGAAATGTACATCTTGTCTTGGCACACTGTGTTAAAGCTTAGCAGATGGTGTAATTCTGGGCTTATTTAAAGATTACAATCTTGAGGAAATCTGATAACGGCCTAAACCTGTAGATGTGGTACCGGATTGTAGTCCCATGCATGTGTTAAGAAGGAATTTTAAAGTACAATCAGCAATGGCAGTTTATTTTAGGAATGCATCTCATGTAACACTAAGTGCACAATGAATTTCTACACTGACTGTGAAAACAGCATCTATGCATTTGGAATAATGTGAATCAGCGTCCCAGTAAGTTGTGCAGTGGTGCATGAAACGACTGTATTGTGCACAGGATCAGCTGACTGCCATCTGTCACGCTGCTGCATACATATAGTATTCCTGATAGCAAACAAATAAAAGGATTTTGTGTGCAACTGTGTAATTGAACAATCAAAAACAATGCAAATAATGCTTTTCAGGGGTGTAACATACTTGAAGTCAGCATGAAATGAAAGTTACGTATATCTGAGGGAAACGGCTTCTCAAACCAGAAAAACTGTAGGGCGGGAGTTGGTTTTGATTGGATGGCTGTGGTTTGCTATTGCTGTGATGTCATGTGAGTGACAGGTTGTCCCGTCCTCGCGCCAGTAAACATGTCATCAGAGAAGAGATGTGCTGCAAGAGGGAGGGGAAGATATTTTGATTAAAGATTTTGAGAGAACATGAAAATTATGTTCATGGATAAATCATATATAATAAATACTGCAATATTCCATAAAAACAAGAACCATTCATTTTCATTTTGACTACTCTAGTACCTTTGAAAGTGAATACAGTTACTAAATGACATTATTCATTAAACTTTTATATTTTAAACTCAAGTATAATTTTTCAGGCCAGTTTTACCCCTGCTGCTCATTCACACTGTGTTTGTCACATTTAGCTCATGTGAGGGGCCCTTCTGACCTGTGGTTTCTGTTTTTTGCAGCTTCAGCAGTTAAATGTTGAACTGAGACTTTGTCATATGAGCAAGCCGGTCTCATGAACTTCGTTCATTTTATCAAATCTGCCAACAGCAACAGAAATAAAGTATTGTCTTATATGTTGTATTGTTGTGAAGAATGCGTCTGTATAACTCAATGTACACAATGTAGCTATACCTTTATTTTTATTGTGTTCAATTTCTCCACAGGCATGGCTGACCTTTGCACCCGTGGCCGACCAGACAGCACAGTATCTGCAAGTCTCTCTAAATTTGGTCAACTGGCTGTCGCTAGTCTATGTACTGGTTGCCATTTTCTTCAGTTTCATCACAACATGGGTGCTGGACACACTGGGACTGCGCTTCTCGGTACACAGAGCCATTTTACTCTCTACTATAAGCAATAAAGCAAACCTAGTTAAAGCGATAGTTCACTCAAAAATGAAAATTCTGTCATCATTTACTCACCCTCAAGTTGTTCCGAAAAAAAATACTATGGAAGTCGATGGGGCAGAATCTTTTTGGGTGAACTATCCCTTTAAGTTGAAAAACAAATAGGACTACATGTAGTTTTTGCCAAATACCATTATTAAACTTATTGTTCCTACTGTAAAAGTACATTTACATTTAGGCATTTAGCAGACGCTTTTATCCAAAGCGACTTACAACATAGGAGTACAGGAAGCGATCGGTCATGAATAGGCGCAAAACGCAAAAAGTGCCTTAAATACCAAGCTTTGGATATCACATAGAATAAGCTTAAGCTAGAATAAGGAAGGAATAAAAGAGAAGAGGTTTTTTTTTTTTTTAATGATAAGTGTTCACGGAAGAGATGAGTTTTTAGCTGTCTTTTGAATGATGACAGTGATTCTGCCATCCGGATGGAGGTAGGAAGATTGTTCCACCAGCCAGGAACGGTGAATGAAAAGTTCTGGAGAGGGATTTCATGCCTCTCTGTGATGGTACCATAAGCCTCACGCTCCTTACCTGAGCGAAGGCTTCTGGTAGGGGTGTAGACTCGTAGGAGCGAGTCGAAATATGCTGGTGCCGAGCCTGTGGTGGATCCATAAGCGAGTGTCAAGGCCTTGAACTTGATGCGGGCATCAAGTGGCAGCCAGTGCAGAGAGATGAAGAGAGGTGTGACATGGGCCCTTTGGGCTCATTGAATACAAGACGTGCTGCAGCATTCTGAATCAATTGAAGAGTTTTGATTGCACACGATGGAAGACCAGCCAGAAGCGCATTGCAGTAGTCAAGCCTAGAAATGACAAGGGCCTGGACGAGAAGTTGTGTTGCATGCTCTGTAAGGAACGGTCTGATCTTCCTGATGTTGTGCAGAGCAAACCTGCATGATCGAGCTGTCTTTGAAATGTGGTCTTTGAAGGACAGCTGGTCGTCAAAGATTACTCCAAGATTTCTGACCGACCCTGAGGGGGTAATCAGAGATGAACCTTGCTGGATGGTGAAGTTGTGTTGTAGAGTCGGATTGGCAGGGAAGACGAAACTCAGTCTTAGCCAGGTTGAGCTGAAGGTGGTGTTCTTTCATCCATGCCGAGATGTCTGCCAGACAGCTTGAGATGCGCCCATTTACTGTGGGGTCATCTGGTTTAAATGAAAGATAGAGTTGAGTGTCATCAGCATAGCAATGGTATGAGAAGCCATGTGCCTGTATGATGGGTCCCAGTGACGTAGTGTAAATGGAGAAGAGTAGAGGTCCCAGCACTGAGCCCTGAGGAACCCCCGTGGTCAATTGATGTGCTTTGGATACCTCACCTTTCCAGGCAACCTTGAAAGACCTACCTGTGAGGTAAGACTCAAACCAGTGGAGTGGAGTCCCTGTGATGCCCAGTGATGAGAGGGTGGACAGAAGAATCTGGTGATTCACTGTGTCAAATGCAGCAGATAGATCGAGGAGGATTAGGACTGATGATCTGGAAGCAGCTTTGCCATCCGCAGGGCTTCAGTGACTGACAGTAATGCAGTCTCTGTTGAGTGGGCCTTTTGAAACCTGACTGGTTAACGCCCAGCTGATTTGACTGTGAGAGGAAAATGAAACCTGGTTGAGAACAACCCGCCAAGTGTTTTTGCTATGTAAGGCAGGAGAGAAATAGGTCTGTAGTTCTCTAGAAGTGATGTGTCTAGAGTGGGTTTCTTAAGCAGTGGGGTGACCGGGGCCTGCTTGAATGTGGTAGGGAAAAGCCAGTGCTGAGAGATGTGTTGATGATGTGTGAGTGCTGGTAGAAGTGTGGGAGAGATGGCTTGTAGAAGGTGTGAGGGGATAGGATCTAGAGGGCAGGTGGTGGATGGCTGGAGAGGAGAAGTTTAGATACTTCTGCCTCAGTGAGTGTAGAGAAGGAGGAGAGAAGATGTTTGGCTGTGGGTGTGGCTGATCTAAAATCCTGTGTGTGTGGGAACTGACTGCTGATGGTTGTAGTTTTATTTGTGAAGAAGTGGGCAAAGTCGTCTGCAGATAAGGAGGTGGTGGGAGGTGGTGGAGGTGGACAGAGGAGAGAGTTGAATGTTCTGAAGAGTGTGCGTGTGTTAGAGGTGGTGTTGATTTTGTTGTGGAAATATGAGGATTTAGCTACATGGACATCATCTGAAAATGATGAGAGCAGAGATTGATATTTACCCAGGTCAGACGGGTCATTAGATTTTCGCCATTTTCTCTCTGCTGCCCTTAGTTTTGTCCGGTGTTCACGAAGAACATCAGATAACCATGGGTTAGCAGGAGTGGGGCGTGCTGGCCTAGAAGACAGAGGGCAGATACTATCTAGACAAGAAGTTAAAGTAGAGCATAGAGTGTCTGTTGCAGTGTTGACATCCATGGATGAGAACTGTGTGGGTGAGGGAAGAGAGGATGACACAGCGGAGGAGAGATGAGAGGAGAAAGAGAGCGAGGTTTCGTCTGAAAGTAAATAGTAAAGCAATTATGCATCTCTTTTTTTTGGCAGTGTTGACTAATATTACAGTTTTATTCAATATAATTGTAGTATCTGTGGTATTTTGACAGAAATTTTGGTTAGGCCTACTGTAGTGTGACACCATGCCATATATATATATATATCTTTTCAGGGTTTTTTTTAAACATATCTTCAAACTTACCAACGCCACTTTTTTCTTGAATTGCAAAACTTTTTTATGTATGTTTGTTGTACAGTCATTAGATTCACTGATGTTGACTGCCACCCAGTGGCTACCTCAGTGCAGTTTTTTTGTTAAAGTGCTTTGAAACGTGCAGCATTATTCAATGTGTTGATGTCATTTCCACTGAAACAGGAAGACAGGGTCGGACATATCAAACAGCTCCTCCCCTTTTGTAAAAATAGCCAATAGTGTTTAGTTTATGTCACAGCTTGGCCAGAGCCGTTGAGGTCAGTAAAGCTGCAGTTTACTCCTAACATCTAACCGCTTCTCCTCCTTAATCTCCTCCATAACGCTTTAAAATACAGCATTCTGTCCACAATTCAAATGGGTCAGACGTTTCTGGGTCTGCAAAGACTTACAGATATGATCCACTCTGTGCTATTGCGTCTTCGGACCTGAGCAGGTTGTGCGCGCTGCGGCAGCTTCCGTGTATATTTTTAATGAAGGAAGCAGCTTAGGATGCTTCAGATTCAAGAGAGCATTTGATTGGACTGGAAATCTGATGAGAAGCTGTGCAGAGTGATGTCATCAAAATAATTGCAATTGTAACTAAATTTTGAATGCTTATAGCTTCTATATGCATATTTTTGTTATTGTATTGGAGTACACAAGCTTATTGATAACAGTAAGGCTAACATATTCATACTGTAAGCCAAAAAAACTTCCATTTTGATTTCACAGGGACTTTAACAGAGAGTAATTGATGAACAAACACATAAACGAAGTGGGGAAAATAAGTTGAATTATAAATATATCATACATAGCATTATATTATTAATAGGTCTTTATGCCTTCAAGCGTGCGTTGATACTAGCCCACGTACAGTCTGCAACCTACCTCAATTTACCAACTATTTAGCGACGATTAAAGTTAGCTCAAAAGTTAGTGTACCTGTCATATTTTAATAAAAAATTGAATTGTGTTTTTTGAGAAGCATACATTATCCCTAACAAAAGATCCATCCATTTTATCTCCTTTAATATTTAATATCCTATCCTATTTATTTAAAACCTTTATTATTATTCATTATTATACTGCTTAAAATATAATTTTTCCACTAAAGTTATCAAACACAATACATCATTGGGATGTGGTGGGAAAGACGTGTTCATAGGAAAAATGACAGATTGTTCCTATGGTGGAAAGTGAAAAAGACATCCACAGGGTCAAAAGAAACAGCCTTTTAATTTTCTTTCTTCCTATCTTCTGAAATGCAGCTAATCATGGGCTCATGGCTCAACATGTTGGGCAGTGTCCTGCGTTTCGTTGGCGTGCTGAGCTGCATCCCAGAGCGGGCCGTGTTCCCTATGGTAATGGGCGGCCAGACGCTGTGTGCCTTCGCCCAGCCTTTGGTCATCTTTGCCCCCACCAAGCTGGCAGCTCTCTGGTTCCCTGATCACCAGAGGGCCACAGCTAACATGATGGCTTCCATGGGTAACCTATTCACCCACAGCTCATGTTTTATATGGTATTTATTTCTATGAATGCAGAATGGTAATATTCTCCTCTTTTGTTTTCCAGCAAATACTGTCGGGTTGCTCTTTGCGAATATCTTCTCTCCTATGATAATTAGTTACACCAATAATTTTTTTATGCTGGTAAGACTGCTTAAGTCAGAACTTGGTCACAAACGAATTTCAATTATTTTATGATCTCTAACAGTCCCGTCGTTCTGTCTGGGTTGTAGCTCTTTATAAATGCTATACCTGGCACCGTAGCCTGTTTCCTAGCAACAGTGGGGATCCGTGAACGCGTTCCCCCGACACCCCCCTCCGCCAGCGTGGTGACCTCCAGCTCTGAACCTTTTCTACAGGGGGTGAAACTGGTACTACAAATACATACTTCTGAACAAACTGACATGGCATACAGATCTCACAACAACTCTTTACTTTACTAACTAGCATTTTTCAGAAATGCATGAAACAGCCTCTGATTAAAGGTGGCTTTTAGTTGCCTGTCATTCTGTACGGCTGTCTGAGATTCACTGTATTCTGTCACTTTTATTTACAGCTACTGACGAACAAAGCATATATGGTCCTGCTGGTGTGTTTTGGTTCGGGAATAGGAATATTCACTTGCTTTTCCACCTTGCTGGAGCAGATACTTTGTGTTAAGGGCTACTCAAATGTAAGAACCTCAACCCAGGATTATTGGCAAAAAACAAAACAAGTTTACCTCAAACTGTGAAGCCAACCTGTGCCATGATATTCAAAATAACTAAAATCAAATGTTTAAACGTTAAAAGTTTAAAAACACTTAAAAAACACATGCCTCAGCTAGTCAGGGCACTGATCAGGGAGTCGGCCATTTTAGGAGCTGTCTCAATCGCAAAATACATCCAGTGCACTGAAACATTCACCCCCTGAAGGATGGATGGATGGATGGATGGATGGATGATTGGATGGATGGATGGATAGATGATTGATTATTAGTGTTGGCTTTGTCAAGTCAAATTTTTTATTTTATCTCTGTATTTAATGTGACAGGACTTTGCAGGACTGTGCGGTGCAGTTTCCATTGTTTTCGGTGTTCTGGGTGCCTTTCTCCTGGGCCTGTACGTGGATAAGACCAAGAACTTTACAGAAGTCACTAAAATAAACATGTGTCTGACATCTGTGGGCTGCTCTGTTTTTGCTGTGGTGAGTATAGTGAACGATCTCAGTGTTGTTAACGAGTGCTTGAGCTGAGATGTTGTCGTCCTGCTGTCCATCAGGTTTCCCAGTTGAGTGAGCAAAAGTTCATCATTGGTGCAGTATGTACGTGGTTTGGTCTGTTCGGGTACTCTGTATATCCCATTGCCATGGAGCTCGGAGTTGAATGCTCGTACCCTGTGGGCGAAGCAACATCCTCTGGACTGATCTTTGTATCTGGGTAAAAAAAAATTCTTTATACCAATTCTGTGGCTAAAGCTCTTAAAATTTGTATAGACTGAACTCATGTGTTTAATGTGATGTTAAATCAGACAAATTCAGGCCGCCCTCTATTTGCTGCTGCTTCAAGCTCTGGCCACACCAATAGCAGATTCTTCAGTATCTGTATGTGCAAGTGGAGCTGATGCCAATTTGAGCTGGACAGGTGAGTTTTGCACTTATTTGAAATGATTCACATACTGTTTACTGAAAGATAGCATGCCGTGCACAGTGGCAGCATTCCAATGGCGATTAATTTCCTCCCTGTATACCGTCATGACTTCCACCACCCAGATAGCAGACAAACACTGAATCAATGTTGAATCAATGTTAATGCATCAACTAAAATATAATTGAATCAATGTTGAAATTTAACATTGATTTTTCATCAGGTTTGCACCCTGAAATAATGTTATTTCAACGATGAAAAATAGATCAAGATGGGCATAAAATCACTATTTTTTCAACTATAATTAAATCATTTATTTAACACTGAATCAACATTGAATCAATGTTGATGCATTGATCAAATTATCATTGAAAAAATGTTGAAATCTAACATTGATTTTTCATCAGGTTTGCACCCTGAAATAATGTTATTTCAATTATGAAAAATCAATCAAGATGGGCATAAAATCACTATTTTTTCAACTTAAATTAAATCACTTATTTAACATTGAATCAACATAGAAACACTTTAAAATCAATCTTGCTTTATGTACAGCAGGATTCTATGCCAGTTAATTGTCTCTTTATTTTATTCCTTTCAATCAGAGACCATGTATGGCTGCAATTGATATGATTTTGAATCAAAAAGTCACTCAAAGTAAACAACATCCTTCAGTTCACATGCAAATGTATTTATTTATGCCCCACAATTACAACAGGAAATCCCACATTGTCTTAAAACAATTACATCTGAATTTATAACACAAATGCCAGGAGAAGAGCCTGGAAAAACATGACAACCTGCATCTGCAAAATGGAAGTAATACAAATGGAAACTTGCCAATAAAGACAGAAATGGGACAGTACTACTGAAAGAAAGAAGGTAAAAGAAAGAATTAAATACTCTAAACTCTGGGGTTTCCACCATGACCAATGCCACTAAGCCTTTCAGGGGCGTAATGGAGCCATTTTTGCAGCAAAGAGAAACTCAGAGGCCTCCTTTTATCAGCATTCACTTGTAAGGCATCTAAAACAACAAGAAGTTAGTACATATTTGGAAGTTTGATTAATTAAACATTAAAAATGTACTACAATATTATGTGAAACTTGAAATTTTATCAAAATCTTTACATCCCAGTTAAAACTCACTGAATTTAAATTGAAAGCTATTTAATGAATTTTAGTATATACTTTTCCCTTTAAAGCACCTGCAGACACACAGGAGGAATGAATGGAAAAGCAAAGTGAAATCCGATGTTTTATCTTATAGTATTATTATATTTAATAGTAAAGAAATAAATAAAAGTGTGAAAGTGAAACAAGTAAATTAATGATCAAGTAGCTAAATTAATAAAAGAGGAGCTGGATAAGCTACACAGTGTTTGGAAGAGATTATTCATTTACAACACGAACTGGAGGCGCAAGTTTGCTACATTTCTGCAGTTTGATATAGCTGCCTACAGTACTAAAGATCTCACTCTTTTCTTGCCGCATTAAAGATGAAATTGGAATTATTTAATTGTGGTCGCCACTCGTGAGGGTATCGCACAGCTGAAGCAGAGCTATGAACTGATTGTCTTATTTCCCCTCACCGCGCTGATATGCCAATCAGTTCGTAACTCAGCTTCAGCTGTGCGATACCCTCACGAGTGGCGACCAGAATTACTGCCATGACAGAAATTCATCTAGCCGTCCGATCGCCTCTCGTTTCTACACTGTACGAATATGGGATGACCGAGTATGAATGGTACAATGAATGCATGTACGGCACCATTTCCACAAATACACATCTTATTTGTTCCACGCACAAATCATTTTGATACTAAAATCGTCCCATAGACAAACACCTCACAACAAACGACGCATGACAAAGTTAAAAATTGGCCCGAGCCAAATAAGAGTTGCACGAGTCAGAATTCGGTTCGAAATCGCATAAAATCACAGTATATGGCAATCTTAAGAAATAAAGATGAATAAAAATATGATAGGGTTTGGTGAAAAACAAAATGAAACTCAATGTATTAAGATTATCCTGGCCACTGGTTGTGTACGAGGGCGTTCACGTGACTCTATCGCAGTTCACTCTGACTCGCCCAGAAGAAGCACAAAAGTTGTAAGAAATAAATAAAAATAAAAACACAAATGAAAATTGAGATGCATTTTGTTAATATTTTGTACTTACCTCTGAAAAACACTGTCGCTGTCCTGCGTCTGTTTTTTTCATGCTTGAAGTCTGTTAAATTGTGCTTTGATCTGATTGGTGGTTGGCAGCCAGATTAAAGCTGCATTACTGCTACCTACTGGATTATTTTGGGCGCATTCAATAAGAGAAAATATTCTAAATTCTTTATTAACAGTCACAAAAATCTTTATGTGACAGTCATTATATATCTCGTTGCTTGCGCTGTATAGCTAGCAGAAAAAAATTGGGGATTGGAGATGTTTTACATGATGGAGGAAATTTTAAAACAATAATTAAAACATTATTAATAATACTAATGATAATCAACTGGTGTATCTCATTGAGTTCAATTTATGGTAGGAGTTCTTTGAAAATCCATACACTCGTTGGAGGAGATTCATCCTTTGAGGATAATGAATGTTCACAGAAATGTACCCAATTGATTTGGATTTGCTTTAACGTGTTGAATGACGGGACAGATAGATTGATAGTAGCTAATTAAGTCTCACCAGTGGAGAATTAAGCTCACCAAAAATCAACATTGATTCAGTGTTTGTCTTTTCAACACTGGAAAGCATGGAATTTTCAACATTGATCCAATATTATTTAGCATTGAATTTTCAACATTGGTCCAATATGTTTTTAGCATCGGATTTTCAACATTGATCCAATATTACTTAGCATTGAAATTTCAACCTCAACCAAAATTATGATTCTGATGGAATTTCAACATTGACTCAATGTCACAATGCTATCTGGGCATGCTTTGCAAGTCTAGTGTCATGGGTTAGTGCAGTTTTCACTTCATCTTTCCAGCTAATCTGAATCCTGTGTGGGTACTAGTGAAAACATAAAAAATTGGAACATGTCCAAATGAATCCAGCCTTCTGGCTTTTCCTGGTCGGTTGATGAGTTAATGATAGAGTTGGGCTGAGCTCCAAGCATTCATTTGTTTCTCTTTCTCTTTCTCCTATTTGCACACTCACATACAAACACACATTGATAGTGCCAGTGCTGGTGATGGCAGGCCTGTGTGCTCTGGGCACCTGCTGCTTTGTTGTTTTTTTCCACACGGATTACCGGAGGCTCCGTGCGGAAGCCGCAGCCTCACCAAAGACAGTGACAGACCAGTCAACAGGAGGAGACACCTGGGCAAACAGCACTGATGCATAAAGAGACAGGCTGATCTGACAGGCAGAGAAACCACTGATGACAGTGTTTACGCACACTTTGAAAAGACTTTTACCTCATTATAACTGAAAATGTGCCTTAAATACTAGTTTGTTTTACTCTGAAGTGGTACCATCTCAACTGCCATTAATGTTACATAAATCCTCATTACACACAAAGAGATTTCTGTTTCCTTAGAAACAGAATAGATAAAAGGTACAAACTTTTAACCAATACCAAATAATTTATGCAATTTTTATCTCTATGTATAAACGTTTTTATTGCATTAAAGGGTACAGAAAGATTTCTAATTGTAACACTTAAAGGCATTATTATTTACAATATTTTATGAGGCAAGAATGTAGTTGGAAGTTTAAATTTAATAATAAGGCAATTAGTTATTTTATGAAGTTAGATATTTGAGTGCAATAAAATGTCCATAGGACTGACTTTCTATCTTAAGTAAGATTTCTGGGTTTGAGTAATCATTCTGTTTAAAGCTATGCTATTGTTGCACAAATTGCAGATTTATGCAATACTCAAAGTTTTGTACGACTGTTAAACGGTCTTGTTAATCAAATAACTATGGTACCAAGTGTGATAATGTACTACAAGCTGGTAATTTACACAAAATTAACCCCCAAACGGGTGCTAAGGACCCATTCAAAACACTGTACATTATTCCTTACCAAATGACTGTCTATTTGACCAAAGCATTTGCTATTTTTTGTTTGTATGTAATAAAATTTTATACAATCCAGAATATTGTTTATGGAAATGTAATTGTTCACTCGATACATTTGATCTTAATCATATGAACAGCTCACAAAACAACTGTCAATCATACCCAAAACAAGCAAACGTTAGTCCACAATGATGTTAAAAGCTTATTTTTCTTTTCACACTAAGAACAACCAAACATCATTGATTTGACATGGATTTGCTTTTGTAAAAACCAAACCTCTAATAATCCACAATCTGATATGGTGAGATGCATGCAAGAACAGGAGACATGAGGGCTGTTTTTTTTTTTGTTGTTGTATTTTTGTAAAAAAAGAAAAGGAGGAAGACTTTTCATCGTCCAAAACATGGCATTACAGTGGCAAAAGACCTCAATCTGCTTTACAGAGGAAAATCATTGATAATGCAGAATCACTTGTAATCCAACTCGACAACCATTTTTCGATCGAAATGACATAAAACGCATAAAAACACAGCCGAGCAGTTTCATACCATGGTTGCGCTTCATCATGGATTTCTAAACGCAGGGCATTTTAAAAAGATCTACAGTTACCACAGAGCCAATGACAATGGGTTAAAAAAAAAGAAAAAGATAAACAAAAAAGAAACACTACAGAAACATATCAAGGGCCGCAAAATAGGTCTTACATTTCCCAATATCACTACTAAAGAAAGCCGATGACTGATATAGGTTGTTTAAACCTTTAAATGCCACATAAACAGGCAGGTGTGTCAGTCTGAAGTGATGCATTGTGGGATCTCAGAGCTGAAGAGCACAGAACTGCTGGTAAACAGCCAGGATGTGATGGTCGAGCTCAGCGGTGAACAGCAGGTTCTCCAGGGTGCCCATATACTGCTGGATGATCACATGATGCTGTGGGTGACAATAAAGATTGAAGACAATTAATAAGGGCGGTTATATGACCAACAAAGCACAATATGGATCAGGACTACCATGAGGAAGATCTGCTGCAGCCTCTCGATGCAGTTCTTGTACCAGGTGGTGTTGATGTCTACACCGCTCGTTTCACAGCGAACCAGGTGCTCTGTCAGTAACATAATGAAGCGCTGAAAGAGAAAAAGTTATTTTGTCATCTCTTAGCTCCAGGCACTGTCTCTTCAATTATCATAATGAAACAAGGCAAACTAAGAGAGAATGACATGAAAAGAAAAAGGAATAAGGTGTAAAGAGAGCCACGGATATATCTTTTGCAGCTGTATTATTTTTAGAAAATTTAGCTCTGAAGCCACTATATATAAAAAAAGAAGGTAAAAATGGATGTGCATTGTCATGGGCGCACCTGGAAAATAACAAGGAAAAGGTTCTTCTGTTCGCTCTGGGCCGACTCGACTTTCTCCTGCAGCCTCTCGATCTGTTCCTCCAACTGACCTTCCTCATCCTCACTGTTCTTCTCCATCTCCTCTTCATCACCGCTGTCCCGCTGCTACAGAAAACAAGAACCTCCTCAGATCAACGGAACACACTTGACTCCAGTGCTCTTTCAGTAACTAGTGAGCATCGTTCAGATATAAAGTAGAGCTTTTAAAAGAATCCACACATACTCACACTGACTTTACAACCAAATATTAGAAAATATATGAATACATATTTTATAAATAAATGGTGCAGAATGATTTTGTAAACATTTCCCTTAGAAGGTACATTTATTGTTCTGTTTCCACCAAATTATTTTATTACATTAGAGATGCTTCCGAGCAGTGGGTAATGTGGGCACTTTTACTTTAACTCAAGTATATTTCTAATTAAAAATATATATATAAAAACCCTGTACTTTTATTTTTTTTGCGCTGAAAGATGTTCCACTCGTTACTTTATTTTAATGCAGTAGCCTACATATTAAGTAATGCATATTTTTTCCAAAGGGCGCTCTTTTTTTTCTTTTTATACCCAATTCACAAATGAATCACTCTTTTGAATCAATTTTGTTCAAACACACAAATGATGTGGCTAAACTTTCTCTGCGAATCAGAATTATTTGTTCGGTCTCCTGCACGCACTGAATCGTATGAAGAATGTTTCTCAGGAAATGTAAGAACAAGAGCATTAGATGAAGTGGAATGCCTTTTCTTAGACAAAGTTAACCAGTTTACACACGCCTGCAGAAGTAAACATTTGATTACATTTTGGAGAACAGAGGGAAGACCCATCATTGTGCATTTGATCATTGTTTGTGTTCAGATGTTCAGTAGAGAGTGTGAGCACATGTGAAGAGTTTTCACTCTTTACTGTGTCAGTGGTTCCCTTTACATGCCTTTGAACGCAAAACTCTAAAGGTTCACTTGAGTTCGGCACGGTATTATAATCTAAATGTAGCCGTATACATTATTATTATATAAAGCAAAGGACAGTCTGATTGGAAGTGGCTTTGGGATAGTAGTGTCTGGGACTCTTGATAGCATGTATAAAATAAAATAGCATGTGTTGTCTCAGGCACCTAATGAATTGAGCACTGTGTCTAAACATGACCAGAAGCCAAATTTCCAGTTTCTGGTGTATTCTTACTAACAGTTCTCAATTGATGGATGAGAAAGTCTACTGGCATTAGGCCAACACCAACGGTATTAATACAGCAACCAATGTAGATATTTTGGAAATTAACTGCCCTGCCAAAACAAATGATGCAACTTAAACCCTTATAAAAGTAACAGTGAGGACAGTTAGTCCTAAAAATCAGAATTGCGAAGCCCATGTGAACATGTCTTTGCGGTCAAAAAGATGTTTCTCTTCTACCTTTTTGTTCTGCTGCTTCTCCAGCTTTTCTTTTGCCTCATCCAGCTCTTTCTGGATCTTCTGCACATGTTTGTTCATCTTCCGGATGGTTGAATGAAGAATCTCCCACACATAAAACCTGCATAGACCCAATGAACGTAAATCAATTACAGCTGCACTCACTTCACCTGCACATGTAAGCGTGTCTTAGTGTGCTCTGAGGTATACCTGGTGAAATCGTGAGCCATTTCAGGAGAGAACACCCAGTTGGCCACGGCCGCACAGTCCACGATCTGGGTCCTAATAAACTTGTCCACCAACACGGCGATCATCTGAAAGATTATATTTACAACATGAGCTTCCACAGATGTCACAACTGACATGCAATAAGACAGTAAAACACAGTAAAATATAAAGTCTTACCACAGGGTGGTTCTTCCAGAACTCGTACAGAACCCGGAGGATGTGCAGTTTTCCCTCATCACAGTCTGTGAGGGCCTTCAGAACCTCATGAAACCTGAGGGAGAAAAGAAACATGCCCAACGTATTTTACTAGAAGAAAACACCTGAGCATTTTACAATCTTTGATACATTCTTAATGATCTGTGCCTTTAGCAATTACAGGCGCCTTTTGTGCGCAGAAGGAGAGGGAACACGGAGCCAGCCGCTGACAGGCTTGTGTGGCGTTTGGCAGGAGTTACTCACTTGGCCAGGGCACTGAAGGAATGACTGAACGACTTTGCAGCCAAATGGAGCAGTGTCTGCAGGAACACTTCAATCTTTAGAGGGTTGAAGCCATCGCCCTCATCTGGACAGAGAGAAGTGTAGTTAGATACAGAATACCACACATTTACATTTATTCACTTAGGTGACACTTTTATCCAAAGCAACCTACAATGGAGGAACAACTCATTTTTCACAAAAGCCAGCTCTACTCATAGCACACATTGTCAAATTCAAAGTATAATGAAATTATTACATTCTAATAACCTAATAAAGCCAGTATGTTTTTGAATACTTTTAAAATAAATGTCTTATGCTCTCCAAGGCCACATTTATTTGAGAAAGGAAGGACAAGGAACATTTATCATGTTGATACTTTAGGATTCTTGTATGAATAGAACGTTTAAAATGAACAGCACTTACCTTTTGTAACATTATAAAATGTGTTTACGGTCATTTTTGATCAGTTTAATGTTTCCTCCTTGCTAAATAAATGTATTCATTTTAGGGATATCCTGATTTTTGTGCCCTCAAGTCACTGAATATTGAGTATGTGCAGATACCATGTCCCAATCCGATTCTTATATTTTCCTAGTGTTTGGTGCACACTTCAAGTACATGCAAATTATTAAAATCAATCCAATGTATACAGGGCCATGCAGAGAGCTTCTCAGGGGCATGGCATCAAATGTCTATCACTATGGAACAATTACTACAGTAACTAGATTTATAAGCCTATTTATTTTATATAAATGACATTGTAGACAGGCTGTGAAAATATACAATAAGCAGAATAATTGCAACAAAAAAAAAAGGTTAGAAAGTATGAAGCTTGCAGTGTCAAACGGCAGTCTGTCAGTTGAGTCCGATACAAGACACAAAGCGTTATGGTAACAACATCTTAGATAAAAAAAATTCTGGCATCAGATTAAGTAAATAAATTACTTGAGCGATTTGTTACAGAAGTGTGCATTAAATATGCTAAACACGGAAACTTGCGTGTGACGCGCTAGAACACACCACATTTGTTCTTGCACTTCACACATGGGCTGTGTCATCCCATATACCTTTAAGGGCACGATTTGAGAGAAACTGTTATCGAGTGCACTCATTCAATCCAACAATGCAACTCAATAACGAGTGTACAAACGCTGTACGCTCAACAGCTAGAGAATACCCATAAATGCACTGTGATTGTCTAGATATCTTAAAAAGCGCATGACTGTCTTAATACATTCCTTTTTAATTGATTATTAAATTGTTTAATGAAGGTTTAAACAGTTTCCATGACAAGAGTTAAATATTTTCATCTTACTACTGGAGCTGAGAGCTTGGCAAGTTTTTCAAATAATTATTAAACAGCAAGTACAAACTACGCAAAAGCAACAGCCCTTCTGGCACACTCAGTTTCCGATTTAAGGATCGGGCTCAGGACAGCCAATACCGATCAGTAAAAAACAAAAAAATCTGTATTAATCTGATTAAATCGTCTTAATCACCCTAATACCAATCCTTGAGATCAGATCGGGACATCCCCAATTCATTTATTTAAAAGTAAATTTTCCCCAGTAAAACCCCCCATCTGCCACAATAATGCATTATGTAAATACATCACATAATTATATAACCTTTAAAAAAAAAAACTGATAGCCCCAAACTAATGATATAAGACTATAATTGGCAAGTGACTTATGCACTAAACAAAGAGGCAGACCCACCATCGTCATCATCCTGGTTGGGATTAGGGACGTCTTTTAGAACAATAAGAATCTCCTCATTAGACGCCCGGTTTTTGATAGCGTTACTCACTGTAGTTGCCACAGGAAATCCTGGTAATGAAGCTGTAACAGAAATGAAAAGAAACATGTCACATTATACAGCAATATCACATTTATATTATAATATTACAAAATCATAGTAAAACCTAATGATTGTCATGATTTTGTTTCAGTGCAAACATGTATACATGCATGCATATAAATACAAATGTATGCATTAAATCATGTGTTTGTGCATCTGAACATACTGCTGTTCTCCTCTGTATATTTATAGAAGCACACAGGGTCAGCGGGGATCAGGGCAGAGAAGCTTGCAGGAACAATGTCCACTATCCGCTGATGGTACGACAACCTGCAGGTTTATAAATCAAGGCTCATTGTACATAAACAGCACATCATGTATTAACTGGGTCTGAGCAGCTATTATTATGCAATGCAACTGAAAGAAAACATGTGTAAAAAAATGTTTTACCTCATACACTTTTCCAAAACCTCTTTAACAAACTTGGGTTTTGGCTTTTCAATGTCTTGAGTCAAGCAGTCAGCCCTGAAGAGATCAGAGTTCAATACATAAATACATTGTCACACAGGGACAATGCACAGCCTGTACAAATATAAGAGAATCAGATCAACGTGATTCCCACAAGTAAACAGCTCATCCTCACCAGTCATCCCAGCTCCATCGGAACTGGAAGTTACTCAGATGATGTGAGAACCAGTTGATGAGTCTGAAAAGCAGAACATTCAAGAAACATTAGAGAGATGTTCATGCCTCTTTAAAGTCAATCTGAGGGTGACTTGAAACCAGACCCACACAGTGTGGGGCGATGAAAACAATCACACTCTGATCGCAGCAAAGGTTTAGACTTTCAGCTGGGTAACATTACTTCTTGATATTATTTTAATCAATGTAATCAACGAATTAGCCATCTATTCAGACCCACCGATCTATACAGGTTGTGTTCATTGTGTCCAGCCTCATATACATCATTTCTGTGGCTTGAGCGAGCTGAATAACAGCAGGTTAAAGAAAGTACAAGCGCAGGGAATACTCATCCCATGTTTACACAAGTCTAAACATGGATCCTCCTGTCAGAGCTGTGGTACAATAGAGTGGTGCATGTATGACATCACTTTGTAGGCCAAAAAGCAGAAGAGAGTTCTGTGTTCCACTTCTGGTTCCATCGCCCCAAAGTCAATCCTTTTTTTTAATGGGATTTTGTTTAAAAGGCTGAAATAAGGTCTGTGTTAAACACAAGCTCAAGAGACTCTTACGTTTTATTCTATGACAAAATACATCAGTATTACCCCACTTGTGTCTGTTACATGTCTTGAAAAAGGCAGGGGCTGATGAGTGGCTAAAGACTACAATATAAGAGATAAGGGACTACAGAGGCTGTCGGGAAGATAAAACGTCATCACACTGAAAAAGGTAACCTTAGTCTGCTTTTACAGCCTCGTTATGCTCATAATTGTGCTCTTATGAACTAGTCTAACTCAAAAACTCTGGGAAAATGTTTTGAGATAAAAACTTAAAGAGTTGGCGGAAGCTCAGTGATGGTGGCATTGAAGTCGAGTGACCGTGGTGTAGTCTGTTTATAGCCTACCTTTAGCTTTTTACTTCTGGCGACTGCATTTATGTTTCAAAATTAATAAAAGTTGTTTATCTGTGATAATTATCTTGATGGACATAACACGTAAGTACCATAAACTTACGTTAATCACAGAGCTTGTTTTTTGTGATAATTGGAAAAGCCTATGGAAAAATACTACTGGGTTTTTAATCAAGGCAACCAGTGTTATGCTACCTGCCGGTTGGGCTACAAAGTGATGTCATACCTGCACCACTCTATGTAGGAGGAATCAATTAATAACAAATTCATATGACTCTCAGTCAGTATGAAGGATACGACTTGTGGTAAAGAGCCCGGTTGTAGTTTGCAGAGCTCAATGAGTAAAGCAGTGTACATGACATCAATGTGAGGAGGAGTGGGCAGCTGGAATAACTCGCCAAAGATCACCTACAGAGAGACACAGATATAGCATTACAGTAAAACAACAAATTCAAGTCACATATCAAAGTCAAATATTTTGCCACATTTTCAAATAGAAATGATCAGCATCACATTGCTATTCACCTCCACAATATGGTAGTTAAGGGGTATCTTGTTTTTTCCAGGGTAGCTGAGCAATTGGGCAGCACTGTGAAAAAGAAAAAAGAGAGAGAGAAAAAAAACAACAGTTGAACACCAAGTATGTAGACTAGGTTTCAAAGAAACAAAAATCAGCCCACTAGGCCTTCAAACTCTAATGGTATCAGCAAATGCAAATGACTTACCAGGTCTTCCTCTCCCTCCAGTGAGACTTGATGATACAGTGCAGGTTCTCCTCAATCACAAAGCGCTCAACTGAATGACTTCCTGGCATCACAGGCCCCTGACAACAGATAGACAGACTTTAACATACTCACACATACAACGTAAGACAACAGCATCAACAAGAACATGAAAATACTTCAAATAATACAACCGTTTATACATTACTGTTCAAAAGTTTGGGGTCAGCAAGATTTTTTTTTCTTATTAAAGGAACACTCCACTGTTTTTAGAAATAGGGCTTATTCAGCATCTTTCCTACATTTAGATATGTGGGCAAATGCATTTGTCTCGGCATGCATTGTTTTAGTTTGGCAGGGTCGCCGCTAGCTTAGCTTAGCATAATGAATGGAATCCTATGTTGCCAGCTAGCATGTCCCGAGTAAAAGTATTTTTAAAAAAAAAACACCTAATTACATCTTGTGGTCTGCGTATTCACGAGTACAAATAGCGATGCAGATTAAGACAAGCGATTTCCTAGGCAGATACTGACTTGAGAGAGATATCACACAACATGAAATCCCACAACTTCTGTCAACATACCAGCATGATATCTCTGTGCCAAAGTAGCAGTGCGTCGCCTGTGCTTCCGCATAATATAGTCCCAAGTCAATATCTGCATCGCCATTTGTAATCGTTGTGAATACACAGGCCATAAGTAATTAGGTGGGGGGTTTTTTTGATCACTTTTACTCAGGACATGCTAGCTGGCAACATAGGATTCCATTCATTATACTAAGCTAAGCTAGCGGCAACCCTCCCAAACTAAAACAATGCATGCACTGAGACAAATGCATTTGCCCACATATCTAAATGTAGGAAAGATGTTGAATAAGCCCTATTTCTAAAAACTGTGGAGTGTTCCTTTAAAGAAATTACTTTTATTCAGCAAGAACAGATTAAATTGATCAGCAAAAAAAATTTATAATGTTCCAAAGCATTCCCATTTCAAATCAATGTTGTTCTTTTGAACTTTCGATTAAAAGATTATCTTGGTTTCCACAAAAACTACTAAGTAGCACAACTGTTTTCAAAATTAAAAGCAACAAATGTTTCTTGAGCAGCAAATCAGCATATTACAATGATTTCTGAAGGATCATGTGAGATTCTGTGTTGCCATTACATGGATAAATTCCATTTTAAAATGTTCCAAAAGTTTATATATTATTATTATTATTATTATATAAACATGTTACTGTTTTACCGTATAAAATAAAATTTAATAAAACAATATTACTTTCATTTACTGTATTTTTGCTCAAATAAATGCAGCCTTGGTGAGCATAATAGACTTATTTCAAAAACAATTTCAATTCCTAATTTCTGCTGACATACAGAAAGCCACACATGTGGAAAAATAATATTACTAATAACAGCATAGCCTAACAATCCCCATTACTTTCTCCTGAATATTCTATTTCACATGGTCATACATCCCAATATGGACGTTAAATAATCACAGTTTCATGTTTTTAAAGGTATGAGGCATTTTCCTCTAATGTACCATTTTAATTGGATGTAAAAACATTACTGTACCTCTGGGGCATCAGTGTAGTCAAACATACGGAAGACAACGTGAGGCATGGGGTAGACAGCGTCGTCAGAGTGGGCTGGAGGGGTGAAGGGGGGCAGGTTGTGCTGCAGGGCTTCACACAGCACACTGTCGAATGCAATATAAGGCCTCAGGATGTGACGCTCCTGCCAGCGATCCTTCTTCAGCTTCTGCACCTGGGCCCAGAGACAGTCCAAATACTACAGAGAGAGAGAGAGAGGAAATCAATTTAAGTGAAAAGATAGAGCATTGGTTCTCAATTGGTTGCAGTAGGTCTTTTCTGACAGGGTCACTGACAAGCAGCAAAATAATTTGGCTTATTAAAGAAGTAGTAGTTCACTTTAGAATTAAAATAGCTGATTATTTACTTTACTTTAAGAAATTAAGGTTTATGAGGAAAACATTTCAGGATTTTTCTCCATATAGTGGACTTCAATGCTTTGAAGGTCCAAATTAGTTTCAATGCAGCTTCAAAGGGCTCTATGCAATCCCAGCCAAGGAATAACGGTTGACCTTTCCAATGTGATGTCGTAATGCATGGCACATCACAAATTATAGCAAGAAGAGCCTTTGTGGTTAAAAAGCATATACATTTGTATATTTTTTAGAAAATGGCTGATCATTTCACTAGATAAGACCATTATTCCTCATCTGGGATCATGTAGAGCCCTTTGAAGCTGCAGTTTGGACCTTCAAAATGTTGTACCCCATTGAAGTCCACTATATGAGAAAAATCCTGGAATGTTTCCCTCAAAAACCTTCATTTCTTTTCAACTGAAGAAAGAAAGACATCTTGATTGATGTGGGGGTGAGTAAATTATCAGCAAATTTGTGTGAAAAAAGTGAACTACTCCTTTAACTGTTAAAAGGGAAGATAAAGCACTTTCCACATCTTGTTTGTTGATGTCAAAGGTTGTGCTTTCTAACCAAACTGCAAATTCATCTGTCCCTTTGTAGAAGCGTGTCAAATTAGACAGAAGCCAACATGGACTGATTGCAGGATGTCCTATCCTCAAAATACAACCGAGATTACATTAAATACAGGTTATTGGCTCTATTGTATTGTCTCACCACTTGCTGTCTAATGTCCTAAATAGGCCTGTCGTGATAGTCAATAAATCAATTAATCGCACAATAAAAAAAAATGAACTCGATAATTTTTCCGGCCGCGATAATTTCCAGCGCCCGTTTTTATATCCATTTTTGCCGAGCGTTACATTATATGATCACACTCTTATACATGTAAATGCTTGTAACTGCGACAAGACACAAGAGAATGCGCTGTGTGTCAATGTCCTCTCCTGTCTGTGTGGCTGCGTCTCATGTCAGCTAATCGAGGGACACTCTGACACACACATACACACTCGATGCACAGACAGACTCGCGTCAGTCTCATGCTCACATCGAGTTCTCTTTTGCTTATTAACAAACAATAACAACAACAGAGATCATTTTGAGTATTCTCATATTAGGAGTCTTAAATTAGTTAAATAAACATCTTAAATAAACTTAAAGAGTTGTGAGGAAATGAGATCCGCGTCATGTTCAGCAGCGGCTCTTCTTAAAGTGACAGGAGCACTGATGATGCCTGTCATTGATGTTCATCAAAGAAAAACGGGAAGAGAGAAAATTGTAGCTTTAATGATGATTCATATATATTTAATTTTTTATTTATGCAGTTAAGAAAGGTGTTTGATAACTATTATATTTCTGTATATGTCTAACATTATAAGGTAAAATAATATTTATTATAATGGGGTTATGTAAAGATTGTTTTAAATTTCACTTAAATTAAAAGTTGTTGTTTTCATAAGCCTAATAGATGTTGAAATCGGTATCTTTCAGTTATACTGTAATGTAACGTCATTAATGTTTCATAGAGACATTAATATCAGTGATGCTGGCCTTCATTCATAAAAACGACATATTGACTACAACACATTTAAAATATGCTGTCAATAAATTGTTTCTACATTAATTTAAAGAGTAACTGAAATTATTACAATAGCAAAACATTAAAAACGTATTAATCGTGATTAATTACAGATTTTTTTTTTATTTAAAAAAATGTTTTTATAGATTCCC
The DNA here is from genome assembly GCA_023029165.1 of Gobiocypris rarus. NCBI lineage: Eukaryota > Metazoa > Chordata > Actinopteri > Cypriniformes > Gobionidae > Gobiocypris > Gobiocypris rarus. The sequence continues at coordinate 19,558,479 of CM040932.1, forward strand.
AACACTATACCTAAACACAATCATCCATTGCAGTTTTCCCAGCTGTTTATTTAAGAGCATTTTTTGTTAACAGACTGAGAATCTTTTTTTTTTGGGTTGTTTTGTTCATTTATTGTGGATATTTAAAATGCTTTCCATTTCAGTGTTAAATAGTCTTTAGAAAAAAAAGTTTATTGATCTTTGAGAAGGTGTACCTGCATTATTATGCCATTATCATTATTTTAGATGAAAATGATCTCAGAACGACAATATTATCGTTTATCGCAATAATTTCTTGGTCAATTTACCGTCCAGCCAAATTTGTTATCGTGACAGGCCTAGTCCTAAAGCAAAACCAGTTAAGAACAACTGTGACTGGAATTTAGTTAGTGCTTATAGTAAGGTGGCAAGCCTGGATGAAGCCAGTAGTCTGACTCTCACCTCTTCCTGTGGGTGGGGCTTTTCTGCAGTCCACACCTGCAGCATGGGAACATGAATCTTCTGACGCCGCCTGTAGCAAAACCCAGATCATGACATTTCACAGCAGAATTCTTTTGAACTCTAGCCAGAATAACCACATTTTAGCTGTCAAACCTCATAATATTAACAAAATTATTTAAGCTACACATTAGTAGCTTTAAAGAGAACATGGTATCAAATCACCTTTTCCATCACTGCACTTTACAAAGGGACATTGCTTATGTTGTTTTTAAGCATATAAAACTTACTGTATCATATTTGATATGCACATTTTTTCTAAATTAATCAACATGATCAAAACCTGCTGTCTGCAATCAGCTACATGACTTCTTTCATCTTTAAATCATATAAAACATCCCCCTTCAGGTCATGGTTCATGTGTCTTTTTGTTGTGAAATATTTTTTATAAAGTAAATGCAAGAATAACTTAAATTCTTAGTAATATTTCAAGATAAACACTTACTGGGCTAAAGCAACTTAGGTTTGCTTGACTATGCATACATAATTATTAGAAAAATCATGTAAAAATATGAATATCAAATGCGATACATAAGCTTTTTGAGAAACATTTATTTGTAACAATCTCTCAATCATCATAGCATAGCATTATTGTTTTTCCTACAATAAAAAGCTTTCATCATAAATCTAAACAATTAAATATCATCTTACTAAGAAATATTATTGGGGCAGAGTGACCATTGATATTTATATGCATTTAATGCAAGTAGTCCGCTATACTGTCATAAAGATTCTATTATTTTGCATTAAAAGCTATCAGAACAGTTATCTTCCGAGTATGATCTCCAAAAAAAAATGTATATACATTTTGTCAAAATGTTTAATAAAATTCCATTAAAAAAATACTTTTTTTTCTGACTATGATTTCATATGTCAGGCTTTAGAGGGTTACTATCATAGCCTAACATCAAATCCTGATGGTTATACATCATTTCTCCATTAATATTACATTAATTAATACGTTAATTTTGTGCCATCTTTTCATGCATTTATGTATAGAATTACTTCATGTCAAATGGGAAAAATGATACAGCTGAAAGAGGAACCTACTTTAAATATCCCTCGATTTGGTTAAGCAAGCGATCCATTTCCACATCCTTCTTCTCGTACAGCTCCTTGCCAACCCAAGGCAGACTGGACAGCACAACATACACATACCAGTCAGATCGCACCTGCAAAGACACATCTGTTAGCCTTACGATTATTTATTAACATGATCTGCAACAGCATCCAGGGACCAGGGGTCATGTTTACCTGTGGTATGTCTTCCTCCTGTGTGACACTGACAAAGTTCTCAAACATAGCTACCATGGATGGAGCCGCGATGACGTGACAGTTCACCAGATCACTGAGAAAGCGCACCTGCAGAGCACATGGGAAATTAAACCATTCAAATTATGAAAATGCTGTGATTTAAAAAAAATGTTTTATAAATGCTAAACAGCACATACCAAGTAAAGAGCCTCAGTGTAAAGGTTTGATTTTAGTGTCTCCTTGAGTTGTCGGATCATGGCCTCCACAAACTCTCCTCCAAAGTTGTAATTGCGAGCATTGAGAAGACCAACCAGTGTTGTGTAAACCGTCAACTTCTCCGGCAAAAGCCTTGCACTGTGCAAAACAAACATCCGCTCCATAGTGAGATTCATTTTTCAAGCAAAAGGGAACTATACAGAATTTTTGGGTGAAAGTTCTGTCATTAATTATTTATCCTCATGTCGTTCCAAACCCTTAAGACTTTTGTTCATCTTCAAAACACAAATGAAGATCTTTTTGATGAAATCTGAGAGCTTTCTGTCCCTCCATTGACAGCTACGCAACTGACGCTTTGACACTTCAAAAAGTTCACAAAGAGAATCCACATGAACAGATCTGTTCAGTCAATTATACTGATCGCTTTATATGATGAACAGATTTAATTTAGGCTTTTATTCACGTATTGACATTGATCAGTAGACATCAACAGAAGCTCAACCGCTTGATGTGCGAGAACAAACCTCTTGCTGAAACTCGCACGTCAAGCGAACATGCTTGTGCTCCATTTACCAAAGCTGATGTGAGAGTTGATGAATGTTTATGTGAGTAAAAGCCTAAATTCAACCCGTTCCTCATGTAAAGCGATTGAGTCTCTTCAGAAAATTCAAATTAAACTGCTCAATTCATATGGATTAGTTTTACGATCTTTTGATTAAGTTTTTGAAGCGTCAAAGTGGTAGTTGTGTAGCTGCCAATGGAGGGACAGAAAGCTCTCAGATTAACGAAAGTCGACATTTGTGTGATGAGAGTCAAGTCAACGTTGACTAGTCGCTGATGACATCATTAATGTACAAATAAGTCTAAACCTGGAGCTGATACCTTGTGCACCGATATGGCATATGACCGTGCTAACAGCTTATTTTCTTTATCAGTTCTTTTTTCTTTGGGTCTTTCCATTTCTCACAGATTTCTGCTCGTTCTAAATCAGATACAGATAAAGCACCACAGAAAAGTTTACATTTATATGCATGCATTAGTGAGATCGATTAATGAGCGATTGCATGTGAATTAATTCTGCCTGGCAGTGTCTCTCTTCTACTTTTCAGCTTCTAAGCTATTTTAATGATAAATCACAGAACATGTTGACAATAAATTTCTGTGTGCAAGCAATCCGCACATGATATGCAAGCTACTGAATGTGTGTGTGCGTGTTACAATGCAGCACGCATTAGTTTAGAGCGAAAATTTACTTGCGTGTACATTAAGCTGTCCAAAATGTGCATTCACTTGATCAATATTGAGCATCCAGATGGTATAATCAAACACGTCTTGTGGAGTGCTCTCGGAGTATGCATTTATTTGTCTGTTATTTAGACTTATCCTGTTGCACCCTCTATAGGCCATGACCAGCAACTAGTCAACGTCAAGCTTAAAACATCATGGCAGAGCCTTAAAGTCAACTAGTCGATTTTCAATTTTGGGTGAACTTTCTTTAAAAGAGTAGGTCGCTTACACAGCACATAGGATGCGCAGGATCTTGCTTTTATAATTAGGGAGATCAGCCTCCAGGACACCAGCAAGACCCTCTAAATTGCTCTCTAGGGAGGACGTACTCTGACAGAATACACAGAAAAAAAATAGATTAATCAGTTGTCTTTAGTAAATTGTAATTAATGTAATTTAAACCACTTCTTGCAACATGATACCTTCTCTCCCACACGACATATCAGCGACTCCAGGCGGTCTTCAATCTCAATGGGTTCAGATGTCCTCCTCCGTTTGTGAGGCTGGGCGCCGGCTGGAATGAAAAAGTTAAGAACATAGATCCGTTAAGTGAGATTTTAAGTATTTATAAAAGTGACTTCTATCAAAAAAAATTATATTATCCACAAACAAGGACATAACATTTATTTTATTCAAAGTGAACACTGTTAAGAGCCAATGTAGATCATCCATAAAGAGCCACTTATTGTCTGATTATTACTGGTCAGTTGATATTTTGGTCCATCACTGTAAATGACTCCAGATCAGTCAAAGTCGGCATGAAGCAGAAGTTGCGATAGTCTTTTCTTCCCTATGGTGACATATATGCTAGTTTTTCTGACCAGAAATAAATTGTCCATACAGACATATGACTGGATGGTAGAAAATAAGTTATAGCTGGATTTTGAAGTTCATGTTTAGGAATGCCTTACTGAAATGAGGCTGTATGGCAAAATAGAAACATTTAAAATTAAATAAAAGTAATATGAAGTACATTGGAATGGTATTGAGACGCGCAAATTTGAAAGGAAAATTGAAAAGTCCATTATCCTAATACAACCAATCCTACTAATGTCATAATGTTTTAAAGGAGATTTGCATATTGCCTTAAATTATTATAATAAATTTCAAAGGGCTTTGTTTATCTGAAAGCTTCCTATCTGCTCAAAAAGTAACATTTAATTGGTTACAAATTTTCTAAATGCAAATGTACCTAATGCAAATAAACACTACATAAGCCAAACACTGCAACCTTCGGCTGCCATATAGTGTGCTCATATGACTTGTATTAGCATTCCTAAGAGTAAACAAACACACAATATAAAAATTACATCAACATATCTCTGTCAACGTGCATGCTAACACGCTAACCCACTCACCATCACCCTCATCGCTGTGCCTTCGCCTGGACATTTCTCAAACTTATTATACAAATTGTTGAAAGAGTATGAAAGAAACACAAAGAATACACTTTTTCAAAATGTTATTTATCCACTGAATTGCGTTCAGTAAAGCTTGGAGCTTTGAATGACAACAGCCGTTAGCTAGCCACACACTAGAAAAAAATAAAAGCGGTTTGATTTAAGGAAAACACATCCGGCCTAGCATCTGCGTCAACGGAAACACGTGTATTGTTGCGACAAGTCCGACTCATTTCCACGAATCGGTTCTTTCGATCAGTTCGTTTCCAAACAGTTAAAGAAAAACAATCTAGCGATTCCTTTACGCCATGACGTTTCCTCTTTTACACTGACCTGAGCTTAATCATGACACAGTTGTCTTCTGTACAGCTGCTTTACAGCAGAAGTTGTCTTATATTTGATGAACTTGGCATCGATTATCCTTTATTCCTCGTTATTACTGCGATGCTGCTTTGAAACTATTTTATAAATAAAGGTGACATGACTTTACTTTTACTGTTTTATAAGTGGTTTATAATTATTTGTTATTGTATAATGTTTAATAATTGCAATTGAAAAGAATGTTACTTGTTCTGGAAGAAGAAGAAAAAACATACTTTAAACTTGTTTTTTAATAAGGAATACGAAATGCTGTCATTCATGATTCCCAGTTCAGTTTGTTGAAAATCTGAGTCATTTAAGAACTAATTCACGCATTCACAATAAACAATATTACAATTGTTTTACATACTTTGGAAATAAATAAATCAATTAGTATGTGGTGGTTGATAAAGCTGGTATATCAAGAGCTATGAACAAATCTTTCAGAGATTATTCAATGAAAAGATCCGACTCAAACGAATGAGTCATTCACGATTGGACACCGGTAGTTGCGAATCATTATCCTCACAGACATGAATGCACGTTTAGTTTTCTTGTATGTTCAGTTTTATTAACCTGTCAGTTGTATTTAATCAATCGGTTCAGGGATAACGATATAAATTGCACGGAAAGAGGTTGAAAATGCTTTATATGAGACATTTTAGCATGGCGTTTTGTTTTTAAATATAGTTGTGAGTGTTAATGATTGGTTTCCTCTTATAAAAAATAATTGGACGACAATACCACAATAATAATGGCAAGTGTGCTTGTTGATTTGGATGTTGAGAGTCTTGCTCCAGATGTCCATAAAGACGACAAACCTGACTTTTCAGCAACAAGGAAACTGTATTCTTATGTCAAGAAAAGGGTGAGTAAAGTGATCATTTTAAGTCATACTTGTTGATGTTATGATGATTGCTGTGTTTAAAGGGATAGTTCACCCAAAAATGAAAATTCTGTCATCCTTTACTCACCCTCAAGATGTTCCAAACCGGTATGAATTTCTTTCTTCTGCTGAACACAAAACATATGTTGATGTACTGTGGAAGTCCATTAACTGTTTGGTTACCCATGTTCTTCAAAATGTTTTCTTTTGTGTTAAGCAGAAGAAAGAAATTCATACAGGTTTGGAACACCTTGATGGTGAGTAAATGATGACAGAATATTTGGGTGAACTATCCCTTTAATAGCAGTACTTTCCCCCATGGTGTTTAGACATTTGCAGCATTTGTGGCTTCCAAGAGAGTTCCTCCAACCTGTGAAAACACCTCACCAGATCTTTGGCACTGTTGTGGACAGTCATTCAAAGAGCCATCGTCAGTACACAAACATGTTGCCAACAGCCATGCCAGTGAGATTCACCAGCTGACCACTGAGACGCTGGACGTGATGCTTCAGCAGGCTCACAGCGAGGACTCTATGGAAGAGTCCATTAATGATGAATCAACAAATATATCATCCTGGATCCCTGATACAAGCCACGTCTCAGAGGATGGCCTTATCAAGTAGGTGCATTGCATGATCTGATATCTTCTGCTCTGCTTATGTGAAGATTGATGGTTTTCATTGAGTTCATCTGTTCTGTAGGGGTCCAGGTGAAGTTCTGCTGTATTACTGCTACTGTCATTTAAATGATCCTCAGGTCATTTGTCAGTGGCAGAAAGAGCTTTGTTCAAAACTTCAACTGACAGGCAAGGTAAATAACCACGAGTCACTAATAAAATCCTTACAAGACCTTTATTGCAATGTCTGTTTCTAAAGAAGTGATTGTGATTGTTCTCAGGTACGAGTGGCTACTGAGGGGATCAATGGTACAGTTGGTGGCACCAAAACCGCCACTAATCTTTACGTCAAGGCAATGCTGTCACATCCAACCTTCAAAATAATGCAACTACAGGATTTCAAGGTAAAGCAAGTGCCACTGTCAATAATAACACTGATATGGTGCACAATAGAGACACAAACTGAATCTAAACAATGTCATAACCTGAGATCTGAGCCTGTGTGGCATAATACTACTCAATTTAACAACCTGTTTTTTTTATTTATTATTATTATTAGCATTTCTAGTAAAGGGAACTGTTAATTACTTAAGATTTTAAGTGGAATGAGATTAGATATGAAGTGTCAAAATAGCATCTAAAATCACCTATGCATATCATTGAATTTTCTGGCAGAAAAGTGAAGGAGGTGCAGAGTGTTTTTCTGATCTGAAGGTTGGTGTTTACAAAGAAATTGTCCCTATGGGTGTAGATCCGGATATCCTTTCCTACAGATTGGCTGGTAAGAGAAACACTTACAACTAGTTTGATACATAGAACAGTTGTTTATTCAATGTGTCTTTCTTTAAAATATGATCAAATCTGTAATTCTGTTGTATTTTATAATACCATTCATAAGTTTGGAGATGAAATTGATGAAAAGTGACAGTTAAGACATGTATAATGTTAGAAAACAAAATTCTACAAAGATATTAAAAAGCACTGCTGTTGTCAACATCGATGATGATAAGAAATGTTTATCAAGCCGCAAATCAGCATATTAGAATGATTTCTGAAAGATCATGTGACACTGAAGACTGGAGTAATGATGCTGAAAATTCAGATAGTTCAGAAATTGTAATGCTTTTTCACAATATTATTGTATTTCTAATCAAATAAATGCACCCTATGATTAAAAAAAAACATGAAAAAATCTTACCAACCTCAAACTTTTGAATGGTAGAGTGTATTCATTTCTTGTATGTATGCAAATGTTGTACTTCACATAGGAATACACTTGGAACCAGAGGAATTTCACAAAGAAGTGAAGTCGTTTGTGGAGAATCAGTCGTCAAATAGTGATACAATACTGCTGGACTGCAGAAACTTCTATGAGAGCAAAATTGTAAGTAGTTTAAAGTCAGTAATATCAACTTTATGTACGTTACAGTTAATAGTTCAGTCTGTTCTCAGGGTCAGTTCAATCAGTGTTTGGCCCCCAACATCCGGAAATTCAGCTACTTCCCAGACTATGTGGATAAGAATTTGGATCTGTTTCGGGACAAGAAGGTTCTGATGTACTGTACAGGGGGCATCCGCTGTGAACGGGGCTCGGCTTATCTCAGATCAAAAGTGAGTCTGAATGGGGGCGGGGGGTTGACTAAACATGCACATCCCTGTAATGGCATCCTCAGTCAAGAATGTTTTTTCTTCAGAATGTATGCAAGGAGGTGTACCAGCTGAAGGGAGGCATTCACAAATACCTCGAGCAGTTCCCGACGGCTTCTACCACGGAAAACTCTTTGTGTTTGATGAACGTTATGCCATTGCATTCAATAAGGACATCATCTCAGGTGTGTACTAGTGCATGCTTTTTCAAAAGCGCTGTTTACTGAGTGACAAACATACACAAACAAACATTTACTTCTCTTTCACCAGAATGCAGATATTGCAGTTGCCCGTGGGATCAATATCAGCTGTGCGCCACAGACTTCTGCTGCCAGCTGGTGCTGTCATGCACCACCTGCAGAGAGAGCGGGCTGACGGCCTGCTGTCCTGTGTGCCAAGCCAAAGAGCAAAACCACAGTGACGTCTCCTCTGATGGGCTTCCTCGTCGAGAGGAGTGCGAATGCACAATGTCACGACCCAGAATCCCCAAAGACACACTATGACAAACTCAATGAGTTAAAAAAGCATCTCAGATGGACTATAACTGTGTGATTTTTAAGAAATCTAATCATGCTTTTTTAATAACTGTTGTACCAATGGATCAATGGAAATCTTCAATAAAATATAAATTATTTGGATTCTTAATTTTATTTGACATACACAATCATACACATAAATGGTATGGGTTAATTTGTCCAACAACAATCAACTCAGACAAAAAATAAAAACATAAGATTTAATTGAATATTTTCTTGAACATGAGATCAAATAAATAAAAAGAAACACCACAAACATTCATATGGTAGTCATTCTTTGAGTAAGAGAACAGCGTGTAAAGCTTCAATCACAAGGGGTTTTCCTGATGGTGAGATGTTCTCCGTTTTGGCAATGTACAAGCTTCCGGGATCTGCAAACGGTTAAACAGAACATTCAACCCGAACTAACTCAAAGAAAACAAGCTGATCAAAAGATGGAATTCATTATTTAGCAATAACAACATGATGAGAGATTTAGAAGCTATTTTTTGTGTCCTGACATTTCATCATACCCGTCAGATTGTCCCTCCAGGGATCAATATTGCATTATTTAAAAATATTTAAATATATTTAAAAGGGTAGGTATTGATGATAATAAATATGATTTTTGCTACCTACTGTTTTAATGGTAGGTGGCAAAATCTGACCAGTTAGGACAAATCGACAGAACACTGGGAACATTACAAGTGTAACAAGATGGGGAAAGTTATGTCCTGTGTGAACAGTTTTGAAGAAAAGAAAATCCTCTCCGGGTCAAAATGACTGGAACGCAAAGTGAGGATCCAATAATTTACAAAATGAAAGATGTTAGTGCACTTTCAGGATGATCTGCTAACCTGCTTTGTAAAAGAATCATTGGACCCTATGCCCAATGGTAGTAGAGGTACCAGATGGTATCATTGCTCAGTACTGGTCCAAACAACGGATTCAGCTGTGATAGAATAGCAATCAGCCAGCTGAAATTAAACCAAAAGTACAAAGTGAACAATATGGTAGTCATAAATAAGAAAATGCTGCCAAGAGAGACTGAATTTAAGAACAAATTTAGTAGTCTGCACTGCCTACTAGTGGCTGTTAAAGAACAAACACTATCATATTTCTCAGAATAATAAATAATTCACATCAAACATGGACAGGGCAGACAGTTTATTATCTTATTTAACACATCATACAATACTTTTTACATGTATTTGTAAGTTAGTTATATTAAACTGGATGAAACTGCACCGGCCTGGGTGTGCTTCATTTCTTTTCTAATCAATACTGGAGTTGCCCAAAGGCTGTGTTTGACTTTCAAATGAAACAGAACAGAACAATCTCTCTATTTTACCACATTATACAGCTGCTGTACATCTTCTCAAGTCTCTCTAGACATGTATGATAGAGATCATTTAAAGGCAATGTACTTACAAAAGGTAGCAACAGACTGCAGTTAGTACCAGCATCGTCACAATGACTCTAAACAGCAAAAAAATACAGATATTTAACACTTATTAAAAATACCGTGAATAATTATAAATGTGTAAAATAGGTTCCTCGTTGCTTGGCACGGTCACGTGATCCAGTCATACATAACTTCATGTTAAAACCATGGTTAAAACTAACATATTTCTCAACATATTGATTTGTACTAAATGCATTATTTGAATTTAATGCATTTCCAATTGTCATGCAAGTCAAACCACAAACAATTTATTTTAGTCTGACGGTCACTGGTTTTCGTAAAGTAAAAACAAATAAAGGTCAATTGTTAAGTTTGCGAACATTTTTTTTAGTTTGCCAGGTTTTAACATTTCGAATACATCGCTAAATAGACATAAGTGAATATAGATGGTGTATTACAGAAAATTTTCGTTTAAGGTAATGCTAATGTTGCTCACCCTCGATTCGGTCCTTTAGGAATAAACCAGGGAATAACTCCACCAATAAGACCCCAAAACACAGTCATAACTGACACTGATATCGCAAACGATGTAGTCGCCATTATATTTATCTGTAGATCGAGGTTTATTGACTTATTTTTAAGCTTTAACAAACTTCGTAGACTCCACAGCGCTCGCGCACTCCGCTGCTGTGTGGACAGTGATGGTCATGTGACTTCTCGGGCCCTAAAGAGAACAGACATATGACTGATGCCTCACCTCTTCCTCAACACTCACACTAAATATAATTGAGACTACAGATGTTCTAGCGATGCAAATTTTGTAGGGTGTGTGCTCTGCATATATTTAATTTGCTCGTCACACGAAACCTTTAGCCGGTATGAATTATTTAAAATGTTATCCGCTGACTTCTTGCATTGTTAAAACCAATTAGTGCCGCTCGGTGAAACAGGATTTTACTTAACCACTCAAAAAAGTATTTCGTTACTTGAAATAAACTTACTGAAATAAAATAGAAAACTTATAGCCTGCTGCCAATGCAACATTTCTCATTTCCGTGTATTTTTACTTTGTGTACTAAAATAACTGAAAATGAACTTAACATGGTTAAAACATATTTAGGCATTCACAATCATTGGACAAATTAAAACAAATGACTTCATTTTAATATTTAAAGTAAATATTTCCAACTCAATGTCTGGAAATCAATATCCAAAGTTTAAACAGCCATGGGAACCCCATTTATTACATTATACAGTTCTTGCTTGTCATGACAAAAATAGTGACAAAACCCATTAAGTTTAACAAGTGGCAAAATAGGAAGGACAAGTAGTTCCCTGTGTCTTGCTATCTGTGAAGCAGTATAAGAATTTCCCTATTTTTGTCTCATTTTTGTTTAGAAACCAGCTATTGCTCAAAACTGTGATTTTCAGATGGCACTAGGTTGTTCTTAAATCCAAATCCTTTCACTTCAAATTAAACAGCACTGGTGTTTCATCCCAAAGCAAACACTTTCATATAAAAGACAAAAGCACAGAAATGTCAGGTTTTACAGTCTTTTATTGTTAGCAAAAGAATCATTTCACTCCTGCATTTTCTCGATGGTTTCCTCCTTGTATTTGCCCTTCTCTTTTATGTCCTGTCGGGACTTGGCCTTGCGCTCAAGAATCTTCTTGCGATCCTTGTCAAGCTTTAGCCTGGTGATCACCACCTGAAGAACAAAAAGATTGATTCTTTAACATTTACATCAACATAAAACAGCACAAAACATAAAAGTTTATGCAATTGACCATAAATTGCATACGTTAGTTGACACACAAAAAAAGCCCAGAGCATTTAATTGTTTTGCTTGCAGACAAGCGTTGCATTTCTGTTTGATAATGCAGTTAATACAGGAGACAATTTGCTATCTGAGAGAGGATTGATCAAAAGGGGTAATTCACCTCTGACAAGATGGGCTTTTAAAAACTCGACTAGGCCATAGAAAAACTTTTTTTGCTGCTATATGACTATAGATAACAGAAAAAGACAATCTATTTTTCCGAAAAGTTAGGCAAAATGCAAGACCCAAAATGCACTGGACTTGATATTACCATCTATAAGTGGGGAAACAAAAAGCCCTGGTGTTTTCACAAAAGCCCTGGTGTTTTCACAAAAGCCCTGGTGTTGTCAAAAATAAAATTAAATCACACGGGAAATTAAATATAGTTCATTAGACATATTACTGCATTGTAACTAGCTCTACAATTAACTGAAATGCAACGAATCAGATGTTGTAGCTTCTTTCTTATAAACAAGTAACCCCTGACTGTAAACATGCATAATTTGGACATTAAAATGTCTAAGAGCACTTGTTAAAACATCAGTCAGTAGCTCAAGGAAATAAAGTAATAGTCACTGTTTGTTCATTAATACTGGACTAATGTGAGAAATATGTAGTCAATCTATGAGTGACAATTGTTACTTCAGAATTCACTAGCACAGAGCTTGTTTTGATGCAATAAAACTAGTTCCAGACTTCATCTGTGATTAGGTTACATGGCTGAATACACATTTTAGCATGCTATTTATATAATGCTGATTAATAGTCTGTATGTAGAACGCAAATTGAAGCTAAGTATTTATTGTTTTAACACTAACCAGATGGCAAATGCAGTTATTATTGATCAGATATTTTGTTATGTTTATAGATTCTATATTTATATAGATTTGAGGCATTGGCTGATAACCAGATTGCCCAATTGCATAAAGGTGCAGTCATTTACATTTTCTTGATGAAATTCAGTCCTTTCAATTAAAATCTGAAGATGGGGGGCATTCCAAGTTGGCCAAAAGAAGCAGTTTGGTTTGAAAGTGTTTGAGCAGTGGGTAATGCATTAACACTGGCAATGGACCATTTCATCAACATTTTGCTTGACTATTGTTTGACACTCACTGCCTAAAGTCTCACTGAACAAAAACAATTGAAATTAATTAAATCTATTTACTGGTACTCATTTGATAACATTAGTTAAAACATTAACATGAACTAAGATTGAATGCATTTCACAGAATATTTTACAAAATATTGATCTTTGTTCATATTAAATGTTCATATAAGTGCATGAATATTCCCTGACAACTTTGATCTTAACGTATTAGGTATTAATGTATTAGCAGTCTTTCAGACGAGACGTTAAACTGAGGTCCTGACTCTCTGTAGTCATTAAAAATCCCATGGCACTTCTCTTTAAGAGTAGGAGTGTACTGTGGCTGCCATCACATCATCCAAGGCCCAAACAGCACACTTCCAATGCACTTTCAGTCTTGTGGATAGGCGTCCCATTTGAGACCGTAGGGCAGGGCTATTCAAATCTTACCCTGGAGGGCCAATGCACTGCAGATTTTAGCTCCTACCTGTGATTTTCTAATGATCCTGAAGACATTGATTAGCATGTTCAGGTGTGTTTGATAAGAGTTGGAGCTCAAATCTGCAGTGCATTGGCCCTCCAGGGTAAGATTTGAATAGCCCTGGCGTAGGGTTTTCCATTTGTCAATTTAGGATTCAGAGGGGTGCTTCGCGGGCGCCCACGTGCGGTCTATATGCACACTTTTGTTGAGCTCGCACTGGTGCGAACTCCGCAACAGACGTCTTCCCGACAGTCAAAGCACCATTATGTCAAAAAAGTGCAAACTCGTAGGAACACTAAGTGTTTAGGGTACCATTTGGGACAGGGCCCAAGTGGATGCTGCACGCTGGTGGTGAGTGAGGAGAGACCCCTGATATGCCTGTAAAGCACAGTACTACGTAGTAAAGCGTTACATAAACGCCTCATTCATTAGTAAATGAGGAGACTGACATTAAGATTAATAAATGCTATTGTTCGTTATCTCATGTTAACTAATGTTAACAAACAAACTTATTGTGAAGTGTTACCAAATTGCATTTCGAATAGATCAGCCATCCAGCCCTTCGGATATAGGACAACTACTAGTTATTTTTTTCCAATGACACTCGTGTCTTGCATATAAACATCTGGGTATAAAACATACCTTGCTGGGGTGGATGCCAACATGGACTGTGGTGCCGTTGGCCTTCTCACGCTGAACACGCTCGATGTAAATAACATACTTCTTCCTGTACACCTGGACAACTTTGCCAATCTGCTGGCCTTTGTAGTGTCCCCGGACAACCTGGAGATGAGGGGAAATAAAGCAAGGAAAGTTATGTTAAGATACTTTGAAACTAAATGACATTTCAAATCATCAGTGTCATTCATTGAGGAAGGAAAACCTAATAATGTCCTCACCTGGACCTCATCGTCCTTGCGGATGGGCATGGATCTTACGTTGTACTTCTGGCGGAGCTCTTTGGACAGAGGGGAGGACATGATCTTCCTGCGGATGTGTGAAGGGGCATTGAAGTGTCTCTTGCGGTTCTTGCGCCGAGAGGAGGTCACAAATTTGTTGAGCTTCATGATGGCTGGCAATGAAAGAGGACAATTAAAATTCAACTTCAATTTTAAAAAGAGTTAAATTAATCAATGTAAACACATTCAACTGTTACAAATAAGCTTCATTCAATACAGCATGTGTAAGAATGAAACTGTCATTTGGGTTTGTTTGAGGCAGTTTAATACATCTCGCTATAAACAAATCAGATATTCTTACACAAAATAATGCACTCAAAGCTTGTAAACTCATGTCTTGACAAAACACGGTGTATTTCAACGTCCAACAGCTCGTGCTAGTGCTATGCTGTACATCAACTTGACATGACGCTAAGCACGCACACATCCCTAAGTGTTCACGTTTATGTTGTTTCAAGAGTGTTTAAACACGACACGATTCCAACGACATATAACACGGATAAACGGAAAACATAGCCATGTGTTTTAGGTAAAGTTAAGGTAACGTTATTCATACGGGAGGAACAGGGCTCCTATAGCAACAACTGGCTGAACTTTGGAGAATAAATCATCCGTAATGTTGTACTGTGAGCGTAAAATAACACAGATTAATTGAACATAAGGATAATGTGTAGCGATAATGTGTGTTTTAAACTTTGAAGACGTAAAATCCACGAGGATGGCATAGGATGTTTAAGAAATGCATTAGCAATCTTGGCTTACCCTGCCGACTTGTCTCTATGGCCGCCGGAAAAGAGACTCTAGAACTACTTCCGCCAGAATTAGTTGTAGCGCAAACCTCGCGAGATCAGCGTGGTTAGAATGGGATTTCAAACTCAGAGTAGCTACCTGTGTTTATGCTGTGGTTTAATGACAAGCTCACACACATGAAAATCAATAAACTAGCCTACATTAGAAAGAAAACACACCATTAAAGTACAAAATATGATGATATCACTTTATAAAATTAAGTGGACGCGTTCGCGTTGATCTCGTATTTTTTACTGAATAAACTAGATTTACATTTACAATTAGTTTTAAATTAATAGTAGTGCTATTAATAAATGTAAATTTAGGAGGAAATAAGCCGTTGTTTTCAACAATACCTAAACACAATGTTATGATTAAAACATAAGAAAGCTGTAAAATGTGTTTTCCATTTGTAAACATTTTCATATTTTTATTTAACCTTTAAATGTATCACTTTTTTATGTGTTTGTTTTTTTTATTACTCTTATTCCTTTCTATTTTGTTTATTCAATGTAGGCTACCGCATGAATGGAGCTAGTTGTAACTTGTTAAAATCAAGAAAAGAAAATTATAAAATAAAACATTAATAAAAACTCTTAAAATGGATACAATTTAAATTTCTAGTCAGTTATTAGTCGTTTTAATGAAATATGTTGCAGGTTATTTGCAAATAGGCTATAGCAAAAGTGAAAATTCTATGATCTCTGCTTATGGAGTTTCTATAAAAGGATGATTGTCCTCCTCAAAAGTCCAGTTTTTGGATTATGGTTTATCTGGTTCAAACTGGATATTAGCTGGTCCAAGGTGCATTAGCTGGTGGACCAACTACTGTGTCCCAAAAACAATGCAGCTTGACGGCACTGTTGCTGATTCAAGATGCTCTACCAGCTAGAAACCAGTCAGCATATTCCAAAAACACAGTTTAAACTAGATTTAATTTACAATCTTGTATGTAAATGAACTGCTATGCACCAAGTATTATAGCAAATAAACAACATTTTGCCACTGTAATTTTTATGTCTTAACAAAGTAATAATTTTTACAGACTCACTCCAATATATGTCATTCAATATCATTATATTAATTAGCCAGTGAACTAGCCATATCCGAATATAGAACATTATAGTGTCACAGGTGCTTTGACAGGGACTTCTTTTGTCAAAAGGTTATACAGAAGAAGAAAGAAGGCAAATCTGAGTCACTTGTCATTTTATTAGAATTATATAATTGTCAGTGAATTTGAAAACAGTTTTTATTCTACACAATATTATGCACCTTTAATGGCTTTTATTCAACAAACCTTTAAAAATAGCAAAACATAGTTAGCCACAACTGTTCTCTTTGAAACTCCCGGTCTACTACACTGCCCTGACATGTCATAAGAGCAGGTGTTCTTTTACACAACTCAATAGCACCCATTGTGAAAATGAATATAGCATTGAATGAGCCAGATCATGGGAAAACATCGATTGACCAAATCTGTGTCTGCAGACAGTGTTCTTTGGGCTGTATAGGTTCCCAGAATGGGTGTAAGGCTCATAAAGCTCTGTCTGGTCATTTGTTCTCTCTGGGCTTATTTGGGACTTAAGAATAAAAAAGGGTCTTTTGAGTGCGTACGATTGAATAGACACACATGAAAACAACAAAGATACAAAGGTTATAGTGTTCTGTGAAATTGGCCAAAATTCTATTGAAAAATCATGCACCTGTAAGTGTGTAATAATACACTCTCTTTTAATTGATTAATGGTAGGCTCTATCTATCTATCTATCTATCTATCTATCTATCTATCTATCTATCTATCTATCTATCTATCTATCTATCTATCTATCTATCATCATACATGCATACAATATTTTGAAATACAATGAATCAAAAGTGCTTTTTTCACACATTTCATCATGTTTTGTGTTAGTACAATAAAATCCTTTTCAGAACACAAAATAATTGTTTCATTTATACAACTGTTTCATAAAGCTGCTTACTATCAAACCTTTCATTTACATATCTTTTCGTTTAACATTTGTCAATTATTTAATCCAACTGATCTAAATGGTTATTAAATGAATCATTTGATTCATCTATAGATATAATTTCTACTTTGTTTGTAATTTCCGAACAATACAGATAACCTTAGATTATAACCACTATATTCAGTGTGTGTGTGTGATAGCGAGATATGCAATTTGCAAAAATAGAGGAATCAGTGTAACATCAGATTGATCAACTACAGCATTTTACATTACAGTATGTATGCCATGTGATACTGTAAACAGAATACCATGGAAGAGACTGACACATTACAGTATGTCAACTACAGTATAGAGCCAGTCATATGGTACAGTGAGGACATTTACTGTACTGGCAGTAAACTCTTTTCTAGCACAAAACCTCATAGCCGTGTGTCACACTTCATCATCACACCTTTTGATAACACACTGAATAGATACTATTACAAACATTGTGGATTTTATGTTCCGTAAGTGTATTTTCTATAAAGTGGCATGACATCTGTAGGCTGTGTCACTGTAGTTATTTCAGCAACAAGGGTGATTTGAAACATGTATCTTGTTTGCTATTAAATGAGCTGATTGTTAAGATCAGTCAGATGTGTTGGAGAAGGTAACACAGAATCGGATCTTTGCATGGCCCCACCTTGAACTGTTGGGTTCAGGTGTGTCCCTGTAGGCTACTGTGTCAGTGTGAGGCGTGACACTTCAGTATGAGTAATCCCTCGCTTATTTTATTCAATACATGCTCACAGAGAGGAGACAAATGTGACAACTTATTGCGCTCTTAGAAAACAATGCGGAAAAACATATGGAATAAGGTGAGTCTCAAAAAAGTGAAATAATTGTTTACTTAGTAAAGCATTATGAGAATTAAATTACTCCCTCAGCACTCCATATTGCAGGTGTTCATGGTCCTGATGGTGTGGAATGTGTTTGTGCCCATTGACACAAAGCACACCAGTAGAGAAGGAAAGTCTCGGAGACGAAAACTGGAATCCCATCCTCGCCGGAGCGCCTCGTCTGCCAGTATTTCCCCGGATCCAATGATGACAGGTCCAGAATCAGGCGTGATGCCCGGTGCTGTTGAAACGGACTTTGATAAGAGTATCGAGGACATGGTGTCGCAGGTCAGAAACAATCCCAACTTATCCATAAGCAAATGTGTGGTGGATCGCAAACTGTGGATGTCCAACAGTCGCAGCCTCTCTCCCTGGTCCTACAGGTGGGTGAAATGGAGGATCACTGTTATTATTATTATTATTTATCATTATTATTATTTAACTCTTATGATCTGATTGAAGATTGAGAGACCTTAAAGCCCTATAGTAAACAAAACATGCTTAATATCATGTTAATATGTTTATGAGTTATAAATATGAGTTACACAAAAAACTATATGACCAATAAATGATGTGACAGATGGCTTTAACTCATCAAAATAATTTGTAGCAATTTAAAATTATATATATATATATATATATATATATATATATATATATATATATATATATATATAATTTAGTTATTTTATAAGTTTAAGTTGAAATTACTTAAACATCCAAGTTGACTTAAAAATCTTGACTTGAAAAATATTATCAACTTTGTACATTTGATAGTAAAAACAGTAATATTGAGAAATATTATTAACATTTTAAATGAATGTTTACTATTTTAATATATTTTAAACGTAATTTAGGATGGCAAAACTCCGGTCAGCATTTAAAAAAAACCGAATTTTATTCAACAAGAATGCATTAAATTGATTGTAATTGACATTTAAGGAAATGTTCCAAAAATATTATATTTTAAAAAAAGCTCAAATAAACAGTCCGAATTCAGCTAAATCAGTCATTTTCACGTCACATGATAAAAATAAATGGAGCTTTTGGAGTGCATAATAGCTACTTCTTTCAAAATCTAACCGACCCCAGACTTTGGGAGAGTAGCATGTTATCTTTTACCTTAAAAATGTACTTTAAAACGTATTCTTATAGAAAAATTGACCATAGCCTACGTAATTTCTCAAATGTCTTTGGCTAGAATCAATCACGATGAGACCCGTAAGCCCGTGGACATCCCCGAGGCCGTGTGTTCGTGCGTGGGATGCATCAATCCTTTCACCATGCAGGAGGATCGCACCATGACCAGCGCTCTCATCTACACCAAGATCCCCGTGCGCAGACTCCTCTGCCACCGGCCCACAAAGAAGCCGACGAAGAGGAAGAAATGCGTTCCCCGTTACAGATCGGTGGTGGAGAGCATCGCCGTGGGGTGCACGTGCATCGTGGGGTAGCTGAGTGGGAACAACACATTTCAACCTGCTGTATAGCCTACTGCAAACGAATCCGGATCCTAACTATGCATGTATTATTTTCTATGTAAGAAATAGTGAAAAATAGGAGTGAGCTCAATAAAAAGCATCGGTAGTTGTGCAGGCGCCTTTTCTATTTTGAAAAGGTGATTTTAATTGAAGATTTTGAACATTTAATGTCGTTAAGTATTAAGTTGCATCGTGACATCTCAAGCTAAATTAAAAATTATAATTAGGCTATAGCCATTTGGGGCATAAGGTTATGTTTTAAATGCTATATGCTATATAAAAAAGTTGACAGTTGGACAGTTCATGATTCCTATAGCCTATGTTATGGAACTGTAAAGTGTGTTTTGAAATAAAGAGAATATAATGCTGATATTTCTACGAATAGACCATTTTCAATAACAGGCCCATGTGGTTTATAGGTAACAAATTCATAGTAGCCTACCATTGTTGTTGTAAGATTTTCCCTACTGTCTAAAATAGAAGATAGAGTGAAACAAAGAGGAGAAACTTACTTGCATGATGTCATAATTATATTTTTTGTTTGTTTTGCTTTTCTTTTGTTTCGTGAGGGGGGTTGGGGAGAACTTTACAGTGTTTTAAATAAATTAAAATAACTTTTCTCTTTTTCATTGTCTTCAAATCATTGTCTTTAACGTAAATCAAATATAAAAAGCATAAATAAGTTTACCAAAAAAAGATATAAATAAAAGTACTAGCCGTGTTAAAGGGGTCATGACATGGATTGTTTTTATTTATTATTATTTTAATGTTCCTTGTGGTGTTAAAAGTTTTTGCACACAAACACAAAACAGAAAAAGGGGCGGTGTCTTTACAGCTTGTCAATTACAGCTTGCCACTGTTATGATTGGCTGATGTCATTGCATAGGAAACAGTAACAACACCCACTATTTATTGCACCTGACTCAGTGTTTTGAAAACATTATCCAAATAAAAAAAGTATTATGAAATCATACAGTTGGCTTCTTTCAACAAACGTTTCTTTGCAAACTCTCCATTACACTGTGCCTCTTGCACAAAACAATCTTCAATCAAATGCTCCGAACAAACATAATCCTCCAACACGATCCATGACGCCATTAAAATAAGCTATTCACTTGTTTTCGACGTTGGCACCCAAGTCTGTACCGAGACTGTAGTGGGTGTAGTGGACCCTACTTCAGAAACTGAACATGCAACTGCATACAGAAGGCCTTTCCAGTGTAGATAATAATGGTTTCTATATTTGCTTTTGCGGTGACACGACACTCGCTCACATCCAGTGTAGGTCAATCTTAGCCATTACAGTAAGTGGGCGGGGCCTATGCTACCATGATTTAAAACTATTCATCTTGCTCTATAGGCAGTCATGAGGATGTAGGCTTATTAGTGACACCACAGATCCCGCAATATAAAAACAAACAGTTTTAGAGCTTGATTTTTTCTTTTCTTTATTCTCTCTGATGAGAAGGACGTTTTAAGCTAATTAAACTTGTATAAAGACTTCTCAAAATATCAAGAAATTTTTTCCACATCATTTAAGAAAAATGGTAGCCTATTGGTAAGATGGTGGAAGCCCCCCTTATGTGCATTTACTTTAACATAGGCTATTTAGATATAAGTTTAGCATATGCAGGGTGATGATGCATCAACCATTGTGTCATTGTAGAAAGAAATGCTAATTTAATTTAATAATTTAGCACAAAATGTAAAATTATTAAAAGGGGGCAAGATGACACCCTACCTGAGGCAAGGTCGATAGCTACAGTTCTTTAGCCATTTTTTTAAAATATTTATACAATGATTTCAGATAACTTCAAGATAAGTTTGCCAATGTAAGAGGATATGTACAGTTTATTGTGTTTACATCTCATAAAAGCAATTAAAACGATATTCTTCTTGTCGATTCAAAGTGATACTTACAATGTTTTTACAAACAACACATACTTCCTTACGGACGACAGCCAAACATTTCAGTTTCTGGTCTCATGTGCGCCATCAGCTGGACACGAACATCCAGTGAACCGAATCAAACGCCTCCATCATATTAGTGATGCAGCGAGGAACAGCTGTAAAGGAAAACATACAAGAGAAGGACGCATCATGCCCGGTATGTGTTTGGATGATAAGACGACCGATGATCTTCAGATGAAAAACGTTACTTTAAGTCTGACTAATAGCCTACTGTTGTTTGATTACTTGCGAGAAGGACGTGCTCCAGGTGAACGAACCTGGTGTTTGGTCCAGGTGAAGGGACCGACGGAGGTGACCGCGGCAGAAGGTAGGAACTCACAAACATCTGGACAGACAGACAGACAGACAGACAGACAGATAGATAGATAGATAGATAGATAGATAGATAGATAGATAGATAGATAGATAGATAGATAGATAGATAGATAGATAGATAGATAGATAGATAGATAGATAGATAGATAGATAGATATTTTGTGAGGGGAATCTTTTTAAATTAATTTTTTTATTATAATAGTGACTTTTATATTGTCATTACTGAAGGTAAATTATTAAAATAATTACATATTATTACTCATATTAAACAGATTTTTTTCTATCCACTAGAGTACAGTTAGATACATAAATGAATAGAAACATTAAGACATAATATTGTCCCACAAAACTTAGATTTTTATTCCTTACTGTTATAAACGTGGGCTTTATTATGCAGATCCCCTCACCCTCTTGGACTCTTGAAAACCTTTAAAGAGACTGGATCTTATACTCCATATATTGACGCAATGCCTATAGGCTCATTTTCTACTTTTTTTCGGAGAGACGTATGAAAACTGTGAACTTTAGAATACTTCATCCACTCTCAACCACCTGTTGAGTTCATTTGATCCTACATTTGCAATATTTGTTCAATTCTACTCGCCAAGATATGACCATTTTGAGTATAAAATATTGATCTGAGTCAGAATATAAAGCAAATTAGGCCTATCAAACAGCTACACTTATAATCTGAAGAATGCCTGTGAGTGAATGTAGACTAACATACAGTTATACAAGCAGAATAATTCAGATCAGAATCTCAGGGAATTGCATTTTACAGCTGTACTGTTTATATAAGCTGGGAAGTCCTTTTTATAGCTTATACATACCAACACATATCTGTAGGCGACCAATATTTCAGCTTTTCAGATTCAATACCCAGGACTGTCATTCTATATTTAGAAGCTCTTGTGGCTCATAAATATTCATTGAGGTTTTAGTGCTGTCTTTAAAAAAGACGCCAGCGTGAGTTCCCAACAGTGAGTCAGGCAGCCTGTGTCAGATAGAGTAGGAGGAGAGAGAGAGAGTTAGTGGGATGATTGGTGAGAGTGAACTCTTTGATATTTTGATATGCCGATACCCAGGGGACCAGCACAGATGGCACCTGTTCTCAGAGGCTCTGGCCACTCTCGCTGACTACTCAGTGTGTGATTTCCGTCACAAAATATCATACATGAGTCTTCACATTTGCATTGGGGGGTCCGGATGGCATTTGTGTAAATAAATGAATAAACAATTAGCTACGTGTTAGTTCAGTATCAGAATTATGACACATGTTTCTGTTTAATGTGGTAATTTATAATGATGGAGACGGCTGGTGCAGACGGGACGGGTGGTTACTATACTTTTAGATGGTTGATTGAGTAGGTTACTAGACTAAGTGTGTGATACATCTGTGCATGTATATTAAACAGAAACAAATATGATGCATGGACAATGGCAATTTGTCATTTAAAATGCAGTGTAATGTTGTTTGTGTGTAACTTCTGATTTACTGAATTTGGGCATGCCTGGTTCTAATTATTACAGTGAATATGCACTGTAGCCCATAGTTACCAACATATACATATATTTTTTTGCACAGCAACTTATGCACTTTTGCCGTAAAATATTGTTAAAACCTTTGAAGTTGCACACTGTAAAAAGAGGACCCAATCTACTGTGTTAAAATACACTGTAAAATAAATGAACTGTAATTTTCTGCCAGGATATTATCCAGTAATTATACGGAAATTTCCATTAACCCTAAAACACAACACAATGCAATGTGTCATTCAAAATACTAGTAAAACACCTGCAAAAAAATATTCATATTGCATATTTATTCAGTAAATTGAGGACTTTTGCGGACATTTTTTACCTATGCCTAAAGGAATTTTAAATCACACGTTGTATTGTGTTGTGGTTTAGGGTTTAAGGAAATGTCCTTAACTTTACGGATGAAGTCATGGTAGAGAATCATCAGTACATTTTCTTCATTTTTACAGTATCACTGTATAATTAACAAATAACATTTTAATTTACAGACTGAAAAACAGTAGAAAGATGTTCTCAGATGTTATTTTATTTAAACTCCTCTCTTGTTAATAGTAGGCTATAGGATGTTTTATGTTTTTTGGGGGCATTATGTTAGTGTTACTCAGATGGCAAACCCGTTGGGACACTGTACAAATTGTAAATTAAAAAAGGAATGCAATAATTTACAAATCTCATAAAATTATATTTGATTCACAATAGAATAAAGATAACATATCAAATGTTGAAAGTGAGCCGTTTTGAAATGTCATGCCAAGTATTGGCTGATTTCATGAGAGCTACACATTCCAAAAAAGTTGGGACAGGTAGCAATAAGAGGCCGGAAAAGTTAAATGTATATAAGGAACAAATTATTAGGTCAATTGGCAACATGATTGGGTATAAAAAGAGCCTCTCAGAGTGGCAGTGTCTCTCAGAAGTCAAGATGGGCAGAGGATCACCAATTCCCCCAATGCTGTGGCGAAAAATAGTGGAGCAACATCAGAAAAGAGTTTCTCAAAGAAAAATTGCAAGGAGTTTGAAGATATTACCATCTACAGTGCATAATATCATCCAGAGATTCAGAGAATCTGAAACAATCTCTGTGCATAAGGGTCAAGGCTGGAAAACCATACCGGATGCCTGTGATCTTCAGGGGCCTTAGACGGCACTGCATCACATACAGGAATGATACTGCAATGGAAATCACAACACGGGCTCAGAAATACTTCCAGAAAACATTGTCGGTGAACACAATCCACCTCTACAGGTATAGGTCAAAAAAGAAAACATATCTAAACATGATCCAGGAGCACAGGCATTTTCTCTGGGCCAAGGCTCATTTAAAATGGACTGTGGCAACATGACAATGCCTGACCACATGCATCAATTACAAAATCATAGCTGTGTAGAAGAAGGATCCGGGAACTAAAATGGCCAGCCATCAGTGCAGATCTTGCACCCATAGAAAACATTTGGCGCATCATAAAGAGGAAGATGCGACAAAGAAGACCTAAGACAGTTGAGCAACTAGAAGCCTGTATTAGACAAGAATGGGACAACATTCCTATTCCTAAACTTGAGCAACTTGTCTCCTCAGTCCCCAGACGTTTGCAGACTGTTATAAAAGAAGAGGATGTCACACAGTGGTAAACACAGTGGCCTTGTCCCAACTTTTTTGAGATGCGTTGATGCCATGAAATTTCAAATCAACTTATTTTCCCCTTAAAATGATACATTTTCTCAGTTTAAACATTTGAACATGTCATCTATGTTGTATTCTGAATAAAATATTGAAATTTGAAACTTCCACATCATTGCATTCTGTTTTTATTCACAATTTGTACAGTGTCCCAACTTTTTTGGAATCGGGCTTTTACGCTATCTTAATGTTGTTGTTTTTTTTAGATAAAAGTGGACATTTGATAGTTAAACAGAAAATTAACTTAAATTGCCTGAATAGGTGCCACTGTCCTCGTAGAAGGACATTATATTTGAGTGAATTTCTCTGACACACACATGTCTGAGTGTCCTGTAAAGAGCACATTCAGGGCTTTTCAGAGATGCCATTTGTTTTGAGGTTTCACCAGGACAGCAACTTCTCCTTGGTCTTTAAAAATGACTGAATGATCAGATTTAGCACTCTTATGGAAATGTGATGATAATAATTTTGTATTTATCATTTAAATCTGAAATTTGAAATTGTTTTTATAAATCAACATCTCAGGAAAATGTTATGGGGTTTCTAATCAAAATATGACTTTTTGTTATGAAACAGGGCATTGATTTCATACATGCCCACTGTAGAGGACACCGGGACTTAAAGCATGCTCATCAGGCATTTTGGAAGACACAACAAGTGAATAGGGAAAGAAATTACACATCAATATTCCTATAAATATAAGATATTATTATGAAAATGTTGCCAACTGTTACTCCCATTATTACACTTTTTTTTCATTACATGTTGCTCCAAGAACACATTAATATGCAAATTAGATACAGTGTATTGAATGAGAAAACCTATGTATGGCCATTTTACCCACGTATTGCATAAAGTAAAATGGTATATCAATTCATTCCATTATATCTTTCATAACATAGTTGAGAATCATTTTTAAACAAAGATCCTGAAACCTGAAACCTTGCTTGGTGAATGAAAAACAATCCCATTGTTTCTGCCTATACATTTCATATAATTTAATGTCATTTTACTAAGTCCCTATGTCCACATACCAGGACATAGTATAACATATGAAAAAAATATAATTAAAAAAAAATTCGAATTGTTTCTTACTCTCTCTAAACAATGTATTGACATGAACATTTTCAAAAAGCATGTCATGGCGGTATACATGTCAACCATGAGACGGCGCTGTTGGACAGCTTTAAATTGAACAGTAAAAAGTTTACGGTCAGTCTCATAAGCATGAGGGGGATTTTATGTCGCGCTTTGAGCGCATCTAAATAAAGCTTGATGATCAGCCGGGCTGTGCGCAGTATATTCCTGCTCATAGGGTAAATGTCCAAGTAGCGTGACTGCCCCCATCACTGCCCCTCCCAACCGAAGCTCAGGAAAACAGCTCAACCCTCCGTCCTTCTGGGAGGAAAACATGATGAACTGTGAGGATGCACAGCACGTCTTCTTGACACACGCGTGAGAAGTGTTTAGGATGCTGCCGTGACTCCACACGCATCCAGGGAGCAGCAGCAGCATCCCTCCTCCGGTCTGGATCTGCTGTCATCGCAGCGCGGATGGTGGGAAAGGACCCTCCCAAAGGAAAACGGACGAAAGAAAGATGAAATGTTTCTCCCGGTACCTGCCTTACCTCTTCCGACCTCCCAGCACCCTGCTCTCCTCGAGCTGTCACACGGAAGGTAAGACCCGATCCGCACAGACAGCTGGAGATTGATTTTGCTGGGTCACAGCGTGCTGGAGGGATGCTGCGTAATGACAACTTTCTGTCTGGAAGTGCAAGGGATGTTCATGATGAGCAATGCTTATTTCACAACTAAATGTGTTGATGGGCAACAATGAGTGGGAAAAGATTGATTGTTATGATAGTTTTGTAAATTTGAAGCATGCAATGATAATATATGTAATATATATATATATATATATATATATATATATATATATATATATATATATATATATATATATATATATATATATATACATATATATATATATATATATATATATATATATATATATATATATATATATATATATATATATATATATATATATATATATATATATATATATATATATATATATATATATATATATATATATATATATATATATATATATATATATATATATATATATATATATATATATATATATTATAAACTAATTATTATTTTTGTTAAAAAAAAAACTTTTTCCAATACAGTCTCAGACTTCTAGTCTAGATTTGAATATATAAAATAATTTCTTCGAGTGACTGAGATAGAAGTGTTTATTCCCTAGAAAGTTATAGGCTGTTCATATGTAGATTAAAGATGATTGATGATAATTGCTCTGTATGAATGAGATGAGACTTTATTTTATGAGCCCCAGTACCCGAGCGATGACCTTTCGATTATGAATGCATGCTGTTCTTCTGACCTGGAGCCTTTTTGTGACTGAACAATTTTGTATAGTCATAAAAGCAGCTTTAATATTGTGCAACTCTGTGTCAAACAGGCAAATGTGGTCAAATACAATGTATCTACAGGAAACCATATTATTTGGTCCAAGAAATATCCATGTGAGTGTGTGTGTGAATTTTATGTGCCCTACATCTTCTTTACAACACTGTCGAACAGCAGAGCTTGTCAACCATAAAAGTCTGATTTATGTTTGCCCTCTGTTGCTGTTTACCATTAAACAGGAAAATGTGACCCTCTTTATGTTCACAAAAACAACACAGGCTATTCATATAGTATTGTCTCTATAGATACATGTTTGTGTTTTTATTGACTTGCAAGAATGAAAACAGAATCAAACACAGTGCCTGAGGTTGCACTTACTCAGCTTGATATTGTAAATCATTGTTAGATTATTTCTTTGGACACTGTGGTCAGATTTAGTGCACTGGAGGCTAAGAAAACTGATGCTGTTATTAGAATTATCACCTGCATTTCCCTTATCTGAAGAGCAACCTGGCTTCCGGTGAGCAAACAGCCATAACTTCCCATCCTAATTAAACTGGTCTATTATGTCAGAAGTGTGGTGCATTGGGCAGTGCATGTGCTCATGAAAAACATAAAGAGTCATTGTGCAGGTTTGAATCCGGCCTGCGTCATGTCATGATCATATTCCCCTCACTTTCCTGTTTGTTCTTCATTTGTAATACAATAAAAGGCAAAAAGCCAAACTTTGGACTATAGCAAAGTTCATTCGTCAAGGCACCTGGTATGTCAAAGTGCGCCTCTAACGTTAGCATATTCCTTGTAGTATGAAGCGTAAAACCAAGGGGTCGAGGTTTGGCTGGTTAGCATGGCATAGCATTATAATTTATGGTTTATAAAACACTCTCGCTGGATGATGGCGCCATCATGTGATCAAGACGTGTGATTGACTGGAACCCGTTGAGGTTGGAAGTGGGAAATTTCAACTTCCTCAGAATTCCGCTGGAATTCTTCTGGAAAGCAGCATTAGTCACATCCCACGTAGGAGGGGATGTTTTCACGACCTTGCACAATGCTCCCTAAAAGTTCTCCAAAGGTGACGAAAATCCTGAATCTTTACTGAACATTAAGGACGTTCCTAAAACATCCTCTTTTGGTTATGAAAGTGCTGCAGTTCAAGGTTCCTGATATGACTTTAGGGGGATGTTCCATTTTGGTTATTCTATGGTCACATGGCAACGTTACAAAGAGGACATTTGGGATGTTAACAGACGTTCCCACATTGTCCTCTGTTTGTCATTTAAAAACGTTCCTGATATGACTTTAGGGGGACGTTCCATTTAGGTTATTCTATGGCCACATAGCAACGTCACAAAGAGGACATTTGGGATAATAACAAAATGTTCCCATGCGGTTCCCTATTAGTCAGATGGGGAAGATTTATTCGGGACTGCGCTGCAACATATCTTGTTCAGTGCGGTGGCCTCTACACTACATTCCCATAACGTTTGCAGGACCTTCTTTAAATGCTGTTTTACTAAACGAGATTCGGGAGGAACATGTCAGATAATTGACACAGGTGGAGAGTACTCAGCTAATCAACAAAGAGGTATATATACGCAGCCGTCCTACCTTCATTTTGGTGACAGTTTTTCAGCATCCCTCCACCACCCCTTCTCCACATCTTGCTCAATCTTTTAGTTCTAAACCACTTACATACGGGGGGTACTCTGGGTTGGGGCGAAGTCCGAGCTCGAAGCCTTCCCCCCCGGACAGCACGCCAAATACGCAATTCAATTAACTCTCTACAAATTATGTGTAAGTGTGAACTCGTGCACTCCACATCATGACCGTCTAGGAACATTCTGGGAATGTTACTATGTGACGTCTTTGACACCAGCGGGGACGTTCTGAGAACATTACATTTCTAGCAGGGATGGCATTTTTTTACTGCTCAGGTGATTCACTCAAAAATTTCAAGGAATAAAAATGGCTCTTGATGATCCATTGAGATAACTAACAGATAGCGTTCTCCAGCTATTAGATTGTTTTACAGTGTGGTGTAAATAAGTCACATTAAAGTGAGTCTTTACAGTGATTGTGCTAGATTTAGCTATCATATGCCTCTGTTTAGACCAGTGACAGTCACAATTTTATTGGGCAGTTTTAATGATACAACAGTAGATTAATTATTCATCACTGGCTTACTTTGTTGGCAGTCGACCCAGTGAGTCTGTTTTAGAGAAGCCTTGTGCTCCTGGTCATTTTGAAACAGTTCTATCCTCTATAATCCAGCATTTCAAAACATCAAATGGGGTCATGTTGGCTTCCCTACCCTAAATGACAAAATAATACAGCTGACAAACAGTTGGAAAGACGCTGTATGCTGACCGGTATCAAAAGCTCAGCTGTAGCCACCAGCAAGTGTGCAGAAAAAAACTGATGAGTAAATGAGTGAGAGAGCTTGTGGTTGTGTAACAGAGGTCGGCGCCAATGACTCTGAGGACATGTGCGTGCATGTTATGGATCTTAAAAAAAGCTTCATCAGTGCTAATGAAGTGCACTTTGGCTCTTCTGTTCACCGAGCAAATAAATTGGGAAGGTTGGGAGCCGAACTGATGCAATAAGGACGGATGGAACGGCGTAGTCTGTCAATGCCTAGGGGTCCGGCTGAGCTTTCAGCGTTCAATATCCGGTCGTTCATTAGTGAAACGACCCGGAGGCCCCGAAGTGAATTTTCTCAGTGATCCATCCAGCCCAGCCGCAGATGCGAACTAGTTTTGCGGTTGCTTGTTTGTGTTTGTCGGACGAATGGCTAATGTAATATCAGGGTTGGCCTAGAGGCCGGGCAGTAGATCGTTTATTTCAGCATGAAATGGGGATTGAACCAGAACTCCGGTTATAGCACCTACAAGCAAACGGGGGCAGAAACCTGGGCGTGTGGCGACTGATAAATGAGTTTTTCCAAACCCCCGCTGTCTTGAGGAGGAAGTCAGCATGCTTAGTCATTGCATGCTTTTTGATGGGTTGATTCATGAGTGTATATGTGTGTGTGGTGGACGATCAATAACACATTTTGATGGATTAACTTTTAAACACTGGTGAATTCCACTTATTTTGCTTGCGTCAGGGAAAAACAAGCAGTGGCTGGCTTGTTATATGCACACACATATGAGAAGCCTCAATGGTGATGGGAATTATACAACATGAGAGCATGTGCGTGTGTGCGGCCCGAGCTGTAAAGTAGATATCATGATATGAGACGAACATTTGTGAGAGGTTAAGTGGGGGAGGAGAGACACGAGACTGTAGACACATTACACAGAGAACAGGTCGATCTCTCAAAGTGCTCACATAACCTCTTAACTAAACAGATTGTAAGAGAGGCATTGTGTGTGTAATTGTATTGCTCAGAGGATGCTTTTTTATTACTGAAGAGACTGAAGTTATGTTTCATTTTTGTATCAACTTTGTCTCTGATGTTTCTTATCAAAGAGATAGTTCACCCCAAAATGAAAATGTTGTCATTAGTTACTCGTCTTCATGTCGTTCCAAACCCGTAAGACTTTCGCTCATCTTTTTGACGAAATCTGAGAGATCCCTCCATTGGAAGCTACGCAACTGACATTTTGACGGTTCAAAAAGTTCATAAAGAGATTGTAAAACTAATGCATATGAAATTAGTGGTTTAGTCCATTTTTATGAAGCGACATGGACACTTTATATGAGGAACAGATTGAATTTAGGCTTTTATTCACATATAAACATTCATCAACTCAAGCATGTTCGCTTGACGTGCAAGAGGTTCATTCTCGTGTGTTATGCATCACATCTGAGCTTCCTCAAGAACCAATGAGGTTCATTCTCATTTTCACGCAGCAAGTGTGAGCTTCTGCAGGAACCAATGAGGTTCATTCTCGTGTTACGCAGCACGTTTGAGCTTCTGAGAGAACCAATGAGGTTCATTCTCATTTTTACGCAGCACGTTTGAGCTTCTGAAAGAACCAATGAGGTTCATTCTTGAGTTACGCAGCACGTTTGAGCTTCCACTAGAACCGTTGAGGTTCATTCTTAAGTTACGCAGCACTTTTGAGCTTCCACAAGAACCATTGAGGTTAATTCTCGAGTTATGCAGCACTTCTGAGCTTCTGAAAGAACAAATGAGGTTCATTCCTGAGTTATGCAGCACGTCTGAGCTTCCACAAGAACCAATGAGGTTCATTCTTGAGTTACGCAGCACGTCTGAGCATCCACAAGAACCAATGAGGTTCATTCTTGAGTTACGCAGCACGTCTGAGCATCCACAAGAACCAATGAGGTTCATTCTTGAGTTACGCAGCACGTCTGAGCTTCCACAAGAACCATTGAGGTTCATTCTTGAGTTACGCAGTACATTTGAGCTTCCACAAGAACCATTGAGGTTAATTCTCGAGTTACGCAGCACTTCTGAGCTTCTGAAAGAACAAATGAGGTTCATTCTTGAGTTACGCAGCACGTCTGAGCTTCCACAAGAACCAATGAGGTTCATTCTTGAGTTATGCAGCACGTCTGAGCTTCCACAAGAACCAATGAGGTTCATTCTTGAGTTACGCAGCACATCTGAGCTTCCACAAGAACCAATGAGGTTCATTCTTGAGTTACGCAGCACGTCTGAGCTTCCACAAGAACCAATGAGGTTCATTCTTGAGTTACGCAGCACGTCTGAGCTTCCACAAGAACCATTGAGGTTCATTCTTGAGTTACGCAGCACGTTTGAGCTTCCACAAGAACCATTGATATGAGGTTCATTCTTGAGTTCAGCACGTCTGAGCTTCCACAAGAACCAATGAGGTTCATTCTTGAGTTATGCAGCACGTCTGAGCTTCCACAAGAACCAATGAGGTTCATTCTTGAGTTACGCAGCACATCTGAGCTTCCACAAGAACCAATGAGGTTCATTCTTGAGTTACGCAGCACGTTTGAGCTTCCGCAGAAACCAATGAGGTTCATTCTCGAGTTACGGAGCATGTTTGAGCTTCTGTGAGTACCAATGAAGTTCATTCTCGAGTTACGCCGCAATTTATTTTTAATTTTACTTCAACTTATATTTAATTTAATAGCTTTTTTCTCCCCAAAAAGTGTTTGGACACTTAAGTCACACTTTAAAATTAATTCATTTCCTGCATTATGTAGCAAAATATCAAACAAAGTCACATTTATTATAAAGAAAAATAGCACTTCTCAAGTAAAATATTTCCCACAAAGTATTTTAATAGGTTTTAAATGTTTAAAATCTATATTTCTAAAAAGGATAGTTCCGGCCCTTGATTATGATTGGTTAAGCCGCGTTCAAAGCCATTGTAAATCACTATACAAACATACACCTGTGACCGCATTACATCAGTATACTGCGCCACTGCGTCTGTGTGTTGCTTGGCAAACATATCACTTCTGAAACATTTTTAAGTGTGGCCTACATGTTCAAATATGTTTTGGGGCCACTGCAAGCTATAATCTCTCACAGTAGGCCGAGGTTCATCATCTCAAGCTTTGAAATTCTCCAAGCCAGGTGTTTGTGCATTCACACACATACTCACACACACACACACACACTTTGTCTTTGTCTAAATCCTGCATCAGTTTCCTTTCTAAAGAGG
The DNA here is from genome assembly GCA_023029165.1 of Gobiocypris rarus. NCBI lineage: Eukaryota > Metazoa > Chordata > Actinopteri > Cypriniformes > Gobionidae > Gobiocypris > Gobiocypris rarus. Next base: position 19,591,572 of record CM040932.1, read on the forward strand.
TGGATGCATTTAGCTTCCGTCCACTCTTTCAGCAAGAGAGACGAGAAACCACAGCAGCACAAATCCTGCTTTGTGTTCTCCAGACTGAGGGCAGGTCAGCTGATTCAGATCTGTGAAGAGACTCCAGGAAGAAAGAGAGAGAGGGAGGGGGAAAGAGAAAAAGAGAGACTCAATGCATGTTACCTATATTTATGCTCGGCTCGCAGACATTTTTGGGGCTGAAGCTTTGCTGTGTTCTCAGATAAGGAGTTCTATTGTCTTGGCTATATTCTGCACATCCAGGAAATACTGAGCAGAAGTACAGCTTTAAAAAGAAACCTGCTGGATCAATTACCTTTTTTCCCCTTCTGGAACATGACTAAGCAGGGAGAGACAGACATGGCCCAAATGAATCAGCACTGTTTCTATAAAGTTCCTTGTTGCATGTTCTTAATTTCTGCAATGATGTGTCATTGTGCTGCTTCACACATGCATATTTTTGCTCCTTGTTTCAGTGGCACAGATGCCAGTTTTAATTATTGATGTAACATACTGTAGGTGAGAGTATAAGCAAGTCGTGCTATTCCATAATGCTGTGTGTGTTCATGCGTGCGTACTTGAATAAGTAGGCCAGGAAAATCCATTAATATGTTATGCAAAAAAACATACATCCTCACTTTCTTCCCTCCCTCCCCCTGTAAAATTATTTATGCCCACGATGGCCGTACAGAAGTAGGCTTCTCTTCACGTTTAATGAAAGTTCTCGGAGACGCGCCAGGCCCGTTGCAGCCGATGAATCACGAACGGCGTGCAGTTTGGAGAAAACATCGATACCAAACTCCCACACTATTGAAAGTGACAGACTGTAAGGTCATCTTGCTGTACCACCAATCAAATGCTGGAAATCTGTCATACACGCCCCTTCGAAGGGGGCCATATTTTTAAAGCAGTCCACTAATACTGTTAGTCAACCTTGTAATTTAATTTTCCACTCTCTTCCACAACCTGACCTAATTTTTTTTTATTCTATATGTAAATGAACTGTGGAGTTTGATGTCAATTGGACTATTCCTCAGTCAAATATTTTCATTTAAATTACTTTTAAACTGTATAATTCAAGTCAAGTGTCAATTTACTGTTTGCCTTGTCCAGCTGTACTGTCAGAAAAAAAGGTACATTGCTATCACTGGGGCAGTACCCTAAGGTACAAAACCAAAAAGGTACCAAAATGTACCTTTAAGTTACTAATTTGCCTTCTTAAAGTACTGATATGTACCTTTTAAGGTACTTACCATTTAGGGGTGAGTAAGGTACAAAGATGTACCTTTTCACTTTTGTACTTTTTTGTAACTGTTGTGCTGCTTAATATGTTTGTTAAAATCTGATACATTTTGTTCTTCAAATTTCTGTAACATTACATAAATGTCTTTACTGTCACTTTTGTCACAATTTTAGCCTTTCTGAATAAAAGTATTCATTTCTATCAATGGTACTGTAAATCAAGAAAATCAATATTTAATCTCCGTTTGCTCTTCTACTTGCTCTTATATTAGGATTATTGATACATTATCCCTTTTCAAATTGGCCAACATCTGTATCTGGCAGGCATATATGTTCATGTAGATGTGATGACATCATAACCATGATGATTTCTGAATGAACCCATTTTTGCAGCTTTGTTTCTAAATGTTCTGGGTGCACTGAGGAGGAGCTAAGAAGCTAGAAGAGAGCACATAGTACATCAAACTGGTTTTTAAAAAAGAAAAAAAATAAGCTGTTTTACATGAAATGTCTGCCATGTCTGATCAACATTGTTAAGTATCAAAACTACAGTATGGGCTATGTTTAAAGCTTAAGCTTGTTCAAACCAGACGGAGAAAGGTGACAAATATCAGCACGCTGCATGTTTGAAACATTGTGTATTAGGAGAGCTGATTAGACGCCTGCTATTAAATGTCCAATTCATTTGACTAATTGAACGATGTGACGCAAAAACCCATCAACCTCCATTGGATCTTTTTATCTAACAAGTTTTATGCTAATGACCTTTGGACTGGAGGACTCAGAATAGATCTAACAGGGCCTCGATGAGGATCCCTCCTCCTCTCTCTGTTAGTGGTGTGTGAGTCATAGCTAACACACAGCAGCACACTCAAGGGATGCAAACAGAGCCATGCAGAAACACATGATTGACAGGCTCATTCAGACCGTATCAAGAGGAGGCTTGGTTTCACTTTTGGCTTTCTCTTGTCAAACAGGAAAACCTGTTAACAGTACACTTACAGCATGGAAAATTGTATTTGTAGACATACTGTGATATTCACAAAGCTCTCTCTATAGTACATCCAGAACATGTATTGGAAAAAAAATGGGTCATTAGGTAATCATCACAGTGGACACTCCTTGAATTCACTAGTTCAAGTATTGTACTTCATGTATGAAGTATTGGGACACTCCTCCAAATCATTGAATTCAGGTATTCCAATCACTTCCATGGCCAAAGGTGAATAAAGTCAAGCACCCAGGAATGCAGACTCCTTCTACAAACATTTATGAAAGAATGGGTCGCTCTCAGCTCAGGAAATTCAAGTGTAATGAAAGTTCTCGGAGACGCGCCAGGCCCGTTGCAGCCGTGATAGGTTGCCACCTGTGCAATAAATCCATTAATGTAAAAAATCCTCTCTACTAAATATTCCACGGTCAACTGTTAGTGATATTATAACAAAGTAGAAGCAATTGGGAACAACAGCAACTCAGTCACAAAGTGGTAGGCCACGTAAAAATCACAGAGCGTGGTCAGTGCACAGAGAAGTCACTAACTTTCTGCAGAGTCAGTCGCTACAGACCTCCAAACTTCGTGTGGCCTTCAGATTATCGCAAGAACAGTGCGTAGAGAGCTCAATGGAATGGGTTTCTATGGCCGAGCAGCTGCATCCAAACCTAACATCACCAAGTCAATGCTAAGTTGGATACAGTGGTGTAAAGCACACCACCACTTGACTCTAGAGCAGTGGAGACGTGTTCTCTGGAGTGACGAATCACGTTTCTCTGTCTGGCGATCCGATGGACGAGTCTGGGTTTGGCGGTTGCCAGGAGAACGGTATTTCTTAACTGTTTTGTGCCAAGTGCAAAGTTTGGTGAATGGGGGATTATGGTGTGGGCTTGTGTTTTCAGGGGTTGGACTTGGCCCCTTAGTTCCAGTGAAAGGATTTCATGCTCCCAACTTTGTGGGAGCAGTTTGGGGATGGCCACTTCCTGTTCAACACAAAGCAAGGTCTATAAAGACATAGATGAGCGAGTTTGGTGTGGAGAAACTTGACTGACTTGCATAGAGTCCTTACCTCATCCCAATAGAACCCCTTTGGGATGAATTAGAGCGAAGACTGCGAGCCTGGCCTTCTCGTCCAACATCAATGCTTGACCTCACAAATGCGCTTCTAGAAGAATGGCTTCTAGAAAAATTCTAAACCTTGTGGAAAGCCTTCCCAAAAGTGTTGAAGATCTTATAACTGCAAAGGGTGGACCAACTCCATATAAAACCCTAAAGAATAAGAATGTGATGTCATTAAAGTTCATGTGCATGTAAAGGCAGGCATCCTAAAACTTTTGGCAATATAGTGTATCATATATATAATTTCTACCACATATACACTACTTTTTTTTTCTTTTTTTTTTCAAAGACATGTATACTTTTATTCAGCAAGTATACATCAAATTGGAAGTGACAGTAAATATATTTCATGTTAATGAAACACTGGAGTAATGATGCTTGCATCACAGGAATAAACTTTTAAAATATATTCAAATAGAAAATAGCTATTTTAAATTATAATAATATTCCAAAATATTAAAAATCTTACTCACCCCAAATTTTTGAATGATAATGTATATTTCTAATCATACATTGCATCATAAGAGTGTATCATATACCTTATTTCATTTCACATATTGTAGTGCATCATATCTAAATTTTATTTAACACCGTGGCTAGACTAACAAATAAACAAGCATCGCCTGAGCAAAATATTCCGTTACAGTTTAGTAGTAATGATTTTATGAATTTCTTCACTGAGAAAATAGAAAGCATCAGAAACAGAATCGTAAATGTACAATCTTTAATGATGTCTTATGATTCAACCTCAATTATCACCCTTCAAGAACTACTACACCGCTTTACAACTATAGGACAGGAAGAGCTAAATAAACTTATCATTGCATCTAAACCAACAACATGTTTATTAGATCCAATACCCACTAAACTACTGAAAGAGCTGTTACCTGTAGTGGAAGAGCCTCTTCTCCATATTATTAACTCGTCTTTATCTTTAGGTCATGTTCCAAGAATATTCAAGTTGGCAGTCATAAAACCTCTCATTAAGAAGCCACAATTAGATCATAATAACCTAGCAAATTACAGACCCATTTCAAATCTTCCATTTATGTCTAAAATAATAGAAAAAGTTGTGTCCGCTCAATTGTGCTCTTTCTTGCAAGAAAATGATATCTATGAAAATTTTCAATCCGGATTCAGACCACACCATAGCACAGAAACTGCGCTCGTTAAAATCACAAATGATTTACTTCTAGCTTCTGACCAAGGCTGTATCTCAATACTAGTTCTACTCGATCTTAGTGCTGCATTCGATACTATAGATCATAAAATACTCTTAGATCGACTTCAAAATTACACTGGTGTTCAGGGACAGGCATTAAACTGGTTTAGATCGTACTTATCAGACCGCTACCATTTTGTCTGTCTAAATGGGTAAAAATCAAAAGATAACATCAGAAGACTATGGGGTGCCACAAGGATCTGTGTTAGGCCCTCTGCTATTCTCAATATATATGCTGCCACTTGGTAATATTATAAGAAAACATGGAATTATTTTCCACTGTTATGCTGATGACACTCAATTATATATTTCATCACGACCAGATGAAAACGCTAATTGATCTAAACTGACAGATATTAAATACTGGATGACGTGTAATTTTCAGCTATTAAATTCAGATAAAATGGAGGTTTTACTTATTGGTCCAAAAATCTGCCCACAAAACCTCTCACAATACAACTTTATCTTGGAAGGATGTCCTGTCACTTTATCCAGTACAGTTAAAGACCTGGGTGTTATATTAGACCGCAACTTGTCTTTCGAAAATTATATTTCATATGTTACAAGAACGGCATTTTTCCACCTTAGAAACATTGCTAAGCTACGTAACATGCTATCTATTTCTGATGCAGAAAAGTTAGTTCATGCATTCATGACCTCGAGACTAGATTACTGTAATGCTTTATTAGCTGGTTGTCCTGAATCCTCAATAAACAAGCTACAGTTAGTCCAAAACGCAGCTGCTAGAGTTCTTACTAGGTCAAGAAAATATGATCATATAACACCAATTTGATCATCTCTACACTGGTTACCTATTAAGTTCCATATCAATTACAAAGTATTGCTACTGACCTATAAAGCCCTAAATGGTTTAGCTCCAGTGTATTTAACGGATCTTCTATCGCCCTACAATCCATCACGCTCTTTAAGATCACTAAACTCGAGGCTTCTGGTCATTCCTAGGATATCTAAGTCCACTAAAGGAGGGAGGGCATTTTCACATTTAGCTCCTAAACTCTGGAATAGTCTTCCTGATATTGTTCGAGGTTCAGACTCGCTGTCGCAGTTTAAAACTGGATTAAAGACGCATCTCTTTAGCCAAGCATTCACATTATAATTACCTTTTATACTACAGTTAAATCGGATCAAAAGCATTAATATTCTGAACAGCAGCTATGCTAATTATTTCCCATCTGCTTTTCTGTTGTGATCTCTGGACACTAGCCCCGAGGTAAATAGTTAGTCAGCTCCAGTTTGTATCCAGCCTCTCATGGAGACTTCAGATGCCCCAACACCTGTGATGAGACGACTCAACGCCAGCGTTGTTATGGCCTAAATTAATACATGATTGATTAACCTTTTCTAAAAATTTTCTTTAACATTCTCTTTCTAACATTTTTCAATGTACATTTATGAAATGTACTTTCTGTAAAGCTGCTTTGGAACAATGTGTATTGTGAAAAGCGCTATACAAATATATTTGAATTGAATTGAATTGAATATAATTTGTGAAAGTAAATGAATGGCAAAAATAAGAAGTAACAGTCATAACAAATCACCTCACAACTGCTGATTTCTAACCCATTTCTTAGCTCACATCATTCCCTGGGTCAGGCAGTGCTGTATGTCTATTAATCGATTTCAGTGTATATCAACACAGATATCCGTGTTCATGAATATTTTTCCTACAGAGACTGCATTTTCTCTGAAAAAGTCAATGTTTGTGGTTTTGGGAAGTGTTTTACATGCAAGGTCCCAGAGCAGTGTTTTGCATCTGGTAATCCGCCTTTTTACGCACCACTCTGCGTGATTTCCCTCCGGCTAGTGGGATTAGGGGGGATTGAGGATTGTCCTCGCATGATTGAATGGAATCTTTGGGATCAGGAAAAAATGCACATCTGTGTCATGCTCTTCCAGGTCAAAGAGCCTAAAACGTTTACAGACATGTATAAACAGAGACATGAAGGTTTTATGCAGTCTTGTGCTAATATGCTATTCATCTAAGCAAACACTGCTTTGTCTCCAGGATGCTTGTCAAGTTAATATTTTTGTGTGGTTATGTTGTACAGGGACAGAAATAGGGTGAAAAGAAAAATAAAAAGGCAAAGGAAGCTGGGTAGAGCTTTAAAAAGGGAACTAATCTACTGGGACTTTACTTTTTTATAAAGTAAATGTGTTTTAAAAGGGACAAGGGCATGCAAATGAAAAAGACTACATTATTCTCACTGTCTAAACATTTGGGATTTACTTTGTCCTAATGAACATAATGTCCCAAATGAAAAAGTGATAGTCAATAGATTTCATCAAGACTGCAAAGACACTTTTATCACGTGCACTTGTCAGCATAAAACACAATTTTACTTGCATAAGTGACATATTTAATGTTCAGTTAGCAAACTATGCAGAATGAGAATATAACAGGAACTGATCTGTGAAAAAATGGATGTTTCATACCAGAATGAAGCCAGACCTGAATGCGAGTTTGATGAAAATGTTGTCCCAGAAATCAGGCCATGTTTATTTGAGCCTTTACCTGCTGGGAACTGAGATAGAGACCAGGATGTGGAGGCTTAAAGTCAAGTTCACCCTCTAGAGTATCTCGACATTTCCAAATGATAACGCTTCATCACTGTTGATTCATATTTTTAGGCCGCTCTCATGAAAGCTTGATTCTGATTGCACAGATATTTGGCTTTTCGAGGTAACTAAAACAGATGCTGAGAGAAAATTACCCCAGAGGACTTCAGTTTTAATATTACTGTAATATTGTTGCATTGTCTTTCATCAAAAACACAGACGAAGATGAACATTTGTCATTTTGGAATAACGTGCACTAATAGGTATAGTATTAAAGGGGTGATGAATTGAGAAATCAATTTTCCCTTGAGCCTTTGATATATAAAATGTCATAAGAATATCCTGTAAGTTTCAGAGCTGAAAACGTCCTTGTTAGTCAAAGAAAAGCTTTTATTGACACCAGGCCCAGAAAACGAGAGCTCTCAGATATATACTGATCAATGATGTAATAGGAGGAAACACCGCCTCTACAGATAAATGTGTACGCCTGCTTCTGTAGCCCCGCCCACCGGAGCTAAACTGAGCTAAACGGAGCTAATCGCAATACCGAGCATTAAACATGCCGAAGATAGCAAGATAATCATTTGTAAACAAGACGCAGGTTGATACCGGATTTGCAGACATACTGAGATTAAAACACAATGCTGTGCCTTCTATATTGGATCCGACAGGAATGGTGCAACACACTTATGTGAGTAAAACTTGTTTTTTTATATGTGATAGTATTACATTGTTAAAGATCGTATTGATTATGTGTACGTGTCTAACGGAACATACTTTAGCATGCTGTCACAGGCTGGAGAATTCTTTATTTGTTGGTTCATTGCGATTCGGGATCAGACTCAGATATGTATAGGCCAGGGCTCGCAAAGCCCAACGTCCTGGGGCTATGTGTTTTCCAGACAGGCTACCAAAACGTAAGCCTGTTGGCAGGCCGGTGAATTTTTAATAGTGAAATAAAATTCATTTCTTGATGTGCGTTGTTCAGTCTCTTGACTTGATACTCGAAGAGTGCGCGCTCGCGCGTGTGTGCGGTTCGCACTTATATCCACCGATCAGGTGGGCCAAGTAAAAAAAAATAATATTCCAATCAATCACGGGTGGAGGAGAGATAAATCATTGTGTTTGTTTGATAAATACATCTTGCGAGCCCTGTGAGACGAATCATTCTGGTTACCGCTTTCAAAACAATCCCTAACGTGAACTGACAGGGGAGCTGAAGCTCATTAAATATGCAAATCTTATCCAATCCTAGCTGTGGGCGTATACTTCCAAGTCTTCAGTGCAGCACGCCCATCAAAACCCAGCGTTCAGGAGAGAGTCTCAAAACCAGTGTAGAAAATAGCCTATTACTTATTCATTATGATGTTTTTGAATGTAAAAACCACACGGACGTCATTAGTTGAACTCAAACAACAGTATAAAAATATTAAAAAGCCAGTTCATGACACCTTTAAAGTTGGCGTGAAGTCTTTTCTTTCCTATTGTAATGTATATCTGAGTGAAGTGGCTTGTAGGGCAGGACTTTTGTCAATCGGAAATTGATTGGATGGTTGTGGTTTGCTATTGCTGTGATGTCATGTGAGTGACAGGTTGTCCCACCCACACGCCAGTAAACACGTCACCGGAGAAAAGAAGAGATGTCGCTTCAAGAGGGAAAGAGGAGGGTTATTTTGATTATAGATGCCAAGAACAAATGAATAAAGAAAAAAATGTGCACGGATAAATCATTCATAATAAATACTGCAATCTTCCATAAAAAACAAGAATTGTCCATTTTGATTTCATCTTGACTTTAAGAGACGAGGATGTTTTTCCTGTCGTAGCACATGTTGTCATAGAGACACTGTGAATTTGCTGGTATTGATCAAAGCAGAACAAAATGCCCTTGCCCCATTAGTGCTTATTTACACAGCTAATGAGCACTTTTCCTCTTTTAACCTCAGCAACACACCATATCTGCTCCAGCCTGAGCTTTTGTTCTCAGATTAATACACCCGATATATCTCTTCAACAGCGTAAGACTTATGGACCACTTCTTGTGTCATGAACTCTGTGAGAGGGCTCTAATTTTAAGGCAATTACGTATCACATTTGGTTTCAGTTCAGGCAGGTAATTGGACTGAGGTATCTGAGCTGGAGTCCTGCTGTTCTGGTTTATATATATATATAAAAGTCTTTTTAGATGAAGAGTTCTCTCTTTCAGCTCTCCATCAAAGGCTCAACATCAAAACTCTCAAGGCTGGAGGAGGTTGGTTCTTAGTTGTATAGCTGATGTATGGAAAAGAGTTATTCATACAGAAAATGTCTTAAATGAAAATACAGCTTCATTAATATACTTCAATGCCTTCATTCAGATTAAGCACATTCACAAAGAGGAATTAAAAAACTCCGGAATCAATACATGCAGCTCTTTAAAGAACACCACAACTACCTGATTTGTTACCTTAAAGGAGTCGCATAATGAGAAGTCATTTGAGGGCGGAATGCAAGCCTGTTGTACGATCTATACACAGTAAAAAATATTGTTGGTTTAACTTAAAAAAGCAAGTAACCTGGTTGCCTTAAAATGTTGAGTTCATTTAAATGAAACATTTGAGTTAATACAATGAAGGAAATTGGTTTAATAAATAGAAACTCAAAATATGATTCTATCTGAACCACATAAAAATGTTTTTGTGATAAATCATGAAAAAGCACAATTTCACTGCATTATAACAAATAAAACACACAATTACATAATAAGTTTACAAAATGTGATGATGATTCTGAAAAATGTTCATTGTATTAACTCAAAATTGTAATTTCAATGAACTCAAAATTTTAAGGTAACCAGGTAACTTACTTTTAAAAAAATTTTTACAGTGTAGGCTTGCGCATTTATTTAATTAAATCATAGTTTTTGTAGTTTAATAATCACATTAGGCAGTACCCCATAATATAAAATGCCTTAAATTATAATTAAAGGTGCACTATGTAACTTTTCTGTCCACTAGAGGTCGCCTATTCAAAACAAAGGCGTAGCTTGATGATGCCAAGTTTGAGCGCAGAATCTTGGGACATGTGGTCTTCACCTCACAGCTGGTGGAAAAGAATCGGGACAGGACTCGGGCAGAAATCATGTTCATGGATGTGATTATTAACGTTACTGTAGTATGTAGCAGAGCAGGGCCGAGTGTTGAGCTGAGGAAGGCCGCTGGAGCGATTGTTACGCAACACATGGCTCGCGAGCAGCGGGACTTTTATTATGAGCCATTTCCGCTTTTCCGGTCATGAATATGAGGTAACACAGCTCTGTTTATCATAAATTTAAGATACATTTAAAGTGTGTTTAAAATGATGTTGAGACGTTACTATGTGCGTTTGCTCAGCGGCTGCTGTGACACATCATGTTGCACACTGCAGTAGGAGTAAAGAGTTTCTGCAAAATAAAACTAGAAACCGAGGGTAACGCAGATGTGACACCATTGACAGGCGACTCCCTCACACGTCCCGTTTCCTTGGTTAAAATAGCAATGTTCTCACGACTTACAAATAGTTGGAAACATTTGGGATATTTCAAGTACTCAACTGAACAAAATATATAACACTGGCCTGGTGGTTTTGGATATTTTACTGCAAAAATCATACATAGTGCACCTTTTAGATGCACCTTTTTTTTATTTGCACACCTGCTCCACGATACATTTAACAGTTCGCACACATCTAATTTTAGTTGCAAATGCGAGTGAAATGGTCGCACTGTTGAGCCCTGTCTTCGCGGGCGGACAACAGACAACATAGGTGGGCATTATGCAAATGTATTTTTTAGTGACAGAACCGTCACGCTGTGGGATTGAAAATACAAACGACTGGTATAGGCGGTTCAGAGTCAATTCTTTCTTTTGGGAGACAACTTTATTTATCACACACTTTCGACTTCACAACTCTGCACATTGTTTACATTCAAAAACAGCTACATTACACACTGCATGAAAGGGAATTATTCAAAAAACCATAAGCCATATTTCTGGAGCTTTATGCTTATACCAACATAATGAAGGCGGTTCTTGAACTGGCAAACATTTCACATTCAATGCAGGTCAATAAAAACTACAGCAAACAGGCTTATAAGATGAGGATTTTCTGTTGGGGTACAAGTGAATGTCTTCATGAAGAATCGAAGTAATAGCAAGCTAGTAAATGTGTTTTTGTACTCTGCTTATGACTATTTGTGTACATGTCAATTAGCCAATGTAATGCAGGCTTTGTAAAGACAAATAGACAGAGTAATGCATGCATGTTACTTATGTCATGCAAAGAGGAGGTTTGCATTGTATTAAATACACAGCAGCAAATAAACTGCAAACAAAAAACTAAAATTTTAAGTAAAGACAAAAAATAGCCTTGTGACTCATTTAAAGCTGCCAATGTGGTCAATGAAGGGTAAGCGTGAATATGTTGGAGGGTTTTTTGGTAAGGAAATGTAGAGATGGGAATCTCCAATCTATATCAAAACCAAACCTTGCTAAAGCTATATCTGAAATACATTCTGCACGTAATAAGGAACCATCTGTGTTGGCCTCACACACTGGTCCACCACATGCCAAATGGCTTTTTATCAGCCAAACAAAAAGGATTCATTCTCATCGCTGACGTTTCTAGGTATATCTCCAGTACAGACAGAACGTTTTGATGTTGCTCTGATGCAGTTTAGAGTGGAACAGTTGGAGCCTCAGGACTGCAAACCGTCCTACAGCAGAGCATTGATCCAGCTCTGGTTCCTCTCAAAAGCTCATGCTCCAGGCACTCATGGAAAGACTGGGGATGCGGCTTGTCATTTTGTTTAATATGACATAAAACGGGTGAATTTTAGTTCAGAATGCTTGTGTGCATGTGTGTGTGTATGTGTGAGAGTGTGTGTCTTAAAGAGAGATAAACTGTTGGTTTGTTTGGGCTCGGGTTTTATCGGACAGTGAAAATCTGCTCTGTTATGCAAGAACAACATTTGAACAAGCATGAATAAGGGGTACGGTCTCTTTGAGATCGTAATTGTTTCTCCTAGACAGCGATTAAATAGAGGCTTTCTCCTGAGAACAAGACCTATCACATGTGTCTTGAGTTTCAAAAGAGATCCCAACACTTAAACTGTGCTTGGAATTGACAAAATAAGTCTGCAAACCGAAGCCCAAAATGAACTTAAACATGTATTATCAAAATCTGCACTACAATATTCACATACATTTTATAGCTCTTATGTCATCTGCCAAGTAATTTGTCTATTTGATTAAAGCTCTGATCAATAAAATAATCCTCTGGGTCACTGCTGTGTGTGTGTGTGTGGTCCAGATAAACCCTTATCAGGACAAAATGTCCCCAAAAACAACATCCGAAATCCTTGTCCGTGTGGGGACATTTGTTGGTCCCCATGAGGAAAACAACTGTGTGTGTTTGCGTGTGCTCATCATTTGTGCAGAAGATGTGTTTTGTTTTTACATGAAGGCTGGTGGATTGATCTTTGACTCAAACTGTGAGTAACAGCAGGTCATGAAGATGGAGTAAATATAGCAGCACACTTTGAACTCTTTGAATGAACTGATGTGAAGTGACTTGCAGTCTATTTTTTGTGTGTGTGTTATAGCGCTCTCTGCTGCTCAGTTTGGAGAATTCCCAGGAAATTTTCCAGGAAAAGAGAAGGGAGCTACTGTCACTAAAGGGTTACTATGGTACTACCACATATATATATATATATATATATATATATATATATATATATATATATATATATATATATATATATATATATATATATATATATATATATATATATATATATATATATATATATATATATATTATACACATGGTACTACCCTTTAAAAAACCAAAACCAAAAAGCATGGCAGCTGGTTAATGCTTGTCCTTAGTTGGTCATGAGCTGGTCCTGAGGTAAAGCTAGATTCTTAGGACCAGCACTTAACCAGTTTAAACAAGTTTACTGAAAGGTTCTTCAATGACAAAAAAAAAGGTTCTTCTATGGCATTGTTTTTTTAAGAGAGTAATACCATGGATTTTTGAACATGTACCATTGCAATACCATTTTTTGCACTTGTCTTGTACATACCATGGTAGCGCTATCTTTGAAGTGTGTATGCTCACAGGCTCACAGCACGATTGTAAATGTGTAAATGAATGCTTTTATGCAGCAGTTAATATTGATTAACTTGCATATTAGACACAATATTGCCAGTTTCTTTAGTCTATATGGTTCCAAATGAACCAAAGCAGGACCAAACTCTGTATTTCCATGCAGTAATGGTTTTTGTTCCTGAATGAACCAGTGTTTTTGATCAAATCATCTGAGTAAATCATTATTAGTAAATCACTTATACAGTCAGTTGTTTTAGTTCCTGAATGAACCATAGTAAAAATTCTGTACCATGGTATTGCATTCAGTTGCAATCACTGTATGGTTCACACTATTGTTGTACGATCCAGTTTAAACCAGCAGATGGTGCTGTGACACACCAACAATTTTTGTTCAAGGGTGAATAACGCTATGAAATTGACTAGATATAGATTTACTTTGTTCAGATGTAGTGTATTATTAACTAGCAAACACCACTAATAAATACAGTGAAGACAAATTAAGTAAAATTAAGGAGGGAGGGTGAAAATAAAATGGGGGAAAAAAGAATACGAGAATTAATTTAAACGCAAAACCTGATTTAAAGTAGGCTTAAATCTCTCTCACACTCGGGGCTGTCTCACTATAAATGACAGGATTGTGTCGCTGACTGCCACATGGCCATCACCATATGTTACCAGCCCATCCTATCAGCCAGACTCGCTGTAGCGTGCAAAGCCTGCTTTCCCTGGAGCACCTGTATCCCCTCATGCTCTACTGTCACAGGCACCTCAATGTCTCCCACAACTGATAAATTACACACAGTCTGAGTGTGATCAAAACCATGCAGCATACACTGAGCAGATTATTGGGTCTTTGTATTGACGTGACCTTCACAGTAATCAATAATAGCTTGGTTGAATTACTGGAAAGGTCCTCTGTAAAGGAAATATAATTATTATTCTTAATAATTAACTCTTTACTTATGTGATGCTTATTTATTATAGTTGTCATACTTTATACTCCAGTAAATATTTCTTCACCTGGCTATACTGTATACGCTTGGGGTGTTACGATACACTGATGTCACAATTCAATACATATCACAATACTGAACTCACAGATACTCAAAGACGTATGGTAAAAGGTTAACAAAAAATGTACTTTTGATTAAAAAGCTAAATTTGGTATTACATTGGGGGTGGAAATGAAGAGGCTTAGACTCTGCAATGCATTATTATACATTATATTCAACATTATATATAGTGTAGTTTAATGTAGTACTGACACTAAAACTCTGTAAACTTGATTTTTTTTTCCTCACACAGTAATAAAAAAACCTCTTTACAATAAGGTTTCATTTGTTAACATTAGTTAAAGTATGAACTAACATTAACTAACAACCAGCAATACAGTAGGCTATTAATCTTTGTTAATGTTAGTTAATATAAATACAGTTGTTCATTGTTTGTTCACTTTAGTTCACAGTGCATTAACTAATGTTAAATAAACACATTCATATTATTTTTACATTTAAATATATACATTTATTATTTTGTGACAACATGCTGTTGAGTTCCTGCCAATAAATAAATATTTCATTACTTATCAGCACACTTTCTAAATGTATACAAAAATATCAAACCATTTATTATGTGCCAACCCTAACCTGACGTACTGTACAGATGTAAATTTCAGTTAAAATCTACCTTCATTATATAGTTAACTCTTGCTTGAATGATATTGAAATTAACTATTTATTTTAATCTAGATGTTGTCATAAATATAGATTTTTTTGTTATACCAGTACTCCATTGAGTTCCATTTCTCGTGTGATTCATTTCAGTCAGTCTTCTCCACTTGTAATGGTTCTGTCATCACGCTATCAGACGGTAACCCTAGATCTGTGCCAAAGAGCAGGAACAGTGAGGAAGACTAGGGTCCTATAGCCCCTGGGCACAGAAGCGTGAAAGGGGGGAAGGGGGCGTGAATACGTGAGAGAGTGAGAGATTTGAAGACCGAGGGAGAGAGAGAGATTGAAGAAGACAGGCAGAGAAAGAGTGGGAAAGCAGAGCGGGTGGCCCGTGTGGGGTTCTCGGTGGACAGCTTGGCAACCCCGCGGGGGAAGACTGCTGCAGCCTGCCTGTGATCAGTCCTGGCAGCTGCTTGGCCAAATGGGATTGTCCTGCAGATTAAGGGTCTGTGTTGGGGCAGAGGAGAGGGAGGGGTCCGGAAGTGAGGGGAGGGGCTCTGGGTTGGGCAGGGCTGTGTAAAAACCCGCCGGTAACTCTAGTGGGGCTTGTTAGGGCTCTGGCAGAGCACAGTTGTTGAGACAGACTCGAGAGATATAAACCCCTGTTCTCTCCCAGTCTCTATTAAAATATTCATCACTGGAGTTGAGTTATTCCAGTCATGCCAGACAGAAAACCCTGGAGACTGACTGCCAACATGAAGAGCTATGCTTTTTATACCATAATTGGCTGACCGAAAAATAGATCTTGTTGGTATAGAGCAGAGACAACGGGTGATGGTGCAACCATTGTAGATAATTACTACAGGCCACAATTAAATGATTACACATAATTACTATAATGGTGCAAATGTAGGCATCATTCAGACATGGAAAAAAGTGGTCTGACCTACACGCCTAGTTTAATCTATTATCTTACCATAAGGCTATTTTTTTTTTTTAGTGGCACAGGTTTTTAATGGTCACTGCAGGCCAATTATAAGCCTAGATGACAATATAAGAGACAGTAGTTTCCAGGTATGTCTCAAATTGCCCTGAAATAAGCCACAAGGATGCTTGCAGATTGTATTTCTGTGGATGAAAATATTCTCCGCTAATCCTTAATATGATTAGCAAAATCGTATTAAAATACTATTACTACATATACTGTAGTAAATCAGTTCCCCGCCTAAAAACAGGTAATTCAGCGCCCATTCTTGCTTCCACGATTAACCTTCATGTTAGGCATGCTTGAACTGCATTAGAGCAGCTATGGTTGAAATTATGACGTTTAAGTTTTTTAATGATCCAATTACACAGACAGCTGTTGTGCTGCATAGCAATGTTTTGTTCCATAAGCAGTTTCCTAGCAACCGGTATAATGGTAAAGGATTGAACAGCTATGGTTATCTTCCTTTCAATCGCAACTGGGACTGGCTGTGAAATGCTGTGTATTCTGTAATATTATTCTGGGATTCAGAGTAATACATTCCCTTGGAAACGAGTGAAAATGTTTGTGTGTGTGTGTTACTGGGGCACAAACAGAATATTTACACAGGTCTTTTGAGATTAGCACACTTGTTTGTATTTGCTCTGTTCCTTTCTCTCTTGGACTTTCTCTCTTGTTCATTGATATAATTTCTATTTATAATATGTATATATAAAAATTATATTCAATTATGTAAATATTAAGCAGCATAACGCTGATAATAATAAAAACTGTTTCTTGAGCAGCAAATTCATATTAGAATGATTTCTGAAGGATCATGTGACACTGAAGACTGGAGGAATGATGATGAAAATTCAATACAATATTTATATAAATTCTGCCATAGGGAACATAAGTGGCTTTGTATTGACGTGACCTTTACAGTAATCAATAATAACTTGTTGAATTACTTGAAAGGTGCTCTATAAAGGAACTATTATTATTCTTAATATTTAACTATTTACTTATGTGATGCTTATTTATTATAGTTGTCATACTTTATACTACAGTAAATATTTCTTCTCCTGGCTACATACTGTATACACTTGGGGTGTTACGATACCCTGATGTAAACATAAAAAAATCTTATGGACCCAATTTTTTAACAGTATATTTAAATAAGCCTCTACATTTAGCTTACGTTTTTATGATATTTGGAACAACAGAGCAATTGTTGATATTGCTTTTCTATTTTCTATTTAGTTTCAAATGAACCAAAGTAGGATCAAACACTATCTCAGAGCAACACGCAGTTGGTGTTTCATTCCTGAATAAATAATGATTCAATACTTCACATGGGCTGTGTTCGAAATCGTCCTCTATAGCCTTAAATAGGGCACTATTTGAGGGGACAGGCAACCATAGTGGATGTTATCGAGTGCACTTATTTAAACCCATAATGCACCACAAAAACGATGTACACTCAACGGCTAGAGAATACCCATAATGCACTGTGAGTCGTACCGAATGAATTCCCGCGTCTCACCAGAAGATGGATCTGAATCATCCATCGATCCATTTTACAAACCGCTGGATCAATGTGGGTACAGCATAATATTATACAGGTATAAATTCCTTTTTAATTGACTATGCATGCTAGTTTCCATGACAGAGTTCAAGATAAATATTTTCATTACTACTGGAGCCAGTTTGCTAAGTTTCAAATCATTTTAAATGGCAAGCACAAACTATGCAAAAGCGGCAGCCCTTCCGCTACACTCAGTGTCCGAATTCACTCACTCATTTTTATTCAGTCCTTCAAATGAACAACATTAGTGGAGTAATGTTGGGAATAGAGAATGAGGGTAGGGCGATTTTGAACACAGCTATGCTGAATTTGGAACCACATACTGGCATACTACTCTTAAATCGCTCCCTAAACCCTCAATCACTATTCCGTACGTTAGTCCACTTATACAGTTCACTTGAAGGAGTGAATGAAGATGAGTGAGAGAATTCAGACAGCCGTTGAGTATACATTGGCTGTATTTGTTATTGCAGTGCATTATGGGATTGAATGAGTGCACTCGAAAACATCCATGGTTTTGGATATTACTACAAATGGCTGTCCCCTCAAATAATGCCCTATTTGAGGGTATAGGGGGTGATTTCGGATTCAGCCAGGGTGTTTGAATGAATCAGTTAAGTAAACAAGTAACTAATTCACTCATAAAGCCACTGAACAATCCCCATACACTAAAGCTGCATTCACATTGGTATGCAGTATATGTACAATTTAAATTTTATATTATATGTCATTGCAACCACCCACTACACCCTGCCATCATGGGTAAACAGTAAACAGCACTCTTCATAAAACGTAAAAGTACTTTCTCTTTTATCTAATTATTCAAGCCGTAAATATTGTTGTGTAGTTGACCTGTCTGTCCTATAAATAATCTACCCAGCAGCATCCAAGTGTTAGTATCAGTGTGTTATATGAATGATGGAGTGAGCTACACAATCTTTTAATTGGAATGACTTTACATGTAAACTGGCCTGACAAAGCCACTTGCCTCTGGACTGGTTTTAAAACGTTCAGCCCAAACTATGCATCCATCTGGTTGTCTCTCCCAACCCCCATCTTTTTCTCTCGCTCCGTCTCTTTCACTCTCTTTTCATTCTCTTCCCATGATGATCTTATTTTCTTTGTTTATAACATTTGTCACTTCTGTCTACATTGATAAATGTCACAGATGGTTTATACTTCATATAATGTATGTTCATGAAGCGAAGAAGCACATATTAGATGTAAAGGTCTTGTTGAGTCAGCTGCTCTGAAATGGATCTCAGTCAGTATTGGTTAGACCTTACGCACCTTCAACAGATGGACCCATTAAATTAAATACCCAATTTGGGTATTATTTTATGAACTATTTTATGACATTTTGAGTGAGTTGTGATCAGTGCAAAGAAAAACTGCATTTTAAATACCCAGATGA
The DNA here is from genome assembly GCA_023029165.1 of Gobiocypris rarus. Classification (NCBI taxonomy): domain Eukaryota; kingdom Metazoa; phylum Chordata; class Actinopteri; order Cypriniformes; family Gobionidae; genus Gobiocypris; species Gobiocypris rarus. The sequence goes on from CM040932.1 coordinate 19,610,506, forward strand.
TGCACTTATTTAACCTAAAACTCGGGACACCCCAAGTACAGTAGCGCTATATGTTGGTGTGCTGCCCATGAGGCTGTCGGCGCTAACTCCTCCATTGTTTTTAATTTGACTGTGCGGTTTGCATTTGCAATGCTTCATGGGATTGTAGTTCTTTCCATCACTGAAGCCGTTAAATACAGTCTTGTACCTTTGTAATTGTTTTTTTTTGCTTCAAATCAAAGTTTGTAATGTTATGATTCACCTCGTTGTTGGTTGATTTGGTTCATGGGTTATAACACAAATTATTCATTTAAAAAAAAAAAATCCCTGTCAGAGAAATTAATGTAAAAAATACTTTTTCGGAACCAGCGCTGCTGAAAAAGGAAAAAGTGGATGGGCACTATTGGACTCTATTAGACTCTGATGTTGAATGCTGAAAATACCGTTAGAAAAATCATACACTAGACAACCGAGTGCACAGTCCATGTAGTGTGTATAGTGTGTCATTTGGGACACAACTCAAATGTTTTAAATCCTGTATTTTTTTTCTATTTACTGAAAAAGCCACTAATCACAGGCCACAAATAAGCCATTTCTGCAGGATGCATGATTGAGGATTACGGATCAATAGCGATGTATTGATTAACCATTGTGAAATGACTGTGACTATTCTGTTACGGCTTCAGTGATTGGTCTGTAGTGCTGCAGGCTTTCAAGAACCGAACGTCTTCAGGCCAACACAATTACTGCACATCAGTGCGAGCAACTGGCCATGAAGATATCACAGCATTGTAATTATCTTCATGTTTTGTGTTGTAGCCTTGATGCACACCATTGCATGGGCTAAGCTGCAAGAGAAAGCCCCAGGCCTTGAGTGTTTTAAATAGCATTATACATCTCTGTGAGACCAAAGGTTTTCCTGGAGCACAGAAATGTTGTTTGTGAGAGAGTATATATTGATCTTTTCATATTTGATACTGCTGTTTTAGTTGTAATATGCGATTCAGGAAGCAAAGACCAAAACCATCATTGTTCAGAGTATAAACACAGGGTGGAAGAGAGTCTCAGGTGGCCTTTAAGAGACGTGCACAGGCAGGCCAGTACTAGAGCTTTTCTTAAAGGAATATTCACCCAAAAATGACAATTTTGTTTACTCATGTTGTTTCAAAAATGCATGCTGTTATTTTTGGAGAATAACAAAAATACTCCTGTTCCATAGAAAAACAGTTTATAGACCAAATCTGTTGTTGGAAGAAGTTGTCTATACAAATTGTGCATTACTTTGCAAGGCGTATGATGGTGACTGACTGAAAAACTTCAAAAACCTAATATATTTATTTAAATATAAATGACTAATATAATGAAAATTTTAAATCACGTATGCTATTTGAATGAAGTGAACTTAAATTTGAATCCATTCCCTTCATAAATCCATCTTATGTTTGCAAAAATAATTGGAATATAGTGCAACAGTCAGACACACTACATTTATTTTGTCCTTTTTAGAGCTTGACAGGCATGATATGAATTTGCGCTGTATAGTAAAAAGCTTTGTGAAGAGGCTTAAAAAAATCTCCTTTTGCGTCCCACTGACAAAAAATTAAGGGAATGGGTAAACAACAGTAAAATTTCATTTTTGTGTGAACTATTTCTTTATGACAGTGAGGAATGGAAAGTCAGAACGGCAGGACTTTAATTAAAGCACCACCATTGATCTCAAAACAGACTGCTGATGCTTTTGGCAATGCACAGCTCTCTCTCTCTAATTATACTGTGTAAAACAGTCTGCCCCACTCGACTGTCTCCCTCTTTTTTTATGAATGCATCTCTGCATCTCCGTCTTTCCCTCCATATCTCCCGCCCCCTCTCTCTCTCCCTCTGACTGACAGATAGCTGCTCTCCCTGTTGATCTTTAAAAGATGCCAACTGGAATTTGTCATCGTACTGGTCCTCCCTTTCCCCTGACAGAAAATCATTGATTTTTGTCACCGTGTTGGAATAATGATAAGGATTGTTGTCAGGGGAGAGGAAAGGCATGCAGGTTTGGGGCTTAGATGCTTCAGATATATTCAGTGGGGTGGAAAGGTTTGAAAATCACATGAAAACAGGTGCCATGCAATATGCCTGATTACAGCTCAGATGCTGCACACATGCATTCTAATGGAAACTAATGGGTGATTAAGTGGAAAATGGCATGCGATGATGGACTATATTTATGAAATTGTCTGAAAGAGCCGATAGACGGATTTTATCGGCAAATTGGCTTTTGGAATTAAATGTCTGGTGCATTTCGGATCCTCTGCATATTTATTATGCCTGTGTTTTGGTTTTGAATTTCAAAGCAGATTTGTTTTAGACACTGGCATCAGGTAGATTACAGTGGAAAATATGCTTAAAGACAGAATGAGAGTAGCAAGGGAAAGTCCCTGCAGAGATTCATATTAAAATCAGCATGTAAATCAAATCTATCCAAACTGAACGCGCCAGCGGCTAGGCTCTAATCAAATTAATCATCGTCTGGTCTGCACACTTAAGGAGAATGAGACCCTAAAGGGATCTGATTAGAATCCAGTGTGACAGATTTGCGAATCCTCTGTTCACGTATCACTTATCCAAATCAAGTGGATTCTTTTCACATTTGAAAACGAACTAGATTTGTGTTTCCTCAAGGAAATATCAGTGAGTCAAGGATAGTGTTGAAAGTAGCTGCAGAAGGGAAGAAAGCAAGGGAGAGGGAGATTTAATAGTAAAATGCTATATGCCATCTATATATATATATATATATATATATATATATATATATATATATATATATATATATATATATATATATATATATATATATCAACATCAAGATTTTAGATTTAAATGCAGTGTATAGGCCTAATTTAAACCCTGCAAGTGGTTGCCTTTACTTTTATGTTACTTTTTGTTTTTCTTAAAACATCTTTTCACCGTAATTTTAAATTGCCCTAAAAATATCCTGTATGTAGTCTCTTGATTAAACGAGACATTAAGCTAGTGTATGCACAATTGCGAATGAATAAGCAAAATACTGTTTAAAATAGTTTTAGATGGAGTATAGTAGTTGTGTACCAGAGAAAATATCAACAAGGATGCAAATCATTGTTCAATGACTTAATGGGAGTTCGACGTTTGAGGATTTTTTGTTGTTTTATAAAAATGTATATTCATTTTGGAGACAAAACTGCTTCCGGTGAATCTCGCGCAACGTAAATAACGTTAGTCGCTAGCGTCATTAGCTTACGGTAAAGTCTTTTCCATCAATACGCTTTGTAATTTGACGTTTTAAACAAAACCTTTGTGTTCTTAAAAGTTTTTGTGATATATTTGTTACATGTAAATCTATAATAAAGTGATAAATACAGACAGGACTTATCTTAGTCAAACGCTCGATACTCAAGCCTACGAAAATCGCTTAACTTTAGCTATGGTTACCTCTTCAGGCGCATGCGCCTGTTCACGAGGATTAGTGAAACGCTATTTGTAAAAACTGTTAAAACGTACATATAAGTATGTTTAAAAATAATATATACCTTAAAATCACTAAACCTTGTGTTGATTATATCTCACTCGTCCCCAAAGTTATCGCTTTACCACCAAATGCCAATGCATCTAGATTCAGGCAGAATTAACTGAATAAAGGGAATTTTGGTTTCAGGGGCTGTAAAAGTGCAACAATGACATATAATGCAAATTGCGTAAAATAAGTGGCAGTTATCGTGTTTACGTCATTTGTTCGCTGTGGTGGTCAGTGAACATTCGTATTGGCACGTGCAGTGATTTCAGCACTGGACAGCGCCTGTGTGAATGGGAGGAGCCCGCGCTCAGATAGAACTTCCAGAACGACAGTACCACGTGAACCCACAAAACAGACTGTATGTCCTCTTCTTCAGCAGCAGCAAACCCAAGACCGAGAGAGAGAGAGAGAGAGAGAGGTGGACGGATCGAGCGCTTGACGCATAACCCCGCCTCCTCGGCTCAGAAGGTGGAAATCCTGCCCTAGTTTACCACATTCAGCACACCTCGTTTACCAGGGTTGCAGGGTTCCTTGCACGTTTACGCATTCGTTCTCCATTTATCTTCTTTCAAGATAGGAGATCTTCTAGACGGATTCGCCAGTACACCTGTTTAAGAAGTGCTTCACATGCGTTAAGTATGAATTGCTGAGGGATTTTTTTTGCCAATCGAGCTCCAGCTGTATCACCCCGGGCATCGAATCATCCGTCACGTTCATGAGAGGGGCGACAGACAGCGCGATGGACCCGCAAACCGCCTGCTGATGTTCAGGGTCCACGATGGATTCCTGCGTGTCTACTTTAACATTCCCATATAACGGAATCATAAATGGAGGAGGAGAGTGACAGCCGCAAAATTAACAACAGCTTCCTTCGGGACCACAACTATGCAACCGAAGGTATTTGGATAATCGAATTGAATTCGATTCTCACTTGTATTAATGACGGTGGGGGGCGGGGGACTACTCGTCAAGACCCTTCCTGTATATGAATGTGTTGCATGAACATTGGGCGTTAGTGCTTGTTGGTGCATTGATGATTCTCAGACTTGGTGATCTGAAAGTCTCACATTCATGCAGTGTGCATTGGATCATGTGCATTATGTGAGGTGCATTGTACTTCAGATAACATGATTTTGCAGGACCCCAGATGCCTCTCTTATTTTTATGGGATTAGGACTATATATAGACCTTGCATTAGTCTGAGCTCTGGTTTTAGGTGTTACTATGGGGCAGTGGCCATTGAGATGTGACGTGTACAATGAGTCAGATATGACTGGCATAACAGAACACTGCAGAAATTTCTTTTTGGAATGATTATTAAAAGACAACTGAGGTTCAAACTATGTACATTTGGCAATATCTGCATTGAAATTTCATATTAGATAATAAATAACCCTAAAAACTCCCATATAACTTTTGCAAGTTAATAAAATACTGTATTCATTATTCTTAGGTATAATCATCGGCTATTTTAGGTTGCCATCTAATAATGTAAACCTGTATTAGAAGTGCAGTGATACAGAGATGTTGTGGTTTGGAAAGTGAGGGTGTGTCTGAGAAGAGCTTTATAAAATATAATATCATCTGCATTAACAGTACAATGGAAGTTATGCATACTTTAGTAGCAGTTTCATAAGGACTCGGTTTAACAGCCACGTGTTTAAAATGCAGGTGCAATTACCCATGATAAAACCTGCCGTGTTTTATGCAAACATTTGTGGTTAACAATCTCCTGTCATGTTTTGGAGCATAGATCTATAGCAGAAAAGCAAGCTCTGGGTGTGGTGGCGGTGGTGGGCATCTTCCTGGGCAGTGATTAATGGCTGTGGGAGGTTTTGCAAAACAGACCAAATGAGCAGAATCAATCTTTAGCTGTTGGACTCAAATGCCCCTGGTTTCCTTGGTTTATGACCTGTCTTGTGCCCACCCCGGCTTTTCTGTAAATCACACAGTAGCAATGGAGCGTTTGCCCAGACGCGCACACACACACACACACACACACACACACACACACCACACGCCGCACAGCGTCTTTTACCGGCAAATGTGGCCCTCGCATATTTATGGTGCATGTACAGTCTAAAAGGAGTGTGGCTGACTGCATTCTGTTTGCAATGAGATTGGTACCGGCAATCATTTGCAGTTTATGTTAATCACTGGCAGTTTGGAATTTAAATATGTGTAAATTAGGTTTAAAAAGACATCTCATATAAATTTTGGACCCTACCGGTTCTCTTTGCAGTATATGTGGCTTGACCCATCATTTCCAGATGTTTTACTGCTGTTTGCGGAGAGCTAAAATGTGATATCTTTCCTAATTATTACACAGACTCACAGACTTTAGAATTGCATGGGTACACGTTTGGTCATATTCCAATGATGTGAGTGTCATTTGAACACATTACCCTTTTCATTTATATGTCGAAACAAAGGTGATTCTGGGTGATTTTAGATTCAGACTATTTTTGGAGCTAGTACTTTTACATACTAGAATTTGAAGAACATCTTGGCCTACATTTTGCAAATTACCAAGCTCTTGTGTTTTACTGTTAAGAACATAAATGAGAAGTTGAGTTGACCAAGTTACAGACTAAAATGATAAGAATGCATGAAAGAACATAACCAGTATTTTCAGAAAGAAATGTGCACATGGTGACTATATACATTCCAATAGCTGAAGAGCATGCAAAAGCCTTCTACACTCTGAATAAGAAACAGTTCACTAAAAGGTTCCCAAAATGACAGAATCAAGGAATTAATAGTCTACGGATCTTAATCGTAATTCATAAAATGATGTGCATGTAAAAATGGTCATTGTCTGTGGTATTTAGTCCTAGGTTTAAGTATTTCTTGCTTTTGGCATGGCACTGAACAACTCTTGCTATTATCTTTCGGTCTTTACTTAAAACAGACAGAATTGTTTCATATTATATTTGCCACATAGGTAGACTATGGTTTTAATATGCCATTCCCAAAATCCTGCACAAATGGGTTTGCATTTAACGGTTACAATCTAGGTTGCCCTAGTCTAGACTGAATAAATGTGTGTCGTTCACCCCGCCCCCCTCACCGCTATGTGCATACCCATACTGCCTTGCTCACGTGATGCCGCAGATGATGGTGGTATTTCCCCACTGCAGACATCCTTAGAGGCGTAATTGAGGTCCAAGGTTACTTTCGCTCCGTGTTTCTCTCACGTAGGTCGTGGAGGCTGTGGAGACAGAGTACAATAAAGCAGCACTATAACCCTTGTGTGCTTCGGTCTATAGACACACATGGAAAATGGGCATCTGAGTTCGGAGTGGTTGGAATTCTCCATTGGGATCACTTACACCAGAGAGTAATGTGTGTTGATGCACATTCCAGGCACGGTTTGATTTTGATTATCGAGTGCACTCTTTTCTGAAACAACCAGTGCTATCTGCCCTATGACCCGGCTACGTGACCTCCTAAAGGACCTCTTCTCTTCCCCAATTTGTCTAATTCACTAAAGTGCCATGGTTGTTGTAATTGGATTTCGCAGGGGTAACTTTGTAGTCCCAGTAGTGGTTTGTTGGGTCCCAAACCTAATAAAGCCCTGACAGATAGGTGATAGAGGGGTGTTTCAGGAACAGCCAATATTGGCATCCCCTTTCTTACACTAAAGAGAAATATCAAATTACACCATGAGGGTTCATAAAGACCTTTAGGTATGGAGTTAATATTTCACATATGCAATGAAAACTCATGCATAGCAGACCTGGATATTAGTTTTTTTTAATAGCTCCTTGTATATTGCGTCTTTCCAAATTATATCCACGGGAGTCGTGTTCGCTCACACTTGGGGAACATTCATGGTGCAACGGCGCAAATCCCCCGCATTTCATTTGCACAGGGAATCCCAGCGATTCACACCTTTCCTGCATTGAAACACAAGCAGAACATATGCAGCGATAGACGTTATCTAGTGGAATAAAACGCTCTGAAATAAATGAAATTTAGTTTCATTAGCATAACACAGATGCTTTTGGCATGACAGCACTAATAGCCGGAGGATGGATGCGACCATGCTGAGAAAGAGATTCAGTTCGTCTTTTAGGTTGCATGGGTGTAATTGACCAGAACGCTCCCCCCTACTTGCTTACACATCAGTCCATTTCACCACCCACGCTACACAACACACTAATGAATGAGAAAACGCCCTGAAACACTGACAAGATCATCAATTGCTGCAAGCTAGCAAAGTAGCTGAGCTCTAAAACTCATAGGGAGAGAGAAAGATAAAATATTGCCTGGCAGAGAAAAAGCTTTGCGGTACTCCAATCTGCACTGCAGGGCCCAAAGCCAGCAGAACTTAGCCTGGATAGACAGTAACGGCTTCATGGTTCTGCGCAGGCAGCTGGCCCAGGCTCAGTTACAGTACTGCTTATGCAGGCACAAATGCACTAAAAGGAGGAGATTGCAGCATCAAGATGTAAGGTCACCTCATTCTAGGCCAATCCTATCTTGGTTTAATATAGTCTAACCTCACCACTCTTACCTCATTCTTACCTCACCGTAAGAATATCTCACTACATTGTAATACAAGATTACCTCAACAAGGGACATAAAATAGCAGGTATATAGCTCACAACAGACACATTAAACACTATTTGTCTTAATAAATATTGTTTTGGAGTTGGACCCATTTTGGAGTTTACATTAAGTGCAAATAGCCCGCCTTGTTGGCAGAGGCTATTTACACTAACTCCGCCCAGACTCTTTTACTCACGAGAATTTGAAAAACATCTTGGCCTACATTTTGTAAATCACCATGCAATTGTGTTTTACTGTTAAGAACATAAATGAGAAGGTATGAGAAGTTACTGACTAAAATGACAAGAATGCATGAAAGAATCAGGATTTTCTGAACAAAATGTGCACATGCTGATTACATATACATAGAAATATTACAATGGCCGAAAAGCATGCAAAATCCTTTTACACTCTTAAAAATAAAGGCTCTTTATTGGTATCAGTGGTTCCATGAAGAAGCTAGTTACATCAGTTATACTATAACAAAATTACGGAAGACACTGGATTGTGTACAGCAGCAGTAGCATAGGGGTAAGGAGCATAGCAGAAATTTTTGATGCAAATCAACCAGAGGATCGAATCCGCCTTTTGCCAAACTCGCTCTACTCCCTTTTCCCATCACATATCAGATCGGAAAGGCATTTATTTTTAATAATATAAAAAAAAATATTCAAAAAGGGGATATAAATTGTGTAACGTGTGTTTAATAATAAAGTGTTTATCGGTTAGGGGTAAGTTTAGGGAGTGCTTTATTGTCCCATTACCCATTTAATAATTGTAATAAATATAATAATTTACACTCTATGTTATAGCATTCCATTTAGTGTACAACTACACTGCGGTGCAAATAGTATCTGCCACTATTTATAAGTATAAATATAATCTTATTATTACACTTATTGCAAAGAAAATAACGCTATTTTCACTTAGTGTAAATAGCAAATCTCTAAGAAATGCGCTATTATCACTTAGTCTAGCCTAAACAGAATCTATTGCTTCCTGCATTTGATGTAAATAGCATCTGTCACTAAGAAAATATGCTATTTTCATATAGCTGCTGCCTAATATTTTATCTTGATAAATTTTGAGAACTGTAGTGGCAATTCCCAAACAAGGGTACATGTACTCCTGTAGCAGGGTTTGGCCAGTGCCAAAATTGTACATTCTGGGGCGGATGGATGGGCTGTGGTGGGATCGAATCAACCCGGAGAAGAAAAAAAATCAACAACAACTTGAAAGTAGCCTACGGACTTGGCAACACTGTCCAGTATGTATCCAGAGGGTACTTGGATAAACCAAGCGGCAACCTCCCCAAATTTCTCTTAAAGTCAATACGGAAGTGACTTAAATTGCAATTCACAGACTGGCCGCTAGAGACAGGCTCCAAAAGGGAGCAGAATCTCATTGAGCTCCATGTTAAAATGCCCAATGTTTTTCAAATGTTTACAGCCTGGTACAAATTGTGGTTTTGGTCTATACAGCTAATTTTGCCCTTCATGACAGCTGTGAAGGGGGCGAATTTTTTGATAGCTCATTCGTTTACATTATATAAAGCCTTAAAGTTCTGCATAATTAAGGATGTGGCCACTTTGAGTGAAAGGTGGATTGTCTTTGTCATCACGTCACCTCAGCTCCAGCCGATAGCAACACCAAGGTCATGGTTCGATTCTCAGGGAAGGCATGAACTGATAAAAAAGCATCCCTTGAATACAAGGCTATTCACTTTAGATAAAGAGGCCTGCCAAATGCAAAAGTCTAAGTCATTTTAAGACAAATTGCTTTCGTGGTGTAGACGCTCAAGTGGTTGAATGTGTTCGAACAGCCGCCTACTAACTTAATGCGCAAACATTACGGGAAGTGCGTTCTCCAGATGGGATTTAAACTTTGTCGGCTGAAGAAGTTTGGTTTGAAGACGAAACCACCTCACCATTCCTGATTTTGAACACGCACTTTCCGCATTCAGCGTTTTCCATCGTCTCTGGTCGCGTTCAAATGTAAATTACGGCAGCTTATTTTGTTCATTAGATCTAAAGATCTGAACAAGCCCATAGATTTACCCGCCCATAGAGCCTCACTTTGAGGAAATCAGGACAGTGATTGAAAGTGGACAAAAGAAACCGAATTAAAAAAACAGATGTAAACCTCTCATCTTAATACTGGGTGCTAAATTGCTAAAAACGAAACAAAACCAAAAACAAATCTAGATAAACTTACTTGTCAGCCTCACTAATCCTGAACCCATTCCCAACCTCAATGCAATCGCACCACACTGCCATATAGTTAATGGAATTGTTGTTGAAATTGGTGGTTTGGACATATATGTTTGCCGTGCTTCACATCAAGGGAATAAAACACACACACACACACACACACAAATATCATAGTCATAACTATAAACTTTACATTCTTCCTTGAGGGCATCTAACCCCATTTCATTTTCTATGTGCTATCAAATGTTTGTCTCCACACTGTACCATGTGTTATGCTTCCTCAAACGGTTCATAGACCTCTCTGCTGTCGCCATGTAATGGCCTCGTTAAAATATCTGTGCAGTTCATCAGTAGGGAGGACGCAGCATAGAGTGGCCCAGCGGGGGTGACCCTGCCACTCTAACCCCTGCAACACAATTTACACCCCCATGCTCTCACATCAGGGATAATGACATGCACTTGCCCACATGGGCCTGGTGCTATTATTCAAGACACAGAGAGAGTGACAGACAGACAGACAGACCGCATCAGTGGTGGTTGCCAACACAAACGGCCCCAGGCTACACTTTAAGACTTTAATCATAAAGAGAAATATTTCTCCAGCCCAAAAGGGCCCCATTTATAATTCAGTGGGAAACTGTGAGGCACTAATGTTGTTCCCCGGCATCAGGCTGAGTGCAAGAGGAGGACAAACAGCGAGGGGCCGGTCGCATTAAACATTCAGCTGCTGTCAAATTCAGATTGAGGTTTTTATTGAGGGATGTAGTCAATGAAACATGAGAAACTTAAACTTAAACTTAAGAATGAATTTGGATTCATCTGTATATAGACATCCTTAGAAAAGTTACAATCAGGATTTTTAACAGTATGAACTACATTCACATATTAGATTCACACCGTGTTTTTGTAGGAGCGCTCTGAGCACCTGAAGTAAAAAAAAAAAAACTGAGCAGAAAAGCACCCGACATTCACGTTTTTTTTTGCATACACAGAAGTGACTGTTTATATAAATTGCGTAGTGTTTCAGTAACTGCTCAAAGGGGTACTTCAGCGCTGGGAAGATGAATCTGTATTTAAACTGGGTCATTAATGTAGTAGAAATGTAAAATTATTTTTGAATTTGGTGACTTCTAGACTGAGAAAACACAGAAAATGTATTTTTGTCTCATGGGGATGAAAGACAACAATTCCCAGAATGCACTTTGTTGCCCTACTCTAGGCATGGCTACTGGCTGGATCACTTGCCCACCGTGTTCATTTTCATAAAATCAGTTCAGTTAGAGACACTACAATTAAAAACTGAACGTGTCTGTTCAACATAATGTGAGTGAGCCTGAGTGCCGTCACGGCACAAACGCAGCAGGAGTCAGATTACATTCATCACATGAGCTGAGATGAGGTAGGCGCGGGATTCGCGGCCGCATACATTCACAGCACATGAACAATCTTGCGCATTTTCAGTTCATGTCTTTGGAAGCTTAACTTTCATAGGAAGTTCATTTGAAAATTTGAAACACTCACTTTGCTCTCCACCGCTCCATTTACATGAATCCCCGCAGCTCCCCGAGCCGCGTGCTGTGAGTATGATGTTGAAAACATGTGGAAATAGCGCCCACTGCTGGCTGTAGTCTTTAGCCTCTGGACAAAAAATCCTCAGATGACGCAAAATGACATTTGCGTCATCGGAGGAATTTTCTCCAGAAATAAAATACATAATTCTCTCGTCTCAGGGGGATATGAGAGGGGAAAGTACAATAAGTTGAATATACTCCTGGGTTTCTACTGATACAAAGCTTAATGCTAATCGCTGAAGTAACCCTTTAAAGTGTTGAACATAATGCAACGTTCATTGCAGTGCAAACAAAACATTGGGGGTTTTCTTTTTGAAAGCAATTAATACTTTTATTCAGTAATGACACATTAAGTAAAAGTAAAGTTAATGTTTCATAAGATTTCTATTTCAAATAAATGCTGTTCTTTGAACTTTTTTAAATATTGATAATGATAATAAGAAATGTTTTTTTGTGCACAAAATCAGCATATTAGGACATGTGACACTGAAGACTGGAGTAATGATCACATGAATAAATTACAATCGAAAATATATTCAAATAGATTTTTTTATTTTATTGTAATATTTCACATTATTTCTGTTTTCTTTATTTTTGATCAAATAAATGCAGCCTTGGTGAGAATAAGAGCCTTCTTTCAATACAATTTTTTCAATCTTACCGACCCCAAACTTAAATGGTAACGTAGTCCGCTCACTAGGTTTTGGACCAGTGCTAATTTATCCTTTTATATTTTACTATCCCATTATGTACTTCTTTTTATATCCTAGTAATGAGGAAAGAAGCACTAAATGTAAATGAGGTACTGTAAACACACACACAGTCTGTCTCTTTTCTTATGTTCTCTGTGGCGTCCTACTGCTTCAGTCCTCCACATCTGTAGTTAAATTATGTATCTGTTAATGACGTGTGAAATTCAAACCAGTTTCCCCTGCTTGAAGTTCAACCCCCTACATGCGGCCTTTCTCTCAGACACACGCACAACACATATTCACCCTCCCCTACCATTCCCCGGAGGCCTACGCCACCTCTCTCTCCCATTTCCACAGGGCATTTTTCCAAGAAATAAGGTTAATTAGCTTTTTTTTGGTCTCAATCTCTCTCCGCAGATGCAGGCAGTGCTATGCTATGACTGTGTGTATCAGAGAATCACTGACATTGTTGTTGATCAGCAGGTGGTCAAGCTTATTATAACCAGCTCAGATCACACCCGTGTCTGGTGAAATTGGTCCAGACCTGCATCATTTAGCAGCGGGCCAAAGGCAAGTCTTTATTCTAGTGGCTTTGAAACCGCCAGACATTGACTAAAGCAAGTCGATGGAATCATCCATCGATACAATCTAGGCACGTTAACAAAACAGCAGGCACAGTCTACTGCATGTTGTTTTGTTTGGTGTTCTGGCTTTAAAGTATAGAGTCATCAATCAATATGATTTGATTTTCATGTGGAACAATCAAAAGGAAAGGAAGAAACATCATAAACTGCCTGTGTTTACTCTCTGATATTAATTGAATCTAAGTGATTATGACTGTACAGCATATGGTTGCTTTTTACAACAGATCCCTGCTGGAAACATTCTACGCATCTTTTGGCCAGCAGTTAAATCTATAGTTGAAATAACAAGGCAACAGTGCATGGAGAGTGGATATGGGGAATTTTCTGGACACAGATCCATTAAATTTAATTATAAAGGCAGATCTGGGCGCACTTGACCAGTCTTGCACACAGTTTTTAACTTGCGGGGGAAGTTCAGTGTGCATGTTGTACAGTGTAGAAGAAATTTAAAGAGATAGCTCATCCAAAAATGAAAATGTCATTTTTTTTTACACACCCTCAGTGATAATACATTTTGTATGACTTTCCTCCTTACATGAAACCAAAAACCTGAGTGACTACATGAATAATAAATGCATAATAATATTATATAATTTATATAAAAACAAACAAGATTTTTTCATGTTTTTGAAAGAAGTCTCTTATGCTCACCAAGGCTGTTTATTTGATTAAAAAATACAGTAATATTGTGAAATATTATTGAAAATAAACTGTAATTTATTTCTGTGATCAAAGCTGAATTTTCAGCATCATTACTCCAGTCTTCAGTGTCACATGATCCTTCAGAAATCATTATAATATGCGAATTTGGTGCTCAAGAAATATTTCTTATTATTAATGTTGAAAACAGTTATGCTGCTTTATAATTTTTGTAGAAATTGGATTCTTTGATGAATAGAACATTTGAATGAACATCACTTATTTAAAATAAAAATATTTTATAATATAAATGTCTTGACTGACTGTCACCTTTGGTCAACTTAATGAATCCTTGCTTAGTAAAAATATTCATAAATCAAACTTTTGAACAGTAGCATACATGTATTTACACTCACCTAAAGGATTATTAGGAACACCTGTTCAATTTCTCATTAATGCAATTTTCTAATCAACCAATCACATGGCAGTTGCTTCAATGCATTTAGGGGTGTGGTCCTGGTCAAGACAATCTCCTGAACTCCAAACTGAATGTCAGAATGGGAAAGAAAGGTGATTTAAGCAATTTTGAGTGTGGCATGGTTGTTGGTGCCAGACGGACCGGTCTGAGTATTTCACAATCTGCTCAATTACTGGGATTTTCACCCACAACCATTTCTAGGGTTTACAAAGAATGGTGTGAAAAGGGAAAAACATCCAGTATGCGGCAGTCCTGTGGGTGAAAATGCCTTGTTGATGCTAGAGGTCAGAGGAGAATGGGCCGACTGATTCAAGCTGATAGAAGAGCAACTTTGACTGAAATAACCACTCGTTACGACTGAGGTATGCAGCAAAGCATTTGTGAAGCCACAACACGCACAACCTTGAGGCGGATGGGCTACAACAGCAGAAGACCCCACCGGGTACCACTCATCTCCACTACAAATAGGAAAAAGAGGCTACAATTTGCACAAGGTCACCAAAATTGGACAGTTGAAGACTGGAAAAATGTTGCCTGGTCTGATGAGTCTCGATTTCTGTTGAGACATTCAGATGGTAGAGTCAGAATTTGTGCATAAACAGAATGAGAGCATGGATCCATCATGCCTTGTTACTACTGTGCAGGCTGGTGCTGGTGGTGTAATGGTGTGGGGATGTTTTCTTGGCACACTTAATGCCCCTTAGTGCCAATTGGGCATCTTTAAATACCACGGCCTACCTGAGCATTGTTTCTGAGCATGTCCATCCCTTTATGACCACCATGTACCCATCCTCTGATGGCTACTTCCAGCAGGATAATGCACCATGTCACAAAGCTTGAATAATTTCAAATTGGTTTCTTGAACATGACAATGAGTTCACTGTACTCACCTCACAGTCATCACATCTCAACCCAATAGAGCATCTTTGGGATGTGGTGGAACGGGAGCTTCGTGTCCTGGATGTGCATCCCACAATTCTCCATCAACTGCAAGATGCTATCCTATCAATATGGGCCAACATTTCTAAAGAATGCTTTCAGCACCTTGTTGATTCAATGCCACGTAGAATTAAGGCAGTTCTGAAGGCGAAAGGGGGTCAGACACAGTATTAGTATGGTGTTCCTAATAATCCTTTAGGTGAGTGTATACTTTAACATAATAAAAATTAAAAACATATATTTTTATATATTAAGTGTTCATATATGTGGCGAAACATGGTGTATTCTGGTGTCCACACAGTTTTTTTTTTAAATATATGTGGATTGCAGCGGTGGAATTTTAATAACTTCATAACTTAAATGTGGGTGTTTCTCACTAAAATCTAAGTTTTTGTGGACTACTTTTATTCTAGTTGAGTCTGATGCCATTACTCCCCATTTGCGCTTATTTAATTAAAATGGCTTTCTTCATATGAGATGTCCATGCTGCTCTTCTGTTGGTTATTAAACAAAGACAGAATTTTCATTTTTGGCTTTACTTACCCTTTAATCTATCTTATACAATCTTGTTGCACACCAAACCAATCTATCATTCTGAATAGATGTTAAACTTGTCTGATAGGTTAAGGCAGTTGTAATCTCTTTCGGGCTGATCCGTTGAGACGCTGAACTCAGCAAAAGGGCTCTAATCTCACAGACAGTGCTAAACGTGTAACTGTGCATTATAACAGTGCTCTATCAGGTCCTGTGATAATTGCTGATTCCATGCAGACATGCTTCCACACAGGCTTTAAACAGAGTCATTTCATTTTGGCTTAACTTCAAAACAAGCATTGATTTTATTCTTTGGAAATGATTGGATGTTCTTTAGCCAGAGACTGGCTCAGTAGACTCCGACTGACCTACTTTTCCATGAACCAGCCTCTCTCTTATGTTGCAGACAGCTGTGCTTTGCTGAAACCTCAATGAGATCTCGACTGTTTGTGAGGGCTGACGGTAGAAGCTATATTTTAAAACACATTCAACTTGCTGTTTTTCCCACAAATCTTTTTTGACCTACTGTCCCCTTTCACTGCCTGGTGGCATTTAACGTCTTGATATGGTGCATCATCTTGATCTCATTCTCATTGTGTCTGTGGGAAGGCAAAGAAAATCAATTTGTAAATCAATATAAGCTAAGTGCAACTATATTAGACTTTGTTCTGGGGATGTTCTTAGCATGCTTTGAACAGCAGGACACCGGCGGTGTTCGGAATGAAATACTAGCTGCATACTGCATAGAATATACTCCATACATCTTAATTTTGTATTGCATACTGTATGTGAAACGGTATGCATGTATAATGCGAGTGAAATCCGGTTAACATGACTATTTTGCATTTGTAATCCAATTTTGTGTAAAAAAATATTTTAATTTGCGGCAGTAAAGTCAAAACAGAAATGTAAAAAATGCTGGTTAAATGTAAGAAAATGTACATACTGTGCACATTATACATAATGCTGAAATACTATGCTATGCTAATATGCCATTCTGAATGCTATATTTTTGGTATTTCCCATGATGCCTTTGTGGTGGGGAAGCCATGATCATACATGTTCAAGAGCTGCCGGGGCTACTGGGATTAGACAGGTTGGCACGGTAACCCACTTTATGGTGTGTGAGTAATGAGAGCGGCTGCAAATTACAGCATGAGAGAGATCAGTTCTTCCCAGAAGCACTTTGGGTATATGAGACCCTGACCTTTGACCCTGCTGTTGCAGACATGGGTGCCCGCAGGATTTATTAACTGCACTCTGTAATGCACTGCCTACTTTATTTGTCATAGGCCGCTCAGTATAAAGACATTCAAAATAGATGACTAACCTTTAGGACACTACGTTACACTATATTGCCAAAAGTTTTGGGACGCCTGGCTTTACATGCACATAAACTTTAATAACATCACATTCTTAATCTGTAGGGTTTAATATGGAGTTGCCCCACCCTTTGCAGCTATTACAGCTTCCTATCTTTTGGGAAGGCTTTCCACAAGGTTTAGGAGTGTGCTTATGGGAATTTTTACCATTCTTCTAGAAGCCCATTTGTGAGGTCAGGCACTGATGTTGGACAAGAAGGCCTGGCTCACAGTCTCGTCTCTAATTCATCCCAAAGGGGTTCTACTGGGTTGAAGTCAGGATAGGCCAGTCAAGTTCCTCCACACCAAACTCACTCATCCAGGTCTTTATGGACCTTGCTTTGTGCACTGGTGCGCAGTCATGTTGGAACAGGAAAGGGCCATTCCCAAACTGTTCCCACAAAGTTGGGAGCATGAAATTGTCCAAAATGTCTTGGAATGCAGAAGCATTAAGAGTTCCTTTCACTGGAACTAAGGGGTCAAGCCCAACCCCTGATAAACAACCCTACACCATAATCCCCCCTCCAGCAAACTTTACACTCGGCACAATGCAGTCAGGCAAGTACCGTTCTCTTGGCAACCACCAAACCAAGACTCGTCCATCGGATTGCAATACAGAGAAGCATTTTCACTGCTCTAGAGTCATTGCTGCGTGCTTTACACCACTGCATCTGCAGCCACATAACAGTGTGTATATATATATATATATATGTATATATATATATATATATATATATATATATATATATATATATATATATATATATATATATATATATATATATACACACAATTTTATTTAAATCAGCATGAACTAAAAGCTAAAATATAAAATTATGTTTTATATTTTGGTTATGAGAATTTGTCATGAAAATAATAATCACAATGCAAAAAAATACATAAATGACCCTAAAATAGGCCTCATTTTCTTTAAGAAAATTATATATTTTTTTATAGCCTTAAAATAGTTCAAATGTGACCTGAACATTTTTGTGAAATTCACCCACATCCCTAGTGTTCTTCTTATTTATTGAAGCAAGTTAAACTGGGATATCAAATTGTGAAATACTCTTTACCTGGATTTTTCCTTGTCAAACAGTAACACGCAAGGGATCACTGGACCACAGGGCCTTGAAATTGCTTTTATGAAATCATTCCCTCTTTCTAAGTCAACACATGCTATGGTTATAGGACACCCCCTACTCTCTCTCTCTCTCTCTCTCTCTCTCTCTCTCTCTCTCTCTCTCTCTCCTTTCTCTATTTCCCTTTCATTCTCTGCTGTCCCATTTATCCTTGAGAGTAAGATGAGAAATAACATGTCTGTAATTGAGCAAACTCATTAAAACATTGTCATCAGTTTTCTCCCTGTCTCAGACTGCAGTGTGCTAATGTGTTTATAATGAGAGAAAGGCCTGCGTTATTGCCAAGCAGAGGATGTGCGGTCAGGTGCACCTCAACGATTGATGAAATGTTGCTGAATCCAAGAGCTACTTCTGTATTATTACCTTATGCAACATCCAACTCTTTTCAGGGTGGTTTGTTGAGTCTTGTTAAGAGCCGCTCACTGTTGAGAAACAAAGAACAGCAAGATAATTAGTATATGAATAAAATTTACTCTGACTGTAATGACTTCAACTCACCCTCCCTCAAGAAGCAGGGGGTTTCATAGTCTCTTTCTGTGCAAACAAAGATAATAAATACAGCTATTAGATCAATGGGCTTAGACGCTGAATATCTGCTTTATTTTGGCATGGGAATGACATATCTTAATGCCATTGCCGACTATTAGACAATGCATCATTCATTAAGTAACATGCCTGTGAAATAACAGTACAACATTAGACTGTCCAAATACTATACATTTTATAATAATAATCTTATTCTGCATCGCAATATAATGATTAAAATCAATTTAAAAATCTATCTATCTATCCATCCATCCATGCATCCATCCATCCATCCATCCATCCATCCATCCATGCATCCATCCATCCATCCGTTTAATGCAATGTAATGATTAAAATGGATTTAAAAATAGACAAAATAAACCAAAGTAAACATTATAGATATTACAAACTCTCTAAGTTTGGAAATACATTAAGCATCACAATGTACAGTAGGAAAGAATGTACCGCTGTGAATAAATCACACTAGCTATTTGTGCAATGTTTCAAGACCGTGTATTTCAGCATTCAGCAGCCATGTTTAAAAATAGACAACATTTTATCAGTCTCTCCCCCACTGTGCCATTGACCGGCATCAGACGCTGTAAGCCACGCATTCAGGCTGTTTAACATACACAGCAAAGTCTTCCAAATGTAGCACAACAGTAATGGAAGGGGTCTCCATGGCAACCACTTCCTCCCGTTTTCAATTCAGCAAGCAATAAATTCATTGAGGGTGTGTGGGTTCTCTGAAAGAGATTTAAAAAATGAAGCACGCTTTCCTACTTGTTACATCCCAACCCCCTTCGTCTTTCATAAGTGGATGCCACTAAAGACGCAACATCATCTACTAAAGCAATGTCTGTAGATTTCTACTATATGCAGAACAATACAGAATAATCAAGCAGCCGTTTTGAGCTCATCACCCTTCAAACAAATGCATCTTTTAGAGGAAGATAAAAGAAGATTTCTTAAAAGGTAGGAAACCCTCCTACAGATGTGAATAGTAACCTAAAATCCAGAGGTTCAGAAACATTTGGTTGAAAACAATCAATCACAAAATTTGTGGCACTATTCCTCATTTGGTATTGTATGTCTGGAAAGATGAAAGAGTTGCTTATCTTTCTCTGTGTTCCAGCATTAAAATCAATCTTTCTAGAAACTGATTTATTAGATGTCTCGAGTTAATCCTGTCGTATGTAAATTATGTGGCAGTTTCTGTCCTCTGCGGTGAATCCCGTGGATTTAGTGCTGAACGTGAAGGATGTTGTGTATTTCTGTGTCAGATGATAATGAATGGAAGGGAAATCATAGTCGGAGGAGGGGAGCGTTGGCTCTCTGTGGAGGGGCGGAGAAGAGCTGTTCATGCTGCGGGAACGGCAGCTCTGGCTCTCTTTATCTGTTTAAGTGCACTGGATGTTTTTTTCAGCCATTTGGTCTGATGCAGGGTAGTATTTAATCTCCTGCTAAAAAATGTTGGGGATTATTTTATATATTTGTAACCATCAAAAATTCTGTACTTTTCCTAAGTCTCTTTTACCCCTTTACACAAATTTAGGGCACTAGAACACAACACATTTCTTCCAACTGGTATTGACAGCTTAAAATTATTAAAGGAATAGTTCACCCAAAAATGAAATTCTGTCATTAATTACTCATCCTCAAGTCTTTCGTTCATCTTCGGAATACAAATGAAGTTCTTTTTGATGAGCTTTCTGTCCCTCCATAGACAGCTATGCAACTGCCACTTTGACGCTTCAAAAAGTTTATATGAATTGAGCGGATTAGTTCAAATTTTCTGGAGACACAATCGCTTTACGTGATGAACTGATTGAATATAGGCTTTTATCACATATAAATATTCATCAACTCACTCATCAGTTGTGGTAAACGGCTCAAGCATGTTAGCTTGACGGGCAAGAACCAGTGAGGTAAATTTTTGTGTTACGCATCATGTTTGAGTTTCATCAAGAACCAATGAGGTTCATTCTCGGGTTACGCAGTACGTTTGAGCTTCTGTTTATGTTTGCTGATCAATGTTTATATGTGAACAAAGGCCTAAATTCAATCTGTTAATCATGTAAAGCGATCAAGTCTCTTAAGAACATTGGACTAAACCGTTCAACTCATATGGAGTACTACCATCTTTTTATGAACTTTTGAAATGTCAAAGTGGTAGTTGCGCTGTCTATTGAGGGACAGAAAGCTCTCAGAATTCTCCAAAAAGAACTTCATTTGTGTTCTGAAGATGAACGAAAGTCTTACGGGTTTGGAACACCATGAGGATGAGTAACAGAATTTTTGGGGTGAACTCACCCTTTAAGAGAAGCAGGCATTTAACATGCAGATTTAACATGTGGATTTAACATATAGTCTACAAATTTAGATGGATTTTTAAACAATTCACATGTTGTTTGACAAACATATGCATTTTATGATTGCTAACCACAGTAGCTTTTAATTCTGCTTATCTTTTCTGTATAATAAAGATATTATAAAATAGCCCTGTCTAAATATTTCATATATATTCCTAACACCACCTTGTTATAAGAAAAGTGTGGATACCAAGAGTAGACCTAAGAATAGCTGCTATGAATTGATATTCTTCTGGCAAGCTGCATTATTTTAATGGGATAGTTCTTCAACAAATCATTTACTCACCCTCATGTCTTTCCAAACCTGTGTGACTTTCTTTCTTCAATACATCCACGCCGTCAGGGCTCATACAATAGCTTTGTGTGAAGAAAATTACAATGTTAGAAATTGATCAACATTTCCTTCATTGCAATTCCTAAAATCAAATTGACATTCAAGTCCAGACAAGTCATTTTTATTTGTAGAGCACTTTTCACAATCCATGTTGTTACATTCATATATGGCATGTCAAGGCGTGCACACAAGGTCTGATGTCAGTGATGCCAAACATGTCATTGTCTTTTCATTTTTTCATTTTTAATGTCTCTTGTGAGCAATTGCAACACACAAAAAGTGAATACATGTGCATATTACGTGTGCTGTTCGAAGACTTATAATTACCAGCCACTGGAGTGTGGGCTTTGTTGTATATATTTAACTTATTACACAGCCCTCATACTTGATTCTGATTGAGCATTCTGTGGTTAAATATGTTTCAGAAAACGAAACTGTAATTAACCAATTTCCAAGATGTTTCATATTAATCCATTCCGGTCTCTTTCTTCTTGCTTAATAAAATATTTTACTCTCAAATCAATATTTCATGTCTATTTATTTGTTTGCTAAGTAGCTGTGTAACAAGTGGGATAATGTACAGTGAGCCAGTCATTAATCACCAAATAACCCCTTAAGAGAGATACAAGATCAATCTTTTGTGGTTTATTTTATGTTAATGACCAGCTAACTATACATTACCCCTTACAAAGAGTGGTAAATCTTTTATACATAAAGGCTCTCTTGTGTTCTGTTGCAGCTGACATCATCTCTACTGTGGAGTTCAACTCTACTGGAGAGCTCTTGGCCACGGGAGACAAGGGAGGAAGAGTTGTGGTCTTCCAAAGGGAGCAAGAGGTAAGACGAAACCATGAAATCTTTCACATGCATTCATTCCTGTAAAAAAAGGATGGCACTCCGCAGGTCAGTCAAATCTGTACTTTTCTTACTGTGTGAGCAAAAACCACAGGGTTGCACCCTGTAATACAACTTCCTGTGGCTTTTAACAAGGTTTCAATAGACACAATGGTAACACAGGCGAGGTCTCGATAAACCTCAGGTGCACATGCTCAGACGTAAAGCTTACTTCAGGTGTTTATTCATTAAACAGCCAACGGCAAGTTTTGGGGAAGCTTCTTTAGAATTAGAGGTCAGCTACACTACAAGTTACTAACCAAAAGTACACTGAATCAACTTAAAGGGATAGTTCACACAAAAAAATAAGATTTTGTCATCATTTACTCACCATCATGTCATTCCAAAACGTATAACTTTCATTCTTCTGTGGTTAGTTAGGTGTGTTATTGAGACAAAAACTATTTGAATTTTTGAATAACCTCAATTAGCATCAAACAAGCATCAAAATAAATATACACTAAATACAACTAAATACACAACCAGACAAAAATCGCACATCATTTAGGTAAAAACATACATATTTATACTGTATGTGCATATTCTTATTTAAATTAGCATAGGAAATGATTGATGTTATTTGAATCACAGTTTTAAAGACAGTGTTAATTGCAAATTAATGTCCTGTATTCAGTGTAAATATTTAAAAGGCCTAAAATGCCAGATCAGTGAAACTTTTATTTACTCTATTCATTCAAATAAACTGACCAGATTCACTAGAATAGACTGGATGTTTCAGCATAATGTATGAGAGGGTGAACCATTTAGGACTGTGCAACAGTAAAGCTGTGTGTGCGCGATACAATGTGACATTAAAACAACAAATTAATGTTTGGTCATGGTATTGGTCACAACTATTAGGTAGTTACTCCTCAACACTGAAGTAGGGCTTTTTCTCTTTAATTCAGTTTTTCTGCCTGTAGAATAGATGCAAATCCTGACACATATGAACATTCTTGCTTCTGTACAAAGCCCTAAACGCTAGTACCTCTCACACACACACACACACACACACACACACACACACACACACACACACACACACACACACACACACACACACACACACACACACGCACACACGCACACACGCACACACACACACACACACACACACACACACGTACGTTGGTGCACCTATCATTATGAGGACTCTCCATAGGTGTAATGGTTTTTATACTGTACTAACCATATATTCTATCCCCCTACACTGCCCCTGCCCCTACCCCTAAACCTACCCATCACAGGAAACATTTAGCATTTTTAAATTTTTAATAAAACATTGTTTAGTATGTTTTTAAAGCTATTTGAAATATGAGGATATATGAAATGTCCTCATAAACCACACTTACATTGTAATACCAGTGTAATACCCATGTCATTATACATATTTGTGTCCTCATAAATCACATAAACAAGCACACACACACACACACACACACACACACACACACACACACACACACACACACACACACACACACACACACACACACACACACACACACACACACACACACACACACACACACACACACACACACACACACACACACACACACACACACACACACACACACACACACACACACACACACACACACACACACCTGTTTACTTTAATTTAACTGCATGAGCGGTTTTCACAATTATTGATTTTGATGGTTCCCAATGTGAAAACTTCCTTATTTCCATGCTTTCATTGATTGCGAATGCATTAATGTAATAGTCCAACTGTGACCAGGAAACCTGCAATTAACTGTTAACAGAATCAGCAGCACATTATGGGATATTCACAGACAGAAAGCCCTGTAGATTTCCATTAATCTCAATGCTCATTATTAACAAAGCTCCACAGATCCTGTGTACCTTGTGTACCTTTATTATATATGTTCGGCTAATTAGATTATGTTTCTGTTACCAGAAAGAATGTAGTCGCTTTGCAGAGTACTCCCATATTTAATACCTATATGAGCATAACAAAACAAACGGTAGTAATGAGCTATGTTGGTCTTTGCAACTGAACAAACAGTTTAAATTTCTCTCCTCTACCCACAGAGCAAGAACCAGCCTCATAGACGTGGGGAGTATAATGTTTACAGCACGTTTCAGAGTCACGAGCCGGAGTTTGACTACCTGAAGAGTTTAGAGATTGAGGAGAAGATCAATAAGATACGTTGGCTGCCTCAGCAGAATGCTGCCTACTTCCTTCTCTCCACCAATGGTGAGTGACATTTGAGATCTCAGTGCAAAAGATAATGCCATTACAGGGATAGTTCCCCCAAAAACAA
Organism: Gobiocypris rarus; assembly: GCA_023029165.1. Taxonomy (NCBI): domain Eukaryota; kingdom Metazoa; phylum Chordata; class Actinopteri; order Cypriniformes; family Gobionidae; genus Gobiocypris; species Gobiocypris rarus. Next base: position 19,635,206 of record CM040932.1, read on the forward strand.
ACATTCTGCCATCGTTTACTCATCCTCACATTGTTCCAAATCTGCATGAATGACTTTCTTGTGTGGAACACAAAAGAAGATATTTGAAAGCCAGTGAGGTCCAAACAACAACTTATGTATTCATAATAGCTGCTGTAATTTCAACAAAAGATTGTTGGAACAGTAAGGAACAGTAAAGCCTTACAATGACATCATACATCTCCCCACGTTCAGATGGTATGGCTACGGTTTATATACTCTGTTGGTGCTGGATCTTTTCCAGCCATGTGCCAGATTGTGTCCCACAGACTGCTAAATTTCTCACTGCCCACCATCTTATTTTCTTCTCTCTCTTAATTTCTTCTTCTTTTATCATGTCTTTCACCCTCTAAATGGTATAATAAAGCTGCTCTGTGTGTAACTGTTTATTTTCAGATAAAACTGTGAAACTGTGGAAGATCAGTGAGAGGGATAAGAGACCCGAGGGATATAACCTGAAGGATGAAGATGGAAGAATCAGAGACCCGGCCACCATCACCTCATTACGGGTCAGCACGCTTGTATTATCACCACCTGCAAATTCACAATAAAGACAAGCAAAATGTTTAATATGGATACTCAAAATGTGTTACATGTCAGTATGACTCTGACGGAAAAAAGAAAATATATTTTACATTAAAAAGCATGAAGCCTATTTCTATTATTTTCATATAATTCATAATTAATTTAAATTTCACCCACAGTTACGAGAAGAAATAAAAATAAGAATGACCTTTATTGTCATGAAAATGATTTCACAGTACATAAATTATTAATGGTCTTTAAAATAGGCTTCATTTTCTTTAAGCATAATATAATTTCTTATTTATTTCTTTTGATTTTAGAATTTAACACGACTCAGACATGTTCTTCAAAGGTTTCTTAAGTTGCACTCCTACTAATTATTTCAGCAGATTAGCTTACAGTAACGTATGATGAAATCTGTAGTTAGCTTTTGCAGAATCTTGTTTTCAAGCTGGAATGGCACATATCTGAACAGTTACACTTCATCTTCCACTGAATCCTGTACCAAGAAGTCAGGGGTTTATTATAAATCTGCCGGTGCATGTTCTCATTAACGCTTTGAGGAGTTGCTGCTGTTCGCTCAAATTCTCACATGAAAATCTCATTCTCTGTGTTGAGCAATGATGCTGACAAATGATGAGCTGTCAGCGACCGAAAGGCATTCATTCATAATCAAACAGCAAGGACAAAGAGAGATGATAATGTGCAGTGAAGGGGCTCACAATCATTCCTCCCTCTGCTCTCCTTCTCACTCGTTCTCCACTCATCCCTCCAAATTGAATACAGATACAAAGAGGGCGCGACTCCGAGTACCCATTAATGTTTGGTGTGGTGTCTGTTTTCTGCTCCACGGCCTAATGGATTAAAGCACTCCACTCCTCCGCCATTGTCTGTCCGGGCAGAAGATTAGCCTGACACCGGGGTGATGGCATGGAGCGGGCGGCAATCCCATTTGGACCATGAAATGTATGTGCGGTTTATCATGGAGCTCCGGTAGTGAGGGAGGAGGGGAAGGATGAGCCACACATGTCATGTGTTCTGGCAGTCTCCATTGCCAGCGCTGGGATCTTACTCTTGTCTCAGTATGCGATTTTACCCCTAAGGTTTGCAGTGGACTGGTTTCTACAATCCATGAACTGACGTGATACAAGGTCTGAACGCCGTGCCATTTAAAGCCAGCTATTACCTGACCTTTTGTAACAATACAGCAAATCAAAATGGTTTCTTGTGCTATTTGACCTACTAATGCTGTCTCTGCCATAAAATCAGGAAGCTAGGTGTTGGCGAATCCCCCATCCCCCTGTGCCTGCATTAGCGGTAGATAATAAACATGTTTTCTTTTCTTTTCCATGGTCTTTCATGTTCTCCTTTCCTCCCCTGTGATCCGTTTGCTCTTTGAACTACTGTGGGATGGCTAAGTTTTGGCACAGGAAGTTATTTTCCTTCAGGAGACATTAGAAACAGAGGGATCTTTCAGTTATTTATTACATAATTTAAAAAAAAATCCAGCTTATTCTGGCTAAAAATCACCCACTATCATCTAACGGACAATGTTCGCTGATGACAAACGGTTAATGTTGTTTTAAAGCAGTTGTTCTCCACAATTTAGCAAACTTCCAGAGGTATCCCAGTGGTAGGATTTGAAATGATTTAAACTGTTATAATATTATTAATACATTACAACCTAATCTAATTAAATTGCTAAAACAAAAATACAATTATGAATATTTAGTGTTATTTGGAATAATGGTTCTGCTCATGGATATCTGATTTAAGTGCCTCCTCTTTCAAATAGTTTATGATAACCTGGCAAATCCATTGGTTGGTTCTTCCTAAAAGATAAGTATTGTACACTTAACTCATGAAAATATGCATCAGATGGTCAGTGAATAAACTGTGGGTGGTCCATGGGTGTGCCATCTTATGCTGAGACTAATAAAGGAATGACATATAAATCTGTCAGGGTGATAAACAAACAGCGCATGAAATGCTAATTTGTGCAGCACGGCTAAACCAAACCATCCTGATATACATATTCCTCTCTTAAAGCTAACTGCAGTTGTCCTCTCCCACAGAATCATTTAGCTCTGCTTTTGAATGCAACATTACAATAGTGGTTTAAAAGCCTGAAGGGTAATTTCAGAGCTAAAGACTGATTTGAATGCCTCTCACACAAGGCAGAGGTGTTTCTGTGATGTGGTAATGAGTGACTCTCTTTTAGAATGACACACGCTGCCTCTAAACATCAGCGTCAGTTAAACACCCCGCATCTGCATACTGCAATTAGGACCTGCGGGTGGAGCGCTGGTGCTGTTCTGGGCACCAGCTAACAGCAGGAAGTGCAGTGGACTCTTATAAATGTGTCCCGCAGGATGGTCCCAGCTCACAAAATGCCAAGCGCACATTGAGCACAATCATAATGGTCATTAGCCCCAATTAGATGTGAGTCGGAGCCAAATATGGAACTCTAGAAAAGGTTAATCATGCATTTTTAATTAGTTATACCAATTATTAAAACCCCCCTAAAATGGTTTGAGGAGCTAAGTTTTCATTCCTCTGTTAATGTAATAGCCTTTATTTTGATTTCAGAATGGAACATCACACTTGACGGCTTGTACTATGGATGAAAGCAATGAAGCATATTAAGTTAATTTTATGTCACATGAATGGCCTCAAAGCTAATAGAATATATGCAAACATCCACAAAACTTGGGTTCATGGGGTCTTTTAAAAAAAGAATATAAAAATAAGCAAAACCTGTTCTGACCTGCTGTTCAATTAAGCGTTCTTTAAATAGAGTTGTGGTTTATTATATATGTCCCAGTTCTTGCTGATGAACAACAAGAAGGTCCCTAGTGGTCATATGACCAACAATCTTTGAAAAGAAGATTACTTTTTGTGGCTGTTGTAATTGGTATAGCGGATTCTGACCTTTTTTTCCTGTCTTTTCATTTCTTCAGGTGCCAGTACTGCAGCCCATGGACCTCATGGTTGAGGCCATGCCTCGGAGAGTGTTTTCCAATGCGCACACATACCACATCAACTCCATCTCCGTCAACAGTGACTACGAGACCTTCATGTCCACTGATGACTTAAGGATCAACCTGTGGAACCTGGAGATCACAAACAGAAGTTTCAGTATCCTTTGTATGTTGACAGAAACATGTTTTTGAAAAAGAAAGTTTACCTTCAGTACTCAGAATTAACCAGTGAGTTGTCAACCTAAATGGGTTTTTTCCCCATTTACCGGTTCCCTATTATTATTTATGATTCATTGTGCTACTACTAGACCTACAAGTTGAGAAGTTTTCCTGAGCTGCTTTTTCAGACATTGTAGACATTAAGCCAGCGAACATGGAGGAGCTGACTGAGGTGATAACGGCAGCAGAGTTTCATCCTCACCAGTGCAACACCTTGGTCTACAGTAGCAGTAAAGGCTCCATACGTCTGTGTGACATGAGGGCAGCAGCGCTCTGTGACAACCACTCGAAATGTGAGTCAGTGCAACCCTAGAAGAAAAAAAAGACATTAATGAGACAGTTGTTAGCACACTATCACTAAAAAGTATGGGGTCAGTAAGATTTATTCCTACCCAATGCCTAAACTTAAATGCTACAAAAACTACCTTACTAACTATTAATAAGCAGTCAATTTTTAAGAGTTTATTGAGGCAAAAGTCTTAGTTAATAGTGAATATGTGTTCCACATACTAAAGTGTTACCCTATTTTTTTAATAAATGCTGTTCTTGAAGAAAAAATATTTTCAACATTGATTATAAGAAATGTTTCTTGAGCATCAATCAGAATATTTGTAATTATTTTTGTGACACTACCTATGTTTCCATCCAAAGTTGCGAATTTAGCTTGTGCACAAAATTGGAATATTACAACATTTGCATCCCATGTGTTCCTGGGAAATAACTATTTTTTTATTTGAATATATTTTGAATATAATGTAATTTAACTTCCATTTATTTTATTTCATTTTGCGCCAATTTCATAATAATAATTAAAATTATATATTAATGATCAAATACATGCAGCCTTTGGTAAGCAGAAGAGACTTCTGCTAAAAAAAGAAAAACATTTTTGAATGGTGGTGTACACTTATAAAAATGAATGTGAATGAATGAATGAAAGCTTAGCTCAGTTAACTTGGATTATGGAAACATTTGATGAGAAATGTTTGAGTTCATATTGAAATCTCTCACTTCGTAGACAATTGAGATTTTAAAAAATGCAGCTAAAAGAAACAGGCTGATTGCTTAGAAAAGTCCAATCCAATCACCATACACTGTAGGATTTGAAGTACCATTCATGTATCTAGCACAAATGGTGCGGAATGAGTTATGCACCGACATTTAATACTTAAGATTAGTGATTTGAACAAACCCCCAATAGGTAGTTAATAGCAAACACCACTACTAAAGCTTCTTTGAGGTCCTTAACATATTGCAGACATTTTTATTCAAGTATGAGTGCCGACTGCATTCTACAAACCTTTATTGTAATACTGCGAATGCAAGGGGCAGTAAGGCTCTAGAAACACTGTTGTCTCTAGAGAGCACAGCAAGTACATACGCTACGACAGGGATTAGCCTCTCTTCCACCTAGGGCGAGGGCGTTGGAGGTGAGGATTATGCAAATTTTAATATGATTGTGTCTCCTTCAGCTTAACTGGCTAATTTCATTCGGGGATTGGACACAATGCAGACTGATGAACCTGTACTGGTGGTATACAGTTGCATCCCCTTTGGCTGCACATGGCTGAATTGATAACCACAAATTGACACATTTCCATTTCTTAAGTCATAAATGCTCGGGCCATCACTTTAAGGTGGGAAACATCCATGTGCATTTGATGATCAGATTGAATACATTGACATTTAAGATTGGCATAAAATCAATGCTCAAGGGCAGATAGCCATGCCTATGGTTTTCTCACCGCTGAAAAAATTCTGTAATTTCCTTAGTTTTATCGACGTGCTTACTGGTCCATGTGTTCGCATCCTGTTGAATATACATTTACATACTGCTGCTGAATTTTAAAAGGCCAGATTTGCTGGAGGGGGTAACAACTGTGAGGGCTTCAGTTGTAGCTGCCTTGGTTTGTATCTCCAGAACCACACTGACCGAAATTATACACACATCTATCAAATTTTTCCCTGGTACATGATCTCACAGCAGGCAGATCTGCCAGTTTGCCTCAGGAAAGACCTCCTCAATGTCTTCTCTATCGCATAGTGTGTGCTGCTCCTTCCATCCACACTAATAAATCTTCCAGACATCCCAGAGAATATTCTTAAAAATCAATCTGTGGTGGCAGGCGGGGGAGGCTAACCAAGCCCAGCAGGGCTCCGAGCAGCAGCAGAGTCTGGGCGGAGGGTCATATCCCCTCATATCACTCCCCAGAGGACTCATTAGCCCCCTCTGAATGACACCCAGCGACACTGCAGGTGTACAGGCTCACAATGTGACAAGGCACACTCATGACAAACACCTGCAGTCCACCACTGCCCAAATATTCCTGCAAGCATCGATCTGTTTCCTCCCCCTCTGCCCATGTTTTTTCATCCGGTGTGTAAATGCCTGTCGACACATCACAGGATAATCCACAACTAAGTTAACAAAACAGTGAGGGGATAATCGATAGTAGATGATAAATGTCTGTTTCTCTGCTCTGACAGGTATATTATTTCCCTGGTGAGTCAAGCAGATTTATGATGTTTTTAGGCAGCAAACGGTGAAACTGATTCAGAAAAACTTTCTTTAGAAGTTACTTCCAGTCGCTTATTATTAAAGCCAGCATGAAACAGCACTCGCAATCTATTTTACCTCTGTAATGTGTCATTTCTGAATGAGATAGTATATTCAATGGGACTTTATCCTCATTTTAAAGTGTTTCTTATTTGATTTCTCACTTATTCTCATTTAGTTTTCGAGGAGCCAGAAGACCCAAGCAATCGTTCCTTTTTCTCTGAAATCATCTCCTCCATCTCTGACGTAAAATTTAGCCACAGTGGGCGGTACCTGATGACACGCGACTACCTGACAGTAAAGGTCTGGGATCTGAACATGGAGAGCAAACCACTGGAAACCTATCAGGTAAGGCAATTAGTCATTTCATTGCATTTAACTATTTTTTTAAGTCAAATTTGAAGTCAAATTTGGCTTTTCTGGCTTTTAATCCATGTCTGTTTGTTTTGAGGTCATCTATATGCTTGTGTACTCCTAAATGAAGACAAATAAAAACGTTCAGTACACATACACATTTAATATTTACAGTCAGAAAAACAGACCAAACTAATTGTTGTTGCCCAAAGTGCCCTCTAGAATGAGAAGGTCGTCTTTACCCCAAATTATAAACTCCACCTACCTCCATTCAGCAACAGCAAGTAGCAAATTACGCTTTACTGATATCTTTGGTTTCTCAAAAATGACTTCTTTGTGTCCTAATTCACTTTAACATCATGCCAGGCACAAAGTGGGACATCCTGCACCAATGGGCTGGAAAATAAGACAACACAATCAAAAAAAGCTCATCAAACAATATCATGGGGTCTTTAAAAGTCGCACATTGTCTAAAAGGAGAAGAATTTTTCATAAACAGTGTTTACTAAATTAACTGTCATTGTTTCCTCCACCAGGTACACGATTACCTAAGAAGTAAGCTCTGCTCGCTGTATGAGAATGACTGCATCTTCGACAAATTTGAATGTGTTTGGAATGGCTCAGACAGGTCAGTGTTTTACACGGCTGTATTAAATATTTACTTTGATGGTTATACTGCTCTTATTTTGAATAGTAAATCAGTGCACGGTTACAGTATTCAACAGAAAAATAATGATCTAATTATAATAAAGATTAAAAAAAAAGATTTTAATAACTATTTTTTAATTTTGTTCTATTTCCAGCGTGATCATGACTGGTTCCTACAACAACTTCTTCCGAATGTTTGACCGTAATACGAAGCGTGACGTGACACTGGAGGCGTCCCGGGAGAACAGCAAGCCTCGGGCAATCCTGAAACCTCGTAAGGTGTGTGTGGGCGGAAAGCGCCGCAAAGATGAAATCAGTGTGGACAGCCTGGACTTCAGCAAGAAAATTCTCCACACCGCCTGGCATCCTTCCGAGAACATCATCGCTGTGGCAGCCACCAATAATCTTTACATATTCCAGGATAAGGTCAACTAGCACAACTGTACCACCTCCACATGATCCTGAAAAGAGAAAGAAAGAGGAGGGAAAATGCTATAACCCAGCAGGATATTGCAGGGTGTGTTTTGTGATGAGAAACATGAAGTTACCTATGATGTGGGGAGAAGTATGAACAGATGATGCTGGATAAGAAGGCCATGTTGTGCAAGGATGCTGCCAGACTTTCACAAACAAGAAGCATCCTGCCCTGCACAATCATTCTTCCGTTATTATGTATCTGCATTTCCTCTTCCATAAACTCTTGTTTATTTATCGTATTTATTCATTTCTCTGCTGGAAGGAAATGCCTGACTCTTTAAATCTGAACAAATGTGCATTTTCATTGCAACGATATGAAGAATCTTTAATAAGGCAAAAACAAACCGTGAATAAGACGGCCTCCGCTGGCATCAGAAACAAAGGGGTGCCTTTACAAAAAACAATGGATTTCATTCCCTTTGAAACACAATGCCATCCAATTTCCTCCGAAGTGTCTAACTGATTCGTAACAGACTAAGAATGTGACTCTGCGCTGATTGTAGTGTTGAGACAAACAATCTGTGGATGGAAATCACAGTATTTAGTGTCCTGATTGGACCTGAAAGGAGCTCTGAAGTAAAAGTCAATCCCGTTGGTCATGTTTTGTCATTCCATGTTGTCCTCTTATTTTGATGTAACCATTAATAAGCTGTGGTGCCTTCTTTTCGTATGTGGGTACTTGGGCGGCAGACGGGGTGGTGGGTGGAAGGGTTTTCGGAAGGGTGGTATTCGGGTTGTGAAGTGTGAATGTTTTTACAAGAAATGTGAAGAATAGCTTTGTGTAAGAAGGGAAAAGAATTGCAGCGACATGATTTACAGTACACAGAATTGAAGTACTTGAAATCTGCATTATAATCTCCACTTTATCTCAATATGCTCATAACTTTACAGTATACCCTGTTTTTTTTTTTATTCTTCAGTGCCGTGCTGGGTGAAAAGTATTACCGTATTGCATGCAACATGTCATCTATAATGAGCCAATGAAGAAAATATATGTTCCGCACCATCAAATGAACCTGTAACAATCAGATGTCATCTTTTTACATGGTTTCCGCTGCATCTGTCTGAGACTGTTAAAACGTCATCATTACGTCACTTTGGCCTGAGGATGACAGGAATGCCGGTATCATGATGTAGCCTATACATGATGTGAAGGTTAAATGATATCAGGGAATTTTATGTACAAAAAAAAACCTGTAATGTTGTCTTCTGAAGAATAAAAACTTCAGTTGTAAACTTCTTAATGAAACAAAGTTTTATAGCTCAGAATGTATCTACATCCAATTATTTGCCATGCAGTCTTTATGCTTAATGGAATTCGTTGAAATAAAAAGAAACGAAAAGGAAGTTGAAATAAAGCTGTTTCTTGCCTTTTCACCACACGTAAATTAAACAATGGCGCCCTCATGTGACAGGTTAGGACACACACATATACCATATCAAACGAATTCAAATCATTAATTTCTGCCATTTACTCACCCACGTTATTCCAAAACCTCTGCAAAACACAAAATAATATATTTGGCAGAATATTAGGGGCTATTAGAATATCAATCAGCATCCACTTTCACTGCAATACACACACACACACACACACACACAAAGGTTATGTTCAGAGCAGAGGAAGATCTCACATTAATTTAAGATTGGGAGTACGGTAGGTTACACCTTATCCCACAATTCTCAGTATAATTTTAAGGGTTTGAGTCAAAGGTCCATTTACACAAATGCTGGTCATATAATAATTCTCTGAATACTATCCTCCAAATTAAAATTTCAGTATTAGATTTTTCCTATAGCTTCTGGATAAAAAAATGGACACAAGACGACATATATTTACACATGAGTAGATGAACGTTAAGAGTAAATTAATATTTACATAGGACACAAACCCTATGGTTTTCCTGTGTGTCATTAGGCTGTTCATTAATTAATTAATAAAATAATTTATAGTAATGTGCCACTTCAATGTACGACTATGTGTTTGTACCTATTTTTATACAGTCTATGGTTTGTACATATAAGTTAGATGCAATTCAAATTAAATTAAACATCCCCTTAAGAAAACTATCCCCGTCGCCCAAAATGGAAAAGAATGTACTATATAAATATGGCAAACATTATAAAAGGTGTAATAACGCATTATAAAGTGTTACCAAAGCAATAAATATGTCAAAGTAGACTAACATACATGATATCAGTTTGACTTTGTTACTGAGGTAAAATCTCTAATCAAATGCATTCATATCGCTAACGTTACTTCATATTTCCATTTACAATCATCAAGCCTTTGACTCCGGCAGGAAATAAGAAATACATAATTTCCTGTGACAATAAAAGCAATAAGTTTAACTCCGTGTGTAGCCGTCTGTGCTTATTACCCGAAATCATTTTAATTGGCATCGGGAGGATCGCGACGAGCGAAATGAAACGCTGTCAGTCAGCTGGGAACAGCACCTGTCAATCAAAACACCTCTTATAAAGTCGCTCCGCTTTCGCGCCGTCTAGTCAAACGAGGGAAAAGAGCGCAGGGATCCATTCCATACGCGCGCGGAGTTTGAGAGAGCATATCTTTCTCTCTTCTCTGCACATACTCCAAACTCTGTCTTCTTTTACCAATATCACAGTGGAAATGGATAAATTACCTGCTATGAACATCAGCGCCGGAAACAGTTCCGTGGATAGACGCTCATTTCTGGAGAGAAGTGGCTATCAGCACCTGGATCACGGACATCTGAAGGTTTTGATTCCAGTGGTGCTAGGAATCATCTGCGTCCTGGGTTTCACCGGGAATGTAACTGCTATTGGAGTCCTGATTACCAACGCTCGTAAAGGTAAGCTGTCCTTGATCAACGCGCTCATCCTCAACCTCATGCTGGCTGATGGTCTGGTCTTGGCATTTGCTGTTCCCTTCAAAGCCACTGCTTATTCCCGTGCCAGCTGGACCCTGGGATTGTTTGTCTGTAAGACCTGTGACTGGTTTTTGCACTCCTGCATGGCAGCAAAGAGCTTCACCGTGGCCATCATGGCCAAAGCTTGCTACAGGTATGTCAGTAACCCCACCAAGCAAGTGGCCATCCGTTTAAAGACTATACTGGTAGTCCTCCTCTTCACTTGGCTCTTGGCATGCGTGGTCCCAATTCCCCAGTGGCTTTTTTCCACCCTGCAAAGGGAAGGAAACGGAATGATTTGTGTTCAAGCAGTGCCTGTCGATGCCCATGATTTTATGTCCGTGTATGCCAAGGCATATCCTCTTCTGGTCTACTGCACACCTTTGAGTTTTGCACTACTTTATTTCTGGAAGGCGTATGGACGATGCCAGCGCAGGTCCAGCAAGACCCAGAACCTGCGGACACAGATCCGATCTCGCAAACTCACCCTGATGCTATTCAGCCTGACAGTCGCCATGGCCACCATGTGGCTCCCGCAATGGGTTTCCTGGGTTTGGATGCGGCACGCGCTGGAGACCGAAGGTACATTCCCTCCGGTCCTCTTCACTCTCTCCGCCCAGCTCCTCATGTTCTCCATCTCTCTAGTCAACCCTCTCATCGTTCTCACCCTCTCAGAGGAATTCAGGGAGGGCTACATTGGCTTGTGGCGCAGGCTCACCCTCCGCAAGCAACCGGCAAAACACAAGCCAGGACCACACAACCCGACCGCACCAAAGTCACCCACCCCAAGACCTGAGAGATCAGCCCACCTCCCTCCACATCAGCCAGGGCAAACAGAGGAGCAAAAGCCTGAGAAGCAACCAGACCAGTGTGGAGGACAGCAGCTGCAGGAAAGCCCTACCAACAAGGATGGAATTGTACTGCCAGATGTAGAGCAGTTTTGGCAAGAGAGGGAAACTGGCTCCCAGTCACAGGAAAATGATCCTATACCCTGGGAGCACCAGGATCACAAGTAAGGAAAACCGTAAGACAGTGTGAATCTACCCATCTCTTTTCCATTTTGTCAACATAAAAGAAAACAAAAAAACACATACAACAACAGATCAGACCTCACCTGAACTCATAAATGATGAAATTTGCTTTTGTGTTTAACTATTCTTAAAAAGAAAGAACTGGTATGGTATAATTTTTAGGAGTATATGGAAATGACTTTTATTTGTGTTGTTTGAATTATTTGTATTGTATCATGTTGTTAAAAACAATGTATTATAGAACAAAATAGGTAGCAATATCACTAAAGAAACCAGTGTGTTGTGACGTCTTGTGCGCACAGGTCCACCAAGACAATAACAATGCTGAAAAGCTGTGCGTAGCTCGCTCCTGCCTATAGTATTAATACAAAAATAGATGTTGAAATCTTACTTTTATTGCTAACTACATTTTGCCCCTTTTTGTTTATCGTGACAATATTCACACAATAAGATGGCAATAAAACATCTACAGAATTGATTTGTATGAAAAGTATTTCGGAAATGCATTTGTGTAAAATAAATTGTAATATATTACCTACTAAGGAGTTGTGTTCTTTTTGTGGTCTGCTATGAGCTGTTCTACACACTTTTGCAAACACACGCAAAATGTAAAATCCAGTCACAGAAGTTAAAAAAATGGGTTGCTTTTATTCAACTTCAGCTGTACATAAAGCAAGTCCGAAAAACCATATATTTTTAAGAAACATCTGAACAATTAAATTAAACCGTAAGACCAGTTGACATGGCCAACTGCCAGTGCTCATACGGTCAGTCATAACACGTTGTAAACGAACTTATGAATACATATTACACATACATATTCATCATCTAGAAACATCTTTCATGTTAACCCAACAGTCAGTTAAAATGACATATACACAGAGAGGCTTTCATAATTCGTGAATATCCCTGTGGGTGACTTAAGTCACCAAAAAATGTTCACAAAACTGGGAGGGGGTCTCCCAATTTCAACAAATCACAGTTTCTAAACAGTTTGGAGCAAAAGGTGTGACACGTGAACCTGAATTGATGTTTGTGATTTGAGATTGCAGCAGTGGCTGGAGGAAAAAAGGGCTGACAGGCACCAGGTGGCGATACCTCCGGTAGACGTTCAGGACAGTTACCCAAACACAAGACAGATTCTGTACAATCACCATTTATCATCTAATGCGGATTTTAACCCCTTACACTGGACGGATAAGGACAACACTGTGGCTTGTTATGGAGATTACCTGGAAATGCATCATAAAATAAAATAATAAAACTTCCAGTTGGTCCAAATACTTATTCTGTGTCTTATACTCCCATGATGTTCTTTATGGCATAAGCGAGGGTCAAATGGGTATGTACCATTCATTTTCAAAGGTCTGACAAGTAAAACCTTTGGACTGGAGTGATTTATATTTCTGTTTAGGAGAGTCTATGATGTGAGCGGTGGTAGTGTGGGCCCGAGGAATGGGGAAAAATATCTGGGAGGTGTGTGAGATATCATTTAGTGGAGCGTCGAGCAGGTTCAAAGGCAGTGGGAGGAGGAGGTGGTCCCCTGCGGTCCAGCTCCTCCACATAGCCCATGAGGAGTTTGTGCCTCTCTTCTGACATACAGTCCAGAACCAGGTACCTTTTATCCTTTTGCAAGATCTTCTCGATGTCCGACAAGTGCTGCTCTGACTCCAGCATCAACTTGCGTGATCTAAAGACAAACAATTCAAATTTTATTTCAAATCAAAACTAATCATTCAACTTGAGGAGATTGTGCTATTACTTTTGCATCCAGTTGTTTTATCTGATAGGTGGTAAAACTGACGGGAAAAAAAGGTCCAGTATCCAATAGGCAAAATCCTGAACCACCACCAGAATGTTATAGATTTGCAGGTGGTCTCTTTTGGCCTGGGCTAATAAATAAACACCAAGCAGCCACTCAGAAAACCCTAGCAACTGCATAGCACCCTGCTAAAATACCTCAACATTACCTTAACTTCTTTTATATTTTGACCTACAATTTGTTGTTGTTCTTCTTCTTCTTCAAAAAAAAAAAAGTAGTTCCATTTATTCAATAACAACAGTAATGGCTTTATTGTAAGATGGAATACTATGTCATACAGGTCCTTCTCAAAAAATTTGCATATTGTGATAAAACGTCATTATTTTCCAGTATGTAATGATAAAAATTAAACTTTCATATATTTTAGATTCATTGCACACCAACTGAAATATTTCAGGTATTTTATTGTTTTAATACTGATGATTTTGGCATACAGCTCATGAAAACCCAAAATTCCTATCTCAAAAATTAGCATATTTCATCCGACCAATAAAAGAAAAGTGTTTTTAATACAAAAAAAGTCAACCTTCAAATAATTATGTTCAGTTATGCACTCAATACTTGGTCGGGAATCCTTTTGCAGAAGGACCTGAATATGATATATGTAGGACAATTTATTTTTTACATTTTCTGTTTTCTCTTATTTCAAATAATTGGATTTTTATAGGATATAATTATTTAATGATTTTGGAAAATGATAGATTTCATAATCATATATTTGAAGCTTCTTACTTGTAGGTGATGAACTTGGTCTCTTTCAGGAGAGTTCTGAAGTCTGCTTTGGCTGTGATGTACTTGTCTTTGATGTAATCGCCAAACTCCCTCTGTCGTTTCTATGGTGAAAAGGTGAACAACAGGTAGAGAGACTTACTATAAAAGACATATCTATACAGACCTTACTATACAAACCCTACAGACGTACTAGATGTACTATACAGACTTACAACACAGACTTAGACACATGTATAATATCACTTCAGATATAAAGAGCAAGAGTATCTACGAGCATGCAACAGTACATTGTAAATTAGTAAGTCATGAAATAAAAGTAAAGTACCAATATATCACATAACTGGTACGACGTGTGTTAGCTGGGAAGGATTTGCATTAAGTTATGATGTTCATTCTATTCATCAGGATCAGTTTTCATGTTTCATTAGCAGTGCCATGATTAGCCTGTTTGCACTTCCTGCTTGAGAATTTCTATTCAATGAATGGATGACCTTAGCACACATGTGGTTTTGTATACAAATTTTGGTTCACTTGCAAAAAGGGCAGTGTGAAAGCGAACCACACCAAAAAAATAAACCCCAAAAAACCCAGACCAAAGCAAGTGAACTAGTGGACTTTCCTGGTGTGAATACACCCATTCTATAAAGACTTACATATATAGACTTAAAAAGACAACATTTTGACAAAAGAAGTACAACAAAAAGGCAAAGACAGGTCTTACTCTGTCACTGCTTGAAAACTTGATGCATCTCGGATCTTCCTTAATAAGTTTCTTCACTTCTTTCCATGACGTCATCAAAGTGATCTGATGTAGAGGAAGGAATTTGAGTCAGTTGAGTAGGCTAAATACAACAGATTATCAGACAGATAAGGATTTAGGTATTCAGATAACTGATGAGGACTGGGTTTAGTCTATCAAGGTCATAAATACATGTTCCATTAACTCAAGACATCAACTAATTCAATATAAAGTAGTGCATAAACTTCATTATTCAAGGGCTAGGTCCAGCAAATTCTACCCCTACATTTCCTCTAACAAATGTGAATCTTCAGAAGGCTCCCTGGGAATCTCGTTTGGTCATGCTCGCGACTCTAGTTTTGGAGCAAATTTTTAGATTCTACTCTGAGGCACATTCATGTGACCTCTCTCCTGACCCAGCTATTGCTGTTTTTGGCTGGTCTGACTTTCTTCATGGCTTTGGCCATCAAATTCAAAAAGCTGTACAATGTGGATTGGTGGTAGCCAAAAAAAAAATTATTTGTCTATGGAAAAAGGCATCAAAACAGCAGACAGTAAGTTTTACAGTAAGACTTAGAATAAAAGTGAATGATATCTAAGTTTTTTTTTGTACCTTATTGGAATCGAAAATAGGAATCGATAAGCAGAATTGGAATTGTTAAATTTCAAACGATACCCAATCCTATGGACAAGTGACCCATGTCATGTCTCAAGGCACTGCGTACCGAGGTCGTTTCGTCCAGAAGTTGGCGAAAATGCTCCTTTTTCTTCTTTGCAAGGGCCTCGATGTGTTCATTGAAAAGCCTCTCTTTCTCATCCCTCTCCAGCAATGAGGATGACTCCCAGCGGTGATCCTTTCTCAGGATGCGACGCGTCTCTGACCAGTTAGCATCAGGCGTCTTCACCTGCCATATTCAGTAAACAATTGTCAATGACAGCTTTACAATATTAGATTATTTTCACTACAGGTTTTATAGAGTTATAACAAGCTTATTCCCATTGTATATGGATATGAGATATTCAATCTGGCTATTACCATATCAGACATGAGTGCTTTAAAATGCTGGACGGCCTCCTCCCTTTTGTGCTGCTCTCTCTCACGGTCAATCTCTTTGGTTTGCTCCGAGCGGAATCTCTGCACCATCCGCTCTTTCCCTCAGACTGGCCTCTATCCGGGCCTGTTTCTCTAGCTCTTTCTCTTTCTCAGAGTTTGGATTCTGGAGGAGTATCAAAATCAAGGATCAGGGAGAATTCACCATGTAAGCAATAACATTCATCACCAAACAAAGTAAATGCTTTTAAATGAAATGTTGAGAAGTGAACTTGAAGAGTACAGAGTTGTCAATACATGTTTGTCATTACATGTTTCTTTCCATTCTGTAAAAGTATCTAAATCCCTATTTTCATGCCTTCCTTACCGTCTAAAAATAACACAGGGTTGGGTTGGTACCAAAACATGGAGTAAAGTGAAGAAGCTTCTCTAACCTTGGCAAGACGCTCCACATAGTTCTTGAAGAGTTCCTCTCGGGCTGCAGAGGTTTCCACAGCCTTGTAGCGAGGGTCAGTCTCCATCTTTTCCTTCACTTTGCTCCAGCGCTGCTGACCATCCACATGGTAATCTGACAGGAGCTCAAAAAAGTCTTGCTTGACCTTAAAGAAAACAATAGCAACATAAATGTAGTCAACACATGAGAGTGCAGACAAGCAGGTTTGAATAAGGGGTGTGTAGATCTTGGCTGGTAGGCAAAAGGATGCTGATCCAAATCCTACATGGGACAACAATTTATCACCCACCACAATTGCATTATGGAGCTGGGCAAGTCTGCTAAATGATCACTTTTTATATATATATATATATATATATATATATATATATATATATATATATATATATATATATATATATATATATAACTTAATATACTGTTGGAGACTGGGACACAGTTTCATTACTTGTAAACTATACCTTTCCAAGGCCAGTGGTTAAGGAGTCACTTACAGTCAATGTGACTGAAACGACACCTGATTGTTGTTAATATGGTTTAATAATAACGGAATTAGACGGGCATCCTCTGGTGAACCCCACCTGGTGAAAACTCCCTCATAACCTATGGCCCCCCTACACAGGCGACATTTCACTGGCATTAATGTTTGATGGCTGACCTTTAGCTGCCAAAGGCAATCAGCCCAGACTTTCTGCACTTAACCCTAGCCACAAAGACAACGTGTGTAGACCAAACGCCAGGGCAGATTACAGCTCATGAACAACTAACAGACGCTCACATTCTCTTAGTCTCAGCCCACAAGTGTATTCATCTGTGAACATGCATGTGATTACATGACATTGAATGTGAAGATACCAAGAGATCCATTGGTAGGATGTGGGTTTTCTTTGTCTACCTATTGAGCACTTGTTTCTATTGTATTAAATGTCAGTTAAATAACAAGGGCCACTCCTGAATATTTAATAAGATTGACATCTCAACGTGTATTAACTTTAGTTCCTCACCTTCTCCCCACGGTTTTTTGAGTTCTCTTTCTCCTTCTTTCTAAAGGCTGTCATAAATTCTGTGAAAATGGCTTCTCTGTCTTTCATCTTTTCAACAGCCTTAAAGCGTGAATCCCTGGCATGTTTGGCAGCAAACTCGCTGAATGTTGTTCTGTGAAGAGAAACAAATTGTTCATGTTATGTTATGCATTTATCATTTGAAATCAATTACATTTAAATGACTTACAGGGAGTAACTTTTATTAAATAAAATCTGTTTATAATACTCAACTAAATATACAAATAGAATTTATTAATTTGGTCATATATAATTCTATAAACTATCCAAATTAAACTAGCCAAATCAAATTTTGTTGCAATGTTGTCCTGTTTAACACTGTGAAGCTGCTTTGAAACAATCGTCATTGTAAAAGCGCTATATAAATAAAGTTGATTGATTGATTGATTGATTATAATAGACATTTAGGTTTGGTCCTGCGCTGCCTATTGATTCATTGATTTGAATAAATGTGTCTATAATGGCTAATGTTGCTTAAGTGAACACTCAAGTTTAATATACAATGATCATAATGCAAGGCAAGCACATTGTATCTGACCTATTTTCAGTGGCATTCAGTGTGGGATTTGACTTCATAGATTAAGTAGTGCATTTCAAATATGGCATATACAGTCTGTCTCTGGGGGAGGGGGTTAGAGTAGTTGACTAGTCAGTTGCAAAATTTACGCTTAAACGTTAAAGAAATTAGACGTCACGCACATCCCTACTACCTAAACATTGTATAGTTTTTCTTTGCCACAGTCACCTCTGAAATACTCACTGTGCACAAAGTCTGATCAAGTTGCTTTAAAAATAACATAGCTTGTGAAAAGAGCTACATAAAATTATAATGATTGCACGGTCTTAACCAGAATATGCTTAATAAGCCGACAATGCACAAGATCATGTAAACATGTTTTTTATCGGAGTAAAGTCATAAGCAGCTCACGCATAAACCGACTGTCACAGTTAGATTTTTGCCCCATACGCCGATTTTGCCCAGCATGTAAATCCATTAAAACTGCTTTCTGTCACCTTATTGGGGTGCATGTGTGATATGTGACAGGAAGGTGTAAAATGCTTCATCTTTAACTGCATGAGAGGACAAAATATGAGCCATAAGTTTCCCGCTGACATGTTGCAATACTCTTTGGTTTGTAAAGCTTTATTTAACAGCACATTCGACATAAATTAAATACTTGGGAGTCAGATATGCAAATTATCACGTTTTGACATTCACTAGCGGGAAATAACTTTTTTACAAGGATATTTACAACATTGACAAATTAGGTTTATTCTGATGGTGTACTATTTACCTGACACCAAGTTTAGCTTCCTCCATCATTTTCCTGAAGTCATCTTTGACCTGCATGATTTTGTTCTTTTTTTCTTTCCTCTCCTCCTCAGCACGTGTCTTCACATACTGATCAAACACCTGCAGAGGGGACAGTAGCATGAGATGAGTGGGCTAATGTACAATACGTTTTCACACTGTGGACATGGCAGTGGCTAAATACAGTAGAGTGTGTACCTGTTTCCTCTCTTTGGGATTGAGCAGCAGATAACGTGGATCAAATACAATCTTATGAAGCTCCTTATCCCAGGTAGAGAATGCAGAGACCTGATAAAAGATGAGAAAAGTGTTGAGAGGTGGAGAAAAAGAGTCACAGAGCCATTTCAACCCCCCTTCCTCTTAATTAGGGCCATTATAACGAGAAAAGAGCATTCGGTAGGTGAGCCCCTCTGAGTGTGTCCCCCTCCTGCAGCGCTGGAGTCAGGGTGTGTGAGCCCACTGCTTTTCATCCTCAATCCCACCATCCCTAATGAATGACACAAACCCGACAGGTGGTCCTCAGCTTCCTTCTCTCAGCCTCCAACCCTTTCTTTTCCCACCATGCTAATTGGCGCAATGAGAGAGGTGTAATTAGATGGGGGGGGTGAACGGCAGCTCGTCTATTGGAGTGATGACTATATGTTGCTGTACGGCACCTCTCAGACACGTGGGGGTCCGAGGATGAGAAAAGGGGGAAGGGGTCTTACCTTGATGATGAGACCCTTTGACTGCAAATGTGCCTTTCATCTTTGGCATAGGACGGTGAGGCAAAGGGCAGATAGCTCTCTACTACAGACTTGAAGGGATCTCCATTACATAAACGACATATGCGTTTATCCATATTTCATAGTTGAAACATCAAATCTGTTGCCAAGAGGGGGAGATGTGAGACTCCACTGATCAGTGCTTCTCTGATCACTTGAAAATGTCAGGTAAGTATTTTAATGAGGACCGAAGCTTAAAACAAATGATGGGTTTAACCTTTCAGACCAGAAAATAAATATATAATCTACACTGCGTGAATCATCCCCAGACAAATCTTTCCGCATTATGTTATGAAACATATCGGGCATTAAACAGTGTGTGTTGATTTGTAAGTATATCATTATAAAGTGGATTTAAAAGTGGGTTTAGAAAAATCCCTAACTAGAATATTTGAGGAGTTCTGAATGATCTCTGACATGATTCATTGAGTACTTATGAAAAAAGACATACACTCTCTGAAAAGCTTGAGGTTAGTAAGATTTATTTTTATGTTTTTGAAAGGAGTCTCTTATGCTCACTAAGGCTGCATTTATTAAAAAAAAACAGAACATTGAGAATTTGAATAATGTAATACAATTATACATGCTAATAATTAGTAATAATACAATATTATTAAAATGTTCTATTTGATTATATTTTCAAATGTAATTTATTCCAGTCTTCAGTCACATGATCCTTCAGAAATCATTCTAATATGCTGATTTGGTGCTCTGATTTGGTGCTTCCTTATCTATGTTGAAAACAGTTGTGCAGCTTCATATCTTAGGTGGAAGCTGTGACACTTTTCTTCACTTTCTTTTAAATAGGATAGAAAGTAAAAAAACTGCATTCATATAATTACTTCTGTAGCATAAATGTCTTTACTGTCACTTTTGATCAATGTAATGCGCATTAAGCATCAATTTCTTTTTTTTTCTTTTTTTTGTGTAA
This sequence comes from Gobiocypris rarus, assembly GCA_023029165.1. Taxonomy (NCBI): domain Eukaryota; kingdom Metazoa; phylum Chordata; class Actinopteri; order Cypriniformes; family Gobionidae; genus Gobiocypris; species Gobiocypris rarus. Next base: position 19,655,773 of record CM040932.1, read on the forward strand.
TTAAAATGTATACATGTATGTCTTACCCCTCGCTCGAGCAGCATGTCTTTAAACTGATTCATCCGAGCTTCCTGAGGTACAACGGCTCTCTCGCGCGCTGCCTTCAGCTCAGCCTCCATGGCTGCCTCCTTTTCTGAGTCGACCTCCTTCTTCTCCTCTATCCTAATACACAAAACAACTAATCAGCCAGAAGACATCTGAGGATAAACAGGCCTATTCGCATCAAATCTGAATTTTCGGCATGCAAATCATGCATAAGATCTCAAAACAAAAAATTCTAAAAACAAAATAAGGTTCATAATAATCTGCTGTCTTTATTAGTTAGACGAGACACACATTTTTTTTAGAGTTTTGATGTGAAAAAAAAAGGTTTTTAATATTTTACTTTTATTTAATTTGTATTTGACTTGGTGTGCACTGCCTTTAAGTGCAGGGAGACAGTACCAAGTCAAAACCAACCCGTTTACTTTCTTGATACAAGTTCCTGGTCTCGTTGTTCATGATTTTATCAAGCAGAGAAAATATAGAGAAAAACAACTCACTTTCGTTTCTTGGCCTTACTGGGTTCATCATCAGGTAGGTCTTCTGCAACAGCGAACTGTTCCTGTTCCTCTCTAGCCAACACTGTCACAGGAAACACATGAACATGCAACAAAGTTTAGACAGCTATTAACAAGTTGTTGAATGAGTGGATAGAGAATGCTTCATTCTCACAGCTGACATACATTATATTTTCCCCCACTTTAGAGTGCAGTGGTATACCATAGACACCAACTTGGTGCAATGGTACAAAATATTAAATATCAAATTTGTTCTTATTGACTTATTTTGTCAATTACTTGATGCTGGAAACTTGGTGCATTGCATATGGTTTAGATACGGTGTTATTTTAATTCTCTCTAGATGCTAATAAATACATAAATAATCTGTCATCTCTATGATAAAAATGCAAATACTTGACACATGCATTTCTATGGAGATTACTTTTACCCATTTTGTGGCTGTTGTCCAGGCCTCTTTTGTGTGGAGGTTCCTGGATCGCTTTATCTACATCAACCCGTCCCACCAGCTCCTCCGGTCGCTCCCACATGGACAGACGTGTGGTGGGGTTATAAAAGAAAACCCGCTCGTCGCCCGTCCACACCACACACCTGACACATAAGAATAAGCATTGGGTACAGGTCAGGTCAACCCAATACAAAGAGCAAACATTCAAGAGCTCCAACTATATAATTTGGCATTGAACTGTTCGTGAATACATTTTTATTTTCAAGGTGATTTACAAATCAATGTTGTTGAATCAAGTAAATCTGTTTTGAGTAAAGAAAACTACCATGGCGTGCCAGGAATGGGTGTGGTAGCAACAGGCTTTGCTTTTTTCGCTGCCTTCTGTTCCTCGGTCATCTCTTCGTCTTTCAGCTCCTAGGAGTAATACACAGATATTGTCAGAAACTCTTGTCAGAAACAAATTGTGTATGTGTTGTATGTTACCAACCTCTTTGTGCTCTTTTGGTGGGTGGATTTTTGGGCTTCCATCTTCCATATCCATGATTTCAGCATCAATCATGTCAACAGTTGCATCCTTCTGCATCTTCTCACTCTCTTTTTCTGTTAGGGAAATATGGAAACGAGCAATTGTCAAATTTCATAAAAGCCTCAGAGACATTTCAGCACTGATCTTCAACCCTGTATTTAACAGCTGCTTTATGTGCTAGCAAAAACGTTGCTTAAAACAAAAGTTTTGCACAAGAAAATGTCACTGGTATTTAATATTTTATTATTATTTTGTTTTTACAAGTCATGTTTTTGGATGCATTACACTTGCACAAAAACAGTTTTTTACTCACATCTGGCAGAGATTGGATACTGTTGCACACATGCAAACCAATTTAACATAAATCCACATAAAAATCGGATTTTTTCACATCCTTTCAGAGCCATTTCCAAATGGGGTTTTAAATCAGACATGCATCCAATATGTGGAATTTAAATAAATGTAATCTTACCCTGCTTTATTTCACTTCAGAATTCTAGATCTAATCACAGCCAAAAAATACTGTTATTTTTATCCATTCAGTGATATATTCCACGATAAAAACATCTTTTGACAGCACGGTAAACATCTTTGTCGCCTCTGGCTTGGCTTGCTCAGTTGGGGAAAAACTATTTTTCAAATATATTTCAAAATAAATCTAATTATTTAACTAAATTAACCATATAGACCAAATTACTGATCTAAAGCCCACATTGTTACTGTATGATAATCAAAATATATTCTGTTGGCATTATTTTTCTGTTTAACACTGTGAAGCTGCTTTGGAACAATCTGCATTGTTAAAAGCGCTATATAAATAAAGTTTACTTGACTTGACTTAACTTTATCTGGCAAGTGATAAAGGTATAAGTGGGATAATTACATATGTATAAAGTAAAAAAATAAAAATAATAATAATATTCACTTGATTTTTGTATGCAGACATTCAGTACCAGACCTTCAGTACCAGTATCCAGTACCAGATCAATATCAGATTCAAGTCGTGTCTTAAGTCAAGGTAAAAACACTTTTTTTTTCTTTTTTTTTTGAAATATGATCAAAAAAGGTCTGTTAAAACTTGCAGTATAAATGAAGCCTTTGTCCGAGTCTCTAACCTGTCTCTTTTAGCTCTTCTGGTTTGTCCCAGGTAGTCTCCTGTGTGTGTTTATTGTAGTAATAGGACTTTCCCTCTGGAGTTTTAAACTCAGTCCATTCTGATGTGCTCAGAGCTCCAGGCAGTCCTGAGGGCCCAGCCATCGCCATTTGAGGGGGCATCATGGGTACTAAAGGTGGTGCCATGCCATGGAGCATACCTTGATACAATATACACAAAATCAGAATCAGTTCAAGACGTGTAACTCTTCACTTACACAATCAGAATGACAGACAGTTGTAATAACAACTTGGCAAAAAAAGGGGGGTAATGCCAGAGTTGAAAATTATACAATCTGTGTTGGATGATTTAATAACACAAAATGTAACAAAAAATTGAAACATTAAATCAAATGAGAATAAGGCATGCAAAGACAATACCACCACAATATCACATTAAAACCATTAAAGAAAAAAAGGGTAGACAAGGTAGGAACACATTTACAACAAATCCAAACACGGTTATCTGAATTTCTATAGCAGTTTATTATCTATGTTACTGCCTACAACTCAACTGTAACTGTTAAAAGTTTTTAAAGGGACAAAAACTGATTTACTTAACCTATGTATAATGTTAAATCAAAAACAAGTCATAAAAGTGGCGTGATGTTGTTAAAAGTATTTGTAAGAAACAGAAGGGCCTCTAATTTGAAATAATTACACTGAAAAAAAGCATAGAGATGCACAACAGTTACTAACATGCCATAACGGGGAAGGAATTACCGTTTTTGGTAGGAGAGATAGTCTTTACATAGGGACAGCTGACTATCTGCATCATTGCTACACCTGAAAGAGCGTATAAGCAAGCACAGAGTGTTGGAAAAAAAAAAACACAAACATACGTCATCTACTGCTTTCAGGTGTCAGGAGACTAAATGCTATTTCACTTATGATGAAAACACTACAATTTGATCTTAAATTACTAACTGATCTATATTCAACAATTTAGGCAATAATGCCAGCCTATGTTGTTTGGCAATAAGTGTAAAAATGAAAATGGCAAATTACTGCCATCTATAGAACACTGAACATCACTTCTGCAACACTACGACATTAATGCAGAAGTTAAGACTTATTACTTATTATTATATATTTATTACAATAGAGCTTGCTTTGCTTCATAGAATCGTCATACGATTTCATTACAGATGTCAGTTAACTGTCATCCAATAAGCAGACAGGAAAAACAAGGGCATCTTTCGGAATCTACAGGTTCCTGTCAAACTACAGACATGCTCTGGATAGTAAGAAAAAGACAGAAAGACAAGGAACAGATGAGAGAAAGGCAGTTGCATTCAGGGCATACTAAAGCTGAAGATTTCTTAAAGGGAAAGCTCAGCACAGCCTAAAATGAAAATAAAGTCATAATTTTCTCACCCTGCTGTTGTTCTAATGCTGTATGGTTTTTTTTTTATGGACCACAAAAGGAGATTTTAAACGTCCCGCTCACGCTCATCCTTTGTTCTTATTGTTACTGTGTAACAACCAGTAATTAAACCTGTTTGCACATTACATTATACCCATTGATTTGCACATTTTACTTTTATATATATATTTTTATGTTAACCAGTTATTTATTTTATCTTTTACTTGTATTACTTATAATTCTATGTTGAGTACGTAATAAAAGCTAGATGCTGGTTGCTATTCACTGCCATTATATGGATGAGTGTGAACAGGACTTTTTTTTTATTCCCTTTTTGTGGTCCATAAAAGAAAGAAGGGCATACTGCATTAGAACAATACCAAGGTGAGTAAATGATGATTAAGGGCCGTTTACACAACACCGTTTTCAACAAAAAATAGACACGTATGGTTTTGGCCGTTCATTTACATGAGAACAATATTTTCGCGCATGAAAATGCAAACTTTTGAAAACGGGTTTCAAAGTGCTAGTTTTTGAAAACGATACCATTATTTTTTGGTGTAAACTACCAAACGCAAATTTGTGAGTAATACTTCTTTACAAAGTGACATCGGCAACTACTGGCCTGGCAGCAGAATACACGGTTTTCAATTATTTTCACGGATCTGTGTGAACGGGGATCGTTTTGACAATGTCGTCATCTGTACGGAAAAAAAAAATGCAAAGGAAAAACTTTTCTGTTAGTACATCATTGTCGAGTAAACATAGGGCTGGGCGATATCCCAAAAAATTATATATCTCGATATTGTCCAAATTTTTATGATAACCGATATATATATCTCGATATGTTTGCAATTGTTTTTAAATAAAAAAAATATTTTCTTTTGCCTCCATTAAAAACAACAAAAACTATTTAGATAGAACCAAATTAAATACAAAATGTTTACGTTTACTGAAAGGGTTGGGATGACCAAAATCTTAAATCATTTTTTTAATGTACTTTTATAATTACAATATAGATTTTTTATTTGATCTTAAAAATAAAAAAAAACATAAGCAAAACATGCAAATTACAAACAATATGTACAGTGGGTCTATTTAAAAGTAGCAAGTCAAGAAATAAATAAAAAAATCAAATATATGTAAAAAAAACTGCTCAGTCTTTACTCTAAATTAACTATAGGCTACACTGATTCTTAATAAATATATTAAAGTTGTTTAGCCAAGCATGGCGTGGTTTTCTAATTTTCGTTGTTGTGTGATTAACATTAAATCACACAGAATATGAGGTCCGGCCCTTTAAGAGCTCCACGGACCAAACTCATCGTAACACACGATTTCTCACTCAACTCTGTGTTCGTTCACTAAAGACATGCACTACTGAGTTTACCTGAATACTCGCCAGGACGAGCATTTTTACATTTGTTTGACCATTGAAACCCAATAATGAAAGAACTGAATCCCGATCCTGTGTTGTCTGAAAGGCGTGCGCGCGCGCGCTTCAGGTCAGAGTCCGGCAGCGCGAAACACGTCCCGTGCCAGCTGTTATTTCTCTCATGCGCGCATGTTTCTGTTGCTTTCTTTGTCATGCGCTGCGGGTATATATTTAACTCTTCTGCTTCCAATGTTTAGTGAATGGTGGAAGCAGACCTGTGCGTTATCTGGTAATGTTATTTTGGAAAGTATGCATGTTGAATTTGAAATATTCAATTCACGATATTTTCAAATTTTACATCGTCGTCAAAATTATTACGATATTATCGCTAATATTCAATATATTGCCCAGCCCTAAGTAAACGTACTTTTAATTTTCATTTTAGTGTGAACTATTTCTTTACCAGGGTATGATTGATTCAACAAAGTTCAAAGGTCAGACCTACCGGGCAGTGGAATGGGCATGGCGGGCAGGGGCACTCTGAAGGGTGGCACCATGACAGGAGGGAACCCTGGCATTGGAGCAGTGGGCTGTGGCACAGTATGGGACAATGCCACTGACAGAGGTGGTGGTCCTGTAGTCATGGCGACCGTAACCGTTGGCGGATTGACAGCTGCCATTGGGGTTGACATGGCACTGGGGGCTGTGGTTACAACTGACTGCATCTCCACTACGTCAGGAGCTACAGTTCAAACAATTGGGTACAGAATACACTTTAGATAAAACAAAAACAACTGCTGAGCTGATTAAATTTTTTTTTTTGCAAAAACCAACAGAGATCAGTGAAACAAAATATTTTACCAGAATGCTGTTTCTGAACAGATGATAGAAAAGATTATAAATATTCATATTTAACCCAAAGTATACACTTAGTTTTTTATGTGTATGCTAACCCTAACCAGACAAAAATCTTAATCACAGCCAATCAGAATAGCTTATCAAAAGTAGTACATAATCAAGCTCATAAATATTACACTATGTTAACACCATTAAAAATACAAAATAAGAGGAAACTGAAACAATATTTTGTCATAGAATAAACTTGTTTGTGCACATATGAATGTTCTTTTTTCCTTTAATTTATTTTCAAGATGTGAAGCGAATCATCCATTGTCGTCGATTTCAGTATGGCTATAAAGGTGAGTCAATGTAAATAAACAATTTTCATTTTTGAGCAAACTATCCCCAAAATATAAAATTATTTGAATATAAAATACTCGAAATAAGAAACTAAAACTGTCAGTAGGTGGCGGTAAATGTCTAAACGAGTCGTTAATTTGTTCGATTAGTTCAAACTAAAGGAATGACGTAAAAATGGCTATTGAATCATTGATTTACCTGATTGATTGGCTCAAATCGCAGGTTAATTCAGAAAAGAAATGCTGATCTGTGTTGCTCAGAGACACACAACAGTTCTGCTCTGGATTTAATAGGTCATATTTTCATTGGAAAAATTGAGCAAAAACTGACAATATCGTATCTAAAATAAAACAAAATTTACTTCTTATTTACTGACCTGTTGCATAAAATCTATATAACATTTCAGGGCTGCAGACCAAAAATATTCATTTGCGAGTGATATTTTTGCTGAGATCGCCACTGGCGACGATATAAATCTACATGTTATAATTAAAAATTGCGTGCCTTTTTACCGGCATGTTCTGTGATGAGTAGCTCATCACATAATTTGTTGTGTTGACTTCAAATGAGACGACGCTCAGCAAAGTTAAAGTGGAAAAAACCTGAGAGCTAAAATAATCATCAGAAACTTATGTCAAAACTCTCATCTCTATCGAAAAACATATCGAACAACACACAAAAATAATATTTTCGTACACACAACGTGGCTAAACAACAACAGATACAACATGACAAGATCAAAGCAGCATATCGAAGGAATGGTGTTCTTAATTCTTTTTCACTGCACAACGAAAAAGTTTGTTTCAAAGGAGGCTGGTAGAAGATTATAAGCAATTTGTGCGAATGAAACTGCCGTGGCTGTTACTGCTAATGGGTTTGGTGTCGCAAATCCGATGACGCTTAGTAGTGACGATTCTCTCTGACCAATCAGAGATCTGTAGTGTTTACGCTAGGGATGCTCATTTTGATTAATTTTCCTGATCGACAACCGATGCTCATTAATCGATTATTAACCGTTAACTGACAAGATTATAATATTTAATTGACATTAAATAAAAAATACAATTGACGAGTGTCTGTGACCTGTTAAAAATACTTTATTTTACTGTGCAAACAGCAGCATATTTTTTCTTTTCTTAAATAATAACCAAATTAAGAAAACAAAACGAAAATACACTGATCAAATCCGTTTGAAGCTTTGAAGAACCGGAATCGTTTTTTCCGTCAAATATAAATAGCAGGCCTACCTCAGTCCACACCTCGACTTGCTTTTTCTTTTTTTTTAAAGTAACATGTCTAAATGATGTGGGTTAGTCTGGAGCACAGCCTGTTGGCAGTTAGACCCACGGCAGAAAGCCTCGTTTATACTTTCGTCTGTCTCCGCAGTGCGAGCCTCCGCTGACTGCGCGCGCGCGCCTTTGTCTGAGGAAGTGTTTAGACGCGCTCGCCGTTGTGCTGTTCTTTGAAACGACAGTGCGACTTGGAGTAATTGTTCAATAAACCATCAAGAAACAGCGGCGAGAAGAACATACATGACAATGTTTACTTTAGTAAACTTGACCAAAACCACACTACGAAAAGCATTAAGGATTCGGATGGCACTGGTGCCTGGGGGAATACAGAGATAATGCCTCGCTAGAGCGGCCAGCCTCGGGAAGCGCCTTTCATTTGATTTCCACCAGTCAAGAGCTTGTAGTACTGCTGTATTTTAATACCGCGTAGCATATTTTGCAAGTAACTTCGTCACCCTTTCTACGGAAATGGTCCCACATAGTCGGATTCTTTGCCATTGCTTAATTTTGCGAAATATGTCTGCAGAGACGTGTGGTTGCAAGTGTCGCTGCTCCCCGTGAGTTAACAAATACAGCATATTTTTCTTTAACCATACAGCAATCAAACAAAAAAACGTAAAAATAAATAATTTAAACCGTTTAACTGATATTATTAAGCAGTCAAAATTCTTACTATCGGTTAATGGTTAAACGGTCAATATGAGCATCCCTAGTTTACACGTCATATTTTAGTATCAGTACGACACGCTTGGAACCCCAACCGAGGTGGTACTGTTTCAGCGAGCTGTACCGAGCCGTACCATACAGTGGAAAAGCACATTATAGGTTCCATCACGCAGTGAGTTGTTGCCCTGCTTTGCGTTCATCACCAATAAACTGTATGAAAATGTAAGAGGAACTACGTAGGTCTGGGGCGGGTGCAAAAATAATTAACTTCTTAGTTCTTTTTTCATAACTAACCATTTAAATTAACGTGTTAAATCAACAGTTAGGACACAGTGTATGTTGAACGCGAACATAAGCACTTGAAATATGCACTCTAGAAAGTTATCTGTGCCCAATGTCTGTGCTATTTCACTACAAAAGTTACTAGCAATAAAAAAAGTATTTGAACTCGTTTAGACAAGAGTTGTGGGTATTGGTACAAGCATCTATTGTTGTTGTCTTCTTCAGAAATGTGCTTCATGTGCACATACGCTAGCTTACTCTTAAAAACCAAAGTATACTTTGGGCTCTTGAAGTTTACTGGAATGATATTTACCTGATACAGGTGTTGGGAGGAGAGGTGAGGCTGCTGTGATGCTGGGAGAGGAGGTGGAGCTCATGGATGTGGACAGGCTCTGGGAGGTGTGTGTGACTGTAGTGCTGTTGGCTGCAACTTGGATGCTGACAGATGGACCGGGCCCAGTAGAACCTCCACTGGCTGCTGCCGCTGCCGCCGCCACCGCCTGGCTCAGCATCATTGGACCCAGATCCGCTTGCTGGATCACCTTCACACCTTCAGGCTTCGTCCAGGACGACTCCCTTGTACGTGCATTATAATAATACACCTGAATAGAGAATTAAAGCAAACAGATAAGGACTTTGGATCAAACTGTGAGCACTGTGAAGAAAATAATACAATACTTATATAGTATCATCTAACTGCATCAAGTGAAGAGACTAACAATCCAACAGTGCATTGGGTTTGCGATTTGGCTGGGAAAATACAAGGCATCATGAACTCCAAAAATCCATTATGCAATATCCAATTGATTAAGCATTCATTTCTTATGCTAAATTTCACTTAAGACTGGAATAATGATGCTGAAAATTCAGCTTTGACATAAAATAATGAATTACATTTTGAAACACATTAAAAAAGAAAAACTTATTTGCTACTTTCAAAAACTTTTAAATGTTTCTGACCCCAGACTTATGAATGGTAGTGTTTAGGAAATAACTATAATCCAAATCTAATATTGTCAGAACAAATATTTCCTCTTAAACAAATCCTCACATCTCAAGACTTTTAAAACAAGAAATAAAACTCTCCATGTGAAGTGAATATAACACAAGCCTTTGGAAATCAACAAGTCCATTAAGAATGAGAAGCTATACCTTTCCTTCTGGACTCTTATTCTCAACCCAGATCTCTTCTGTAGAGGGCAGGGAAGGAGGAGCAGGAGTAGGAGAGGCTGTGGGCGGTATTCCTGGAGGGAAAATCATGCCAGGTGGAGGAGGCATGGATCCTCCGGGCGGAGGCATAAACGGGGGTCTCTTAAAGTGAAAGTCATAGATGTCAGTAAAACCTTCCCAGTACCCAACCTTCTCTTTCCATTCCAATTAACACAAAGTTGAGGAATCAAAAAATAAACAACATCTGATATACTACTAATCGTACCTGTAAAGGTGGGGCACCCATCGGAGGGGGCACACTGGGGTCAAAGGGAATCCGGCCGAAGGGCGGTCGGGCAGCGGGTGGAGGACCCCTCATCATAGCGAAGGGAGGCACAGGGGTGCTCAGTAAAGGCTGCCTGCGGGTGGAGGTGCTGGCAGGAGGGGGTGCAGTGGCAGGGAAACGCAGTGCTGGCTGCTGAGCCATACTGATGGAGCGAAAATAAAACTTTAACAAATAATATCTGTACAGTACACAACGACTGCTGCAGACATGCACTAAAAATCAAAACAATAGTTTAATTCATTCTTACGAACCACACCCCCCATCAAACATTCTTGTGCTGACATAATACAATTCATATGATGCATTTGTATCTTAAACCACGTTATATACCTTGAAGTACAATAAAGAAAGAAAAAAAACAAGAAAAAACGATTCATTCAGTCATGTGTTGTTACGCTGCTTTCATTGTCCACGAACCAACAGGCCAAACGAGGCTTTAAAAGATTAAAATTAGCCAACTGGGAAACACTACCCAGTTGACTATTAAGGAAAAAACAAGACTAAATATAACAGGGCGTTTGTGTTAACCGGTGTATGAAATATAATGCAAAATCCGCACCTGTTAGCGGCCAGGCCAATGCCTTCTGCCTCTGTGTGCTCCGCCATAACGGGAATAGTAAAACAAAAGTCCCCTTGACGCATTTCCGTTGGAGTCTCGTGCACGGCCGCCAATTTTTTTTCAAACTCCATTGAGTCGTGGAAGCTGATACCTTTACATTTCACATCATTCTGAATGATCAATATATCTGAATTGGTTGTAAATCTATATATTTTCCCCAAACTAATTTCCTCAGGATAGATGAGAGACAAGGAACTATACTAATAACATTTTGTAGGGAAGTGTAGAATAGGTCAAAATGATAAAAACGTGTCGCTTCCAATTTGATTCCACCTGTAAAATCCTGATTTTGTGTAAATACATCCTAATATTTTTTAATGAAATGTTATATGACTCTCGTTTTGTTTGACCGGTTCATTCATTCATATTTTCTGGTTTGATAGATTACTTAATCGTTAACTGTTTTAAAATAACTTTTAAATTTGTATTTATAAACTTTTATTTTGGAAATACCAAGCGTTTCTCGATCCCGGAAGTACACAGACACAGGGCGCTCACGTTGGTTTTCTGCAATGGACACCGTACATGCTCGTTTTAAAGAGAAAATAGGTGAAGTACTTTTACCCGGAGATGTGTTCTCATTCAGATTGCCTGAAGATGGAGATATCAATATCAAAACCGAAAAGATGATATGCGGTCCAGGGCTCCGGAGAAACGGAGATGAAGTTCTAGTTTGTAAAAGTGGAGTTTTGCGCCATAAACAGCCAAATATGTACTGGATAGACTCTCAGCAGAGACGGGTAAGGAAATGGGATAATAAATACATTTGGCAAATATTAAGCTGTCACTCAGTTGGGGCTAACTAGTTTTGAACCAAATATTCAGTTCTAGTTATCTGTCTATTATTTCCAGTATGTGCCAGCCAAGGGTGAAAGTGTGATTGGTATTGTGACTGCAAAGTCTGGAGATATCTTTAAAGTGGACGTGGGAGGAAGTGAGCAAGCATCTCTTTCATACCTTGCATTCGAGGGAGCTACCAAGAGGAACAGGCCTAATGTGCAGGTACTCGCTCATTTAACACTCTTAGACCCCCCTTGAATTAATAATTTGCATTATGATTGTATACACTGATATTGTCTTTGTTCTGCAGGTTGGAGATCTGGTGTACAGCCAGTTCACAATTGCAAACAAGGATATGGAACCTGAGCTGGTGTGTATAGACAGCTGTGGCAGGGCAAACGGAATGGGGGTGTTTGGAGCTGATGGGCTGCTCTTTAAAGTATCTCTGGGACTAGTGCGCAGGTTTGTGATCTGTCCATGTAATACAGCTTTGTGATCTGTACACATCCAAGATTAGTTTACAGAAGTTGCAATAGCCTTTTCTTCCCTATTGTGACATAACCAAGTGAAACGATTTCTCAAACAGGAAAAAATGTAGGACAGGATTAGATTTTATCCAGTGGGAATTGGTTGGATGGTTGTGGTTTGCTGTTGCTGTGATCCCATGTGAGTGACGGGTTGTCCCGCCCCCACGCCAGTAAACACGAGACCAAATGTTGTTGCAAGGGGGATATTTTATTAAAGATCACAAGGGCACATGAATAAAAAAACAAAACAGAGTGTCTATTTACACCAAGTGCAAATAGCCTGCTTTGTCGCCAAAGGCTATTTACACTAACTCCACCCACTGACATCTGGTTGGGCTAGACAAAATTATGGAAGTGCTGGATTGTCAACAGTAGCTTTAGTGCTGGGGTAAGACGCATGACATAAAGTTTTGACGCAAATCAACCTGAGTTCGATTCCACATTTTGCCAAACTCGTTTTACTCCCTTTTCCCATCACATATCAGATCGGAAAGGTATTTCATTTCAATAAAAAATTAAGAAAATATTGACAAAGTGTAAATAAAGTGTCTAGTCTAACATGTTTAACAATAAAGCGTTTATTGGTTAGGGATAGGGAGGGCTTTATTGACCCAATAAGGTGCCATCCATTCAATGATTGTAACAAATATAATAATTTACACACTGTTATTATTGCATAACTTGTAATGTACAACAACACTTAGATGCAAATAGTATCTGCTAATATTTAAATAGAATATGCTATTTTTACATAGTGTTTAAATCGAATCTAGTTACTATTTACAAAGTTTAAATAGCATCCACCGCTATTTAGCCTAATAGATGACGTGCACAGATAAATCGCTTAATAAATACTGCTATTCCAGAATTATCCATTTTGATTCATGGTGACTTAAAAAGCTAAAATAAACATTTGTTCATCTTTCCATCAGACTTCTGTCTCCTCAGAGTGAAATAGTGAAGGACCTGGAGAAGATTTTCCCCTTTGAGCTGGTTGTTGGAATGAATGGCAGAGTGTGGGTGAAAGCAAAGACCGTTCAGCAGACGCTGATAGTGGCCAATCTTCTGGAGACGTGTGAGAACATGACCTCACAACAGAGACAGACACTATTCAGGAGAGTGGCAGAAGGCTCACTCTAGAGGACATCTGAAATCTCACTTTTCCCAGAATACAACTGGTGCCAGACATATTACCCTTCATCAGTTTTCAGATGTTCAACGGGTAAATCCCTTGAAAACGTTCAGAAATAATAGAGCCAACAATGGAAATCACTCCCTCTGTATTTCCAGTCTTGGAGACAGAACAGGTGACTTTGGAAATTGGTGTGTTCAGTCTTGTCTGCCCACCATAGAAAAAAAAGTCACCATGTATCAAAAAAAAAAAAATGTTTTGCTTTTATTTCTGAAAGGAAATTTTTTGTATAGGTAAAAAATAATAAAATCTTGGTGGCGCAGCCAATGCAAATTGTGTTTATTTATTATTATTTTTAAGCGATTTAAAGTCTTTATGATTGCTGTCTGTTTTCTTCATGTCCAGAAGGGGGCACATTTTCTCCAATTTCTTTAGCTGGATTGTGGTTTTAAAAGTCACTGCTTTACTGGTTGGGGCAGGAAATGACTTGATGTTTGGACAAGGGAAACACCATCAGCATTTCAGCATTTGAATATTCAGCATCATCACCCATATTCAGTGTCACATGATCCTTCAGAAATCATTCCAATATGTTGATTTGCTGCTTAATATTTTTGTGGAAACCATTACCCTTTTTTCAGGATTCTTTAATAAATATAACATTCAGCATTTATATGAAATAAAAAAAATAATTTGTCACTTTTTGATTAGTTTAATGTATCGTTTCTGAATAGAAGTATTAATTTTTTTTCACATTTTATCTGGAGTATTTGCGTGGCATTTTACTTCAAAACCTGACTGCACATTATTGAACTTATAACATGGCTTTTTACCAAATGTATAAATAAAGAAACTTGAAATATATATATATATATATATTTCTAATGTTCAATGGTAAGTTGTTTAGTAGTCAAAATACAAATATGTTTGACTGCAGGATGCCATGATCCACCAATCAGAATGTGGTATTCAAGCAAGCAGAGAGTGTAATAATATTGTGTATTTATTTTTAGACTAGCATTGATGGTTTGACTAGGAGGGCAGAACATAACTGATGAAGCAGCACAGATGCTTATTGTATCTGGCCAAGTTAACATTGAGATCCCTTGGGCTCTGAGTTTCAGGTCTTGCAAATGAATCTGTAATGTCCATTAAGATGCTGATCAACATGGAAAGATGTGTCTGGGCACGTTTTCCTCATTGGTTGACGGATTTAGACAATGAGCTTCCAAGCCATTACCAGGGGCATGGAAGATTTGAGTGAGTCACTGGAAGTACAATGCATTTGAGCTTTGATTCTACTTGAACACAAATCTGCCGCAGATGTAAGCTGTAGGCTATAATATAAATGCATTAATAATATATATATATATATATATATATATATATATATATATATATATATATATATATACACTAAGTTTAGGAATTGTTGCATGAAGCTGGAAAAGATTATAAAAGCATTTCTGAAAGCTTTCTGTTCATTAGTCCTTTGCAGGAGAGATATGTTCTGCACAGTTTCTACTCCCTAGAAGTGAGCGTCCTGCATGATAACGTTAGTTAAAGGCTTATACAAATACTCTGAAAACAAGCAAACATACACCAATCAGGCATAACATTATGAACATTATGGTGAAGTAAATAGTTCTGATTCTCTTCATCACACCACATGTTAGTGGGTGGGATATATTAGGCCGCAAGTGAACATTTTGTCCTCACAGTTGATGTGTTAGAAGCAGGAAAAATGGGCAAGTGTATAGGATTTGAGTGAGTTTGACAAGGGCCAAATTGTAGATGACTGGGTCAGAGCATCTCCAAAACTGCAGGTCTTGTGTGGTGGTCAGTATCCATCAAAAGCGGTCTGAAGAAGGAACAGTGGTGAACCCAGTCATGGGCGGCAAAGGCTCATTGATGCACGTGGGGAGCGAAGGCTGGCCTGTGAGGAATTGCTGCAAGAAGTTAATGCTGGTTCTGATAGAAAGGTGTCAGAATGCACATCTCAGTTTGTTGCGTATGGGGCTGCATAGCCCATGCTGACAACTGTCCACTGCCGAAAGCACCAACAGTGGGCACTTGGAGTCCATGCCTCAACGGGTCAGGGCTGTTTTGGCAGCAAAAGGGGGACTAACACAATATTAGGAAGGTTGTCATGATGTTATGCCTGATCAGTATGTTAATAATATGTCTTGACTGTCTATGATGTGTAAACACTAAATAAGAATGGACACCATGGAGGTACTGCACCTTTCTGCATTTCTAAAATGTTCAACGAAAGTCAAATACACTTTCTGGAGTGGAGATTTCTGACTGTGTTTTACAGACATAAAATCATATAATTTTTGTATTGCTTAAAGGAACACTCCGCCGTTTGTAGAAATAGGGCTTATTCAACTTCTTTCCTACATTTAGAAATGTGGGCAAATGCATTTTTGTCTCCGTGCATGCATTGTTTTAGTTTGGCAGGGTCGCTCCTAGCTTAGCTTAGCATAATGAATGGAATTATATGTTGCCAGCTAGCATGTCCTGAGTAAAAGTGATAAAAAAATAAAAAACAACTAATTACTTCTTGTGGCCTGCGTATTCACAACGAATACAAATAGCGATGCAGATTAAGACTAGGCGATATCCTAGGCAGATATCGACTTGGGACTATATTTTGGGGAAGCACAGGCGAAGCACTGCTACTTGGGCACAGAGATATCATGCAACACATGAAATCCCACAACTTCCATCAACATCCATTTCATGTTTTGTGTGATATCTCTGCGCCCAAGTAGTGCTTCGCCTGTGCTTCACCCTAATATAGTCTGCATCGCTATTTTGTATTCATATTTGTAATTAAGTGGGGTTTTTTTGGATCACCTTTACTCGGGACATGCTAGCTGGCAACATAGAATTCCATTCATTATGCTAAGCTTAGCGGCGAATTCTGCCAAACTAAAACAATGCATGCACTGAGACAAAAATGCATTTGCCCACATAAAGATGTTGAATAATCCCTATTTCTAAAAACTGTGGAGTGTTCCTTAAAAGAAAAAAACTCAGTCCTGCAAAGTTTAGCTTCAACCCTATAAACATTTCTGAACCAGCTAATCAAGTTTGCAGGGTTATTTGAGAACTGGGTACGTGTGTTAGTGTGGAGGGAACTCTGCAGTGCTATCATTTATCTATTGTTTCTGTATACTTGAAAAGCAGATCCAATGACTGATTATGAGGATGTTCAAATCTTAAGGTTGTGTATGTTCTGTTATAGGCATTTACATACAGGATCTGCAACTTTCTTTGCACACTGCAAGTATTTGTTATGTGGGTTCAAAATAAAGTGTTTAGACATTCACTTCTTGAATTCCTTTTACTTCATAATATCAAAACACTGACATAAGTGTGGCTGGTGGGCGTTCTTCACTTTCAAATGTCAAGAAAGACAATGACATTCAAAAGGTCTTGCTTTCAAACATATTTACTTGACAGCCAGATAAAAATGGAAGTATTGAAATATTACCCAGAGATTTGCATAATAGGAAAAATAAATGAGCCATATAATCTGTTCCTGTAGACTCTGTAACACATTTATAGATTTATAACTAGATTTAAACTTAACAAGTGATTCAATTTCCTTATTGTGACAAATGTAAATGGATATGTTTTTAATTCTGTCTAGTATGCCTTATTCCAAACTGTAATTATTATTATTTTTTCTGTATAAGCCTTTACAGGGTGAACTAACCCTTTAACATTCTCATACTTGGAACACAAAGATGGGTTTTCAAACATTATGATGCCAAGGACCCCCACATATGATGAACCTTTTATGAGGGACCCCCTTCCTAAATCCATCTATATATTTTTATTTATAT
Source organism: Gobiocypris rarus (assembly GCA_023029165.1). NCBI lineage: Eukaryota > Metazoa > Chordata > Actinopteri > Cypriniformes > Gobionidae > Gobiocypris > Gobiocypris rarus. Next base: position 19,673,050 of record CM040932.1, read on the forward strand.
GAAATTATTTATTTATATATATATTTTTTTAAACCTTTAGATAAATAGTAAGTGTGACATTATAAATACAAAATATTGTTTCCCAACTTAAATTGGCTAATGTTGGCTGTATAAACCTGAAGAACATTTTCAATTAAAAATTAAGCAACTTTCACAATAATGTAAGCATCTTATGTACTGAGTAACAGAGATATTGAATTTATGATCCATATTTTTTTTAAATGATAAATTTATGCCTAAACATATCCAGTCAAAACTTTAAGGCTGTCCCATGCCTTTATCTTACTTTTTCCCTTTTTACACAGTAAAGGACTCACATACGTTCATTTTTGTTAATTTTGGCCTTCATAAACATACTTGTTTTTACATAATCAAATGTACATACAAACTATAACTCAAAACTTAATTGTGTATTTCAGATGCTGTCATGCACAATACGTACCATCTCATCATCTGCAGAGAGAAACTGCCACTCAGAATACACACATGATGAAGGCCGTAAAGACATCATAGAGGATTGAGAAGATATTTCACTCATTACATCTTTATCATGTTCAATGTCCATTGTTATTTATTAATTTATTCAGCCAACAACTGTTGTTAGAGCACTGTCATTAAAAAAAATAAAAGTTTAAATGGCAACATGCTGGGGTTTATTTTATGTAAATCCAAATTGAGACAACAAAATATTACAAAACCAGGCAGATATAGGGTAAAAAAATATTAATATTAATAAATAATATATAAAAATAACATTAATAATATACATTTACTAATATAAATTAAATAAACTATTATTAAAATGTTATTTATTAACACCATTAAGGTCCTATATAGCACTTTTAAAGCATTGTTCTTCATTATGGAACCTTTAAAAAAATGGTTCAGGGCCAAAAAGGGTTCTGCTATTGTTACAAGCCAAAGAACCCTAATTTGCTACTGTTTAGAACCATTTTTCTTAAGAGTGTATAATGACACAGTCTTAAGCTGAATAGCCAAATAATATTGTAATTGTATTATAATCGTAATCCTATATAGGCCTATAACCAAAGGCATTGTGAATATGCAGTATTGTGAATACTTTGAATAGAGAGTCAAGTGTTTTAGATTTTGACATTCTTCTAAAAATAACTTTTGTGGTCCACAAAAAATAAAATGCATTCAAGTTTCAAGTGAGGGTAAATAGGTTTAAAATCACATCTTGGATCATTTTAATAATCCAGAGAAAGAGTTAGATGTGCAGGACACTTTAGGCTAGGTGAGAGACTGCAAACATTTCCCTCTTTCTCCATCTGCCACTGTCTTTTCCGTCTGCATATTCCATGAATGTGCATTTAAAGCTTCTCCAGGGGCCTGAGCCCATGCGCAGCACTGAATCATGGGCCGTGCGCTCAGTGCCAAAAAAAATAATCCCTGCCGAGGGAAGAGTATTAGCCACACTTTCTCGCAAGCAGAGAAAACTCTGCTAAATCTTAAATAACAAACACAAGCTTGACACTGACGACCACTGAGGACACAATGGCTTGGCTTTCTTCGCTCATATTCTGAATATTGACCTTTAGCACATCACAATCACATTTCTTTATCATTAGCTTGACGTTAGTAATAATTTAATGACAAGAAACCTCCCTGTTCCTTTAAAATAGTGTAAGTTTTCACAAGATGGCACAATGAGAGCCTGAATAAGGCTGTTACTGCGTGGCTGAATATTCTCCCTCTGCCGTGAAAAGCTGCCGTCATGCTCTGGCTGGACATTTGCCTGCACAGAGCTGCAGCTGTCCAACCTCAGTTGTGGTCATATATGCTTCCCAGAACACTCTTCCTCATCTTTCTCAAAGCTCTAGTTTGTCATCCCCTCACTTCCTCCACCTCCTCACCTCCTTGCTTGCCAGATTATTCCACATTCATCTAAATAGTTACCCTAAAGCACAAACAGATGTCCCTCAACAAATTGGATGCATCTCTGCTTCTCATTAGCTCTTACAAGGTTGGCTGGATCAAAGTCGGTTTGGCCTCTGCATTTACTGTTCTAGAAAACACAGGAGTAGCAAATCTGAACATGGGAAACGGATGTGGATTGGATGGTTGATACTATGAGCACAAACCCTGAAATTTTCATACTCATTTTTACATATACAGCCCTTGGTAATTTTGCCCGGCAAGTGTGATTTAGTTGTAATAATGGATGGTACTAATGTATATGAAAACATCATAATTTCTCTCTCTCCCTAAATACACATTTTTGAGAAAATGTTCTCTAAAGACTACATTATAATGAATAGGTCACTAACATGTTTGCGATATATAACATTAGAGACCATAGGCCTGTTGCATGAAGCTAGCTGAACAAACTCTGAGTTTCAGAGTAGGTTTAGAGTTGACAAATCCAGATAAATCCAACCTGGTTTAGATCAAGTTCAATTGTTTCTCAAAGCTTGGTATAAACTTTCTCTGTCAACTCAGGTTCAATCCAGAGTTTGCAATTAACACTGAAGCGCGTGCACCTGAAAGCGTGACACATGCGGCAAACAGCCAATCACAGTGTCTGTTCGATTCACTTCTCTTCTGAAGATTGAGAGATTGTTCTGAAAATTATCATGAAATTAAATGTGTTTAAAGCAGGAATAAACACTTATGCTGCAGCGTCAATTTAAGAAGGCAGCTGAAAGAATATCTGACTATATCAATGCATGATGTTAATCAAAGAAATATGCCTAATAATTACAGGTTCAAAGAGAGCTCAAATAAATACACGTTGTTTAAAATAATTATGAATGCATGTTTTATATTTATATTAATATTTGGCTACTTGTCAATATAATATAATTAGATGAATATATTATGTGAATTAAAAGTAATTATAATTCATATATTATAAATATAATAAATAATTTGCACCAAAAGATGAGCAATTTTGTCTCTAAAGTTTTTTCACTATAAACTACTTTAATTTGAGAGATACAGGTGGTGTGAGTTTTACTTGCAGCTGATTGGTCCAGTTTGAGTTTGTGATCTCTAACCCAGAATAAAACCTGCTCCAGAGCAGGTTAGCTGTGTAGTGTAAGTTACCATGGTGATTAACACTGCTAAAAACCAACCCACCTTCTTGAGCCCGAAAAACCAGAGTTTGCTCAAACTAATCTCAAACTTACCTGGGTAGCAACTGAAACCAGCTTTGTGCAACAGGCCACATATGTTTCAGTGAGTTGTACTGTCTGTATTTTTCAACACACCTTCTGATGTTTATTCATGTTTTTCTTTGCACTAAGTTGATGCTGTTTGGTCTATACTGCAAATAGTAGCAGATACTGATTTTACCTCAAGGTATTGTACTATATTATAAAACTGTCAGGGATCAGGAATGGAGGACCCAGATGCAGAAGAACAATAAATGACGGTTTAATAACAAGACAGATCAACAAGACACAATGGGGTAGTGGATGAGTGACAGTCCAAACACCAGGGCAGGGGACAGACACCACGATGACAGGCAGGGGAGGATGACCACTGAGACCAGTCCAGGTAGCCAATGAACTTGACGACTGCTCGGGAGGTAACACCAGGCAGGGCGATGGTGGAACAATCCAGGCCGGAACCTTGAGGCTCGAAGTTCTCACAGAATCAGCCCTCCCGTCTTGACTGAGAGGCAGTGGAGACAGCGGCCAGGGAAAACTCAGGACAGGGAACAACACAGGACACACAAGACAAGACACTAGACAAGACAACAAGAAATAACAGACAAACTAACAACTATGACTAAAGGAAACAAAACTTAAATAATAACTGGAGCTAGAACACAAGGAAAAATAAAACAAAACCAATCTCTATAAAACCCTGTAGTAAAAAGGAAAAACTGGAGAGAAATAAAATAAAACATAATTATCAAAACAAGAAAACTGAACAAAAAAGGCTAGGGAGAATACCAAAATAAAGCCTGGAAAGAATTAGCAAAAATAAAGTCAGAAACTTAACTAGACTAAAAAATTCAGGAACAAAGAAAAAACTGAAAATAAAGCCAAAGCAAGAGAAACAGGAGACACTAAATCTAGAACTGACTTGACACAAAGCTAGAGACTATGCACGTACACAACAAACCCACACAAATGCAACTAACCAGCAAAGACATGAGGAAAGGTAGCACAATATAAAGGGACCAGAGCACATGAGGATCAGGTGAGCACAATTAGTGAAATAAGGACTAGACAAGGGGGCGTGGTAAAGGGAAACAAGGAGGCAGGACAACCAAAGACACAACCATTGGCCTGTTGCACAAAGCTGGTTTCAGTTGCTACCCAGGTAAGTTTGAGATTAGTTTGAGCAAACTCTGGTTTTTCGGGCTCAAGAAGGTGGATTGGTTTTTAGCAGTGTTAATCACCATGGTAACTTACACTACACAGCTAACCTGCTCTGGAGCAGGTTTTATTCTGGGTTAGAGATCACAAACTCAAACTGGACCAATCAGCTGCAAGTAAAACTCACACCACCTGTATCTCTCAAATTAAAGTAGTTTATAGTGAAAAAACTTTAGAGACAAAATTGCTCATCTTTTGGTGCAAATTATTTATTATATTTATAATATATGAATTATAATTACTTTTAATTCACATAATATATTCATATAATTATATTATATTGACAAGTAGCCAAATATTAATATAAATATAAAACATGCATTCATAATTATTTTAAACAACGTGTATTTATTTGAGCTCTTTGTGAACCTATAATTATTAGGCATATTTCTTTGATTAACATCATGCATTGATATAGTCAGATATTCTTTCAGCTGCCTTAAATTGACGCTGCAGCATAAGTGTTTATTCCTGCTTTAAACACATTTAATTTCATGATACTTTTCAGAACAATCTCTCAATCTTCAGAAGAGAAGTGAATCGAACAGACACTGTGATTGGCTGTTTGCCACACGTGTCACGCTTTCAGGTGCACGCGCTTCAGTGTTAATCACAAACTCTGAATTAAACCTGAGTTGACAGAGAAAGTTTATACCAAGCTTTGAGAAACCATTGAACTTGATCTAAACCAGGTTGGATTTATCTGGATTTGTCAACTCTAAACCTACTCTGAAACTCAGAGTTTGTTCAGCTAGCTTCATGCAACAGGCCTCATGTGCTCAAGCACAAGACAAACAAAGAAACACTAAACAAGGACAAAACAGACAAAACTGTCAGGGCAGGATCCTGACAAAAACAGTGTGCAATATTAACATCATATTCAGTGTATATATTTAGAACAATTATAAATGGATGCTGCCTCACTGGGACATTATTTGCCCCTATTCCTATAAAGCCCATCATACACACACACAAAAAAAAGAAAAAAGGTAAAATGTACTTATATTTTAAATTTTTCATTTTTTAAGTAAATGTCACATGTATCTATCTACCTAACTAAGTAAAATTGTAAAAATATAAATTATCTATAAAAAATGTAAAATAACAAAGAGAATAAGTACATTTGTACATGCTTTACTTAAAACAGGCCAAACACAATAGATTTCTGTTACACTTTGTATACACATTACACACTATAGGTAATGAGGCATCCAACCGAACTTGATACTTGGTAGTAAATAAATAATAACGGTATGAATGGGTTATTTTGAGTATAAACAAAACGGCAAGTTACTAAACCACAACAAAAAAAACGATAAAACTGTAAAATGCAAAAAAGTTGAGTAGGTTTTTATAACCTACCTATAACAATTTATTCCACTATTAAATGCCCATTAGGCACTTTATTTCCACTTTTCAAATATTTTGAAACAAAACACCTCTGTCTCCAAATTCATATGTGATGGGAAAAGGAAGAAAAAGGTGGATTCGAACTCTAGTCAGTAGCATCAAATGGTAATGCCACCCATAGATATGTTTACGTAGATTCCACATTCGATTGCTAAATACGCGTCAGCGCGCCAAGCGGGACTCGGACCCGGGTCCGCCAGCATGAGAGTCGGACACTCTGACAAGGAGGCTAAAGGCTGCAACCTCCAGCTTCAGTCGCTTGAGCGTCTCTTGAGGACAGAGGAGTGAGGGTTACTCAACCCAGGCTCATTGGAAATATGTGACTCGGCCTACATTTTTGCAAACCCTGAAATATGTACCTCCAGGTACGTTTCCCTGCACTTTTTGGGTGAAATGTCCACTAGAGGCGCTAAGTGGTATCAGTTTTTCTCAACCCCTTCCCAAAAAAAACCCAGGATATAACAGGCAGGTATGACTGCAGGCACAATTTATTTAAAAAGTACAAATCTTCCAAGTGTTTCGAGGCCAAACGATTGATTTTTGTGAAGAAAATCCCCAAAAGCGATCAGTGTTGAGTCCACCCGCCGAAGATCATATTTGAAAATTGCCGCCAGTACATCAGCTTTGACAGCATTTGCAGTTGTATGTCTCGTGACCAATTGCGTCATTACGTCAGCTTTGATTGTAAAATGCCATTGGCTCTTGTGTGTCTCGTGACTGACCGCATCATTATTTGAATGAAATATGAACGAGTGGAGGGTGTTCACACGGAGCGGCGGATTGGATCATCATTTCAGCAATTAAAACATTAAGATCAACTCTGTTCTTCACATGAAGATATATTATGACTTCAGAAGACTTGGAATGCAACATGAGTTAATACTTTTACACTGTTTTGGTCAGTTTTTGCAATAAATATCTGTGACCTGTACTGTTATGTGTTTATTGTTGAGAAGTGGGTAGGTTTAGGGTAGGAGTGGGGTTAGTTGCTCCAAAATATAAAAGTACCCTTTAAATAATCATAAAATCATGTCTACTTTTAAAATGCAAAGAATTAAATTCAATAGGAATTAAAATTTGTGCTTACACCACATTTTTCTTGAATTGTGCAGGGAAACATACCTGGAGGTACATATTTCAGGGTTTGCAAAAATGTAGGCAGAGTCACGTATTTCCAATGAGCCTGGGTTGGGTTTACTTGCACAGTGACTACCGTTACACTCACCCCCTTAAACCTCACTCCCATTCGGGTCACTGCACCAATGTAACCCCTTCTGTTCTAACCGCCCCGCTCCAAGCGGGACTCGAACTCGGGTCAGCCGGCATGAGAGTCGGACACTCTAACAAGGAGGCTGACTCTAACAAGAAAAAGCTGCAACCTGTAGCGTCAGTCGTTAGAGCATCTCTTGAGGACAGAGGAGTGAGGTTTACTTGACCAGTGACTACCGTTACACGCCCACCATCTTGGAACGGTCAGCGTGTCGTCACTCACAATCAATGATAGAGCAATAGAGCAACCTTTGGTGAGAACTAAACAAATATTGAATTACTACAGTAGTAATGTCTCGCTAGAAATGACATCAGAAGTGGAGAGCGTTGGTAAAAAAAATCCCCATACACTTACACAAAATGACCAGCAATTGTGACTTTCAGACGCCATCTTTCTTTTTCTAGCTCAACGGTCACCGAATGGAACACATAGGATTGTGGGATATCAAAGGCAGCTAAGGATACATCTATGCTGCCTTCAAAACTAGATCAGATAAAGGTATCTCAGGAGACAGGAAGTAAAGCTGAAATGTGTCTTCCGAAGACAGCATTTTCCAGTGTCAGACATAGCCATTGTGTTAGTTTAGCAAAATCATCTGTTGAAGTCTTTCCATATATTCATATAGTAATGCACCTAACTACAGTTGCATACACTCTCGAATGTAAGTTGACTTTTTCCTTCCTGGTGCTCTGCTACTAGGTCTTAGTGGCTAAAACTTCCTTGTTGAATTTCTGTTCCCTGACTCGGGAGTTCGTCTGCTTGGAATTCAGACAGGACATGTAGGTCTCAGAGGCCTCCGTATTTTAGGACATGTCAGCCAGGTGGGTCTTTGTTTCCTGCAGCAAGCGCTCAAGGTCACCTCACTCCCACACAGGAAAAAGAAATGCCTACTCATAGTCTGTTTTTACCTGTGTTAATATTGCTGAGTTTATTACACTCAGGAACATTTCAACACACTGCCAGTTAACTTGATAGTCTGACATGCAACCATACTTAACTTGCAGGACTGCTCTTTTGAATAAACAAAATGATAGAATTAATCTTAAGTTTGAAAAACAAAACTAATGCCAGAGCAATTCAAATTTATGAGCATATAGTCTCAGACATATAAAGGCGGAAATGCATTATGTAAAGTTAGCAAGGCAGCTGTGTTTTCACTGAGGAGGAGTGACTGCATCAAAACAGCTCTTGTGAAGGAAAAGCAAATGATTCCCTTTGGACCAGACAAAAATACAAATCCAGTTAAATCTCGGCAAGAATGTATGAAGACAATTGACAAAGCACTACAGAAGTACCTTGCCTTTACATGCGTTTATCACTTATTACAAAAAGGACTATACATTTTCCAGGGATTGTTCTGATAAAAAAAAAGTTAAAAATCAAACTTAATAGTCATCTAACTACTACTACCAGCTAAATAAATCTACCCAGCAATAAAATCAGTCATTTAGGTAAAGCAGCAGACACCATACAATTAAACTGTCCCTCCAAATCAACACAGCTGTGTGCAAACATCAACAGATCAATCTGATTGGTGCAGTGCCAAATATGTGTGGATTGTGTATGTGAAGGTGAAACTGAACTAAACCAGTTTTAGATTTATAAACGTGACAATGATCTAAAACTAATTCAAATCTAAGTAAACGGGGCATGTTTACATGACGTATGTCTATAAACTATGTACAATAAACAAAATTTTTCTTTTGCATTTTTCACATATAGACGTCAACATAGTCAAAAAGATCCCTGTTCACATAAATCAGTGAAAACCTGCTAATTAATTATTTGCAATCGTCAACCATGGTGTTCTTTTCTGTTGCGCAATGGAATTATGTACAATACATGTCATCTTCACACAAAAGCTAAAAAAGTGGTTTTAAAAACTTTTTTACCTTAAGTATTTTTGTTATAGGCTAACAATATAATGCACCAATTGATAATTAAATGATAGGCAGTTATGTTGTTTAATAATCAATAATATTGCACTTTATTTTTAAACAGCATTCACACATAAGTTCATATGTTTTTGAGTGACAGTAGAAAAGATGGCTTCTTGAAACTATTTTTAAATAATGAATAACTGCATAAAAATCTACATAAAAACCTGCAGTAGAGTATGAATAATTTTCCCTGAAAATATTGCTTTCAATATCAGCCTTATCAGACCAGTACAGCTCAAATGACAAAAACAACAAGAAAACAATTACAAAAGTGTTTTGTACTGCCAGGTAAATAGTTGTCCTTGTCACTTTGTAAAGAATCATGACACGCCTATACTGAACACGTAATGGCATGCGCATGTCTTCAGTTTTCACAAATCCATGTTTTTGTTGTTTACATGGAGACATGAAAAACATGAAAAATTCACGTTTCAGGCGCCCAAAACAGGGGCTGTTTACACACAGCATGCATAGTTTCTTTACAAAGTCACCAACTACTGGCCTTTACAGGTGCTGGTCATATAATTAGAATATCATCAAAAAGTTGATTTAATTCCATTCAAAAAATGAAACTTGTATATTATATTCATTCATTACACACATACTGATATATTTCAAATGTTTATTTCTTTTAATTTTGATGATTATAACTGACAACTAAGGAAAATCCCAAATTCAGTATCTCAGAAAATTAGAATATTGTGAATAGGTTCAATATTGAAGACACCTGGTGCCACACTCTAATCAGCTAATTAACTCAATACACCTGCAAAGGTCCTTAAATGGTCTCTCAGTCTAGTTCTGTAGGCTACACAATCATGGGGAAGACTGCTGACTTGAGAGTTGTCCAAAAGACGACCAATTGACACCTTGCACAAGGAGGGCAAGACACAAAAGGTCATTGCAAAAGAGGCTGGCTGTTCACAAAGCTCTGTGTCCAAGCACATTAATAGAGTGGCGAAGGGAAGGAAAAAATGTGGCATAAAAAAGTGTACTAGCAATAGGGATAACTGCACCCTGGATGAATTGTAAAACAAAACCCATTCAAAAATGTGGGGGAGATTCACAAAGAGTGGACTGCAGCTGGAGTCAGTGCTTCAAGAACCACTACACACAGACGTGCTGTCGCAGTCCTTGAGTCAAGCCACTCTTGAACATTAGACAGCGTCAGAAGCGTCTCGCCTGGGCTAAAGACAAACAGGACTGGACTGCTGCTGAGTGGTCCAAAGTTATGTTCTCTGATGAAGTAATTGTTGCATTTCCTTTGGAAATCAGGGTCCCAGAGTCTGGAGGAAGAGAGGAGAGGCACACAATCCACATTGCTTGAGGTCCAGTGTAAAGTTTCCACAGTCAGTCATGGTTTGGGATGCCATGTCATCTGCTGGTGTTGTTTCACTGTGTTTTTTGAGGTTCAAGGTCAACGCAGCCGTATACCAGGATGTTTTAGAGCACTTTATGCTTCCTGCTGCTGACCAACTTTATGGAGATGCAGATTTAATTTTCCAACAGGACTTGGCATCTGCACACAGTGCCAAAGCAACCAGTATACCTGGTTTAAGGACCAAGGTATCCCTGTTCTTAATTGTCCAGCAAAATCGCCTGACCTTAACCCCATAGAAAATCTCTGGGGTATTGTGAAGAGGAAAATAAGCCCTAACTAAGTATTGAGTGCTGAAACATGCTCATACTTTTCATGTTCATACTTTTCAGTTGGCCAAGATTTCTAAAAATCCTTTCGTTGTATTGGTCTTAAGGAATATTCAAATGTTCTGAGATTTGGGAATTTAGAATTTTGTAATAATCATAAAAAAATTAAAAGAAATAAACATTTGAAATATGTCAGTCTGTGTCTAATGAATGAATATAATATACAAATTCACTTTTTGAATGGAATTAGTGAAATAAATCCATTTTTTAATGATATTCTAATTATATGACCAGCACCTGTATACAGCGTTTTAGTCGTTTTTGCGGATCCGTGCGAACAGGGATCGTTTTGACTATGGAGCTATCTGTACGCATAAAAATAAAAAATAAAAACTTCTGTTTTACATCATTGCTTTTTACAGTTTTGTGCTTTTGTGTGAATGATTTTGAAATGTGCTAAATTGTTATTTTGTAATAAACATTTTATTATAGGGTGAAATATGAGCCGCACATGTTCTCAACAGGTTACCAGCAGGCCACACTGAGGTTGTTAAAAACATGGACCATTAATCTTGTCTTAATGGTTTCTGTGCGCCAGAGTCTCTGACCGGTTTGTCCACGAGGAAACAGGTTTGTCTCTTAGGGCCAGGACTGACTTTGTACAAACAATGTTCTAATCCCCACTTCTCTCTCTCCTTAAGAATCCCCAAGTTAATTCATCTTGGATAGTTAAGATACACAGCCTGCCAGAGCGGTTGGAGATTTCATGTGGAATTGTACATTGCACACCTGTGATCATCATTTAGCTTGAACAACCTAGAATTAGACATCCTAATGATGAGGGATGGCTTTTAACTTCAGATTCATTTAAAACAGACTATGCTACATGCAGAAATGTATGCATAGTGCCTAGTGTTGCATCATGCAAACAGAAGCAGAATCCCATGGATGTGCTTTGCCCAATAAAAACAACTGAAGGGGAACTACAGTGCCAGCTAATGATATTCTCATTGCGTTGGTTCAAGTTCACATACCCCCATGAGAAAACAAAGCATGCCCTATTGTTTATGAGGACTTCCTCAGTTTTTTTTGTTGTCAGTTAAAAAATAACACATCAATACACAGCAATCTGATGTGTTATCTGATACAGAGAGGAAAATTATGAAAAAAAGTAGTCTATTTATCCGTCCATTTGTCAAGTTTATGTTACTAACCACAGGAATAAACCATTAGCTCTGCGGCCAGGTCACATATGGTTAGGCAAGGGCTAACTGGTTTGTGTGCATGGGAAGTTACAATTGCCATCAGCTCTCTTCTGCTTAAAAGGCCACGTTGACTTGCTGAACGGGTCACGTTGCTGTCTTTTATTAAAATTCACGACACAGTAAAGTCACACACAGAGTGAAATCAAACACAATTTAATTATTTAAATTCCATAATTCCAAAATTAAGTTAATTGTTCACTGCATTACACTTAAGTAAGAGGAACGTAGGCATCAAAAAATGGAAAACAAAAAAGTTGTTAAAGAGAAGTCAAAATAATGAGAAATCAAATAATGAATTTTAAAAAAGAAAACAAAAGTTAATTATGCGCTGGCCTTCAAACAAAGACCATTGTCTAAACAGATTCAAACCTCGCTTTAACTGACCTAAGGGGAAAAAGCCAAAGATTTTTTGCCAAGGCATTTGAGAGACAGCATTAGCCGCTAATCCCTTTTGCTTTTGCTGTGCCTGAGAGGTAGTTTTCTTTCCTGGTGCAAAGGAGTTTTTATAAGGCATGAGAGAGTTTTTAAGCTGGAAAGAAAAACTACAGGTCTTTTGGGGTGCTCGGCACAAAGGAAAAAATGTGGCTGCGCAACTTAAACATTCTGTACATAGTGTACGGGCTGTTAAGTCGCCATCTTGAAAAGCACTTGAGCAAACAGCTGACATACATTCATTTGCTTCGTCTGCGTTACGTCCCCAGACAGAGATGAAAGGCATTTTTGGTTTCCACAATGACAGGTTTTAAAACAAAACACTGTTTTCTTTGTTCAAAAGAAAAATTTAAGAGCAGACCAGCACATACGAGAGAAGAAAAAAAATACAAGTATCAACAGGTCAATTCAGCAAAGTTCTCAATGGCTTTATGTTTTCATTACAGTAGAGAGCTTGAATATTCTTGTGCCCTTAATAACCAGCATAGATCTGAGAAACTCACGATGCAATTAAGAAATAAAAGCAACAAAACGGAACAAAACAAATCTGAAAGCTTGACCTGATAGTGCTGCATTTGATAGATCGGCAACCATAAATCCAAATACAGCAAAGATAATGCACCAAACGGAAGGGAGAAATCTATTGTCTTTTAAGATGCAAGGTTGACACTTTGGTGCTCCAGCAAACATGATAATGGTCCGACATGCTTTAAGCAACAATGCAGGCCAATACATTCAGACATCTCGTCCCTAACAAAGCGAGAAGTCATTTAAAAGGCTCTGTAAAATACAAATAACCTGGTACAGCAACAATATAATAAGATGCAATTCGTAATAAAAGTAAACAAACATGTGACAGCCCAAAAAATGCCGGTTTGCTGGTATATGATTATAAAATATCCACAGCCCTTGATTGGTATATCCCAGATTTTAGCCGACTTATTCTTTTTAAAAAATATTCACCTCCGAACACACAAACTAAATAACACCATACACAGCAACTCACATTCGTTGTCCCACCACAAGGACATTTTCAATTTGGATTAATTTAATATGCTGCTTCCATCAAATGGCTCAAAATATAGTCTTTTTCCTCAGCAGAAGTATCTGAGACAGAACAAGGTTGGCCCGTCGCCTCTTGAGGGCGGCAACCCTTGTGTGTCTCCTTTAGCAGCCGAACAGTTCTGATATACGGCAAAAGGAGTCCGGACCCCTGTGTTCACCATCAAATGTGCAAAGATGGCAAAACTAAAATTTCTAAGTACTTAGATGTCTTTTTTTTAAATATATAATCCACTTTTAAAATAGTCCATTTGACTTGATATATCAAGGCACATTTGGTTGCAACTGGCAGCTCTGCAGTTTCACTCAGTTTTAAGTTGGTCTCCGCACAGGAATTATGGTTTTCCCACATCCACTGTGATTTTGGTGAATAGCTGGTCTTTCTCTATTTGAACAACCGTGTAAGTTAGTGAATTGATCCCGTCCCTTGCCATTGTTTCCCTTGTGTGAGCTATTCGGTCAAACCTGTAACAGGAAATGACATGATTAACATTCCACAGAGCAGGAGGGCATTAAGTAGTTGTAAAAGTGGCTTCTATTTGGACAGTCTTGTTAAACATTTAACAAAGCAGTCACTCAACTGACAACGTATTATTTCAATGTATTTCAAAGCGCTTGAACTTTTACAGAATGCTGTCGGAAAGCTGTAATACGTTTATGTACCTCTGTGGATTGGGGTCGTTTTGTTTGTCTCGCTCGTGACGGATCATTCTACATCTTCCGATCATCGCATCAGGCCTTGATATGGTCATCCCTTTGGAGGTAACCCTGTGAAAAGAACATTGTTGTATGTATGTGTAGAGAATAAACATCCATAAATATTACATCTAGGTCACGGTATATCAGTTCAGAGACATTAGCCGCTTTTACACCGTCGAGCCAAACCGTTCTCGTTGCTTAAAGCGATAGTTCACCCAAAAATGAAAATTCTGTCATGATTTACTCACCATCAAGTTGTTTCAAACCCGTATGAATTTCTGTCTTCTGCTGAACACATAAGATGATATTTTGAAGAATGGCAGAAACCAAACAGTTGATGGGCCCCATTGACTTCCATAGTATTTTTCCCATACTATGGATCCATGAACTGTTTGGGTTCCAACGTTATTCAATATATCTACTAAAGATTCACCCATTTTGGGTGAACGATCACTTTAAAAGAGCCAATAACCTTGGCAAACAGTTTCAAAGACACTGATCTTTCTTTATTGGTGTAGATAGTGTTGCTTGACTGTAAATAGCTTGTCAACGTGATTGAGGAAATAACTGCCAAGTCCGACTAGTTAGAAAAGTATTAGTGTTACAGACCTGCCCCTTTTTTTACTCATACCCAAGTCTGGCTAGTTAGAAAAGTATTAGTATTACAGCCTTGTAAGAATGTACTTGTTTAAAGCTTAAATTTGTGGTTTGTTTATCAAAAGAGCGACTATTTGAAATTTTGATCTGCTGTTTTCGGAGTTGTGAGATCTAGTCGACCACCGCTCATTAACCCCGGGGAAAGCAGCCTTTCCTCGGCTAGAGCTTCTGACGTTTGCCGCTGTCTCTGATGTATCTGTAGTGGTTAAACATGAGATATAATTCGTCTTGTGTATATTTAACAGGCGATCTTCGGTCTTATGAATCTTTAATTTGTTCCCTGGGGCAAAGTGAGTCTCATTTATTTCTTTGATCATTAAAACTGACATTTAACAAAAAGAGACTGGGGTTGTGTTTTATGTCATATTTACTTTTATTACAGTGAATATGATCATATATGCACACTTATTGCGTGAACCACATATATGTTTAATATTTTGTTTTGTTATAAATATATGCATTGACGATAATCAATGTACGTGTTGCCGAAACTACATATGTGTGGCTATTAATATGTTTAAGATTTTTTTTAAATGAAAACGAAAAGAGGCAAAGTGGTGTATTATAACATATTTCATTTTATTGTAGCCTTAAATATATATACAGGTATAAACGGAGTAGCCAGAGCGAGCTGACGCCATCAAAGAACACTGCTGTTCCGTTTGCAGAATTACCAAACTTCCTCTGGAGTTCGTTCTCCTGAGCTGAACTTGGCAAGTCTGAACTAACAAGGACGCAAGTCTGAAGTTGGCGTACTTGGTTTTGAGAAACGGCCAGAGACTCCTCCTTGGTGAGCGGGACTGCTCTAATGAAAACAAGCTGCACCTGTGGCAACCTATTTAAGAAGCTCCTGGATTGACACACTCGCTCTCATTTCAATTTTGTGTCTTTGTTTGAAGAGTGGGTTCTTGAGATTTTGCGTTCCAACTCCAAACCCCATTTCCAACTGTTTATTGATTTGTTGTTGTACTGCTATTTTTTATTATTATCTTATATTGTGACCTTAGACATTATTTGTTTAACTTTATATAAATTCATATTTTCTTTATTGAAACTCATCTTGTGAAGTGTCCTCTTAAACATAAAAAACCCCATCACAAACTATATTTAAATATTTGTATTAAGTTTAATATTTAAGGTTAGGATTTAGTTCAGACCACACTATCACCCAGTATTCTTTTGCATTTGACATTTAAAAGCGGCTTCCTGCTCGTAAGTGTTTTTCTGATCATTTCCTGAACATTCCCCATGGAAAAACAAGGCTGACAAATGCAGGTGTTCGTGAGGGTGATGCAAGTTCACGATTCTAACCCAGAGTAACTCTCCACTATCCTTTAAATACCAATGGTGAAAGGCCCCCAAAAATTAATAAAAAGTTACACACGAAAAACAAGGCAGCTGTGGGAAAGTATTCTGTTACGTAAATAAGACGTTAAACAGCTTTCATTTTCCGTCTGCACCCTGACAAGCTGATGATAAGGTTCCCCTTCCTGCTTGTGGCAGAACTATTACGAACACAGAACCAGGGCATTTTGCTAATAATATGCTAGAAGTTCAGATATATTAGTATTCAAATGTTTGGGGTCAGTAAGATTAAAACATTTTCGAAAAATAAGTCTCTTATGCTAAAAAGGTTGCATCTTCAGTGTCATACGATCCTTTAGAAATGATTCTGATACCCTGAGTTGGTGCTCAACAAATATTTCTTAATATTATTATCAATTTTCAAAACGGGTGTTCAGCTTATTTTTTTATTTTTTTAATTTTTTGTGGAAAACATATTCTTTTCAAGATTCTTCAATCAACAGTGAGTTCAAAAGAGCAGAATTTATTAAAAAAGAAAAAGAAAAGCGGAAACCCCCCCCAAATGTTTGAATGGTAGTTTGTGCTCTATATCACGTGCTTTGAGCTTTTTGATTGTGCAATGCCATGCTGAAAGCACAGCAACAGGATGTGTGAGGCTTAAAATGGAACCCTGAGCTGAATGTACGTTTCCGTATTTTGCTGGATCAGAAGTAATCCTTGGTTCACTGCACTACAAGACAGACATGAGTTTTTTTTTAGTAGAAAAGTGTTCACACTAAACTTCACACTCCAAGTTGTTGTATGGTATGAATCTGTGAAGATTCCCTAAAAACCTGTTTTTGAGTGTGTGTGCCAGTCAGCAAATAGTTTAGGAACAAGTTGAGGGTGACCGAACTGTCATATTTGGATGAAATATTCCTTTAGAAGAGTTCTCGAACCTGTTAAATATGTCATCGTCTTCCCCTCCCCAGCCCCAGTAGTTGTTTGGGAAGCCGTTGATCTTCAGAAACTGTTCTTTGCTCAGCGATGACACGCCACCAAAGTACTGCGTGTATGGCAACCTGTTGGAGACAGAAAAACAAAAGAGAGATAGAAACTATGAGGAACAGTTGTGTGTTGTGTGGCAGTTGTTAGGTCAGGTGCAGAAGATGTGCAGCATGCAGCTTGGTGTTTCTCTGCAGGGAAATAACTTTAATGAGAACTGGCAGGGGGGCCGAACTTGAGCCCGTAAGCATCTGCTGCCTCTGTGTTTTGCTGTAAGCCAGTTGCTCTTGTAAATTATCAGGAGGTATCATTCCCAGTAACAAACACGTGTGATGGTGTCGACATAGTGATGATAACCATAGCAATAGTTTGGCATCAGGAAACATGGGCGGCAGTTTACACCGATGGTGTAAAGATACTTTTGACTTATTATTATTATTATTATTATTATTATTATTATTATTATTATTATAACAGAGCTCTGGAAACAATTTTTTTTTTAAATTGCCTGATATTTTGAGAATTTTGTTTTTATTTAATTCATTAATATATTGTCAAAAAGTTGACATTAAATTTTCAGTGTCTTGTGTTACATAATACACCAAAATATGTCCAATATTTGAACATTTTTAAATGAATTTGTTAGACAGCAAGGCCATGTTAAATCATCTAGGCACAAAAAAAAAAAATTACATTATATTTAATTTATTTTATTTTATAGAGATCGCACTCAAACAAGTCAAGTCAGTTTCTAGTCAAATAAATACTTTTAAATCTAAGCATTAGTAGAATAATTATATTAAGTATTGCAATGTTATTTTTCTGGTACTGGAAATTACACTTTTGAAATTTCCGGATATTTCAACGTTTTCCGTGAGAACGGCCAACCTTAACACTGAAATAAAATTGCAGCTGATATCCAAACAAGTGAAGGATGACTTAAATTTGGATATGTTTATTGCATAAAACTATTTTATGCCTTCCAAATATAATTCATATTAACTACTTTTATGGGGCTTTTACAGTGTTGGTATGTATTGCTTTTGCTTAACAAGCTTTATTTTATAGAGATCGCACTCAAAACAAACAGACATTTCTAGTCAAATAAATTCTTTAAATCTGAGCATGAGTACAACAATTATATTGACTACTGAAAGTTTAACAGGACCAGAACTTCCAATCTTACCACTGAAATAAAATCAACTTTATAGTAACAACAGTTAATCTACAATTGACTAAGAAACAAACAATTTCTTGATTCTGACTTGTCTCTGAATTTCAATAAAGTTGTTATCTATAGTTACAGTAATTGTGGCATGACTAATACAGCATTAGATCACCCCACCCATTTGACCACTCACCCTACTGCCTTCCAAATTTATATTTCATCAGCATGTGACCATAAGATAACCACTTGAAGCTTCAACTGTGAGTTGCAGCTAATAACACCTTAATAGATAACTGAAGTACAGCTTTGCGGCTAATACCTATTGTAAAATCATTATATCAATTCACATATTCTTTTGCAAAATACTGAAGAACAAAGGAAAATTGAAGCAGGAAGTAAAAAATTGCAGCAGCTTGAAAGGAATTGTCAAATAAGAAAAATTTGGCATTACTTAGTTCAACTTTGTGAATCATAAAAGTAAGCCTGCATGACTTTTGAGCTATATACCAATCTATACATAATCTATATGAAAAGACTTTGATCTGAAGTCATTATTCACTGAAGAAAAAAAAACCTGTGTCCTAGCTAATGTACAGCTTAAAGGAACACTCCAATTTATTTTTAATTCATTTTCCAACTCCCCTAGAGTTAAACAATTGAGTTTTACAGTTAACGAATCCATTCAGCCGATCTCCAGATCTGGCGGTAGAGCATTTAGCATAGTTTAGTATAGATCATTAAATCGGATTAGACCGTTAGCATCTCACTCAAAAATTACCGAAGAGTTTCGATATTTTTCCTATTTAAAACTTGACTCTTCTGTAGTTACATTGTGTGCTGAGGCCGAGGGAAAATGAATAAATGTGACTTTCTAGACCGATATGTCTAGGAACTATACTTTCATTTCTGCGTAATAATACAGGAACTTTGCGGCCGTCCCATGGGTGCAGCAGGTGCAATGATTTTACGCAGCGCCTGAAAATAGACTAACTTCTGTCAGCATAACCAATGTGACAAACTGCTTGCACAGAGAACGGGCGGGGGACTATTTTCAGGGCGCTGCTTAATATCATTGCGCAATATCAAATAGAAAAAATACTGAAAGTCTTTGGTCATTTTTGAGCGAGATGCTAACGATCTAATCAGATTTAACGAATTATGCTAAGCTTAAGCTATGCTAAAAGTGCTACCGCCAGATCCGGAGATCGGCTGAATGGATTCAAAACCGGTAAAACTCGAATATTTAACTCTAGTGGAGTTGGAAAATGGTTAAGTGGAGTGTTCCATTAAGAATACAGTGCAAGCCATTTTATGATACTTTTATGGTGTCAAGCAACTGTTTTGATACTTGAATCGACATTCACTTTCCTCAATTGCATTGAAACGGGTGTGGTCATAAGGATGAGTAAATGATGGCAATTTGAACTTTTGGGTCAACTATCCCTTTAGAAACTGCAGATAAAATGAATATGTATTCAAAGTAAAGTACGCAATGCATAGAGAGGGAAAAAGTACATTTAAACACATTTGAACAGAAAAATTATGGAAGAAAATATGCAAACATACTCTGTGTGTTCAATACCCAATATTCAAAAATGGTCTTCATTATGATTTGGTTGCTGTTTTACTTTCAATATTACAGTTTCTACATAATCAGCTCTACTCATTTATTTCAGACAGAGACACCTTTTGTGTAAACATGATCCTACATCAGGCCCTGGCCCGCTCTTGTCTGACGTTCTTCCGCACGGTAACTCTTGAAAATTACAAATTACATCCAGATGCTTTTGAAGTTCTGTGTGAGAAAAAAGCTGCCCAGCTCCTGCGGCCCATGCTAACAGTGGTGAACGTTGTAAAGACTTTATAAAGGACTGCAGACATATGTTACAAAAGATCAACACAATGGTTTCAGTGTGTAGGAGTTTAAAACCTAACCTTTATCAGATATTTCCTCATTACACACTGTAAATACAAAAGGACACACATGAACGCGCACATGCAACTTCACATACATCAAACTCCTATTACACAAAGCTTGTGCTTGAGGTCACTGGTACAATCCACTCCAATGAGCTACATTGGAAAGCTAAGTGTTGAGCTCTCAATGGGCCCTAATCTGAATCATGTGTGACATCGCTGGATTACTCACACCCAAACGCTACTAATGTATAATTTATCGGACGGTTCTATCTAAAGTGACTCATTCATTGCAGGTCAAAGTCCTGCTGGAATAACCTGGGGTTATACAATATTCTGGATTAAATATGACCAGGTTGAATCAACAGCATTTGTGGCCTGCTGTGGATTACCAATGAAAATAAAGTTGACTCGTTTCTCAGTTAAAAAAGGAGCAAAAAGACATTTACAGTAATTTAACCCAGAGTATTATTTCAAGGATATAGACCACCCCTTGAGGGTTGGATAATACAACATTTCAATAAACAGCCCAGATTTTTTTGACTACTGAACATCTCAGTTTAAGAATACAGATATCTTGGAATTACAAAAAAGTATTTTGGTGGATTATTTGATCAAAAATAAAGTAAAAATAGTAATGCTATTTAAAATAAATAAATAACTGATATTTTTTTCCAGAATCCTTTGATGAATAAAAGTTCAAAAGAACAGCATTTATTTGAAATACAGTCCATAAAATATAAATGTTAGTTTCGATCATTGTATTACATCCTTGCTGAATAGAAGTAATCATTTCTTTCCAAAATAGTAATTGTCAATTTAAACAAAATTAAAATATTTTACCCACAGTTGTGGTCAGAATTATTGGCACCCCTGGTAAATACGATCAAAGATGGCTGTAAAAATAAACCTGCATCAGTTATCCGTTTTAAGTTAACTTTTTTTATTGAAGTAAAACTGTTGAAAATGGGAGGTAAACCATATTATGAAATAAATGCTTTTCTCCGAAACACATTGGCCATTGTTATTGGCACCCTTTTATAAAATCCTTTCTGCAACCTCCTTTTTTCAAGATAACAGCTCCGAGTCTTCTTCTATAATGCCTGATGAGTTTGGAGAAACATGACAAGAGATCAGAGACCATTCCTCCATACAGAATCTCTCCAGATCCTTCAAATTCCCAGATCCATGTTGGTGCTTCTTCTTTTCAGTTTACCCCACTCATTTTCTAGTGGTCATAGCAGAAGGTTTATTTTGTGTTCAGTTATCATTTTTTTGTTGACTTTGATGTTAGTTTTGGATCATTGTTCTAATGGAAGATCAACCACAGCCCATTATAAGATTTCAGCAAAGGCTGTCAGGTTTTTTTTTTATATCTGTATTTGCTAAAATCCATGATACCATGAATCTGAACAAGATCTCCAGGGCCTCCAGAAAAAAAAAATAATAATAAAAAATAGACCCCCTGTTTGCACTACTTGGTGTGCTACTACTTTGCTCTTTTTTTGTTTCATCTGACAGAACCATGAGGCGTATTACACAAACGTTCTTTCTTAGATCTGAACATAAGATATAATAAGGTAATTTTTTTTTTTTTTTTACAATTTCGTATTACAAAAGCAAATCTTAACTAGATTTAGGATTCTTATCCTATCTTACAAAATGTTTATCTTGTCTATAGTTAGGAATGTTTAAACCACCCCATCGAGTTATCAAATGTCAGATCTGTTACCAAGCAACCAAAAACATGCAAACAACGGCAAAGTTAGCTTGAAAAGTTAAAGCCAGCCTTATAAATCGCCTTTTGCAACAAAAACAAACAAAACAAAAACTACAAGGAATTAGTCACTGGAAGAATGAAGAATGACCAGTATTGCTCTGTGACGCTCGTTGGCCTCTGTAATGTTGGTCGCAATTCCTCAACTAACTGTAAAATCCTGTGTCATGGGAGTCTGTAATTATTTACGAGTGTTTTATCATTAAAGTGCAGCACATCCTCTGGGTCCTCCAAAAGTCTGTCCACCATCAACCGTCGCTGCTCTGTGTCTTGTATAATCAAAAAAATGTAAAGCCAATCGTGAAAAAGGCTTTTTGTACAGTGATTTTTACCGTTGGATTTCAAAAAGTTTAGAAGTTAGGACACCAGTGGGGTTGTCCTAAAGTTAAAACAGCTTTTAGAATTTTTTTTTGTGACGCTTCTGTAATACCCGTTTCCTATCCATAGTTAAAATAAGATTATGCACTTAAGAAATGTCATTCTGTAATAGCTTTTGTCCTAAATGAGCTCTGAACTGAAATGGCAATGGTTACCAAACAGATAAGATAGGATTCTCAACCATTAAGATGTTTCCGTAATGCGCCCCCAGTGAACATTTCACATGTGAGTACAATTGACCTCTTATTGAGTTCTCTGCATCATTCATCATTCAAGATGGATTGACAAGTTTGCTCCGTGATTCATCTAAACATAGCATTAAACAAAAGAACTTCCAGTAATACAAAGGTCCAATCATCATTTAAGATAGTACAAGCTAGAATAGGGAGAGTCATTCAAACTCTAAATGATAAAAATTATTTATATTTAATTATATTTCAAAATAATAAATAAAATTTATAATGCAGTTAGAGTGGGAATCAAGGCTTCATCGGGAGAGCATTCTCGAAGGAAGAAAAGCAATTACATATCATTTTAAGATAAAGCGCTCTTTTGTTTTGAACCGCGATAACTAATGTGCGCACTTACAGAATCAGATACTGCTTTTTTTTATACAACACATTTCCCGTTGGGTTGGATTGCTTTTTTTTTGGTGTAGATCCAACCGTGATTGCTGTGTTCATATACCTTTTCCCAGTTTAAATTCAAGCACTTTTCAAGCACTTTCAAGTTCCATTTTAAAGCTTTTTCCAGCACCTTACACCACTGTAAATTAGATACCAATACATAGTCAAAATTATTATTTAGTGTTATCACATTAAAAGAGATAATGCAATAAACAGCCAAAAATGTGATTTATAATAGCAGAGGGATCAGATTTTTTGCTTAACTAAAAAAAATATTTTATTTTGGTGTGAAAACTGTGAATATCGTTTATTCTTAAGCAATTTCCTCATCTGTGTTCTGTCAGCTATGACATATATAAATCTAGCATTTACATGTGTATGAGGCCATACAGTAGCCTAGTGAAATACATATCTATATTTTCATGTGATTTGACAGTTTATTTTATTAAATATCAAAAATCTAAAATTTTGTGCATCATACCTGACAACTAGATGAACACCTTAAAGTTGGTTTTATGACTAAGTATTTCTCTTCAAATGCTATTTAAGTTAGAAACGTGTATACCACGAATGTTGAATGTAACTTTAGAGACGGCCCCTGAATTCGCGACTTTCGAACATTCAACATCAAACCAACTTAATGCCAGTCACATCATATGCGCTATGGTCCACTTTGAACTATTTTCGCTGCTGAAATAGAACAAAAACATTTAATAACTTTATGATGAATGAATCTCCGTACATCTCTGCTTTGTAGTTTATGATGAGAGTGCAGATTTCGGTGAGTGAGAGCGCGCTCTGAACAAAACTCCAGCATTTCAGCGATGACTAATCTGAACGCTTCTGATGATTAGACATTGCATTCATAAACTCAACAGAAACAGATGCCTTTTGAGAAGACTACAATAAAATTCAACCAGCCAAATTAACTAGTGGGAGTGACTGTTACACGCCACAGCTGAAATCCACCCGCGAATGGCGGGTGTTAAAGTCAAGATTACATTATCACACCAAGTACTCTGTCACTAATGTGAATTCCTAGCTAGCAGTTAATAGTGTAAACAAATAGGAGATAATGTGTACAGTAGGCTACTTCAGTTAGCTTATTTTAAAAGTCCATGACTTAAAGGATTAGTTCACTTTAAAAAAAACTTTTGCTGATAATTTACTCACCCCCATGTCATCCAAGATGTCCATGTCTTTCTTTCTGCAGTCGAAAAGAAATTAAGGTTTTTGATGCAAACATTTCTCCTTATAATGGAGGCAATGGACCCCAAACGGTTACAGGTCCGAATGACAGTTTCAGTGCAGCTTCAAAGGGCTTTAAACCATACCAGACGATGAATAAGGGTCTTATCTAGCCAAACGATCAGTTTCTGAGAGAAACCGAGCAGTATTTATGCTATTATTTGACCTTTTATCAGACAAACGTGATCATGTCTAAACTCCGCCATAACTTCCGCCAAGTGAGGTCAAATACGAGCGTGGTCATAGATGTATACATAGTTCCCTTATTATAGCCTGCACGGATCAGTAGAATGAGGCATCTACGATCGATATATCCATGATCACGATCGTATTTGACCTCACTTGGCTGAAGTTATGGCGGAGCTCAGTAATGATCACGCTCGTCTAATAAGAGGTAAAATAATAGCATAAATACATAAATACTGCTCGGTTTCTCGCAGAAACTGATCGTTTGGCTAGATAAGACCCTTATTCATCGTCTGGTATGGTTTAAAGCCGTTGAAGCTGCACTGAAACTGTCATTCGGACCTGTAACCGTTTGGGGTCCATTGCCTCCATTATAAGGAGAAATGTTTGCATCAAAAACCTTAATTTCTTTTCGACTGCAGAAAGAAAGACATGGACATCTTGGATGACATGGGGGTGAGTAAATTATCAGCAAACGTTTTTTTTAAAAGTGAACTAATCCTTTAATGTTACCTTTCATGTGACTCGAAAGAGCAGACTCGCCCATTGTGAAAAGCTCCACGTTTTTTTTTCCAGACTTTATAAGAGGCAACTCGTGGGGTTTGTCCCTGTTTAATCCATAATGTGTATTTTTGCATCTTCCAGCCAACGTTCATTGAAACAACAACCTCCTGCATGGTGCAGTAGACCATTCTCATCATGGCAGCGGAGTCACACCCGGAAATAGACCGGCAGATAGTGAGCACAGCAGGTTTCATTTTAGGCTCTCCAACATTTTATTTCTCCATTTAATAAACAAACTATTCAGTCAGATAGGTATTTGTTGTGAAAGAAAATTTCAAGCATTTTATCCAGAATTTAAGCCCTTTTCAAACCTTGAAAACAAAACATAAAAATTCAAGCATTTTCAAGGATTTTAAGCACC
This sequence comes from Gobiocypris rarus, assembly GCA_023029165.1. NCBI lineage: Eukaryota > Metazoa > Chordata > Actinopteri > Cypriniformes > Gobionidae > Gobiocypris > Gobiocypris rarus. The sequence continues at coordinate 19,698,298 of CM040932.1, forward strand.
CATACAGACCCTGAATGCCTAACAAACCAAATTAAGGAGAAAATGCACCCGGTTCCAAAACAAACACTCCAAAGGTGTGAAAACACCCTAAGATTTAATTGGATGAGCCACAATCAGCCTTATATATCTCTTTAATAACAAGTTCTTTCTCTCTCTCTTTTTTGTTTTGTTTTGTTTTACCAGTTTGGGAACTGTCCTGCTCTGTACCTTCACATTACTCTGTGTTGTCGCAATCAACATGTAAATACTGTCCCAGTCCCTCGAATGCAAATATGTACACCACAGGATACATACATTTGCACATACAGTCGAAATGATACTGCAGAGTATGAATACCTTAGTACTATGCCCAAACAAACCATGGTACTTTTATATTAGCATGTGCATTTGTAATCCAAAGAAATATAAATACACACTGACACATTCTGAGGGCTGAAAATTAACCATTAAGCCACGAGACGACAGTCAACAAAAAAAAAAAACAGAAATACCTGAAGCCAAACTTGTCCATAGACACAGACAGATGCCTGGGCTGATTATAGCACTTGTAGAAGTTGCGGTCATCCATTGGAATGAGGTCAACGTCGCTGAAGACAAAACAATCATAGTCATACTCCTTCAGAGCCTCCGCGTAACCAATGTTGAGGAGCTTGGCGCGATTGAACGTCTCCTCGCCCCCCTGCCATTGAGGAAAGAGAAGATGAGGTCAAGCTGGAAGTCACAGATTTAATGCACATGAAAACACATTTAAGAAAGTGGTGGAATAAATGTCATAAAGTGTCTTTAAAGCAGCATGGTTTATAACACGACCCTTCGTGCCATAAAAATGAAATGCATCTTTGCTAGAGCAGGTGTGTCTGTTTAAACTGATATAATCAGTATACTTTTGCTTGCTGTACGGAAGGTATCAGTATAATCTTTCACAATATGGTGTTAAGCAAACATTTCCTTGTCTAATTGAACTTTACAGATCAAATGACACAAAACGTCATGCACTACTGTATTGTCTGATTAAGCTGATATTAAAAGCAAACAATTTCAGGGGAAATTTTCTGCTGTAAATCAAATACATAGGAACGTTATGAAGTTTAAAAATAAAGTGCAACATTACTAATTTAAAATGCCATTATTAAACAACATAACAAAATGTAACTACTTCAAATCTTCATAAATTTACAGTAAAATACTATCAGCCAGGTTGCTAGCCACTTACAGGACTACTGCTGTAAACAACATTTACAATATAGTTCAATTACCAAATACAGTATCCAGCAGTAATGTGTATTTAACAGTATTACACAGTAAATAGCGATTCATTGCATTTTAACAGTTGTCATTAAATAATTCAAAATATCATACTTTTGTTATGTTATTTGTTATGGCAAAGGAAATTAAAAACAACATACATACATAAGTTAAAACATTTTATTTTTATTTATTATAAGGAAAAAAGCATAAAATGTCTTTTTATGAACACACAAGCTGAAATTTCAATATTTAAAAACATTTAAAGTGCAGTTATCAAATGAACAGTACTGCTCTTTTTTGCACAACATTGCCAGTCTTGGAAGTCACTATCCCTTTCGTGGATCTTGACCCATGTTCAGAGTTGATGTCAAAGTGCCTAAAAACCAGAAAAGCAAAGGAAGAGAGAAAAAACTGTATTGATATTTGCATGTGCATCTAAAATAAATCCCTCATTGAATTCTTTGTCGTAAACCTGATGATGGTACAACACTTACGTTAACACCGGATCTGCATTAGACGAGTCAGCCTGAAATTACAAAAAAAACAAAACAATTGCCAACTGTTACTAACCTTTCCAAACCAGGTTGTAAGAATAATGTATGGTAACTTTTTCCTATACCGTGAAACATCAGTGATACAGCTTGAAGTGTTGAGAAGAGTAAACTGTTTGCCCAGGACTAAACAAATGTGCAAAAAATATTAACGTTCCAAGGTCAAACCACCCATGAAAAAGAAACGCGACGGAAAAGCTCCAGAAAAGATTGACTTACCGTATACAAAGACGAGCAATAGTTTATCCGTCTTCTCCCGCTCAATTTCCACTTATCATCACAGGCACAAATGTTTTGATTATTCCGGTGAAACATTAGCGACGGGGGACTCGACTCCAAAAGAGTGGATTCCTCGACTCTTAATAGCCCTAGTGTTGTAGTCGACTCTCAGGAATCAACTCTCGATGTCGACTCCTTTGCTGCGCCTGAAATCACTCACTTGTGCGTAAGAGAGCTGGAGCTATCCCGGAAACAATGTCACAGTCGCATAGTTTTATTCTACATGTATCTTATTTACAAATAAATAACAGCCAATTACTTTGTAATTATACACATACCCCCATGCCAGCTTTGAGGTTTCATCGGTTTTATATTAATTTGGTTTGCCACGGTATCCTAATTTCATAATCATTAAATTAAGGGACACACTTTATATTAGGTGGCCTTAACTGCTATGTACTAACATTTGAATTAATCATTTGACACAATGCACTTATTGTGTACATACAAGTTTTTACATTGTACTTACATTTTTAAATACCTTCATGTAATTACATCTGTAATTAATTTCAGTAGTTACATTTATAATTACACTGTTGACACTTCCTAACCCCACCCTTAAACTTACCCATCCCACCACACCTGTCCATAACGTATCCAACCTCAATATCAGCAAAAGTGTTTTGCAAAACAATATGAACACAAAGACAATGTACTTACTTTTTGATATAAGTACATAGTAGTTAGGGCCACCTTATATAAAGTGGGACCAAATATTAATTGTACATTATTGTGTGCATTTATACTAGATATTATTTTTAGTGTCTTGAACACAATCCTGTCCTAGCAGCTTTTTTGCACGATTACAAGAGATGAGAATGGGCTTAAATCGCATTACCTTCTCTCTTGTTTATTTACCTCTGTATAGATATGTATAATATTCGACCCAGGCTTTTTCTTGTGACTTTCCCCTTTTACTATTGGCAACAACTAGGCAATGATGGTGAAGCATCATTTCAAGGTAATGTCATCTCTAAACTGAACTTAACTGGCCAGTCATGCTAAAAGTGTGTTGTTTTAATAAAGGTAGTTTTAGGTTTCGTGTCGGAAAAAAGAATAGCCTACAGTTAGATTGTAATAATGATGGCAATCTTGTGTTCTTGTATTGCTGACGCCGTTTTGACAAAGTAAATAGAGCAAAAAGGAGTCGATTCCGGGAGTGGATTCCATCAACTCCTACGTTGGGAGTCTGGCAGCGCCGGACTTTATACTGTGTTATAGATGGAGTAATGTCATTTTACCACAGGACGTCTGTAATATTAATGGCCAATTTGCACGGGATATGAAATCTCAGTAAAAAAGTTAGATCCATTCAAACTATTTATTAAATTAAATTCTGAATGGATTCTGTTGGTAATAGGTACTTACCTAAAGCTAAAAGAAGTTTCATGGCTCTAACAAGTGCTTTCAACTTTCTTTTTTATCTGAATAGTATGCGGAAAACACTTGAGGTTTGCCACAGACTTGTCCCACCGCGTAGAACGCAACTGAATGCTTCTTCAAGTACCTCCCTACTTGTAAAACCATTGAAAACTGATTTTAATCAGGAAATGATGGAATATTTAAGTACATATTTATAGCTAGTGTATTCACACAGGATTAGCATTACCTGAGGTAATTTTTCCGGACCTTTTACAGAAGTAAAAGTTGACGTAATCTTTACTGATATTGGCCTCAATGATTACGAAGATGGTGCATTCGGACAGGACTAAAATCACCGAGAAGCTCTGGTAATAATTACTTTACTTTTCAGCCAAAGCATTCTAGTTATTGTTACTAAAATAAAACAAATGTGGTATTTACCATCGGAGTGTCTATTTATACTTGGTGCAAATGCATTGTTCGCAGAGGCTATTTACACTAACTTCACCCACTAATGTCTGGATGTCCCAAACAAAAGGGAGTAAGGCATGTTGCAGATACTTTTGACACGACAGACCCAAGTTCGAATCTGCCTTTTGGTGAAGTCGTTCTTCTCCCATTGCATATTCCCACCTCAGCCCCTAGTATCAAAGGTGACTCTGAAATGGTTTTGATTCAGTGTAAATGAACGTGAACTTGTATCGCCCAAAACTACGTAATTGTCATGACAACCAAAGGCACGCCTATCAGTGTCAGCTCCGGCAGCGTGAGAATCGAAAAGCGGGAGACAAAACATTATGAAATAGTACCTTATGTTTTAGGCAAATTAAAAAAAATGTACCAAAAAAGTAAAAGAGTCCTGTGCTCACATCATGAAACATGTGTTGTAATCTTCCTTTGAAGAAACTGACAGATCAACACGCTGCTACATTTAGGTACGGTACGGATACGGTAAATGCTTAACCCAAGCGGCGTCACTGTGATTGTGCATTGCTAAATTATATTATATTCCAAAAATCTTCTCCTTAAGAACTATATTTCACAACGGTCTGTTGACATCTGCTGCCCTGCCTGAAACGCTAATGTTTTTCATTTGTTGTGCCTGCTCCAAAGTTACTGTCTGGCTCATTGAAAAAAACTTTCAACCACAATTAATCCTGTGGGGATCTACCCGGTGCAATAATTTATATTCATTAATATTCATTTCTTTGTCGCATTTGTTCCAGCTGGCACAATTATTAAAATAACTATACAGTCAGTTCTATATCAGTACCGCAATAGAATAGAATAGTAATGTCAAAGCACTTTCTTTTCTTTTTTTAATTCCTGTGTAAATGCATGAATGCCGCATTTTTGTGATTTTATGCCGCTTCAGACTTGGTTTCTGGGGTGCCTTTGCTGTGTAAAGATGCCTTTAAAGTGCCTAACTGTTAGTGTTTACCGGGTAGGGGTAGGTGTAGGGTGTTATTGTGCCAATAAGGAGGCATTTATTTAATTTACACTCAATATGTTATTTTTGCATACTGTTTAATAATGCACTGAAATACTGAGGTGAAAATAGTATCTAACTAGTGTTTACACTTTTATTGCATACTGCTATTTTTTGCTGTGTAAATAGCATCTATCAATAAGAAAATATATTTTAACTTTAACTAAATCGCATCTTAATCATCTATCTGCTGCCATTTGCCACTGCCGCCATTAAAAAAACAAAAATATATTAAATATTTTATCAAATAAAATAAACAAAAAAAAAAAGATTTTGAAAACTTTTAAGCACTGTGGCTGTTTAGACAAATATACATTTTACAAACTATGGTTACTTAGCATGATGCATTTTTTGTAAAGAACATCCTGAAAAGTACAAATTTCTCATTCTAAGATGACTCACTGTCGTTCAGATCTTTTTGCTGGCTTTGTGCTTTCGACTCATGATTAATGGATAAGATCCCTGTCTAGAGTCCACCTTTTCTTCATCTGAAGAGCATCACGGTGGCACTTGAGCTTGTGGAATGAAATTTAATAAGGGTGGAGCCTCAGGGGTGCAGAGCTATCTGTTAACCCCGTGCACCCAACAGAGAGTAGCCATCCTCGCTTTCATAACACACAGAAAACTCAAATGAGCTGCCCTGAATGAACTGAGGTGTGCTTGTTCTAGTGGAGCAGACAACATCCATGATTGATTCAGAAGATGTGGCTTGCGCATTCAGAGCGAGACTCCGCTTTAAAGAACTAGATTGTCCTTTTCTACGGCCATCTTTTCAGTCAACATAATGTAGCGTTCTCACATGTCAACACCCAGATCTGATTGTCGGCCTGCATTGCGTCACTGGGGGATTCATTCACATTTAAGGGAGTTAAAAAAAAAAAAAAAGTAGAATAAAGAAGCAGGATTAAGACTCTTGAGGAACCCAAAACACAAAGAACTAAAAGTAAAGAAGAGCTTCACAAGATGGTTAGCTAGGTGGATAGATGGATGGATTTACAGATAGATAGATAGATAGAAAGATAGATGGATGTACAGTCAAACCAAAAATGATTCAGACACCAGATATAATTTTTTACTAGAGGTTGCAGGACACTATAGTTCATTTATGTAAGCGAGGATAGCAAAATAAAGTAAACTGTGACATATACCCAAAAATTCTTCATACAGTGGACTACCTGTAAAATTGACTTTGCCAAAGTGTTTTTTCTTGAATTGCTAATGCGACCTTTTACACCACAGACTGAACAAAATTAAGCATTGCTTGGTAATTGGTTGATCTAAATTGGTATTATCTAATTGTGTAATTCAATTTGACAGCTGACAGCTGATTGGTTGATTGTAATCCATTACAGTGGTGTGCACAGACCTCGCATTCCAGGTGGGGTCGGTTGGTTTGGTTTGACTATACATAGGTGGATAGATGAATATATATTTTCAGCAGTAAATAAACAGATAAAGAAGAAAATAAATGAAAGCCAACATTTTTTTAAGTCACCACTCTTTCAAAAGGATTAGTTCAAGTGAACAATTTACACTTTTGCAATATTTTCTTGGCACAGAACTGCCATCCATGGGAAATCAGGCTACTGAGAGAGTGAAAACAAGGAAGGGAAATAAAAACGACAAAGAGAAAAATCAAGAAGCCAACATTACCATATGCCAGACGCAGCCAGTGCAGCGTAGTGTGATTGGCCAGAGAAAGAGCAAGCAGACGTCTCACCTTTTCCCCGAGTGCAAGGGCCTCTGACGCGCATAAAAGGTTTTGGTTTGAAGAGGAACAAGGAAAGGAATGTAGTATGGAAGGGGGGGAAAAGAAATGCAAGGTGCAGAGAAAAGAAAGGGGGTGGCAAACAGAACAAGAGAATAATTAGAAAGAACAATCACGTTACACTTGAGAAAACACTCAGAGAAGACCGCCGATAGGTCCAAGACCTTCTTGGCGAGCACATTAGGATGCCGCACAGAATGATACACAGTCTTTTCATTTACTTAGAATTCCCAAACCACTGATAGCTGATTGTTTGAAATGGATTCAATGAATACATCTGTTCTCTGCGAGTCCCAAATAAAAGGAGACAAGAACCGCATCCCTCTGTCTCACCTCGTTCCAGTCTGTAATGTTTCATGGGCATTTACTGTAATGACGGCATCTTTTTTTGAAAGGATGCCCAACCTCAAACAGCAGCCGTCTCCACCACAGTATGTGGAACTACTGTGTAATGTACCTCGGTTTAGCACAGATTAGCTGTACTTTTCTCCAAAATAGCTGATGGAACCAGATATTTAAGATTATGGGTGATAACATGTAAATGATTGAGTCTCTTGGGAGAAAAAAACACCATCCACTAAATATTCACTAATCAGAATATTGGTAGTTCTCCAGCTTCTATCATACTCTTTCACATGAAGCTTGGCACTGTGTACTGCAAAAATGGCTTGGCCATCATTTGCAAGTTGCTTTGGATAAAAGCCTCTGTTAATATAGTAAATGTAAATGTACATGTCATGCCTTCCTCAATGTAAGGATATTAAAAGTAGGGCTGTCCCCTAATAGTCAACCAATTGTTAGTCGACCAAATTTGAATGAGTCAGCTGGTCAGAGGAAGTGATGAAGTCAAGTCTGTAAACTTATTTATACGGCTGGCGCATGTGATAATTATGTCGGACAGAGATTCCAAATGCTTGCCTATCATTCATCAACCTCAAACATGGTTTATCATTTAAAACATGTTAGTACCCTAATGTTAGACACTTTACATGGCAGTTCTCTCTAACGTAAACCAAGATAAATGTGGTAAACCAAGGTCATTTATATTTTAAAGGCTCATTAATATGGTCTAGCATTTCTCTGTAATGTCGAACAATGTTATCAATATTACATGTAATATTCTTTCTCAGAGCTGAAACTAGTCATTTCTGTAATTTAGATAGTGTATTAATAAAAGGAACTATGGGAGTTCACATGGTATTTTGAAATGCATTTATTTTACAGAATGTAAAGACAATTATTTAGGAAATTAAAAGAAGTGTTCAGTTATACATTTATTTATTTCTGGTGTAGTAGTGAAATCGGTGTTGAGAAATCATGTAGGTAAGAATTATTTTAATGTCCATTTCATTTACAAATGTTAAATAATAGAGGAATTTTTAGTTGGATTTGTTTTTTCTGTAGTAGTGAAATCAAGGTTTACAATCATCTACTCAAAAATGTACATTTAAATAATTAATTTACAAAATGTAAAGAACATAAGATTTTTCAGCTCAATATTAGTTTTTGCTGTGGAAGCGAAATCAAAATGTAACATGTAAAGATTTTCCTGTGCAAAAATGTAAAAACTATTAAATCACTTAAGCTACATACAAAAACGTACAGCTGGGTTTGCTGTTAAAAAAGTTTTTACAGCAGCATACTTTGAGCTACATTTCTCCAACTGGCCAATGAGAGACAAATGAGGACTTTGTGAGAATAGAGCTCACTTAGCAAAACACATGCCAAACTTCATGCCCCGGCACGCCCGTGTAACAAAGAGTTTACATTCCAGAATTTACAAAAGGGAGTCGACCATGTCATTTAAAGATGAGAGGGATAAAAAGAGATAATACAAAACACAGCTTTAATATTAACGTATTACTGGTAACAAACAGATCAAAGCATTGAGCTCAAATGAGTTGGTGTGTTCAACGGTAGGTCTTATATTTCAAGACGCAGTCTGCTTTCATAGTGACAAGAGCATTTAAATAAAGTCAAGCAGCCGTTGATGTTTGCCTTGCTTTATCTGAGCCATCATTTCCAATCAAGTACCATTTACAAACAAAGCTCTTGGAATGTTGCGCATCTTTGAAGAGTTTAAGAGAGCAATGGGCGTAGCCATGATATACCCTTACATCTGCTCAGACATAAATTCCAACACATAGTAAATAAATTGTAAATACAGATTATAAGAGTTTGTTTTAAAAGAAAATACTAATTTAGTTTTTCAAAATCTTAAATTTATTCAATATATATTTGAGAAATGTGCAATTTCTAAGTGAATGCATTTCAACAAACGAGCACAGATATTTAACCTCTGACTCAATGATAACATCAGTCTGTACCACAGGCCTTTGAACCCTCGTGCCTGCAGATTAAGCATTTGCATGAGCTAAAAGATTTTATTGCACACTGGTTGAAAGACAAACCTGATTGATGATGTAGACGCCATAGTCCAGTTGCTGGCGCTGTAGGATGGGGTGCAGATAATACAGCCAGTACTTCAGGTGCTCATCACGGTTCCTGAAAGGGATTATCATGGCCACCTTCTGCTGGGCGATGCAGTCTGCGGGTTTAAAACGCCCGCCGGGCTGCAACACGGGGTTATCAGACCTCACAAGGTCTAGGGTGACCGGGTCAGAGAACTCAACCCTAAGTGGACCCACTAGAAGAACCGAGACACAGATAACATGCTTTATTATGGAGACATAAATCTCATTTTCCTGAAGGACAGTTCACCCAAAAATTCTGACATTATTTACTCACCCTCATGTTGTTCCAAACCTGTTTGAGTTTCTTTCTTCTGTTGAGCACAAAATAAGATATTTTGGGAAATGTTGGTAACCAGATTACCATGGTACCATGGTAACCAGGCCATTGACCTCAATAGTAGAAGAAGAAAAAAATCTACTGTCTGGTTAGCAACATTCTTTAAAATATCTTCTTTTTTGCCCAACAGAAGAAAGAAACTCAAACAGGTTTGGAACAACATTAGGGTAAGTAAATAATGATAGATTCTTTCTTTTTTTTTGTGGTGAACTATCCCTTTAAAGCAAAGCAATATTGGGACTGGATGACTTCAACCATTACAAACCAACCAAGCACTACTTTTGTGTCTTAAAGTAAACCATGTCACCTTAGAGAACTCGTTCTTATTCATCGCACTATGCTATGGTGGTATCCGATTACATTATCATACTACTGTGGCTACAAGCAGCAGTGTCAGTGTTGTCTGACAAAAGAGAAAGACAGCCAGGACAACATAACAGTGTAACACAAAGCTTTTCTGACAAATTTTCCATTACGACACAGGGAAGTCAATGAATCAGTAGATAATGTGAAAACTACCATGTAACACTTATGCAAGAGACAAGAAATTGCTGTATTTTCAATACAAAATGTACACAGAGGGGTAAATGTTAACACCAAGAGACTCAACAGCTGTAAAAACACACTTTTGTTTTTGGAATCTAGACTGAGGGAACACAAAGAGACAGGTCACATCATTTATAACAAACACAAATTTCTCAGAAATACTAAACTGTGCTGAATATACACTGGCAAAGTGTAAACTTGCATGTGGATTCTGACTATTTTATTTAACAACCAATCTAAACCAGACAAGAGCACAGAAATAGGTGAATTTAATGAAATCTGTACAGAACATGCCTGGTGTAACCCAGCATGTATATTTTGAAAATTAAGCCTATTTCCCACTTGTAGTTGTCATAAAAACCTCTCCATACAAAAACAATTAATGGTCCTTTAAAAAGGCTTCATTTTCAAAGGTTTCCTTTTATGAGGAAACCTTTGTTTACTCAACAAACTATAAGAGACAAGACAACGAGAAAAATTAAAAGGTGGGGGGTGGGGGGGACTGGTTAACCAGCTATTTTCATTCACGCTAAACTGGTATATCAACTAGTATTACACATATTTTTAACTGGTCAATAGTTAAATGTGCATTAAAATAGTTTAAAATGCAGTGAAACTGTGTATACTAGTTAAGTTTGGGATCATTAAGATATTTTTGAATGCTTATGCTTAATGTCTTTTTTAGGATCATTTAATGAATAGATAGTTCAATAGAACAGCATTTATTTAAAATAGTAATGTTTTTTTAACATTATCAATGAATACTGTTACTTTAAATCGACTTGTTGCGTTTTTTAAAGAAATGTTTTACGTCCTTTAGAATGCTAGCTGGTGAATACGTTTTGAATGGTAATATATCATGGTTTCCACAAAAACAGCAAATCAGCCTTTTCGAATGATTTCTGAAGGATCATGTGACCCTGAAGACATGATAATGATGCTGAAAATTCAGCTTTGCTATATATTATTCAGTTGCCAGAGATCAACTCCATTTTCACAAATATAAAGTTAGGTTTGAAACAGCAACTCACCCAAGTGAGGTGGATTGTCAGGGCATGTTTCCAGCTTTTTCTCAGTTTCTGTGACATTTCTCACAGGTCTGATGTCCTCTGTGGTGACTTTCTGTTCGGCCAGTTTCCTGTGGATCTGAGGGCTTTGCTGATTTTGTACGAAGGCTTGTCTTGAATCTGAATTTCTCATATAATATATGACAGTAACAGAGATGTGAAGGAAACACAGTACCACCACCAGAGAGCAAGTCCTGTGCAAAAGACTGAAATTCACAACTGCATCCGGCATGGTAGAAATATATGTATATTTAAAAAAATACTTTAAAAAGGAAAAAAGCTATTTACAATCTAAACGAGTTACTTCCTATGTATGTCCCGCTTCCTGTGCTTTTGAGGAACATATGCTTATTTTAATACTAAATTACAAGTTAAACTCCCCTATCACGTACTGTTTTAATTATTTTTAAAAATAAAATACAATATAATATATATTTATGTATATAAACGCGCGCCTCAACCGAGTCCACCTAATGTTAAATAATTCAACAGCTTAAGTTAGCTCTGTTCTCAACTAAAAACACGGGATCCACTACATTTGGCTTATTTCCTTGAATTAAAACTAACGTTAACGTTACAACGTTATTACAAGTAAACCGATCCAAAAATCGAAACTTGAACTTTAGTCCCGATCATGGTTGACGTTTAAACGTGTAAAGTTACGTTAAGTCCGTTATAAAGTTTATAGGAGTCACTTGACGGCACGAAAACAGAAGTTGAAACTCTCTTTCAAATCCAGGAAAAGTTACGTCAGGCGATGGCACCTTCTTAAAAACCCATAACATCTCCATATTCCCAACGTTTTACATGATAAATCTCCGTGCCAGAGCAATCCGCGATAATGATATCGCACGGGAGATTTCCGGACAGATCCCCAAGCAAGCCAGTCTGTCCAGAGCACAGAGCGTAGAGCTTTAAGAAGGGTTGATACGCGCTGGGGAAGAGCTCGGCTCAGTCTGATCTGTATAGACTCTGCAGGCGGATTTGTTGTTGATTATGTATTGTAGATTAGCGAAAGAGCTAGTTGCGTCATCAAATGAAGCCAGCTACTGTGAGAAGAAATTCAGTTTCAAAATAAAAGCATTCCCTGAGGTTCAGCGGTTCAATTTACAATGCTTTGCTAATTGCATTTGATGCAAATTAATTCCCAGCACATTTATTTTACTCCTTAGACAGCCCAGTAAAACGCTTTATTTGTGAAACCAGTAGGAAACACACCAGTGAGTCAAAAATGTATTGTTTGGTCAGAAAGACCCACTAAAATTAATAAAGAAATTTAATCCAATAATATTATGTTTACTTATACACTGTAAAAAATATATATAAAAAAAATAAAAAAATAAAAATAAGGATCCAGCATTTTTACAGAAATTTCCGTTAACCATTAAAACAACCTAATGCAACTCGTAACTCAAAATACAGGTAGTAAAACATCCTTCATATTTATACAGACTTTTTGGTTTTTTACAGTGTAATTTTGTTTTGTTTATTTAAAAATATTTAAAATCTACTATTTTATAATGTGAATCAATCAGTTACTTATTCAAAATGATTTCCCACTGTCATTGTTATTTTAGTATCATTGAGATAATATTTTTATTAATATTTTCAATTAGTTTTATCTTTAAATCTTTCATGTAAATTTTAATGTATTTGTATAGTTTTGACATTTTATTAGTTTATTTTACTTGATATGACTATATAGTTTTATTTCTGTTTTAGTTTTTATTTTAGTATATCAAGTTTAGTGAATCAAGTTAGAAATGTTTTTATTTTATTTAAATTAAAATGTAATTTATTTCAAGTAACAATTTGATTATTTTTTTAGTTTTAGTTAACTAATAAACCTGCCGACTGGTCACAGATGTGACCAGCTGACCACTGCCGTACATGTAAGCCTACTGTAATCATTATATAATATGATAATTTTCATAATAGATTAGATGTAGACCTTTATATAGACATTTTACATATACAGTGCCAAATTTGAATTTGTATAAATTTACATGCTTTCTTTGATGGGCACTGGCATTTTCTTTCAGAGAGGCAAACTAACTAAACATCGCTGGTCATTTGACTATTTACACCAGCCAAGGCAAATGAATATCACAACCTTTTCAGACTCAAAAGCACACAAATATTAATGTTAAGTGCTTCTCACGTAGATGTTCAGCGCACCCTTGTGGTCAAATAGGAATATAACACCATAAATGTCAAATACAGTGGCCTGAGCACTTTTTCTCGATTACTAACGAATTAATTTGGCACAATATCCAATTCATTCAGTTCTCAAAACAAAGACACATTTCACCTGTTTTCACTCACATTCCAATGTTAATGATTTCTGCAAAACTCCACAAAAATGCCTTCATTTTACACACAGGTGTAGCATAACCATGCTCGTTCATAAAACACAAACACATAATATAATTACCTCAAGTGTCACTATGTGAACTCTTTTAGCACATGAGTAAACTTCTAGTGTTTTTTTCTTACACACTAGAAGTGGTAGGCTTATTTGAGGCTCGTATCTTGAGACCAAAGTCTGCAAACTACACTGTTTGCAATTGTAAAAAACTTTGCAAAACTCACACAGTTCTCTACATTAGACACATCATTCAAAACTAACAGCTCTTGTGTAATAAACGTGCAATAATAAATGTGCAATAAACATTTATTTCAGTAGTGCTTTATTAAATACAGATTTTTTCAAAGCATCACAATATAACATTCTCCATAAATTCTCCTGTAAAGGTGTTCTAACAAGCCAAAGTCAAGTCAGTTCAGTTCAATAACTGTAAAGTTGATCTATTGTGCATACTGTTGTATATGTATTTATGCACATACATGAACGGGTTACAAGCTACTGTACACTCCACTGCACACTGAACAAGCAAAAGACACAATAGACAATTGTTTTAAATTTTACAGAGAGAGAGAGAGAGAATGTAAGACTCATCTACATTTTACTTACACATATTATAATTACAGTACACAGTAAAAGTACTTTACAATTTTCACTATTCTACAGTAAACGTTGTACATGTGCACCCTCAAAGCACCCTTCTTTTTTCTTTTTCTTTTTTAAATGCTCTGTATTTTTGTAGAACTGAGACATGACAGAGAACGTCTTTTGTCAGAAGACTAAGAAACTTAATGCTGGGCCTACTGTAATGAAATCTGTCCGAAAGTGCAGAATTTATTTATTATTTTTATTGTACTGTACTTCACATTATACTGTATTGTGCTGCATACCAAGTTCACTTTAGTGCTTTTCATCTAGAGTAAGATCACTTTACAAGTGTTATGAGAAGTTAGTTTTCCTAAAGCTCATAGTTGTATTTTACTGTACTGTATATGCACTCTTTCACTTTGTATATTGTGACAGACATTGAGTTGCAAAATCATTCCTGAATCCCAATGTTTTTGTTACAGTGTTATGAATTGATTGTTTTGTGTGCCATCTGAGGCCAAAGTTTGATTCTGACAACAGAGAAGTTTTTGACTAAAATATTTGATTTTGACATTCATGACTGTAATGATGTTTCAGATGGTAAATAACCTTGATTTTCATCTATAAAATATAGAGATTTCCTGATTTCAGATCCTCATGATATCATGTGTTTTTCCCATGTGCTGCAAAGCAGAATGTTTTTCACAAGTTCACTGTGACTCCAACATGCATGTCCTCAAACATGCAGAGGGTCAAGGTCTAACTTTATACCCTGTTCCTTTGTAACAGACCTTGGCTGGCTCCTTCCTGACTGCTTTAAAGCTCTTTATACTTTAGTGAAAAAAAAAAAAAGTAACAGTAACAGTAAATTCTAAAATCTTACCTTAAACTGTTTTAATTTGGCTTGGCATATAAACCTTCCCTTCTCTATATCTCTGAGTCATCCATCCTTAAAAATGAAAACTTCAGGGCAGGCCTTGAAAAGATTGTCCTTTCTGAATTAATGGAAAACAAACCATTACTATACCCCTGTTGAGCATGTTTACTTAAGTGAGATTTAACATGTTAAAAGCCATAACAGAACATCATTCAGTGCCTTGGTAGATCACTTGCTTGCACAACCAACAATTACACCAGGAATGATGCAGCCACTCAAAGTTTTGATTCAATTCACTTTCATATTTTTCATATTTTGACCACATTGAGACCATTGCCTTCAAGATAGGGCTGAAGATATATCTGCATGCCTTAAAAATGCAATAAAATTAGCCCATATAGCGACTGATCCTGTCAAAAGTAGATTTAAAGGGGTCATCAACTGCATTGTTTTATAATGTTTCCTGTGATGTTTGTATGATTTTTACAAAAATATTTACAAATAAAAATGTAGAAATAAAAGGCATTTTTCCTACCCTGATTTTAACCCTCTCATTTGAAGGCTTTGTTTGAAGGGCCTGCTGTGAGACTGCAGAGTAAACGCCCACTGCTGTGATTGGCTAACATCTTTGCATATTAAATAAGTATTACATGTGGAACTCTCTCGAAAACTTTCAGCACATTTTAACTATTACAGCTCTCAAGGTTAACTATTCGTGAAAAGTGTTGATTATAGCATTATATTTAGATTGTGGCATGAAAGGTGTTCACAGACATGTTGAGCACATGCGTGCAGTGATCTCGTCATTGCAACGCAATTTCACGAATGCTTTCATCATAACTAACAGTGCAAACACAATGTAAATAAGAGATTTGTTGTTTATAATGGGACTTCAGGTGCGAGCTGGAACTCAGCCAAACTCACACCGTTTGATTGACAGTTCCAAGGATTGTAAAGGGAGCTTTCTTTGATCACTTTCTATATATAATTTATTCACAGTTTAAATAACAGATAAAATGTCATTCTACTAAGAGAAACAATGTGAAGTTGGCCATTTAGTCACTTGTTTGATTTACTGACACATAGACAAAGAACGTCTGACTGTACAAATCACTACAAATCAGAAATCACTGGTCACAGATCAGGCATTAGAATTAACACGGTTACTTACATGTTGTCGCATTACTGTCGAGTCCATATCGTAAAAGTCTGTTTGCAATGTCTGCGCCGAAATTTCTGATTTACCAAAGAATTCACAGTGAAATGTACTGAATACAAATAGATCATACTCAACTGAGACATTCACATTGTTGATAAATGAAATAACCACATTCCTATAGCATTAGGATCCTTTGGAAGGTAATGTTATTTGTAGTCCAGCCTGTATTGCTCATCTCTCCTCGTCATCTCACTAACACGCCAGTGGGTGGGGCCAAAGTTGCAATGATGAAGTAGGCGTTGATTTTCTTCTGCTTTCACCTATAGATAGGCACATTCCAAATCGTTATCTGGGCTTGGTTATAAAAGCTGTTTTTGGACTAACAAGGAAGTTTTCAGTTCTGAAACTTATAGGATATTCTAGTATGACCTATTATATGTAAAAAATGACCCCTTTAAATTTGAAATACAAATGAAATATGCATTAAGTAAAAATACAGTTGTTGCTGTAAGATGATGTCCAACTAATAGCAGTAGTTGTTGAAATTGTGAAATTGAAAAAGGGAAAAGTTGTATCCCAATGTTTCTACTCAAATTGTGTTACTCCATCAATTTTCAACTAAAATAATAATTTTAATATCATTATATACTTTGGGAGATAACTACAAACTTTTCGTTATGGGTAGACCCATTGTAACTTCGATTATTAAATATGGACTTTCAATATGGGTCCAATTTGTTCAAAGCATCACAAGGGTAAAAGTGTGGACAAAAACATGGAAAATAAACAGCACCCCCACCCATTTTTACTAGTTGTTTGCCTAGCACTTGTGTTGATCATGTGTGTTCAGGTGCCTAATATCATCCTGTAGAAGTATACTTAAAAAGTACAACTATGTTGCCTGTTTGCCACATGTGGCTTTAGAAGTTAACAAACACAAAAACAGTCGTGCCTTGTACACTGCTGAGTGCCGACCTATTACTACAGAGTTTAGACCCAATCAAAATATCGTCGCTGTATTATTTATATACCGCCACACAAAACACTACTAAATAGTAAACTTCGAGAGCGCGAGAACATGAGCGTGCCCTGTGTGAGCGAGCGCGCTGACGTCACACCTCCCCAGCGATCGCTGCGCAAGAGCGATGTGTTGGAATGCGTGAGTCTCGCGTACTTCCTCGACCGATTTGAGAGTTTGGAAATAACTTCTCCCGAAACTTGTTTCTTCAACAACATCGGCAAACAACGAGCGAACGTGTCCGGTAAGTACGTGGTCTTGGTTCCGTGTGGTTTCGTGCTCATTAGGGTGTGGTTTTGTGTTGTTTTGTGTCGCGCACGAGCCCAACTAAGTTTAAGTAAGTGGAGTGAAAATGGAGGGTTGCATTGAAAGGGAGAGTCGCTGTCCAGGGCTGATTTCAGCACGGAGAGAGATCAGATCAGGACCACGGCTAACACACTCACGCTGACCAAATAAAAAGTGAAAAAGTATGTAGAATTAATGAGAAATGAAACACAAACCCCCCGCTATTATCTTCGATCGACTATGTTGAATACAAAGTGCAACTTTGTTGGGTTGTGTGTGGTGTGTGCGTGTTGTTGTTGTACGCATGCAGTTTCCGGAAAAGTATTTTTTCCCTTCTTAATGAAGGTTTGTAACGCAACATTTGCTGTCAGATTGACTAGATTATACTACTGTTCAAGCTGGGGAAAGACACAATCCTTTCGCTTTTACAGCAATGTTAAATCACATTGTTTTGGTGTCTTTTTGGAAAATCACTAATATTTCTATGAAAGACATGTTCGACGTCTTTATTTGATTTTAGTAATGGTAAACTTTATAGTGAGAGATTTTTGGTCTGTAAAATTTGGTGTAATTTAGCTCGCTGTTCTCTGATTCAGATGGCTCGTGTTTGGAGCTGTCCAACAAGGTCAAAGTTTTTCACTTCTTATTTTGACATTTTTGATTTAACACAATCACCGAATGTTTTCACGCAGGGCTCGATTGCGCAGTTCCGCATTAAAGGTTTAGTGCTTTGCTGATTAAATGAGTTGATCTCTGTAAACTTTCATGTAAAGCTGCTTCAGTTCACTCATCGTCTATATTTTTTTCCTCCTCCGCTGGCTGAAGTTGGTGGTGCTGTTTTAAAATGGCCGAACACACATTTCTGAGCATGCAAAGCGCTCAGGCCCTCATCACACACATGCATGACTCTGTTTGCCATGGCCATATTTCTAACCTTAGAACAGATTTAATGAAGCTTTAACTGGAGAGTTTTTGTGAATTTATTTTGTTTTGTCAATACGCAAAACATATATTTTTTAAGCAGTATATTTTGTATGGAGCATTACGTGTTTTTAAACATTCTCTCTCTAAATATTATATATCAGGAACTATTCAGAAATATTATTTTACTTTTTGAAATATGGTACATAATATATGCCTAGTTTGGGGGGTTGAAATAAACGTCTAAAGTGCTTAGAATTTAAAACATTTCGTTTTTTTTTGTGGGAATGATGGTTTTGTTTACTAGTGCTGAGGAAAGTAACTATACTTCACAAAAGTTCTGGAGGGTTTTCCATAAAGCAGGTTGTGTGACATACCTGGGTATGTTTAAGAATAAGCAAATAACTTTCAGTTCCAAAAATGGAGGTAACTTTTAGGGCATGTAAGGGCATAGCAACTCCAGAGCAGGTTATGTTCCAGGGTTAGTTTGCTTAATTTGTTAATATAACTAAATTAGTTATATAGTTAATATATATATAATAATAATTATATATATATATATATATATATATATATATATATATATATATATATAGTATTAATTCTAAAGCACTATTATAACAAGGTGATGTTTAAATGTCAAATTTATGTATTATTAATTTTGTCATCTCACACATGGATCTGCATTCAATTAATTAGCATCAAACAAACAATATAATCTTTATTCTCAGTCAATAAATATACTTATTAAATGAAAAGATTGAAAATATGATTGACACTTGTCAGCCGTAATTCCCTAAAATAACCAAGAGTTAAAGCTGCATATTGCTTTAGTGGATTTCATACAAGAAAGAACAGTGCCATTCATTGGCTCTATGTAGATGTTGATTTAGGCTTTGTTTGCTTCTTTTTAAAAGTTTTTGGGAGCATGAAATCAAGCAATCTGCTTTTCATTGTGTAATCAATCAGAGAATGGCTCAGCTAAGACTCTATCTCAGAAAGGGATGACATTTGATTTAATCATTTGCCCTCATTCAACTTAAATGGAAATGCATTGTTTGTTTTGTCATAGTCAGATGACTTGCTCTCAAAAGATCACAGTTCTTAAATTCTTTCACTTCTTTCATCTCACATACACGTTATTTTATGAAATTTAAGATGATAATACAAATAGGCCTATGCAATACTGATTGTATTTTGTTGTATTGTGTTCTCTAAAATCAGTGTTTCTATTTACATTTCAGCTGGTTGAGCATGTCTGCTCAGACGGTGTATCCAGCTACTGCTGGTATCTTCATGCCCGTAGGAATCCCAATACCAGAGGTGGGCCATGACCTTCCCGAGCTGCCTCGGAATGATGTGGCCGCCCCTCAGCTAGTGATGCTTGCTAACGTGGTGGTATCATCAGAGATGGCTTCCTCAGAGTACATTGCAGAAGAGAAACAAATGGTTGAACTCAAGACTGTTGGCTGCAACAACTACTCTGACAGTGAGGAAGAGGGTGTTATCAGATACAGCCTTGACAATTCAGAGATGTCTGAGGTCACATACGCTGAACAGGCCACTCGGGTTGAGGCAGATGTTACCGAAAGAGCGCTTGAGCAAGTTGAAATAGAGCGAGCAGAAGACCTCTCAAACCTGTCCGAAAAGACCCCATCTGAGTCCTCGCCAGTGGAAAAACGTAAGCGTACACCTGTCGTCATCTTCGAATCCAACAAAAAGAAGAAGAAGCCATTCTTTTGTAAACCCTGCCAGTACCAGGCCGAGAACGAGGAGGACTTCATTCACCATATCCGCATTCACAGCGCCAAGAAAATGACGGTGGTAAATGGTGCGGCTGACTCTGATGACGATCTGGCCAGTGAGTTAGGTCAATCTCAGACACCGAACCCAGAGAATAGTGAAAGTTTGAGTAACTCTAAAGGTGTGATCCGCTGTGAACGCTGTGGATACAACACCAACCGTTATGACCACTACATGGCTCACCTTAAACATCATACTAAGGAGGGTGAAGATCAGAGAGTTTTCAAGTGCACCATTTGTGCCTATACCACCATCAGTCAGTATCACTGGAAAAAACATCTGAGGAACCACTTTCCCAGCAAGCTTTTCACTTGCAACCAGTGCTCATATTTTTCTGACCGCAAAAACAACTACATACAACACATCCGGACCCACACTGGTATGTCTAAAATCGAAAGGATTTGAGTTCACGTTACAGTGTCTTTTTTATATTATCAGAAATATATGTGAAAAATCCAACACTTTATGTGAATTCTTCTTTTAGGTGAACGTCCGTTTCAGTGCATATACTGTGAGTACTCCAGTTCCCAAAAAACTCATCTGACTAGACACATGAGAACCCATTCAGGTGAGTCTCTTATTTGTCTTTAGAAACTTTCTTGTGCTGATCTACAGTGTACAGTATATAGTTAATTTTTGGGATTTATGATGTAGTTTGTTAAATTCCAGTCCACGTTTTTATTTAATAACTCCGAAACATACTGAGCGGCCTTGTTCCAAGTTATTTTAATAGATGTAGCCAATAACTATATTTTAATAAGAATAAAAATACATGCACAAATCTATGAATTACAAATATTAGAAATTAGCTAAAGCAGTAATTTTAGTTACAATGATGAATTATTTTTTCAAAACAATATCGTTATTACATACGTTTTTAAAAATGAGTTCGCATTCATCATCTTGGATTTTTTTATTTTATTGAACCTGTCACAGTGCATTCTCTGAAAAGTATTGTGAAACTTCATTAGGATTTAAAATTGTGGTTTCCATGTTCGGGAAAAGTCTTGGGAATTAAATCTTAAAGTAATGGAAATTGTATACATTTTGTGATTATGCTGCCTCTGTAAGAGAGCTCTCTGGGTTTTGGGACTAAGCAAATGTGCTGTTCATTAGCTATGACTCAAGGCCTGTGTTTTCATCTTGTCAATGACGTTTCTCTCTTTTGTTGCTCTCCGTGGAGCCAGATGGCTTTGGATAAAATGGTACACGGTTTGTGGTATACAGTGTGAATTAGAATGTGATTCTGTATTGTGAAGTGTTTGCCTGTCTTTTATCCGTATCCCCCGCATGAGACTTGCATCTGTGTTTCTCTCAAAATGTTGAAATAAAAGATTGATTGTTCTGTCTTGACCTTCTCCTTATGGTCTGTCCACAATAGGTGAGAGGCCTTTCAAATGTGACAACTGCAGCTACCTGGCAGCCAACCAGCACGAGGTGACTCGCCATGCCAGACAGGTCCACAATGGACCCAAGCCTCTAAGCTGCCCTTACTGCCAATACAAAACAGCCGACCGCAGCAACTTTAAAAAGCATGTTGAGCTCCATGTCAACCCGCGCCAGTTTCTTTGCCCAGTCTGCAAGTATGCTGCATCCAAGAAGTGCAACTTACAGTATCACATCAAGTCCAGACACCCAGGATGCACTGATATCTCAATGGACGTGTCAAAGGTAAGACTGCGTGTCAAAAGGACTGATATGGACGATGATGATTCGCCAGATAAGTTTGCGACAGACCAGGCTGGAGCTAAGCGTAGTGAGGAAAAGCAGTTGGGAGAATTGGATGAGGTTGAATCAGGCCCAATCAACCTCTCCATTAAAAAAAACAGTAAATCCACCTCTGCTGTGGAGACTGAGCTGACTGACAAGACCTCAAAGAAAAATCCAGATTTCATTGTGAAAGAAAAATCTGGAAAGCAAAGCCAGCAACCCAGCGAGAAAACTGCAGAGAAAAAGGCCATGGCGAAAAATGAGGGCAAAGAGAAAAACAGTAAGAAGGTTAAAGGAAAGACTTTAATGAAAGTTGCGGGCATTGCCGCGACGCAAACAGAGGGATGCAACAACAAACAAGTTAATAAAAAGGAGATGAAGAAGGTAAAGAAATCCACAAAATCTGTGGAGAAAGTAATGAAAGGTCGTCCTAAGAAAGAGAAGCCGTTAAAGGAGACCGCCAATGAAGTTATTGCAAAACGTCAACCCATTGCTGAAGAGCAAAGATTGTATTTGGACAAAGAAAGAGTGGAGAAAGACCTTGTAGATAAACAGCAGCAGCACAAAGATGAGGAAGAAAGAGAGCGGCTAGAAAAGGAAAACCGATTGCTGAATGATAAAGTGAAGGAGACCGAAGAGAGAGAATTGACAAAGGATTGCAGGAAATCACCAACCAAGAAACCATACAAGAGGCAGACAAAATTGTCCAAGGTCAACAGTGATGCCCAGAGTACAGAGGCAATGCAAGAAGTCAGGACTAAACCAGTCAAGAGAAAAGCAGAGAACAGGAATGTACTAGCGACTGATTCTTCAGAACCAGCCTGTCCTTCAAAAAGGGTCAAGCGCACAAAGAAAGATAAAGCCAAGCAATCAACAAGTTCTGCTGCTCCAGAAAGAAATCGCACCATTCCTGAGGTTCTACAGGCCATGAAAAGCAAAACCAAGAATGCGGAGGCAAGTAAAAACAAACCTGAGAGTTGTGTCATTGAACCCAAGAAGACCAATAAAATCCCAGAGAAGATAAGCTCTCCAGAAGCTGAAAAACGGCTCACTACAGAAACACTGAAGGTACTTACCCAACCAGACAAGCAAACACCAACTGTGGTGACCAATCAAGAAGATATAAATCACAAGGAGGCTGCTGCTGTTTTGGAGGAGCCCACAATCTCATGCCAACCCCACTCAGAACAGCCTAAAGAAACCGAGAACAAGATCTCACATGAACCAAAAGAAATTCCAGAAGTAGACAGTGGAAGTGAGATGCCATCACCTACTGACAGCGAGAGCTCTCCAGGTTTCAGCCAACAGCAGCCTGTTTTCAGCCCATCTCTTGAACTTCCTGGTCCGTCTGGTCACAAATCCACTGATGCAGAGGATGACGAGGGTATCCACAGTAATGATGGGGGAAGTGACATCAGCGATAGTGCCTCTGAAGGAAGCTACGACTCTGGTCTTAACGGACTGGCTGCTGCCACTGAGGGTGGAGAGAAACTTCCAGAGACTCCAACAGAAGAGCTCCCATCTCCAACCAAACTGCTCAGTCACACATGTATCTTCTGTGACCGTACGTTTACTTTAGAGATGGAATATCGCCGCCACTTGAACCGCCATTTAGTAAATGTGTATTACTTGGAGGGGGCGGCTCAGGGTGACAAGTGAGGAGTATCTTTCCTTGTGTCCAAGGCAGGTAATGGGGTTCTCAGAGACTTCTGAACTGAACAAAGCTTGTTGAAGTTGTAAAAAAAAGTAGGTTCTTGTTTGTTCGTTGGCTCTACGGCTCATAAGTCGTACAAATAGATTTCTTACCACAGTATTCCTTCAATTCGAGAGTGAAATCCATTGTGAACTTGTGGTAGGATCCTTTTGTCCATTGAATTCCAGACAAACTGAATCTTTGCTTAGTCATGTGCTCCATGATGAAATTATCATCTTTCCCTGCGTTTTTTGTCACACTACTCGGACAACAAAAAGGAGGGCTGCTCTGAAAGCAAGTAAATTTTTTTCTCTCCATCCTTGCAGAGGGCTCAGATTAGCCAGACCCAGGTGGTCCAGCACTGAATAGCCCTGAAGATAATGGGGCTTTCAGGGTCTTTGTGCTGTTCCACTCCACTGAAGCGCCTCCATCTCTGGTTAGCAAGAGACGGCGTGTGTGTTTAAAGCTGGCTAATGTCATTGTATTCAACGGTTTCTTTTGTTCCCTTTTACAGTTCAGAGAGCACTTGACAACTAACCATAATCTTACCTTTGAGGCTCTGTTTCAAATAAGATGAACATTTAATTTAAACACAAAAACATTTCTGTACACTTCCTAGAGGTCTTTCTTTGATTAGGCTGCTCTGCCTTTTTAAGGAGAGTAGTGTGTAGTTTGTATTGTTTGAAGAGTAGTAGGTTATTTTCTTTTTGAATGTAAATTTGCTTTCAAATATTTCTACACTTGTCAACTGCATGAGGCTAAATTTCTCCTCTGTTTGTAGATCATTCTTTTTCTATCAATATTTCAATTTCTTCCTCAGTCCAAAGATTTTGTTGGTTTTGTCTGTATATAAACTGTACATATTTCTGTTCTTTACATGCTCTTAAGTGCCTCAGACAATCAATGTGAGCATTTTAATTCATTTCTTATTTACCATCAGATCAATGAATTACTGTATCTTAGCCGTGCAACATTCCCTTCAATTTTTCAAATTGATTATCTGCATCGAAATTGTTTATCCAAAGTTTATCTAATCACATGACTTTTGACTGATTTTTTTTCTTTTCGTATGAGTGTGAATGTGCCACAAACCTTTAAATTTGCCATGTTCTGTCTAAAAAGGAAGAAATACTGCAAGAGAAAAGTTATAGAAATAATTGCTCTAGTGCATTAAGTGCAATATTGGATTTTTGGATATATTACCAAAGCAAGATGTAGTTGGTAGTTTTATGGACAAAATCACAGGCCTCATACGGAGGTGTGGTGCTCCTTGAAAACTATCCACAGGTACCCTGAAAAACTCTTGGACGGTTGGATACTTTATCACTGTAAATTTGTCTTTTATAACATTTTTTTTATTTTATTATTATTTAAGCACTGCTTTCTTTTTTTAGAATAGCATGATGCCAATTCACATCTCAGATTGTTGTCATTTACACATCTTTGTAATCAAGTGTGTAACTGTCTTTCATTTCTTAGTAAGCAGTCAAATTATAACAGCTGAAATATTATATAATGTCCCCTTGATTTGGCTTTTTATGAATTATCTGAAAAACTGATTACTATGTGACCTGTATGTTTAGCAGATGTTTCAATAAAATAAAAATAAAACTTGTGCCACAGTGTTCTCCGATTCCTGTTTTTTTAGTTAATTTTTTTATTTGAAGGACATATTAAATGGCATATGTACATTTCATTATCAGGTAAATTCATAAACATTTAGACATTTTCGTATAAAAATAATACATTAATTGAAACTATTTGTAGCATACAAGCAGTATTGTTACATCAAATAGCACTTAAATACGTTGTTCATCATTTTTTCCTTCTCACGTTGAGTCTCTCAGCTGCTTTCACAGACAGACCGATGTCCACCAGCGCCTGTGGCTTTCTAGTCTTGTAGGCGGGAGACTTGTTGATTCGCTGTCCTTTCAGATTCACGATGTGGGGCAGCAAAGGCGGGGTGCGCAAACAAAGTCCTGCTGCTTCAGGGGCGTGAGTCCTCAAAAACAGCTGATCTCCTTCAGCTGCTGTCACAGCAACCCAGCCTGAGAAACGAGAAAAAAGATATAAATTGAAGTTTCTTCAAATATATTTAAAATATTTTAATGGGGCCTGACTGGCCAGATATTTAAAGGAACACTCCACCGTTTTTAGAAATAGGGCTTGATCAACTTCTTTCCTACATTTAGATATGTGGGCAAAGGCATTTTTGTCTGCATGCATTGTATTAGTTTGGCAGGGTTGCCGCTAGCTTATCGTAGCATAATGAATGGAATCCTATGTTGCCAACTAGCATGTCCCGAGTAAAGGTGATAAAAAAATTAATTACTTCTTGTGGCCTGCGTATTCACAACGAGTACAAATAGCGATGCAGATTAAGACTGGGCGATTTCCTAGGCAGATTTTAATTTGGGACTATATTATGGGGAAGCACAGGCGAAGCACTGCTACTTGGGCACAGAGATATCACGTAACACATGGAATCCCACAACTTACATTTCATGTGTTGTGTGATATCTCTCCCAAGTCAATATCTGCCTGGGAAATCGCCTAGTCTTAATCTGCATAATCTTAATTATAGTCTTAATCTACTCGTTGTGAATACGCAGGCCACAAGAAGTAATTAGCTGGGTTTTTTTTTTTTTTAATCACTTTTACTCGGGACATGCTAGCTGGCAACATAGGATTCCATTCATTATGCTAAGCTAACAATGCATGCACTGAGACAAAAAATATTTTGAAGATTCTCAAGATTTATTCAAAACACTGCTTAATCTGCTTGAAAATCATTCCAGAAAATGACCTGCTGATGAGATCTTGATGTCAGTAATTGCAGTATTGCATCCCTGCCCCTTGAGTTCGAAGTCTTGAGCAATAAGTGGTGGAAAAGTTTTCATGCGATCCTCACCACCAGATGGGACCTTATCACAAAATAATTTAGTATCATGTAGAATTAATTTTACTGATAACAAAGCACACACACGTACATATACATTATATACATACTGCAAGAAGGACATTCCCAGCATGTTTCTGGTAGATTGCGTCAGCCTTGTCCAAATTGGTGATGTGAATCGAGATGCGAGATGACGCTACAACTGTTAACCAGCATGAGCTTTTCCCCTTGAGAAAGTAACAGAACATTGAAACTACCTTGATGCGGAGCAGATGCAGCAAAACATTCAGTATTCCTAAATCAAATAGTCTCTTACCTCCAAATAATCAATGCGTGCCAAAGCCCCTAAAAACAATACCATACCAGGGTTCATTAAATATGTTCTCGGTGTAATGGCATGTGTAGGAACCACCAGCTTGACTTCCTGCTCATTCAACAGGCTGAGGACCTGGAAAGTTGCATTTTCATTAAGAACCTTTGTGGCACATGATTCATAATGATAGATGTTTTGAAATATGAGTGCATAGAAATTATTGCAATTAAGAACAATTATATCACATTATGTGAGTACAGTTTGAATGGGGAGACTCACGTCATGTTCTTTCATGATGCCTGGGGTGTCATAGAACCAGTGTGCATCTTTGATTTCATTGTAGGTGAGCTCTCTGTCTGTGGAGGAGTCTAATGACTGAGTAGGTTTAACATCTTCCTCCATGTCTTCTCCAAAGCTCAGACTGTCAGGATCAAATTCCACAAGGGCTTTCTTAAGTGACTGATTTGGTCGGAATGTCCTCCCAATATGACCTTAAAAAATAATAAATAAAATGAAGAAAGTTGCCTCTAATATAAAATCCAATGTTATATAATAATACAATCATATATATGTTATAGAAGTGCTGTCAAATCGATTAATCTCATCTAACATAAAAGTTTGTTTACAAAATATATACAGTCAGTGTACACACACACACACACACACACACACACACACACACACACACACACACACACACACACACACACACACACACACACACACACACACACACACACACACACACACACACACACACACACACACACACACACACACACACACACACACACTGCATCCAGAAAGTATTCACAGCGCTTCACTTTTCCACATTTTTTTATGTTACAGCCTTATTCTAAAATGTGTTAAATTCATTATTTTTTCCTCACTTCTACAAAAAATATCCCATAATGACAACGTGAAAAAAGTTTATAAAAAAAAAAAAATTTCATCACATGTGCATAAGCATTCACAGCCTTTGCTCCATACTTTGTTGAAGCACCTTTGGCACCAATTACAGCCTCAAGTCTTTTTGAGTATGATGCTACAAGCTTGGCACGCCTATTTTTGGGCAGTTTCTCCCATTCTTCTTTGCAGGACCGCTCAAGCTCCATCAGGTTTGATGGGGAGCGACGGTGCACAGTCATTTTCAGATCTCTTCAGAGATGTTCAATCAGATTCAATCTGGGCTCTGGCTGGACCACTCAATGACAAACACAGAGTTGTCCCGTAGCCACTCCTTTGTTATCTTGACTGTAAGCTTAAGGTTGTTGTCCTGTTGGAAGATGAACCTTCACCCCAGTCTGAGGTCTAGAGCACGCTGGAGCAGGTTTCCATCAAGGATGTCTCTGTACATTGCTGCATTTATCTTTCCCTCAATCCTGACTAGTCCCCAATTCCTGCAGCTGAAAAACATCCCCACAGCATGATGCTGCCACTACCATGCTTCACTGTAGGGAATGGAATTGGCCAGGTGATGAGCGGTGCCTGGTTTCCTCCAGACATGATGCTTGCCATTCAGACCAAAGAGTTCAATCTTTGTTTCATCAGAGAATTTGTTTCTCATGATCTGAGAGATCTTCAGGTGCCTTTTGGCATGTGCCATCTGGCAAGTCAGAGTGACCATCCGGTTCTTTGTCACCTCCCTGACTAAGGCCCTTTTTCCCTGATTGCTCAGTTTGGCCGGGCGGCCAGCTCTAGGAATAGTCCTGGTGGTTCCAAACTTCCATTTACAGATGATGGAAGCCACTATGCTCATTGGGACCTTCAATGCTGCAGAGATTTTTCTGTACCCATCCCCAGATCTGTGCCTTGATACAATCCTGCCTCAGACCTTATATAGACAGGTGTGTGCCTTTCCAAATTATGTCCAATCAACTAAATTTACCACAGGTGGACTCCAATCAAGTTGTAGAAACATCTCAAGGAAGATCAGTGGAAGATGCACCTGAGCTCAATTCTGAGTTTCATGGTAAAGTCTGTGAATACTTATGTGGATGTGATTTTTTATAATATTTGTAATACATTTGCAAAGATTTCAAACAAACTTCTTTCACGTTGTCATTATTGATGCACTGTACATTATGTAAACATAAACTTTTATGTTAGATGTGATTAAATCTAAAATTAAATCGCAAATTCATCTATGTGACAGCACTCGATAACAGCATTTAATCACATCTAACATAAAAGTTTACACATCTCACATGTGTATTATACATGCACAGTTAAATTTCCAATATCAGCCAATAGAGATAAATGAAAAGTCTCTAATTTATGCCGATAACCGTATATGGAACAGATATTGTGGATCCCTAAAAAAAAAAAACTTGCAAACTCACCGACCAAGTATCCCTGCTTGCTGAATTGTTTGATTCTCTTCAGCTCTTGAGGATTCATGTCGTCTTCAGTCAAAAGAGACGCCTGTTTAAGTCTCTCCGCCCGCCTGAACATCCGGTAGGGGGTCGGGTTGATAATGGGAAACTTCAGTAGGTTTAATGTTGTTCCTAGAAATACAGAGGACAGAGTGGTATGTTTTTAACAGTTTAAATAACTTGGACAGAAATAACATACATTAAACAACTTAATCCTTCAGAAATGCACAACGCATTTCTAAACAAGGTCATAAAAGGGTCAAGCACACTACTTAAAAAGTTTTTTGTTATCATTTTTATATACTTGTGAAACAGGGTTGCAAACATTGCATTAATCAACATATTACATATAATTTATAAGCCAATATTCAGTAAACCAATTAACTTGAATGCAATATCTCACCAGGCCATGGAGATATAGTAGCTTTGTGGATCACATCTGAGGCTCTGGATTTGCAATAATCAGATTCCAGTAGAGTATTAAACAGCGTGGATTTGCCAGCATTGGCCGTGCCGACCAAATACACATCTCCCTTGTACTTCCATGTTGACTGCAGACTTGATATAAGGTTTTCTATACCATACCCTGTTTTGGCACTGATGAGGTGGATGTCCTTGGCATCTCTGGTAGAAATGCCCTTGCTGGCACAATATGCCGCCAGCTGACGTCTGATACGTTGCAGGTAATTTTCTGCATCTCCAGGCAGCAAGTCTATTTTATTTCCTAAAATCACAATGTGATTATTCTTCCCAACAAGCTCTGGAAGGTCAGGGATGATGGAGTCGGGGAGATCCAGAAGATCCAATATCAGCAGCACCAAAGCCTTCTCTGATTTAATTCTCTTGACAATCGCTTTGTATTCCTCTTTGGACATAGTGACGTTCAAAGCCTTCTGGTGGTGATTGATTAAAAAGCATCTCTGACATATTGCCTTCTTCAGTTTGTCCTCTTCAACTAACACTTTGAATTTCTCACTTGGCAGGTAACCTGGGATTTCAGGGTCGGTGCAGTGCATGAGAGCCCCACAACCAGAGCAAGAGGAATCACTGACTGCCACATCCACATCAGGAGTGCCATAGATCTTTTGCTGCTTTTTAAACCTCTTTGATTTGGTGTGTCTGTCCAGTGGGAATCCTTCATCATGGAACTCAATCATTGAGTTTTCCTCCACTTCAGACGATGCAGAGCCTTTTAAATGCTTCAGTTGCATTTCCAGTCCTTTAAGGTGCGTGTCTTTGCCAGGCTTTTCATGCACTGGCTTTGGTTCTGCATTACTCATGAGCTCATTTAAAAGAAGATGATCTGGCAGTTTATTATCTTCATTGTCCACTGGTTCATCAAAGTCAGGGAACACAAATTGTTCTTGTTTCTCTGGCTCAACTAATGTGTATTCCTGAGGTTGATTTGATGCTGGTACTCTAGCTCCTTTTTGGCTGCTGTAACATCTCAGAATTGATCTGCACCTCTGGTTTGTGCCCAAATGGGTTGCACAGTCTTTTGATATTAAGCTGGTAACAAATGAACGTGGAAACCGCCATATCCCTTCATGTTCCGGTCTTGAAACATGTTTTAAGCACGTACGAGTGTATAGTTGGAATGTCGATGCTCTTAATAACTTGTACATTGTTATATTTTAAAATAACAGTCTCATCGCTACAATTACTAACGTTACAACCTTGAAAACAACGAACCCACGTGAAGAGAGCCGCGCGTACAATATACGTCACCGGACTTTTTTTCTTCTATTTTTTGACAAAGAACGTAAAACATTTTTTATGTAACATATTTAATTTTAATTTAACATTTAAACTATGATTTACTAAATCATAAACGTTTAAATGTTTGAATAAAATAAAAACACTTGCTTCGGAAGTGACGTACAATTGCGTAGCCGTTGTGTTGTTCGTAGTAGCGCAGCCGCCAGCCGGAGACATAAAGCGCCGTTCAGCGGGGTGCGCGGAGAACCTCCGTTTAGTTTAATCACAAATCAATTCATTCACCAGTAAATACAATGTATGATCAAGACGAAGGTATGTGTGTGAAATATAATTGCAGTCTGTGTCTATTTATAGTTTTATTACAGTGAAATGTGTTGTTAATTACTATAGTTTCAAGCGTTAACACAAAGTTATTAGCTAACAGGCTACGGTTAGCTTTGTCGCAATTGGCAGGTTAAGCTAAACAAACGAACTGAATATTTTAATAATTCAAAGTTTTGTATCTAGAACAAGTATTTAATGCTTGTTTTCCATTTTAGACTAGTAGAGAGAAGGTTAAGGTAACGTAATGCATTTGTTAGTTAGCAAAATGTTGTTGTTGCACTCATTGCATTAACTCTTTGTGTAAGTAAATAACTTCAAGTTCTGTTATGATTGTAGATATCCAGTATGATGAAGATGATGATGAAATCACCCCTGATCTGTGGCAGGAGGCCTGTTGGATTGTCATCAGGTAAAAAAAATAAAATAAGTTAACTGAATTACTGTCACCATTGCTGTATCTTAAACTTCATCAACGTTGCTTTGCTTGTTTCTCTTTCTAGCTCATATTTTGATGAAAAAGGTCTGGTGCGACAGCAGCTGGACTCATTCGATGAGTTCATCCAGATGTCTGTGCAGAGGATTGTGGAGGATGCTCCACCCATTGACCTGCAGGCTGAGGCCCAGCACACATCTGGAGAGGTGGAGGAACCGGTGAGTGACTTGATTCAGTGCCTGGTATCAGATGTGTGTTTATGAGACTCTAAAGTGAGTTGTCTGATTTTTCATTTGATTTATTTTCTGCAGCCTCGGTACTTGCTGAAGTTTGAGCAGATCTACCTGTCCAAACCCACTCACTGGGAAAGAGATGGTGCTCCCTCACCTATGATGCCAAATGAAGCCAGACTCCGAAATCTCACGTGAGTGAAACCCTTCAGTGTTTGAGAGCAGTTTAACCCTTTGAAGCCTGGCATATGAAACAATAGTCAGAAAAATCAAGTGCAAAACAAAATGTGCAAAAACGTGTCCCTGCTCTTGATTTAGAATCACCGATGAACACATTTTGTTTTAATGAGAGAGAAAAAATGTGCCGTGCTGAAACAGCTAGAAGATGTCTACACCGGACGTGACAAAGCGACTGTTGCAAAGCATTTGTTCTCCATGACAGTAGGTCATAAATAGAACGAGACATCGGTTAACTATCAGGGATTTGTCTTGTCGCACCGCACCATTGTAGACACCATCACTGATTAGTGATTATAATGGGTTATATTGGTTTTTTTGTTCCGTCCGGTGTAGACATGGTGTTAGGCTATAGTAGATGTAAGGATGAAATTATCATGTTAAACAGGACCTCTGTGTTGATAAATTAAACTTGTGTACAATTTAAATTGATTTCTGGACATTGTAATGTCGTTTTTTTTCTGCAATTGTTATTGTACATAGTATTAAAACCCCCCATTCCTGTCCCACCCATTTTTCAAAACAAAGTTACGCCACTGAGTTAACTATACTATATACTATACTAAAAGCCCATTTACTTGCTACTATATGAACTATCAGTTAGAAGATAAAAAGCGTGTTGTAGATTTTGTACAACAGCAAATTTTGATCCTGTTGGTAATTAAATATGCTACAGTAGCCTTTATTAGAACTGCATGATTATGGATAAATTGAAAATCACAACTTTTTTTTTTGTTTAAAATGGAAATCTTGATTCTCCCATGATTCTGAACAGACAACTAACATTCAGTTACTTACTAGAGTAAACTATGTAAAAGAAGTATGCCTCTTACTATGCAATTTACTCGAGGTAATGACACAATGTTAACTTCTGCTTTGCAGTCTATTTAAAATAATAATAATTTGTATTTAAAAAATAAAATGTTTGATTATATGATTCAATGACTAACTCATAAATACTTCACTTGTTTCATTACTTGATGAATCAGTGTTTTTTTACTCATCTACTGTGTAATGAATTATTCAATTACAAATACATTTGTCACTTGTCACCACCTAGTGGTGTAACGATGTACAACCTTTATTTGAGGTGTCAAGTTATTTTCAAAAAGTGATTTACTCTTTTTTGATTGCTACCTTAGACATCAGTGTTTATATCCAAACAAATGTATTTGATAGTCTGAGTTATTGTAACAGAATGATACTGTGTGGTTGTTTGTGTTTGTGTTTCATACCGCTACATGACAACCGCTCTCTCTGGGTCAACGGCAGTGCAAACACAGATTTTAATATTCGCTGTGATTTTGTCAAAATGTTTTAATAGACACAGGTGAATCGTTGTCATTTAGGAATAAGATCATTGTGGGTGTTTGAATCTAGATCCACCATCTTTTAATGATTAAAGACAATTCCTGCATTCTTAAGTTGCATGTTTTAGTGTGAAGATAAAAGTCCCACAGGATTGACAAGTGCAGGCAGTGCTTTTATCACATGCTGTATCTGAATGCATGCTGTGACTTGCAGGTATTCTGCCCCTCTTTATGTGGACATCACAAAGACTATCATAAAGGATGGGGAAGAGCAACAGCAGACACAGCATCAGAAAACGTTTATCGGTAAAATTCCCATCATGCTCCGTTCCACGTACTGTCTGCTGAGCGGCCTGACAGATCGTGATCTTTGTGAGTTGAATGAGTGCCCACTGGACCCTGGAGGCTACTTCATCATCAATGGTTCAGAGAAGGTTGGTTTTGTTTAAAAAACACAGAATTACACATAATTTTGTTAGTAATTTTTTTGTTGTGTGTGTGAAAACAATTGGCCATGTAGTATATCATAATATACAGTATAATAAAACTTTTGAATTTAGTTTTAACAGTTTGATTTTGATTCAATATAATGTGTCCCGTCAATTGTACAGGTCCTGATTGCTCAAGAGAAGATGGCCACTAACACAGTGTATGTGTTTGCCAAGAAAGACTCCAAATATGCTTACACTGGTGAATGCAGGTCATGTCTGGAGAACTCCTCCAGACCTACCAGCACCATCTGGGTCAGCATGATGGCCCGTGGAGGACAGGTCAGTATCTGCTGATGTGAGCAAGTATTCTGCTTGAAGCTTGAGCAATGTTATGTAGTTTTTGGATTCATTAACTATTTGTGTTCTTAATATTTATAAGTATAAGAATATAAGAAAAAAAATTAAACTTAAGAGAAACTTTATAAGAAATATTTTCTTTATACTTGTTTTTTTTTCTTCTTCTATCCAGGGAGTAAAGAAAAGTGCCATCGGCCAGAGGATTGTTTCCACTCTGCCGTACATTCGGCAGGAAGTTCCCATCATTATTGTGTTCCGTGCTTTGGGATTTGTGTCTGATAGAGACATCCTGGAACACATCATCTATGACTTTGATGATCCTGAGATGATGGAGATGGTATGTCACCTTAAATGTACAAATTAAGCTATCTTTTTTTTATTAGTTTAGAGTTTTAATTAAGAAGTACAATTTAATTTGTGATTCAACTCGACTAATAACGGCATACTTTTTCCCTCCAGGTGAAGCCATCGTTGGACGAGGCCTTTGTGATTCAGGAACAGAATGTGGCATTGAACTTCATTGGCTCCAGAGGGGCTAAACCTGGTGTCACCAAAGAGAGAAGAATCAAATATGCTAAAGAGGTTTTGCAGAAGGAGGTGTTGCCACATGTTGGTGTATCAGATTTCTGCGAGACCAAGAAAGCATATTTTCTAGGGTAAAATAGCTTTATAATATTGTCCTGTTTGCTGAATCTTGCACCTCCCATATTATATTTTACATAGTTTAAAATTGTACATTTGTTTTTTTTTAATCAAAATCTTTATATTTCACTGTATAGTATTACAATTTAAACTCTTTAAATGGATATTATATATTATACCATATATAAATGGTAATTTTATCAATTACTCACTACTATGTTGTTCCAAAACTACAAGTTTCTTTTTACTGTTGAACACAAAAGATGGTAATTTGAAGAATGTTGGTAGCCATTGACTTTCATAGTAGGACAAAATACTATGGAAGTCCATGGCTATATATACAAACACTTATCTATTTAATTTTTTTAATATATTTTAAAAAATTGATTGCTTTCTCTTTTAGTTACATGGTTCACAGACTACTTTTGGCTGCTTTGGGCAGACGAGAGCTGGATGACAGAGATCACTATGGCAACAAGAGGCTTGACCTTGCTGGACCTTTACTTGCATTTCTTTTCAGAGGGTTAGAATAAAAAAAATTCATTAAGCATTCAATGTGCATTAATAAAATAATGCTTGTGCATGTTTCAAGATGACATCACATCCAAAGTTGTCTGTGTTTTCCCCAGAATGTTCAAGAACCTTCTGAAGGAGATTAGGATCTATGCACAGAAGTTTATTGACCGGGGGAAGGACTTTAATCTTGAGCTGGCCATTAAGACCCGCATAATTTCTGACGGACTCAAGTACTCCCTGGCTACAGGCAACTGGGGTGATGTGAAGAAAGCCCATCAGGCCAGAGCTGGAGTATCTCAGGTGATGTGCTTTTTCTTCAGTTTTTCCTTCATTTGTTCTACTATGTACAAATGCATACATTTGTAAAAGTTTACACACTATCCTTATTGACTTTATTTTAT
The DNA here is from genome assembly GCA_023029165.1 of Gobiocypris rarus. Lineage (NCBI taxonomy): Eukaryota > Metazoa > Chordata > Actinopteri > Cypriniformes > Gobionidae > Gobiocypris > Gobiocypris rarus. Next base: position 19,734,025 of record CM040932.1, read on the forward strand.
ATATAGGTGTTGAACAGGTTGACTTTCGCCTCCACTCTTTCCCACTTGCGCGCGTAAACTCGCCTATAGGACGAGATGGCAAGCTGGCCAAACCCAGGCAGCTTCATAACACACTGTGGGGTATGGTGTGCCCTGCTGAGACCCCAGAGGTAGCACTCTTTAACACTAGTATGCATGTGAATGTCAGCTCAAGTTTTCAGTGAGATGATCAAGATGGAGTTAAATTGTTTTATTGCAGGGCCATGCTGTAGGTTTGGTGAAGAATCTAGCTCTCATGGCCTACATCTCTGTGGGATCTCAGCCGTCCCCCATCCTTGAGTTCTTGGAGGAGTGGAGCATGGAGAACCTGGAGGAAATCTCTCCTGCTGCCATTGCAGAGTGAGTGTCAGCACCACACCGTTGAGACCAACATATTTCAAGCAGAACATTTTGTGATTGCACAATTTAAATATTGATTGTTTACTTTTTTTCTTTCTTTTTTTTTGTGTAAATCTTGAAATCAATTTGATAATTTTAATTTGTTTGTTCCTTTAGTGCAACTAAGATTTTTGTGAACGGTTGCTGGGTGGGTATACACAAAGACCCAGAGCAGCTGATGAACACTCTACGGAAGCTGAGGAGACAGATGGACATCATCGTGTCTGAGGTGTGTGATCACTTTTCCCATTTGTTTTTGCATCACTCCAGTTTAACATTTATTTGGCATACAGCTCTTAATTGTGATCATTTTCATGGTGGTCCAGGTGTCAATGATCAGAGATATTCGTGAGAGGGAGATCAGGATCTACACAGATGCTGGCAGGATATGCCGTCCGCTGCTTATTGTGGAAAAACAGAAACTTCTGCTGAAGAGACGACACATTGACCAGCTCAAAGAGAGAGAGTACAACAACTACAGGTACGTACATTTGTGAAGAATATCATCTCAGCCTGGTTTCCGATTCTTCCTGTTCCTCTATAAATGCATATCTGTCTCTTGTGTAGTTGGCAGGACCTGGTAGCCAGTGGTGTGGTTGAATATATTGACACACTAGAGGAGGAAACTGTAATGTTGGCCATGACTCCCGATGACCTCCAGGAGAAAGGCGTGGCTTATTGTTCCACCTACACGCATTGTGAGATCCACCCGTCCATGATTTTGGGTGTCTGTGCATCCATTATTCCCTTCCCTGATCACAACCAGGTACCGTCCCTTATAATACCCTTTTACATCATGCAGTTGTAACATTTTCGAGGATTTTAACAACCCAAAAATATTTCAGTTTGAAATTCTCTAGGTTAACTATTTTTAACTGAAGAACTTCGACAATAAAGTGTCTGAATGATACAGTCTCCTTTCTACAGTCTCCCAGAAACACGTACCAGTCTGCTATGGGTAAACAAGCCATGGGAGTTTACATCACCAACTTCCATGTGCGTATGGATACTCTGGCACATGTGCTCTACTACCCCCAGAAACCCTTAGTCACGACTCGTTCCATGGAGTACCTGCGTTTCAGAGAGCTGCCAGCAGGTAATCTATTTCTTACATTGAACAGAAGTACTACATCTGCTTCTACACCACCATTCAAAGGTTTGGAGTTAAAAAAAAAATAATTAACCATCAACTTTAACACTTCCATTAAGCAAGGACAATTTAACATTCAGTTAAATTGATCAAAAGTGACAGTAAAGGCATTTATAATGTTACAAAAGATTCCTATAATAAAGCAAATGAATGCTCTTCTTTTTCATCATAAATTAGCACCATTTCTACAAAAATATGAAGCAGCACAACTGTTTTCAACATTGATAATATTAATATCGTTGTGTCATGTGAAACTGAAGACTGCTGCTGCCATCACAGAAATTATTATATTTTATTAAAATAGAAAAGTTATTTTAAATTGTAATATTTCTAGTGCTGTCAAATCGATTAATCGCATGCAAAATAAAGTTTGTGTTTACATATGTGTGTATAATTATTATTATTATTATATATTATGTATATATATACATACTCACATGCAATATTTGTGCATAGGTACACACCTATATTATGTAAACACAAACTTTTATTTTGCATGTAATTTGACAGCACTAAATATTTTGCAATATTGCTCTTTTACTGTATGTTGGTCAAATATTTTTGCAAGCTTTGTGAACATGAGACATATTTAAAATATTAAAAAAGTTAACTACCTCAAACATTTGAACAGTAGTGTGTCAATGATTCAGATGTCATTTTACTTCAAAAAATATAATATATGCACACTTTTCTTAAAAGGTATCAATTCTATTGTGGCTATTGCATCATATACTGGATACAACCAGGAAGATTCTGTCATCATGAACCGTTCAGCTGTGGATCGTGGATTCTTCAGGTATCTGATCATATATTTTAGCTGGTCAAATCAATGTGAAACTATGCTTAATTATTTTTCACAAAGTTCGAGTTTTGATTAAACTGTGTTATCTCAGGTCTGTGTTCTACCGCTCGTACAAGGAACAGGAATCTAAGAAAGGCTTTGACCAGGAAGAGATCTTTGAGAAACCCACCCGGGAGACCTGTCAAGGTGCAATTCTAGTGATTTTAATCTTCTTTTCATCCTAGCAAGTGACAATGCAGCATGTAGCATCAAATTATTTTTCTGTCCTCTACTGCATGAAGCAATAAAATCGCAACCAGTCAGAAAATACATTATATATTTGTGGTCCAATAAGGTGTAATGCTTTTGATATTTGCTGGAAACTTTTTAATTTTATTTTTTTCCCTCTTTCTTATCATTCTATATTTTATCACATCATGCTTGGCTAGAACATGGTGTTTCAGAAACCTTCTGCAAACTATGCCATATCACTATTTCGGTTTCTTTTTTTCTCTGAAGGCATGCGACACGCCATCTATGACAAGTTGGATGATGATGGTTTGATTGCTCCCGGTGTGCGTGTGTCTGGTGAGGATGTCATCATTGGCAAAACTGTAACGCTTCCTGAGAATGACGATGAGCTGGATAGCACCAACCGTCGCTACACTAAGAGAGACTGCAGCACGTTCCTGCGCACCAGCGAAACCGGAATCGTTGACCAAGTCATGGTCACGCTAAACCAGGAGGGATACAAGTTCTGCAAAATTAGAGTATGTACTAATTTGAATATGATGTTATGCATGTTTTGAGGAATATTTCCCTCAAACATGATCATTATTTACCCTCAATATGTTCCAAAACCCAAATGCTGTTTTTTTTTGTTTTGTTTTTTTGTTTTTTTCAAAAACCAGCATAATTTGTTTATTAATAAATCCTGTTTGAAATTGAAAAGTTGTACATTGACTTGTGCAGGTCCGATCAGTTCGTATACCACAAATCGGAGACAAGTTTGCCAGTCGTCACGGTCAGAAGGGTACCTGTGGTATCCAGTACAGACAAGAGGTGAGTGTACACTACCATTCAAAAGTTTGGGGTCGTTTAAACATTTTTTTTTAATTCTCACAAGTCTGCATTTATTTGATGAAAAATACAGTAAAAAGTGTACTATTGTAAAATATCATTGCAATTTAAATGAACTGTTTTCTAATTTAATATATTTCAAAATGTAATTTATTCCTGTGATGGCGCAGCTGAATTTTCAGAATCATTTCCTGCAGTCTTCAGTGTCACATGATCCTTCAGAAATCAGTCTAAATGCTGATTTAATGCTAATTAAACTTTTTTTTATTAATGCTGAAAACAGTTGTGCTGCTTAATATTTTTTGTGGAAGTTACTTTGATGAATTGAATGTTCAAACAAGCAGCATTTTTTTAAATGGAAATCTTTTGTAGCCATTATATAAATGTTTGTCTCTTTTATTCAATTTAATACATCCTTGCTGAATTAAAGTATTAAAAAAATCATTCTCACTCAAAACTTGTGTAAATGGAGATGTAATGTTGTAGTGCTCATTTTTAATGTTACTGTCTGACTGTGTATGCTAGCTTTGTTTAGTTTAGCCTGCAGTTGAAGGTCTATACACAGGATGTGGCTCTTATACAGCTCCTGATAGCAGAGAGACTCCACAGCTTAAGGCATTATAAACAGTCACTGTGAAACCCAAACGCAGATGCAGTGTGTGTCTGATTTGAACTGTGAATGTCTTCACGTCTTTAGGACATGCCATTCACATGTGAAGGAATCACCCCAGATATCATCATCAACCCTCACGCCATCCCGTCCAGAATGACAGTCGGCCATTTGATCGAGTGTCTGCAAGGGAAGGTACTTTGGTTTTCTGCTCGTAATCCTACGTATCGTGCTCATCTTTCCAACTCATTGTTTACATTAGTGGCAGATGTTTATTCAGGGAACATGTGTTTTGACAAGTGCCCTACAAAGATTCTCCAGCTGAAGCAGGTTTTTATGCCTCTTTACGCACATGGACTTTTTGGTAACCCTTTACAATAAATTCCCATTACTTAATGCATTAAATAATGAGCAATGCATTTGTTACAGTATTAATCTTTGTTAATTTTAAAAATACAAATGGTCATTTGTTAATTCAGGTCCTTTTAAATATTAACCGATAACTTTGATTTAAAAAATGTTGATATTAACATTATCCAATGCTTTTTTGATTAGTTCAATTCTTAGACTGATTTGAACCAATCACTCATGAGTTTGAGGCTTGATTTGAGAGTATTTGTGAGTGATGATGACTAATAAGAGCCAATTGTTTGGGAATCAAACTATACTAGTCATGTTTCTATTGATGGTTGAATTGCATGCAACAAAAAAAAGAATGTGTTAACGAAACCATCATTCTGTTCCATTACACTGAATAAGAACCAATTCTTGATGCACAACCCTAGTCATTTGTGTGTTAAATATGCAGCAGTTCTGAACACTTTCTTTTTCCATTCAGGTGTCTGCTAATAAAGGGGAGATTGGGGATGCCACGCCATTCAACGATGCTGTGAATGTACAAAAGGTCTCCAACCTGCTGTCAGAATATGGTTACCATCTGAGAGGCAATGAGGTGAAGAGCTCCTACCTGTTATTAAAGGGATAGTCCATCCAAAAAATGACATTCGGTCATCATTTACTCAGTCATGTAGTTTCAAACCTGTATGACTTCTGTGTGTGGACAAAAATATCAATGGAAACTGAAACTGTTTGGTTACCAACATTCTTCAAAATATTGATGTTCCTCTGAAGAAAAAGTCATACAGGTCTACAGTGACGTGAGGTTGTGTAAATCATTTTTCATTTTTATTTGGACTATTCCTTTAAGAATGCACTAAATATGTTGAAACATGGTCCTCATGGTAGTATTTACTATTGCAGGTTTTGTATAATGGCTTCACTGGCCGTAAGCTCACCTCACAGATTTTCATCGGACCCACATACTACCAGCGTCTAAAGCATATGGTGGATGATAAAATCCACTCCAGAGCACGTGGTCCGGTCCAGATCCTCAACAGACAACCCATGGAGGGTAGATCACGGTGAGAAGGCAGCACTATAATACTTGCAATTTCTTATGCGTAAATCAGATCTTAACGCTGTCGTCTTTCCTCCAGTGATGGTGGGCTACGTTTTGGAGAGATGGAACGTGATTGTCAGATCGCTCACGGTGCCGCTCAGTTCCTGAAAGAGAGGCTTTTCGAGGCCTCTGACCCATACCAGGTCCACGTCTGCAACCTGTGCGGCCTCATGGCCATCGCAAACACCCGCACACACACCTATGAGTGCAGGGGCTGCCGCAACAAGACACAGGTGAGCAGGTGCTGATATCAGGTCTGACTGGGTCAGGTGGATATTAAAGTCAGCATGAAATGAAATCTCACACAACAGTTTTCTAAATACAGTGCATCCGGAGAGTATTCACAGTGCTTCACTTTTTCCACATTTTGTTATGTTACAGCCTTATTCCAAAATGGATTAAATTATGAATCCTCAAAATATTTTCCTCAAAATTCTACAAACAATACCCCATGATGACAACGTGGAAGTTTGTTTGAAATCTTTGCTTTTTTAAGTTTATTTAAAAAAACAACAACAATGAGAAAACGCATGTACATAAGTATTCACAGCCTTTGCAATGTCACACAAAATTGGGCTCAGGTGCATCCGGTTATCAAAATGTCAGCTCTCTTTCAAGACTTCTCTATAGTTAAGTATACTGGACTTTAGTCCACTTAAACCCTGCCCCTATTTCACAATCTACTACAAGCTTGCATTCAGATCTGCCTCAATCCGATCAACAACCCATGAATAGAACCAAGATCCCGCCCTACAATTAAATTTTTGATAATCTTTTTCACTCTGTTCATCACTATACACTATACAGATACGTCTTCTCTACTATTTCACAGGCGAAGCACTGCTACTTGTGTGCAGAGATATCAAGCAACACATGAAATCCCCAAACATCCTTCAACATACCTCTGCACACAAGTAGCAGTGCTTCGCCTGCGAGCTTCCCCCATAATATATGATCACTTTTACTCTGTACATGCTAGCTGGCGACATAGGATCCCATTCATTATGCTAAGCTAAGCTAGCAGCGACCCTGCCAAACTAAAACAATGCATACTCTGAGACAAAAAGGCATTTGCCCACATATCTAAATGTAGGAAACAAGTTGAATAAGCCCTATTTCTAAAAACGGTGGAGTGTTCCTTTAAAGGCTCAGGGATGGTTGTTAGTTCAATACCCATAAGTAGCAAGCCTTGAACTTTTGGATAGTTCACCCAAAAATGGAAATTAAAACCTGTATGAATTTCTTGCTTCTACTCAACACAAAAGAAAATATTTTAAAGAATGTCAGTGGCCCATTGACTTCCATTGTATTTTTCTCTTTCTCCATGCTATGGAAGGCAATGGGGATATTTTTCAAAATATCTTGTGTTCAGCAGCAGAAATAAATTCACACAGGTTTGAACAACTTGTCTTGAGGCCGAGTAAATGATGACAGAATTTTCTCTTATCCCAACTTTCCCTTTAAAGGGTCTAATGAGCATATTACAGAACTCGTATTCAAGATGTTAAAATGAGATCTTTCATGACCTCTTCCTCTGCCCTGTTCTTTCAGATATCTTTGGTGAGGATGCCGTATGCCTGTAAGCTCTTATTCCAGGAGCTGATGTCTATGAGCATTGCCCCACGGATGATGACCAGCTGAACTGCCACACAGATAAATTATGGAAAACAGGAAGCAGGCGCAAATCATTGGGAAAATGATTTTGAATGGATCCCAACAGCACTTCCTGCAGTAGCTGCTGGGCTTGTGTACTTTTTATGTTTTTGTTTTTCATGTGTTATAGTTCTGAAATTGACGTTTTGGCTGTTCAAACCAGAATAAAATCAAGCTTTTTTTAAAAATAAAAAAAAGTTCAGATTCAATTGCTTAGTTTTTCACACAGACACAACACAATCCATGCCTCTCAAAGTGCATCTTTATTCATTGGTGTTATACAAATATCAAAACATACAAACAAGTGCATTAGATGCTCAGACTTTTAGAGGACCACACTAAATTCTACTGCAATTTAGGACCCAATGGATTGGAAACCCAGAAACGTAATCTAAACCTCTGAACTACAGTAGTTTTTTTGTTTAGTGAACTTGTCATGTCATAAGCTGAAAAAAAATGTATCTATTTCTCCATTGGTTTGATTTCACATGACAATCCACTATATTTAGGTAATTTATCTTTTTGTTTTATTTTTTCATTTAAATGCAGAGAATATAAGTGAATTTGATTCATAAATTTAGATTAAGTAGTCCTAAAGCGTTTTGTTTTAACTGATCCTTGGAGGAACAGCATCTAAAAGTTTGTGCACAAATACAGTTGACATTCAAAATAAGTTGTTCGTTCAGCACCATAGACATCAATCAAAAACAAAATGGAAAACTAAATTACAATACTTGTATCCTCAAAAACACTTATCTTGAAAAATAACAAGAAGCAAAGCATGCATATGATAAGTGGAGATGAGATATTTGAGAGCTTCAAACGCATGAAATGTGGATGCCTGAAAGTTTGAGATATGAATTCACGTGTATGAGCGCGAGTAACGCTATCTATGAAAATCAATCTGATGGTCATCTCGGTCAGCTCTTTACAGTATCGAAGTTGTTCTGCGGGCAGACAGATTGTAGAGTGAGGTAAAGAATATGAATGGAGAAATGTTGGGGTCTGGTTTTTTTTCAGAGTGTGCCTGAACAACTTCTATAGAATGAAGTGCCCACATGTGAGTTGCTATTTGTGCTTCAGGCGGTGTGCGTGAGCAGTGATTACACTAGATGCTGTGTGCTTGTCCTCAGTGCACAGGCGTGTGATTCATCATCTCAGTCAGAGTCCACGTCCTCTTACAGCTCGCTGTCCTTCACTGCATACAAACAGAGACAAAGACCAATGGCAAAATAAGTCTTACAGTTTTTTCGTTTGCTGCAAAAAAAGGAGTATTGTGTTACATAGCCGTATTCAGAATATTCTGCCATTTGCTTCATAAGTGTGTGCTATATTTCAAGTCTTTCGTGTGAAGAACAGATTGAGATTCAAGAATTAATTAGAATTAATTCGCTTTTATTTGTACATTTCCAGGTTTCATTTTAATTTTAGTTCTGTCATGACAACTCTTTGAGCTTTTGGCTTGTGAAAGAGTACAGATTCAAAACAGGAAAATAAGAAGCATAAACAAGCACTAAAAGCATTACTTATGCATGTTGTAGTCTTTGAAAAAAAAAAAGAAAACTGCATTTTTTCCCCAACGTTTTTTGCTTTTTTATATGAAACTTTTACCCACATTCAAGTGTTGGTAAAAAAAAAAAGAATACATGAAGCTATATTGCATGTTCAGATATTAACAGCAAAATATTCTGGGGGCTAATTTTGGAAGCACTGTAGACACATAATGATTTTGTTTGTACAGCAGCTTGTAAACATCTCCATTTGAGTTCCGTGAAGAAAGAAAAAAAGTCATAGGGGTTTGGAGCAACATGAGGGCGAGTAAATGGTGATTAGCTCAATGCTTCTTTAGAAATCATTCATTCAATCTCATCTAACCTGGAATTTTAGAGTGCCTTAAAGTGACAGTTCACCCAAAAATGAAAAATGTATGCTTACCTGCTTACCCCCAGGGCATCCAAGATATAGGGGACTTTGTTTCTTCAGTAGATCACAAATTAATATTTTTAACTCCAACCTGCGGCTCATGACGATGACACATTGATGTCTTAAGACACGAAACGATTGGTTTGTATGAGAAAACGGAAAGTATTTATACATTTTTTCCCTCTAATACGCCACTATGTCCAACAGCCTTCAACGCACAATCACTTCCGGTAAGTGAGGTCAAAATACACAATATGGCATAGAGATACGTGCGAGAGATCACTTCTGGCACTTACGTAAACTACGCCAGTGCTGCGTTCCAGTCCAGCAGCAACCTCCCGTGGTCTCTCTTGAAGTCAATACGGAAATTTCTTCTACTGTAATTTATCAACTGGCCACTAGGGACAGGCTCCAGAAGGGAGCAGAATCTCACGGATCTCCATGTTAAAATGCCCAACTTTACAGCAGAAAAAACATGTTCACAGCCTGGTACAAATTGTGGTTTTGGTATATACAGCTAATTTTGCCCTTCATGACAACTGTGAGGGGGGTGATTTTTTTATATAACAAATTCGTTTAAATTGTATAAAGCCTTAAAGTTCTGCATAATTAAGGGCGTGGCCACTTTGAGTGGCAGGTGGGTAGCCATTTATCTGCCGTCTGTTAGTCATCGCGTCACCTCAGCTCCGCCCACGTCCCGCCTCTTTGCCCATTTTTTGTTATCTGGGAGTGACGCGCGATCACCCGCTGCCAAGATGGCCAAGGCCAGCTCGACCCTACTTTACGCTTCAAAACTGCTCTTCAGAATCCTATGGGTGACGCCACGGACACTACGTCCATATTTTTCTACAGTCTATGGTTCCAGTTCGTTTTTATTATGCCCTTCACTTGCTAACTTCCCTCCATCTCGTTCACTCGGATGTGCGTCATTGCTTACGTTGCATGAGTGCCCACTACCGGCGGAACCTTTGCAATGGGCTGATCTGGAACGTCCAACAAGCCCTTGATCAATATTAATTTTTTCCCTAAAAATTATATAAATACTGTTTCTTGCACAAAACAATCGTTTCGTGTCTTAAGACATCAATGTGTCGTCACGAGCCGCAGGGTTTAATATGGATTTGTATGTGCATGTTTTTTTACTCTCATAGTTCTCATACTCTCATGTGTTACCATTCACATGCATTATATATATATATTTGTGATCTACTGAAAAAACAAAGTCACCTATATCCTAGATGCCCTGGGGGTAAGCAGATAAACATGAAATTTTCATTTTTGGGTGAACTATCCCTTTAAGGGGATAATATCCCTTCAAGTGTACTTGGTTTTTGATTGACTGAAAACCAGAGCATGTTACTTAGCAAGTTGTTTTATGGACTGTTAGCATGCAACAGTAGAAACTTATCACTGTAACCATCTTGCTGACAGGGAACTGGCAGGTGATGTGTGTTAAGAAAACACTGCTTGGTGGGACATGTTCTATACTGCCATGTGCAGCACAAATAGGTCCCATACAAATGCACACACATTCTCTACTAACACAAGTGTCTTTTATGTATCCTGAAGCATGAAGTAGGTGCAAATGGACTGATTTATTGCAGATCGGTCAACTGTGGTTCAACCGCACTCACTCACCCTTCTTGGAAGGAATGTCATTGATGGAATCCACCACGTGGATGGTGCCCACAGCCGATGCTTCGCCCTTGATGTTGCTGGCGTGACACTCGTAGGAGCCATCCTCATTCTTGGTAAGAGGAGATATCTGCAACAGATGGCCATCAGCCGTAGTTTTCACCCAATCTGTTCTGAATGTTTCGATAAGTGCAAAGAACTCCAAACAAATGTAACATGAGATAAGCCTAGAGGTCTTTCAGAGCAGCACTGCCATCAAGAAATGCAATGTTTTTTATGTGTGCGGAATAAACAACATTCCTGACTTGTAGCAGAAAGCTTGTAGTAGTTATACGTGGAAAGATAAACTAAAGAGTTTATATTTAATTAAAACACACTTACTAGCACCCAGCCAGTAACCTCATGCTTTTCCGGGCCTCCGCGGGTCTGGACGGCCAGGTTTTCTTTGTCCCCTGGGAGCGGCACAGTCTTTTCTTTGCTATCAGATACCTATGAGAATCACAATTACTTTTACACTCTATGGGTTAATTCAGAACTCATTTCACTGTATAAATCGCTAAGCACATGATTTTGTGGCAAATTACAGCTTTTTAATTCTGTGGTTATGCCTGATTAAGTTTCATCAGACTGTACAAGAAGAAATGTTTCATTCATACAGATAAGCAAAGATATTTTGAGTTTTTCTCTAAACTATAACCACGTGGACCCAGAAACAATAGATCAAACTAGAAAATGATGTATTGCAGTTATATATGCTGTCTGTCATGATAAACAACAGCTATCTGAAATCTCTGAAATGTTCTTTCCTCTGCTGAACACAAAATAAGATATTTTGATGAATATTGTTAACCAAACAGTTGATGGGCCCCATTTTGACTTCCACAGTATGAAAGTTAGGGGTGTGAAGACGAAACACTTATCTCACGAGACGAGACAAGACCCGAGATTGGGTTCACGAGAACGAGACGAGACAAGATTTTTAAATATTATTTTTAAGAAATTCTCAATGATGAAATACATGACTAGAATTTTTTTTGCATGTCCATTTGAAATGTTTTAACTCATCATGTCATTTCAGTTCTACTTTCTGAGTATGAATTATCATATGCAGTAGAAGACAACAAGCACTGTAAAGGTTATGCCAAAAACTCAACTGACCGGCTTCTTTCCATTGTCTCTTCAGACCTTGGAACTGCACATGGGCTTCTTTTGACCTCCTAACTGAACTCCTTTCCACAAATTGATCATAGATGTTAAGTGCAAACAATAACCATATTCAAAGTGCAAATAGAGACCAAATTTTTCTTCAAGCATGATACAGAGCTAAAAGATAGTTACAACTAGATAGCTACAACTTTCATATTGGGAGATATTCGCCTCAGGGAGTCACTTTCAAACAGCGGTAACTTATTGAAATCCTGCGCACTAAGTTCGACTCTGTAGTCTATTGGATGAGAGTTGATGGAATTTGTAATAATAATGTTTGTATTATTAATATTAGTGTTGAAGTTATTATTATTAATAAACATAATAATAATAATTATTGTTGTTGTTCTATGATAATATCAAATTGAATTAAAAAAAAGAGAGAAATGCTCTTCCTGTCTTTCTCTTTCATGTCCACCAGACTTTGATTTTAATTGCTTAAACTTTAATCTCCTTCCTTGCTCTCAAGAGACACTAAAAGTAGTTTTGGAATGAGTCTGAATCTACAGTGCTTCATCGCCATAATAAAAATATCCCAGGGCCTTGGTCTGAAGCAAGCATGAAGTTCTGTAGCCAGGAAATAATCTAGTTTCCACCATTTATGAAGCATGACTAACCTGATCATCAGAAACCCCATAAGAAAATAAAGCCCACATGACCTAATGTTTAAATTGGGTAATGATAGATAAATGAGAGCATTTATGTTTAAATACTAATATTTCCCAGAGTTTCAGATTTCCTGAAGCTCGGAGGTGTTAATTATGAGGTTTTAGCTTTTTTTTTCTTCTGGGAAATCACCTAGTCTTTTTTTGCATCCGATCTTCCGCTGTGGCTTTCTATATTAGTGACTCTAGAGCCAGTACAAAGCAGAATCCAGACCCACAGAATTCTTTGATTCTATCTTTAAGGAGAAATCCTGTCTCCTTTTAGTTCTAGAATGGAAAAATGTGATAGCTGATGACATGCTTGATAAAGTTCTTCCTGCCCTGATCCCGTCCTTGTTTGTGGAGCTATTGTTTCTGCGCTGTTATTCATAGCGGTGGACATCCTTTGACCTAGCTGGAGCCGTACAGTACGCACAAACACGTCCTTCCCTTTTTCATATGGGACTTGGGACTATAGGATCTGATGCATGGAATAACAGCTCAGACCTTATATTATATACTACAAAAGCAATATAGATTCATTTTAAATGTATTCTCTACCTTTCTCCATGTGAGCACAGGTGTTGGTATCCCGATGGCTTCACAGCTTAGGAAGACTTGTGATCCAGTCACGTTCCAGACCTCTCCTGGAGCTGTCACTATAACCGGTCCTGCATTGGACATAAAAGACAAAAAAAAGATTTAGAGGTTGCATTCAAGTTGCATTTTATATAATCATCATGCCTTGCTAAGGTTATCAGCATGTTTGGAAGAGTAAGGAATTCTGGGACAGAGTTTGTACAATAAAGTGATGGACAGATACAGACAATGGCAACTGAAAATGATGAATTTTGAATTAATTACGATGTTGCGTCTATTAAAGTGGCATGAAGCAGAATTTGCGATAGTCTTTTCCTCCCTATTGTGACACAACAGTGATGTCTGGAGGGTTTATTTGTTGGCCCTACAAGTTCAATTAAACCATGGGCATCGGAACCAAGACCACCCACTTTTTAAGACCAATGATATTGGACCCACTCACTTTTATCGTCTCTAATTCATCAGCACATTTACCTACCCTAACTGATAAACACTTATTATCAAACACGTTAGATGCTTTGTTTTTAATTTTCACATTTTATCTTCATTTTTATTGAAAATAAATGCCTTTGCGATCTGATATGTGATGGGAAAAGGGAGTAGGCCAGAGCGAGTTCCGCAAAAAGGCGGATTCGAACCTCGGGTCGAGAAGAGAATCGAGATGTCGCTGCAAGAGGGAGGAAAAGTAACTTTTTGAATGAACATGTGCACAGATAAATAATTTATAGTAAATACTGCAATATTCCCTAAAATAATAATTGTCGATTCTAATGGCGACTTTAAATGACGGTTATGTACGTAGTTTGAGGAACAGATACAATTTTCACTAAACCATGACTGGATTTTTTAACTCAAGAATCGAATTTAGATGCGTTTTGTGAACTGGATCAACCAATAGGCTACATTGTAAAGAGCTGACTCAAAATAATGGTTTGTTTACAAATCGTACATCACTCGTGAACTCTGAACGCAAACGATAGCTTAGATTTGGCTTTTTTCCTCAGACATTAAGCTTGTGGGTACTTAAAAGATTTCAAAGATAATATATAGGCTAGAGCACATCTTTCTTTTTAATAGCTAATATTTGTTACTTTGGAGCCGGACAGTCCTCAATCACTTTCATGTCGTTGACGTGCGTTCTGTAAGTGTTTCACCGTTACAGAAGAAAGGTTTGGAAGTTGGAACAAAAAGAGCGTGAGTAGGCCTAAATGACTGACAATTCGACAGACAATTCTAAGAAAAGAAATTCAAAAATATATATTTTGTGGAGGAAACAAGCTTCCATTCCATCTAGTGTCTCGTTCATTGACTATATTAAAAATGACTTCAGAGGACACTATTAATATTAGAACTAAAATATGAACTGTAATCAGTTAAATACTGTTCAACCTGTAAGAACACCCCATGGAGTGAGCTTATACTTTAGGTGAGATAATGTCAGGGGCACCCAGGATTCTCATCCATGGTATGCAAAGAACAACAACAACAAAATAACAATTTGTTTACATTTAGCCACCTTAATTAAAACTTCTCCCACTGTAAACTAGACAAACAGATCTAACCTTCATTTCATATAATTTTACAGTAAAATTGGAAGTAAAAAAAAGAACAAATCGTGAACTGACATTCTCAGAATTCCATGTGTGACATTTGATGGGTATTCATTTTCAATTCACATTTCATTGTACTAGTTATATTTCTTATTAGTTGTTTTTATCAGTTAAGTACAGGGTTTTATGTTACACCTTAAGTTGTTTAATGAATGATAATTTAACCACCACCTTCTAGTAGCCTATTTACCACAGCTTGTGGAAAAGCTACTTGTGATGGACCTTTATCATGTGGTTTACTATTTACCTCGTGTTATGTCTTGTCAGTAAAGGTACAAAACAGATTTTAATAGCACCGTGGCCTTGATAACTCATTTAATTTAATACATTTTTGTTTCGTTTTTTTTTGTAAATGAGTTATTGTAAAATGTACAGGTTGTTCTGTAATTGTGTTTACATTTTTATTGTATTTTACAGAATGTTTTTATCTTACAGTGAAGGTAAAACAAATCACACTGGTTGATTCACACTCAACCTCCTGCTGAGTTCTGTCATTTTGTCAACTAATGGGTTGATTATAGCAGAAGCCAGGGGTCTCAGAAAAAGCTCTGCAAGCTTTTTCTCATATCCTCTGGCTCATTTAATCCCACGCCAGAATGCTGTTATAATGAATTATATCCAGGTTCACTGATTCAAGCGGACTGACTTTGCTTTAAAACAACAGTCTGCCTGTGTGTTTGGCTAAACGAGACATTGCTATTTGATCAGGGCTGATCTCGCTTTTCAGTATTGAAAATCCACCCGAGAGGATGGAATTTCAGACATGTCTGTTCAGGGTGGAACGTTACCACCCATGAAAACAATGACCTCTGGCCTGTTCCGTTGTTGCCTTAACACACACCGTCAATGTATATGTGTGTAAAAAAAAAAGTGTCCCAGGGAGAAGGTACAGGACATTGCAGGTCAATGTATTAGTGATCCCGGGGGAAAAAAAACCCAAACACAAAGCACATGACAGCTGAATCATGTGAGCATTTGGATCATGTAGGGCATTAACAAGGCAAAGCGTATCTGAGTAGCAAAGTAGTTGTTGACGCAGCTGTGCATTTCATTTCTTTGTACAATCTGATCCTTGGATATCAGGCCTCACGGTCAAATTCTACACTAGATGAAATGAAAAACTGACCTTTAAATGGCTGTGGGAGGTTACTTCAAAACACAAATGTTTTTCCTACAAATAAACAGTCCCTCTAAATTCAAAAAGTGAGCCATTAAAAATATATTAACCACAGGCACATGATGTTTTTTGCTTTCAAGTTTGGTGCCCAAGAGGCACGATTAATCTGAGTTGTCAAATAATTAACCAACATTACTGTTTACACAACCTGGCAACAGTTTATAGTGGCCCCGAAACATTTTTAGATACTTAAATGTCTGAATTCCATTGCATTACATAAATACATAATACAAAATCCACTGCATACACATACTTAGTGTTATATTTAAGCGTCCATTTCAAAACAGCAGAATCTGACATTAGAATTGTGGGATAGTGACTTTTGTCCTCCATTATCAGGTCACATGTGCTTTAAATTAGCCTATATGTTAATTAATTAAAATAGGCAATTTTTTGGTTTATTTTATTTATTTATATAAACTTTCATGACATTTCTTCCCTCTTGCATTTCTACTAATGATAAGCATTATTAGATGTAAACATTTGAATTATTAATTAAAGTTATTAAAGTGTTGACTGATAAATGAAGAGATGGTCTTGTGTTAAGGCATCTCACCTTGAGCGCATTTGCCCTTGTTCTGAATCCTAATGTCAGGTTTTTTCTCCTTCACCGCTTTCACACTTGCTGCTCTCAGCTCACAGCCGCTGTTATAGTTCACGCCATCAGTGCCGCACACGGGATAGTTGCTCTTGCACACGCAGACCCCTGATTTACTCTTCTTGTCTTTGTCGCTCTTGTCGCTCTTGACGCACTCGAGCCCGGACGCGCAGCGCTTGGCTGAGGGTCCTCGTCCCCCGCACGGATCTCCCACTCCAGACGCGCAGAGCTCGCAGCAGCCGCACGCGTCCAAAAGCGTCCCGGATGAGCAGCCCTCGGCTGGCAGCGGCGCACACTGGCTCGGGTCGCAGGTGCCACAGCTGCGGGGCAGCCGGTCCGCTGACGCCACCGCGAACAGTGTTAATAGCAGAAAGCTGAGCATGGTGAGGTGTGAAGGATCTCAGGCTGGTTCAGTCTGTTGCTTCTCTTTGGGATGGAGGTACCAGACCCCGCCCAGCAGGGAAAAAAACGTAAACATATCCTCCTTTTTTGGCAATGATTTAAGATGCGTGGTTCTATTGGTGGTATTATTTGTGGATACAGTGGAATGGATCAATGGATTTAGCAAGATGAGAAGTTTTTGGTGGTTGCTAGGGTATTTTGGATGGTTGTTAAGGTGTTTAATTATGTTTCCCAAGTCAAAAGATCCCACTTTCAAGTATGTGACAAGGGTTCTCAAACATTTTTATGCCAAGGACTCCCAAATTTGACGATTCTCCTTTTCCTAATATATTATATGTGCACACGCAGACCCCTGATCCCACTTTCAAGTATGTGACAAGTATATATATATATATATATATATATATATATATATATATATATATATATATATATATATATATATATATATATATATATGGGCGTCTTTCAAGACACTCAAGGACACCTTACAAATAATAAGATACATGAACAATAAATGGAAAAAATAATAAGATACACAAAAGCTATATCAATCAGAATAAGCTAAAAAACAAAAACGAATTTAAGATGGGATATTCCAAAGACTCAGAGCAGTAGCTACTACAGCTAAAAGCTCTACATTCCATAGTAGTCAAACATACAGGTGGTTTAACTAGAGTCAAAAAAGCAGAAGACCTAAAAGATTGATTATGTGAATACACATGAATTCATGGTTAATGGTCAATTAATGGTGTTTGTGTAATAATCCAGGGCTGCTAAATTCTGGACCATTTGAAGTTTGTGAAGACGTTTCCGAGAAGAGAATTGCAATATTCAATACGAGATGTAACTAATGCATGTGCGAGGACAGCAGTACTATTAGCGGAAGGAGATGGTCGAAGACGATTAATATTTCTCAGATGATAATAAGCTGACCGTGTAATGTTATTTACATGTGCCTCAAAAGATAAAGTGCTGTTGAAGATGACACCCAGACTCTTAACCTGAAGGGAAAGGAGAGATAACAGAATTATCAATGTAATACTTCCACAATTTCACAATTTTGATTTAGTGCCTACTAATATAATTTCAGTCTTCTCATTGTTAACCTTAAGAAAATTACATGTAAACCATGATTTAATTGCAGATAAACAAAGCAAAAGGAAGGAAGATGGTAACGTTGAATAGGCTTTGAAGGCTCATAAAGCTGGGTGTCATCAGCATAACAATGAAAGTTACCGAAATTTACTGAAAATTTGTCCTAAAGGCAATAGATAAATAATAAACGGAAGAGGGCCCAAAACTGAACCCTGAGGCCTGCCAATGGTAAATTGAGATGTCCGTGATTTTAACTTATCAACAAATATATTTTAATAAAAGACACATTTACATAATGTAAGAATAATAGTAAGAGTGACATTATAAAGATTTAAAACAAATAATTTACAACTAAAAAGTGGTTAAAATTCAGTTAAAGTTTACTCAATTTAATCCTTTGTTTTGAGTAAAATTAGATGTACAATCATGAAGAGAAACATTTTCAATGTAATTCAATTTCAAGTATAATATTTATAAATATTTTTTTAAAGAATTTGATACTTTTATTCAGCAAGGATGCATTACATTGATTTTAAAATATATTAAATTAGAAAAAAATATGATTGTTTTGCTGTATTTTTATTTTATTTTGAGCATAAGATACTTAATATTTAAAAATGATAATGATCCCTTACTTTTGAACAGTAGTGTATACATTGCAAAACACTTGCAGATAAAAAACACACACAAAATAATAAAATAATGAATAATCTCATGATGATCAATCTTTAGAATTAAGCATGGAAGGGTAGTCATTTTTACCTTTTTTAAACACCTGTTACACTTCTCCTATATATTTTTTTTGAAAACCCAATCTGAAAAACTGCTTTATGATATTGTAGTTACACGGCTCATGTCACTTCGGTGTGGGTGGGTGGCTGGCTCACTGCCTGAGAAACAGATTACTAATGTTGGATCCCCTCAAGGCTGTGTCCTCTCACCCTTACTGTTTATCTTGTACACAAACAACTTTATAAATACACATCCAGGGAGATATTTAATTAAATTCGCATGTGATACAGCATTAGTTTGTCTCCTTCAGGGGGATAAGGACAATCACGGACCTGTTTTAAATGAATTTATTTCCTGGTGTGACATTTCAAAACTTGAAAATTCTGTCATTAATTACTTAACGTTATCCTCATGTCCACACCCGTTCATCTTCGGAACACAATTGAAGATATTTAATTTAAAATCCGATGGCTCAGAAAGGCCTCCATTGGCACAATATACTTTGCACTCTTAAGAAGACCCATAAAAGGTATTAAATACATTGTTACAAAGTCCATCTCACTACAGTGGTTCAACAATAATTTTATGAAGCGACAAGAATAGTTTTTGTGCGCAAAAAACCCCACCTAAATAACAACTTATAATAACTTATAATAATAATAATAATAATCAATTTTATTTATATTGCACTTTACATTTAGAACAATCTCAAAGTTCTACAAGGTCAAGAATTAAAGAATTAAAATTAAGTTAAGAAATTAAAAGTAAATTGTACATTTTCATTTGTATGCTTTTTTAAAAAGATATGTTTTTAAGTCTTTTTTAAAAACATCTGTAGTCTGTGGGGCCCTCAGGTGGTCAGGGAGGGCGTTCCATAGCCTGGGGGCAGCAGAAGCAAAAGCCCTATCACCCATACTGCAAAGCTTGGTTCTGGGGGTTTGGAGGGTGTGTGAGGTTGCAGACCGGGTGTGTGAGGAGGTCTGGGGGGTGAGGAGTTCCTAAAGGTGAAGGGGGGCATGTCCATGAATGCACTGGTGAGTGAGGAGGGAGACCTTGTACTCAATTCTGAGTGGGACAGGAAGCCAGTGTAGGGATTTCAGAATGGGAGTGATGACCGATTTCAAAACACTGTATCATGAAGCTTTGAAGCGTTATGAATCAGCGAATCGAATCATGATTCGGATCGCATGTCAAAGCGCTAAACTGCTGAAATCACGTGACTCTAGCGATCCAAACCGCTGAATCGAATCACTTTTTTTCCGCACAAAAACTATTCTCGTCGCTTCATAAATTGATTGTAGAACCCCTGTAGTGAGATGGACTTTTGTAACGACATCTTTAATACCTTTTATGGGTCTTGAGAGTGTTAAGCAGTTTGTGTCAATAGAGGCCTTTCTGAGCCAGCGGATTTCAACTAAAATATCTTCATTTGTGTTCCGAAGATGAACGGAGGTCTTACGGGTGTTAAATATTAAGGAGATGTGTATCGATTCTAGAAAAGAGTCTTAAGTGAGTGTGGCTACTATTAATGGGAAGCCGATTCAGAGTGTAAATGAGTATAAAAACCTGTTGTCCTTGATCACAAACTGAGGTGGGATAAATGGAATGAAGCTGTGTACAAAAAGGGACAGCAAAGACTATACTTCCTTAGGAAGATGGTGTCATTTAATGGGTCTCAATACTTAAGCTGTTTTATAATTTTTTTCATTGAAAGTGTTTTGACTTTTTCTACCACCAGCTGGTTTTGAGTTCACTTAAAAATGTACTGCAAGTAAGTTGACTGGGAACTCTCAGACAGGTTTAGAACAAATACAGGTCCTTCTAAAAAAAATTGCATATTGTGATAAAAGTTCATTATTTTCCATAATGTAATGATAAAAATTTAACTTTTATATATTTTAGATTCATTGCACACCAACTGAAATATTTCAGGTCTTTTATTGTTTTAATACTGATGATTTTGGCATACAGCTCATGAAAACCCCAAATTCCCAAAAAATTAGCATATTTCATCCGACCAATAAAAGAAAAGTGTTTTTGATACAAAAAAAAAGTCAACCTTCAAATAATTATGTTCAGTTATGCACTCAATACTTGGTCGGGAATCCTTTTGCAGGAATGACTGCTTCAATGCGGCGTGGCATGGAGGCAATCAGCCTGTGGCACTGCTGAGGTGTTATGGAGGCCCAGGATGCTTCGATAGCGGCCTTAAGCTCATCCAGAGTGTTGGGTCTTGCGTCTCTCAACTTTCTCTTCACAATATCCCACAGATTCTCTATGGGGTTCAGGTCAGGAGAGTTGGCAGGCCAATTGAGCACAGTAATACCATGGTCAGGAAACCATTTACCAGTGGTTTTGGCACTGTGAGCAGGTGCCAGGTCGTGCTGAAAAACGAAATCTTCATCTCCATAAAGCTTTTCAGCAGATGGAAGCATGAAGTGCTCCAAAATCTCCTGATAGCTAGCTGCATTGACCCTGCCCTTGATAAAACACAGTGGACCAACACCAGCAGCTGACATGGCACCCCAGACCATCACTGACTGTGGGTACTTGACACTGGACTTCAGGCATTTTGGCATTTCCTTCTCCCCAGTCTTCCTCCAGACTCTGGCACCTTGATTTCCAAATTACATGCAAAATTTGCTTTCATCCGAAAAAAGTACTTTGGACCACTGAGCAAAAGTCCAGTGCTGCTTCTCTGTAGCCCAGGTCAGGCTTGACCTGGGGAATGCGGCACCTGTAGCCCATTTCCTGCACACGCCTGTGGCGGTGGCTCTGGATGTTTCTACTCCAGACTCAATCCACTGCTTCCGCAGGTCCCCCAAGGTCTGGAATCGGTCCTTCTCCACAATCTTCCCCAGGGTCCGGTCACCTCTTCTCGTTGTGCAGCGTTTTTTGTCACACTTTTTCCTTCCCACAGACTTCCCACTGAGGTGCCTTGATACAGCACTCTGGGAACAGCCTATTTGTTCAGAAATGTCTTTCTGTGTCTTACCCTCTCGCTTGAGGGTGTCAATGATGGCTTTCTGGACACCAGTCAGGTCGGCAGTCTTACCCATGATTGCGGTTTTGAGTAATAAACCAGGCTGGGAGTTTTTAAAAGCCTCAGGAATCTTTTGCAGGTGTTTAGAGTTAATTAGTTGATTCAGATGATTAGGTTATAATAGCTCGTTTAGAGAACCTTTTCATGATATGCTAATTTTTTGAGATACGAATTTTGGGTTTTCATGAGCTGTATGCCAAAATCATCAGTATTAAAACAATAAAAGACCTGAAATATTTCAGTTGGTGTGCAATTAATCTAAAATATTTGAAAGTTTAATTTTTATCATTACAATATGGAAAATAATGAACTTTTATCACAATATGCTAATTTTTTTAGAAGGACCTGTATAACAAACAAGATGTCTCAGTAAAGCCATACAAATTCTATTAGATAATAAGCTTCCTCTGTGTAAATGAGTTTAAGAGATCCGTCAGGTCGGAGATTTAGAATGCCAGTGTTTTAAAAAAATGTGGGGATTCTTCCTGCCACAAGCAGTTAAATGCTTAAATGGAAGATAGGGTTTTTTTGTAGTGTCTACTGAGCAGGTCTCAGTGGTGATGAAGTGTGTTTGTGTGTGGAGGGGTGGGGGGTAGGGCTGTTTTATGTATATTGTTTGTTTGTGTATGCACATGTTGAAACAAAAACAAAATTTCCCTAAAGGGATAATAAAAGTCAAAGTCAAACTTCTTCGATTAAAGTGATTTGTTTCTGCCGGGCCACAATCGTAACCCTGAGTGTGAGCAACAACACCAATAACAAAATGGAGACCTAATCTTTTTCCCCACAAATATTATTTATTTTTGACATCATCATCGTCTCTTTCCAAATGCATTTGTTCATAAACATTTCTGACTTCATACTGAAATTTCTGGCAGAAAGGTAGCCTTTTTTTTGCCATATTCCACTGGTTACAGTGTCATGTTGGATGAATCAACCGGTTTGCACACATACACGTTTGATTCCACATTATCAGAGGCTGATGCGCGAATAACATGCAATGTCCCGATCCATCTATTTGATATATTTGGCTACAAAGGCTGCTGCGATGTCTTTGTATGGAGTTTCAGAGTCTGAACGTGTTGGGGGGATCCGACAGAAACCCCGGAAGCGTGGGGATCTCAGGAGCAGGTTATGTGTCAGTCCAACACAACTTGAGCTGAGCCAGTACAGAGACATGGACTAAAAAGAAGAAAGAACAAAACATTGAAATGTGGTTTGAATTTTTGAGTTTACTGTGCTTTTCTTATGAAGCAGTCTCATGACCATCTTGAGAAACTTCTCATCTATTGCTCTTACGTAAGAAAGGACGGGAGACACAACACAAATACGTCTATAACAGATAGATAAGCACGAGACAACGATTTTTACATCTGCTGGAGATATCACCGCAAAGTTGTGCAACATCTCTTTCTTTTGTAACCAGTCTCAGGTGGGCTTCAAAAACACAACCCTTAGTATGATCACAACCTTTCACAAGATCAAAAGCATCAGAGCACAGAGCATATCTGTCTACGTACAGAAGACAACATGTACCACTGTTGTCTTTTCTTTAGGAAAAACATCACTTGAAAACATGAATGATGTTTATTCATGTCATACATGTTGAAACATGTAAAGTTACTGTATACAGATAGAGCAGATAATGTTTGAAACTTACTGATGGGACTGTGGCGGCTATAGGGATCATCACCAGAGATATTCCTCTGATGAAGTGTGTCACGTACTTCTGGAACTTTGAAGGCTCTAGCTGTCTCAGGGCGAATATCTGGAAAATCAGATCGAAAAAAAGAAAAAAAAAGTGGCGAATAATAGGTGAACCTCATAAAACCTGACAAGAATGAGTCATATTTCACCCAAATATTTATTTTAATATATTTAATAAAATTCAGAAAATATATTTAAATTAGACAAATCATTTGGTAACACTTTACAATAAGGTTTAATGTGGGAACTAACAATACTTCTACAGCATTTATTGATCTTGTTTAATGGTCATTTCAACATTTACTAAAACATTTTTAAAATACAAAATTGTATTTGTTAACATTAGTTAATAAATGCAGTAAAAATGTATTGCTAGTTCATGTATTGCATTGTTAGTTCATGTTTATGGAAGCTTGTTTTTGCCACAGAATAGAAAATAATTCAGTTTTTCTCACAATTACGACTTTATACCACGTGATTCTAACATTATAACACACAACCATGAGTTATAAAGTCAGAATTGTGAGATATAAAGTTGCAATTATCTTTTAAAATGTTTTATTCTGTGGCGGAAACAAGCTTCCATACATGTTAGCTAATGCATTTACTAATGTTAACAATTGAGACCTTATTGTAAAGTGTGACTAATTATTTTATATTATATTAGCAATTAGGGGACAGCGGGGTACAACCTAACGCTTTTTGACTGTCTCAGTTTGTGTAAATCCACTTGGGGTTTAGAGTATTTATTTTTTTCCAAATTAATTTCACACACGTCTAGTACAATTATGTGGTTTTGCTTTCATTAATACAGTGTGTACTTTTTTTTTGATTTACCCCGAAAGAATGGAAGTGAAATGTGACAACATACCCCGTAGGTGGGGTACATTGTAACGTGAGGGGGCACATTGTAACATGACCAAATGACAGCTTAAAATGTTACCTGATATAATAATAATAAAAAAAAAATCTTTTGTCAATAAAATACAATTATTAACTTTTTAAAATAAAAGAATGGCATTTTTTTTATCATTAAAAATACAAACATTTTTGAGTTTGACAACAAACACATTGTTAAATACAGCTATACAGCATAGTTAAATGAATAATAATAATGAATAATACCTGAACATTAATTCTAAGTCTTTATTCACCCTTTTGTCATGGTTTCTCAATATAATTCATAAACGTATAGAATATTATAGTGTAATTCTAATAGGGGCTCATTGTAACGCAGTGTTACAACACACCCCACCTGTGCAACTGGGGTTTAAACCGGAGCTCGTATCTTCAGCTGGTTAGATCAGCATTAAAGAACGATCTCATCTGTACAATAACAGATATAAGATTACAATAATATCAGATTTGTCTTATTTTAAATAAACACAAAAAACAGAGATGAAAAATAAACTTAAGTAAGAAATTTACTTTCGCTAAATGAATGTTCAGTGATATGTTCAAAATATATTAATTTTGGCGTAATTTTTTCTCTAAATAATGTTGATATGGCAACTAGTGGTTTCGTCATCCTGGCATGTGTGGAAAGTGTTAAACCATGCGTGTTACAAAAAACCCTGCGTTAGGTTGTGCCTCGCGCTACCCAGTATTATATATTGTTATGGATTTAAAAAAAATATTATATAACAATTAAGAAAACTAAATACAAAAATATTATAAAATTTAACCTTTTACTTAAAATCATAAAATAACAAATATAAATCATTTGTATTTTTTTACTTTTTATCAGACATTTGAACACACCTTGACAAAGGATATTTGCCAAAATGTTTGTGAAATAAAAAAACAGTATTTTGCAAGTGAAGTGTGCGGTAATATCATATCATATACACAGATTTATTTTCTTTGACCTGCACCTCGTATAGTGTGCGTTGGCTTTAGTGTTTTATATCAGACATTTGATCTCCACTATATTTCTAGCCTGGATGCCAGCCGAACTAATCCCCGCCCACAACATTTGAGCTCGGGCAGTTCGGTCTGGACTCGATCCATAGAGGAGTTATTATGCCCGAACAGAAACTGTTCAGACCAATGAAATTGTCAGGACGGCCTTTAGACGGTGATGGACAGATGATCAACAGTAACGTAATCATCTACATCATCAAAAACGCTTGGGTTGAATTTGTTCTAATCCTAAACGGAGAACTTGTTCGTTTATGCATTCATCTTCACTTTTTCTCTCATAAATGATGATCGTGTTGGTAAGTACTCTGTGTATCCTTAAATTATTTTTTTACAACACGGCAAAGATCGTTTACACTCATCTTTTTCTTCTAACGTTACTTATTCCAGCGTGGGTGCAGACAGGGTTGCCAAGTTTTTACAACAAAACCCACCCAATTGCTACTCAAAACTAGCCCAAAACAAGCCCAATAGCTTTCCGGGAGGGTTCTCCAAAAAAAAAAAAAAGGCGTTTGGGGGGTAAAATATTTGTCATTTTGGCAAGGTTTCCTGCTAAAATTCGCATTCCTGGGTCTATATATCACATAAATGGGGTAGCGGACTTGGCAACATACTGCAGTTGAGTTCTGTTGACATTTGACAACTAACGTTATGCGTCGCTCTGTTGCTCTGATTGGTTGTAGGTCTATCCAATTGAGGTCTTTCATGGTTCGGTTGAAACACGCCCTAAAAATACAGCTCAATTTTCAAAAAAGTCAAAAAAGTCCATTTTCATCCTAGCCAAGTGTAAAGTGCTACATAAATATGAGGTAGCAAGTACATGAGGTAGCAAGTCCAAGTTTTGAGAAGTGCCTCACCTCTGTGATGAGCAAGTTAATGAGGCCAAGAGAAACAGGCATGATCCAGGTAGAGTCTGGGAGAGTGAGGTCTGGGAACCACAGAGCGCCCCCTGTTGCCAACCCTGCTTCTGATGCTGATGAATGTGTACAGAAATACCTATGTTAGTTCATTAAAAGCCTCTCTCGGGTGATTATGTGGAAGTTGGATGCATTGCTATATAAAAACAACTAAACAGCACATCTGGAAAATGTAATAGCTCAATGGATGTGACTCACCCATGGGAACATGTCCCATTCCCAGGCTGAGATTACGCAGGGCCAGAGACAGACACACCCACATGGGCAGCTGGACCCAGATCAACAAACTGGCCTTGAACGGGTGGCAGTTATCTCGAACATAAAGCTCAGACACAATTCGCTTCAGATTCTTCTTAAAATGAAACCTGTGGATGCAATTGTTATAATTAAGCAAAAGCTTGATTGAATCCTTTAAAGTTTTAGTGTAGCTGAGAAATGAAATATTATACTGTTTTTATCAGGCCATGTCGGTGAGGGAAGTGAATCATGTTTTTCAGTAAAAATATATAAACAACTGAATATTATAACTTGTTTTAAAATATTAATTATAATTTTCATTACATAATACGTTTAAGTTTAGAATTTTTAACTTTAAAACAAATATATTTTAATATTTAAATGCTTTTATTTTTCTTTCCACATTGTCAAAATATTTTTTAAATTGTATAAAAAAATACATTTAATAAGATCTATTCTGCAATGCAATATAATATATATATAACTATGTTTTCAGTGGTGTATAAAGACCTTACATAAGCCATTTCTATCTACATACACCTCGGGTCCCCTTACAACGAAGTCACCATTTTGTGCCGCCATGTTTCTACAGTAGCCCTAAACGGACAAACTGTCCTAGCTACACTTTGATGATGACATATTTGTCACCTCTATGTGCTTCGAAAGGGAGGGGTGAGCGCTGGACAGTTGCAATTTGCAATATTACTGCTAGATGCTGCTAAAATTTACACAGTGCACCTTTAATATGCAATTTTGCTTCAGGTAAATTAAAACGAAATGTTTTTGCAGTAAAATGGGACTCCTCCAAGACCTTTAATATGGGCTTTTCATATGACATAAAGACACTCAAGACAAATGCTGCGTTCCAAATTGCATACTTCCCTATTATATAGTGAGCCAAAAACAGTATGTGTTCGAATTCAAGAGTATGCGATTTTGGACGCAGTTATAATAGATGGCAAAAAAAAAAAAATCTCCTACCTGCATGTTTTCTCTGACCAGCCCTTCTCTTTGGCTTTCACAGAGATCTCAAAGCGTAACTGGCGGGCTAACACAGCTATCTCCTTCTGCAGAGCTTCAACCTAGCTGAGGCAAAAGGACACAGGGGTTACTTTTTTCAAGCTTGAATTTCCTAATTTAGTTTTGGAGGTCTCCAACAACAGGTTAACATGCATCAAAGTTTCATTTTCTCATAATATACATTGCAAATCACCACAGTGTTCAATGATTCTCATTGAATGGCCCCGTCTGTTATGATTGGTCTACTGCGTACAGCGTGTATTTCAGAAACAAACGCCCATAACCATAACTGAACTTCAGCTCCATCTGGCATCCAGAGGCTTCAATAGTACACACTGTAAAGACAGTAACGATGACGCCAATTTTACACCAATCCCAGCATGAGTCAGAATCGATGAAACATTGGAAGAACTAGTTATTCAACCCGAACCTTGAGCAGGACGTTTCTCAGTGATGCTACTTAGTTTGAGGTACATTATGATATGTTTCAACTGTAATTCCTCACCTTCAGCATTATCAAGTGTGTATGTGTTTCTACGTTATTGCGGTGCACATGCGAACTGTATCAATAACAGCATAGATACAGTACGTTAGCACTAACAACGAATCACTGATGTTACATTAAAACTAATCTTGCTCCATCCTTTATCTTTACTCAAAGTAGTAAGAATTACAGACAATCTGCGTTAATAGTCACAGTTTTAGGTAATTCTGCGAGAAGGGTATTCCTGCACAACTGAAGGCTGCAGTTTCAGGACCTTAGTTCTAGGACCGCGGTTCTAGGACCCTAGTTTTTTTGTGACAGCGCCACCTACAGAACTGGATATCCAAAAACACTTTTTAGGATGGACGACATGGACACCAATGAGACTCTGAGCGCTACTCGTGCATGGACCCATGTGCATGGCTTGCTGTTCAGTAGTGGTATAATAGTATATTTATATGAATGTTTTTCATAGGCCATCATATATGCCCTGGCTGTCCTCCGGAATATCTGAATACCATTCTGTCTGTGCAGCAACTGATTGTTCTGTTCTTCTGGTTATTTTGTTGTAAAAATGACATGTATATAAATTTACATTCTTGAATCATTCTTGAGTCTTGTCTTGCCTCTCTACAACCTTTAAAATATCTGGCTGTAATTCAATGACTGCATATGCTGATTCCATCTTTATTTTACCTGATAATGAGCTAATTAGATAAACTTAAGGAGGTTAAACAATATACAGTATAAATCAAGAAACTAATACTTATAAGATACTCCACTTTTTCAGTTGTCTAAAGATTGGAATGCATTTTTAATTTATATATTTTTTGTATATTAATTGTTTAAATTCGAAATTGTGACTCAAAGCAGGTATTACACACTTTGTAATTAACCTCTGAAGCATTTTGTATCAAAAATTACATTTTATATATATATATATATATATATATATATAGATAGATACTATGTACAAACGGGTACTAGAAATGCGGTCCTGATACTGCAGCCGCCGCTACGTCATCCAGTTTTGTAGGTGGCGCTGTCACACAAATCTAGGGTCCTAGAACTGGGGTCCTAGAAAGGCGGTCCTGAAACTGCAGCCTCCGGTTGTGCAGGAATATAATACTGAATTCTGCAGCCCACAGCTGATATACATTAGTGTCTCAGTATAAGACAGTAATAACGTGAGTTATAGCCGGTTAGTCAGAGACCTACACAATATGACTAGTAAACACATCGTAGAGCACAGCGTCTTTTCTCCACATGATGCTATCCAGTATCCACAGAAATCAGCTGCAGTGTTTGAGGTGGTTCAAGTTTTCCCTGGTGTCTGCGAGGGCAATAAGTGCACGGGCAATATGCTAATGTTTCGTCTTGACGTCACAACAAAACGGCTTGGGATTCGTTTAAAAACTGTTTTGTTTAATTGACTCAGAGTCCACTCTTACTTTTGAGAGACAATAACTTTATATACGCAACACTTTCGGATTAAAAACTCTGCAGGATGTTTTCATTCACTTAGAACTATATTACACACTACATGAAAGGTAGTTTTAAAAAATCCATAATAGGGGCTCTTTAAGTCCCTGGCA
Source organism: Gobiocypris rarus (assembly GCA_023029165.1). Classification (NCBI taxonomy): domain Eukaryota; kingdom Metazoa; phylum Chordata; class Actinopteri; order Cypriniformes; family Gobionidae; genus Gobiocypris; species Gobiocypris rarus. The sequence continues at coordinate 19,763,723 of CM040932.1, forward strand.
CTAATTTACTGGACACTGCCACTGGTACTAAAACCTGAAATACAGTCTGGATGGGCCAGTGTTTAACTCAGTTTAATAGATTTAAAAAAAAAAAATCTGATAAGGACACCCACACGTTTTCAATGGCTACAGATCAAACTTGAATTAAAAAAGAATAATCGATTTGGCTTCATCTCTGCTTGTTTACGTCAATACATCAGTTTAAAGAGACGACATTCTACAGCTAATGTTCTCACACTGTGGGACATCAGTAGGAACAGAAAAAGGAGGGGAGGCACATTCTTTTTGTTTAAATCCTCCTTTTTGGCAAGAGAAAAATCCCACAGCTGGGAGAGTGGGCGAGAGAGAGATTCTCAATAAGGCACAGTGTTTACTCTGCAATATCTGCTGACCTCCAAGATGTGCCTCCCATACTGTACTAAGTGCAGATAAACAAAGAAATTCTCATGAGAATCATTTACTCAATGATTCACTTTCAACCTAGTCAGGAACCAACATCACATGTTCCATCCTTATTGAAAGGGACATATTGCGGAAAATAGTTTTTGAAATCTGCATCTGATGTTCCACCAATTCACAAGGTAAAGCTCCATCCCTAGCCCACTCAGACCATTTGTAAAAAATAAAAGATGTTTAGAAAACACTACAACCAGAACGGTAACACAGAATAGATATCTATTGTTTGGCGCTTTATCGCATCTGGTTAGTGTGAGGGTCAGAGAGGAGTTTACTTTTTTTTTTTTTTACTATATTCTGACTTAAAAGGGATATAATTAAATTCTATAAAAAATATACACCAATCAGGCATAACATGAATAACACTGATTACCTTTTCATCACAGCACCTGTTAGTGGGTGGGATATATTAGGCAGTGAACATTTTGCCTCAAAGTTGATGTGTTAGAAGCAGGAAAAATGGGCAAGTGTAAGGATTTGAGCGAGTTTGACAAAGAGCCAAATTGTGATGGCAAGATTACTGGGTCAGAGAATCTCCAAAACTGCAGCTGTTGTGGGGTGTTCCCGGTCTGCAGTGGTCAGTATCTATCAAAAGTGGTCCAAGGAAGGAACACTGGGGAAGCTTATTGATGCACGTGGGGAGCGAAGGCTGGGCCGTGTGGTCTGATCAAACAGACGAGCTACTGTAGCTCAAATTGCTCAAGAAGTTAATGCTGGTTCCGATTGAAAGGTGTCAGAATACACGCAGTTTGTTGCGTATGAGGCTGCATAGCCACAGACCAGTCATGCCAATGCTGCCCATGCTAACCCCTGTCCACTGCCGAAAGCGCCAACAGTGGGCACGTAAGCATCAGAACTGGAACATGGAGCAATGGAAGAAGGTGGCCTGGTCTGATGAATCACGGTTTCTTTTACATCACGTGGATGACCGGGTGCATCACTTACCTGGGGAACACATGGCACCAGGATGAGTCCATGCCTCGATAGATCAGAGCTGTTTTGGCAGCAAAAGAGGCACCAATACAATATTAGTCATAATGGTCATAATGTTATGCCTGATCAGTGTATATTCTCTTTAAGAAAAGACTAAATGGGCCTGTGAATTAGCAGAAATGGGTAAAAAGTATATGATGACAATAGATATATCATACGATAACATACGCTACCGTTCAGAAGCTTGGGGTCAGTGCGATTATTTTTTTGTAAGAAATGAATACATTCATTTGTCAAGAATGTATTAAATTGATCAAAAGTGACATTAAAAACCTTTTTAATACTATAAAAAAAAATATTTCAAATAAATGCTGTTCTTTAGAACTTCTTATTCAAAGTATCTGGAAAAAATTGCATCATGGTTTCCATAAAAACACAAAGCAGTACAACTCTTTTCAACATTGATAATAATAATAAATGTTCCTTAAGTATGAAATCATATTAGAATGGTTTCTGAAGGATCACATGACACTGGAGACTAAAAGATGCTGAAAACTCAGCTTTGCATTAGAAAAATAAACATTTTAAGATATATTCAAATAGAAAACCATTACTTGTAATAATATTCCAGTTTTTACTGTACTTCTGATCAAATAAATGCATCTTTATTGATCATAACAGGCTTCTTTCAAAAAAACATAAAAAAATCTTACTGACCCCAAACATTTGACTGGTTGTGTATAGCTAAATTCACCATTGCTAACAAGATTTTATGGAACCAAAGACAAAGACATCCAGACATTGACAATGACAACAACAGCCTCTTGCTGCAATGATCTGGCTGCACCTTTGCAATGATGATCGACTGATAGATTCCCAGGGGGAGAGTGATTGCTGTACGCAGTGTCAGCGTCATGCACGCAATGCTGGCCCACCACGGCAATCCAGTCATCTGTTGAGCGGACACAAGGAGCTGCTCCGTGAGGTATACGGGCATGGAGTCTGCAATGCTCTCATACCAGCCTGACCGATCTGTGGTTATAGTTCTTCTGGGCTGAAGTCCCAGGGCCAGTGTAAGGGAGGGATGGCCAGCTAAGAGGAGTGACCTGCTGTAGGGTGGATGAAGCTGGATGGTTTGAGTTCTGTTGTCAAGGCAGGAGGAAACCTGAGAGATGCTTCTGATGTCAGGCCTCAGTGTTGCTAGGTTGCTTATCCGACATATCCGTAGAGTCACATAGGTCACCGACCTGGTAAGCTTCAGCCACATCATTATGGATGAAGCTCTGAAAAAATAACATAAAAGAGGAAATGTCTTTTGTTTCCAGTTTGGCAGACATGAATAGATTCAACTATTCTAGCATCACACACACCTTACCCACATATCCTGTGTTTGTACTTTTCTGTAAAAAAACATCCGACTTTTGTTAGTGCACATATATCTAGCAATTGTTTAAAGCTACAGCATGGCATAATGATAACAACATGCAAGTATTCATTGCTCATTGCCTGTTTATAAGTAAAGATTAGTTTCTGTCCTCTTTTTTATTGGATGATATTGATATATATGATTACATATGATGTTATGTTTCATGCACTTAGCTCTCTTGAAACATATGTCAGCCATATAGTAGATAGTTCATCTTATGTTCTGCATTCAAAAAATATTTTTAATTAAACAGAATAGTCATATAATAATAAAACTTCTGAAAAATACCAGTTAAAACGATTAAAATGCTTATATGATTAATAATAAAATCACCAAATATACCGGTAACACCTTTCACATGGTCAGTGTTACAGTATAACGTTACGTAACAAAATCTTCACCTTCGTTTGCAGTTCCACAATTTAGATAGGCACGTTGTTTATCACATCCATTGCGCGTTGAATGTTTATTGAAAGTTTATATGTACACATTCATCCTTTTCCTTCGGAATGTCAAAATGAGCAAGACATGACAAGTCGCTGGAATATGACGTCATGTATTTCGCTAAACATTTGCGACATTGAAGCGCTCACTTTTTATTTAAAAAATAGGTAGTTAAGAATGTATCACAAGTATTAAAATATACACACTAGATTCAAAGTATTCTTAAAACGTATTTATTTATTTTTCTATAATTCTCTTCCCCCATCGAAATCTCCAAAAGCCTCACCGCGCCATCTGTTGGTTAAACAGAGACAGCAGCGTCCATATGAACAGTTGGAGTAAGTTAATAGGCCAAGTTCATTAATTTTGTTTACTTCGAGAAGTATTTCATTACAAATGTTTAGTTATTTACAAAAGAAAACCATTTTACTCGGATTTCTGTAACTACTCACGTGGATATTACTAACTAGTGCTCGTCATATTGAGGTATGTTGGTTTTTGTGTGTTTATCTTAAAAACAAAATGTCCAAGTGCGAGTATGAGCATTATAAAATAACTCTTGAGTATATATTTTAGAAGAAATTATCTCTAGTTGTCTTTCAAGGTTAAACTGAAATATAGCAGACAAAAACAGAAACCATTTGACAAAACATCAGTTCCAGACTGAGATGTTTTGCACCTCTATGCACAAATGTGGGCACAGATTAGCATAACAACCAACAACCGTGTCTAGTATACAAGTATAAAACAGGTTTTTTTTGTGACATTTTTTTGTGTGAAATTTAATTTGCACAGAATAAAGTATCTGCTCCTCAAATGTATAATACACAATGTATGTTACCACAGAAAAGGGCAACCTACTTGCAGGCCCATCTAAATTGCATTTGCCCTATACATTGATACAGTTTAATCCTGTACTTGGCCGGCAAAACAGGTCAAAGGTTAAAGATCAGTCTAGTTGTGGGCCCCCCTTGCCCTGCGCTGCTGTGACGCCCTGCGTTGGTTAATAAGCTTAGTACTGGCACGCAGTTTCCGTAAGCGCAGCTGGTGCAGTCGGAGCTGCAGGTCTTTGGGTATCTTGCCTCCCTTAGCCAGGATCTCTCTCAGCCTCTGTTTTGGTGTCTTGGTAAGGCGGAAGTCACAGATAGTAGGGAAATGCTCGTACTCGACTCTGCAACTTCGAGAGGCTGGGAAATATCCCTCTGCGGTCACTGTGATATCATAGTCACCCGGGTTCAACAGACGCCAGAAGTCCCCATCAAAAGCTGGAAAAAGATAGAAGCTTTTTATTTTTACAGATTTGGGTGTTATTTGAACAAATGAGAAATGTTTGGCTTTTTAAAATTCAAGTAATGTGTATTTGTTTTATCGTTTTAATTATTCTGAATAGCATTACCTGATCTTATGTGATGGTCGATGTCATCCACTTTGATGATGGCATCAGCGATGCCGGCTTCAGTGTCTTTGTCCCTAACCACTCCTTTGATTCCTCTGTGCACCTGTTGACGAATAAATGCATTGTTTCTATTTTCTTTTCCTGACACATGCAGGTGGTTAGGCTTGCATGAGATCTTTAGACAAATGTTTAGTGGTTGTTGGGTTTTTGTATGCGATGTGTCGTACCTGCTCCATGTAGACAAGTAGAGATTCTTTATTGTTCTCCCATTCTATAGGCAGCTCACTGGCATGAGGGAACTTATCACAGGACAGCTCCACGGTCACCTCAAAACAGTTGGTGTGCAGGTAACTGAAGTCATTCATACCTAAAGATGAAGACACAGGTCATATGAAGCATTAAATGCATTCAATCAGGGTCAGTATTTACGCACACTACATTTCGAAAGAGAAATCTCTTCGGCTCACCAAGGCTGCATTTATTTGATCAAAAATACAGTAACAACTAATTTTGTGAAATATTACAATATTAGTAACTTTTTTTCTATTTGAATATATAATTGTTTTATTTATTTCTGTAATATCAAAGGTGTAATATGAGTGGATGGATTATCTCGGCAAAGGAGAAGTGCTCACTAACACAATATTTGAGAGAAATAGGCCTTACACAGAAAAATGGGGGCAAAGACAAATAATTGAGTTTTTTTGTATAAAGCCACAAGAGCAGCAGTACTCACTGCCTGGCACAGTGTGCCAGTTCGCTCCATTAATAATGTTATTGTGACGAAGGAAGTCCTCATTATGACATGGCCTTCGGTCTGGGTTGGACATCACATGGTTGGTGCTGGCATAAACGGTGGCCAGCCAGCGGAAAAAGCTGTTATCGGGGGTGGGCGTGGGCTCTTTAGGGGCCCAGTCTTTCGTCATGTCAAACGGGTACGTGACCACCAGCTCTCCTCCATGCAGGTTAGCGCTGAGAACAAATGGTATAGTCTGCATCCAACTGATGACAGCTCTTGTTTCTGGAGCCACCTTCAATATAAATACCAGAATAATGTGATGTATTTGAAATATTATGGCCAAATTACATGAGAATGATCATTTAAAACGTTTAAAGATGGGAGGGGTGTGTTTTAATCAGTGAGATCCCATATATGATCTTTACAGGCCTACTTTACCATAGCGTCTTCTGAAGTGTAGTGCTCTGGAATGGGAAAGTAGTGGTTGATTAGTTTAGACGTGTCTGTTTCTAGCTCGATGGCATCCCACATTACTGTGTTCAGATCTGCAAAGTTGTGATTCATGTCAATGCCTTCATAACTATAGCGACCCAGTGCCCACCCGGCCAGCTCGGAACCCTGTAAAACAAAACATGTCCACAAGCGTTATGAAGTCGTTGATTAATTGAGCTTTTTTTGTGCTTGGTTTAGAATACTTAAGATTATACTTGTAAAGATAAGGTTATTTAAAGATAAGGTCCGTAAGATTAGGACAGAAATTAATAGAAATTAGGTATTCAGCAAGGGCACATTCAATTGTTTAAAAGTGATAGTAAGACATTTATAATATTACAAAAGATTCAAATAAAAGCTGTTCTTTGGTTTCTTTATATTCAAAGAAATATCATAGTTTTAACATAAATATTAAGCAACACAACTGTTTTTGACATTTTAAATAATATGAAATGAGCATCAAATCAGCATATTAGAATGATTTCTGAAGGATCATGTGACACTGAAGACTGATGTATTGAGTAATGATGCTGAAAATTCAGCTTTGATAAGAGATTTATTTCAAAAACATTAAAAAATATTTGAGCGGTAGTGTATTGGTAGAGAAACATTTTGGAAACACCAGAATATCCCTTGTTTTTCCTACTCTACCTTTCGGTAAGCCATTTCATAGCCATCTGGGTTCATCGAGGGCAGAAGATGGATGCGTGTCTCCTTGACTAGATTAACTATGCGCTGATTTCCGCGTTTGTACTCCTGGCATATGTACTCCATCAAGTTGAGCAGTAGTTCCCTCCCAAGCACTTCGTTTCCATGCATGCCGGCCACATAGCGGAACTCAGGTTCACCTGCAGGGGGAGCCAAACTGTTTTTAGTTTGTCATGCTCCTTCACAGAAATTGGATTAGGTGTGTGCAGTTATTAGGAGCATTATGGTACTTCAATATACAGATGTGGGGCTCTGTTTTGAGGAGTAACTCCATGCTTTGCCTGGATTCTCTCCTCCTCCTCTATAGAGTGTGCTAACAGAGGTGTCTGAAATCTGGCACCCTCTCTCTAGCAACTCAGAGAGGCAGAAATCTCTGCTCGTCTGTTAAATGTTTTGTTTTCAAGTTCAATATTTTTCATAATTTGTCATGCCAACATTTTGTTTTAAACAGAGGCCTTTTTAATCAGTGATTTCTGGTGGGGAGAACAAAATAGGCAAAAAGGCTTTTATGTATTGACCTTTACAAAAGTGCAACCAATATACATATTAAATTTCACTTTCACACTGTTGTTTTTGCTTTATCAGCAGTGGACCATTTTCCCATTTCCAGGGTTCTTAGAAGTGGAAGTAGTCATAGTTGGGTAAATGTCTATTATGATGAACAGAAACTACAATAAATACAATTTTTGCATTCCAATTTGCTCCAATAGCTAAAGAAAAAATAAACAATAGTGTTTCTATGACTTAACAAAAGAGGATTCCATTGGTCAGAGAGAGAAAGATGTCAAATTTGCCATCACTCCCTCAGCTTTTGTATTAGAAACACTCACACAGCAGGCATTTATGAAAATGTAATATAAAAAAGTATGCAAATACAAAGTATAGTGTCATAAATATACTTTTTTATTTCTGTTAATAACTGTGGAAATGCGTCATCACAGTCTGTGAAAAGGGTCTGTAGCCTTGGACTTAAGTATGTGCTTAAATTCCTTGTATGTGCAGTTCTCCAGGATATGCGCGTACGCACATCAATCAGAACTAGAGCAAGAGCATCAACAACGAGCTTCGATCGGGTTACGGGAGCAGTCGGCAGCACTGTCATTTTGTTTTTAGACCACAAAATCAACAATGTAACTAAAGAAGTGTGTTTTTGGTTGTGAGGCAAAGATAACCACGTTCAGCTTCCCAAATAACCCAGCGTTAAGAAAACAGTGGATGCAGTTTATTTTACCGGAGCAGCAACCGGAGTTCTGCAAGTGTGTTTGTTTGTTCCCGGTTATTCAGGCGATGAGTGAAACTGCATCCAATGTCTGTGTTTTGTTGGCAATCGGCGCGTAAGTGCATATATTGTAAACAACACGAACGTATCATGAATTGAAAGCTATCCAGGGAGTGTGTGTGTGTGTGTGTGTGTGTGTGTGTGTTTGCTCGAGATTCTTTAGCTCTGCCCACTGCACGCTTTATATTTTCGGAAAGAATCTGTACAGCGTATATGTCTTTTATAAATATGATAAAACTAAAGACTCTTCAGAGATATGAAGCATGCAATGCTACTCTATAGGTACTCAAGATCAACATGAGACTGGCAGAAACTGCGCGTTATGCCCCCTTTAATGACTGGAGTCTTGATCCCATGTAAGTTTACCACTTTAAACATTTGTCAAAGGTATATCATGCATTTCTTTTTGGGGTAAAACTGGAGGAGGGAAAATGCTTTTCAGTGTGGAAGAACATGACTTAAAAGTTTGAGACTCTTAAGTAGTAGCTTAGATAGTAGCTTGCTAAAGCATAAAAATTAATTTGTAGTCTTCAGTTTCTGTCTTCAGAAAACAATGCATGATATAATGACAAAGAATTGAGGGATTCATGACATTTTTCAATCACTATCATGGAATTTTGGATACAGTTTAGGATGCATTGAAAAAAACAGGCACATTTATTGTGCCATCTTTCTGAATTTAAGCAGAAACAGGAAATGTGCAGCAGCTGCATCTGTGCATATCTTACCAAGCTCGGCTGATTTATTTCTATAAATATTGATTCGGCTTGAGGCTTGCTGCCTCTTTGTCAGTCAAGAGGAGCACAAGTTGTGTCTGTTTTGACAGTGAAACTGAGCGTCATTAGGTTCAGGTCCTCTGTAAGGTTAAAACTTTCTCTGCAGTATTTGGCTAACAGTTGACCCATTCAGTCTCAGCAATCTGGCTCTCGTTAGCCTCACTGAGAAAACATCACCCATCTCGCCAAAGAGGAGGAATTTCCAGAGGAGTAACTAACTGAACGTTGACCCCCACATGCAGACCACAGCATCGATATGCCATTGATTTAAATACAGACAGGAAATGCATGAATCTGGAAACCCCCGAAACAACAAGCGACTGATTCGTATTGAGCGTGCAACCAAAAAAGATAATATACCCATCAGCAGGCTAATAATGAGAATGTGTCCTATCCTGTGCAGAGCACAGCAGTTATGATAAGTCAAGTAAAATTTCTCAGTAGAAAAATATTTATTTACCAATAACTTAGAAAACGCAGTTCTTTATTATATGATGGTTTTGTTGATTTGCTTCCTTTTGTTAATTTAATTTCAACCAACATTTTTTTGAGTCAAGTCACCTTTATTTATAGCGCTTTATACAATACGTATTGTTATACGGGGATCAACAGTAAAATAATGATTCAGTGACGCACACAGAGTTCAATTCTGCAACTCTTAAAAGAAAATGTTGTCATTGTTCTGCTGAGGTCTATTCAGTGTTGATTCAGTTTGATTCAATAATTGTGTAAAGATTATCAAATATGAAATGAGTTCAATTAATCTATAAAGCAGCTCTGTAGAAAACTGTGCACTGAGCACTGGAATGGTCTTTCTCAAATTACATATGTGAGTGTGTTTGTGTGTGATTATGTATTTCAATACATGTTAAATATACTGTTTTAATACTATTTAATTGTTTTACATTGTACCATCATTTTCGATTCAGGTATCATTAATTCGCAGGCTTAATTTCATCAAGGCTGCTGAAAAAGTGTTTGGTCACTGTTTTGCTCATTGAGTCTCTTTATATTTCTATATCAAAACCGATTTGTAAAGACTAATGGTTCATTTAGTTGGAAATCAGACAATGAAACTGAATACAAAAGGACTGTCTTTGTGTAATGAAAAAACGTTTATGACAATATGACATTTAGGTGTTTTAAGCCCTATTCGGATGGTATTAGTTAGTGTAGATGTAGTAATTTTACTGGATTCATGTAAATTCTTTACACTGGTCTGTAATATTAATGGCCAGCTCGCATGGGATAAGAAATCTCAGTAAAACTACCAGTATTGATTTGGAGGGGTACCTCGATTTACATTCTGCCCAGGGATGGAAATTAAACTTTTTTGATTTCAACATCTACCAGCCACTCAATGTTTTTACCAGCCACTTTCTTGTTTTTAACCAACAATGTGTAACTGCATGTGGAAATTAATACTACAAGCTCAACAACTGTCATTCTAGGCAGTTTTTTGTCATGATTTAGTTTTAGTTAGTTATTTGATGCTATAAAATTGGGGGGTGTGACGTCATGATTGATAGATGAGATTGACGGCTTCTCTGAGTGAGTTTGTCACTGAGGCACCAACAGACTTTCATATTATGGTGTACATAATGGATAAACTTCCAATATTTTTTTTACAGGGTTTTCCTGCATTTAATTTTTTGGTTTCACTTTATTTTGATGGTCCCTTTAACACATTCTGTTGACTATAAGTAGCATTGCACCTACATGTCTAACTCTCATTGGAGTGTTAGTAGAGTATTAGTAGACTGGAAGGCTTATGGTTGGAGTAAGTTGGCATATAGTTGCACAGTTAGGCTACTTATAGACAGTAAAGTGTCTGTTAGGGATCAACATTATAAAGAGTTTGCAGATATTAAGCAGACAGTCTAGGCTTCTCTAATGAGAGTTAGAAGACATGTAGATGCTAAGTTACTTAGAGTCAACATAATATTCAAAATGGACCATCAGAATAAAGTATTAGCATTTTTTTTTCTTATTTGATTAGTTATTGTGATTTATGAATGATAGTTGATGGCGCTGCGCTTGTGATAGGGCGCATAACTGAGTGACGGTGAGACGAGCAGAGCTCCTCGCGCGCACTTTCTGTCTACAATAAGCACCACTGTCTTAGCTCTTTCTCAAATTCCTATATTAATCCAAATCAAACGGCCGAAAGACCGAATCCATTTTGCACGTGGCGCATTCGGACAACTTTTTTCTTGATTATCGCTGCGTGTGAATTGCGCTCAAAAAACGTTTATTCTTCTCTGAGCAGCTGACATTATCCGTATTTTCAATAAATGGGAAAAAATCCTGTCCAGTTATTAAAGTCCCTGTAAAGGCAATTCTGAGATTTGTTTCTAAACACATTAGAAATGTTAGAAATGTATTGTTGAAACACATTACAAAGACTGTGAACTATGTAGTACAGAATTCAGAAGTTAGACCGTTAAGAAGGTTTTCACCATTGCTTTCTTCGAATTTTTTGGGCGGGGTTAAAACGGTGGCTCGATGACGCACTGGAGTCACTGAGCACATGGCCCCTCTCCCATAACTAGAGTACATTTGCAATTTCGCATCAGTTCACCCGCTAGATTGCGAGTTACTGTCAGTACCGTTAGTTACTACAGCCTACAACTTACAAAACAGCCTACAAAACAAAAAAAAAGACGATCTCAAGATTTCGATAAGATATTTTATGTACTTAGCGGATTTTTTTATGATTCAAATTTGGCTAGTTGGTTAATAACACATTTATCTGTGGTGTGAGAAACTCAGAACACATGTTTAATTTGGACTTTACAGGGGCTTTAAGTGTTTTCTGTGTTGTCAAATCTTCCGCGAGGTTCTAACAGACCGGATTCACACACAGTGCGTCTTCTAATGTCCGATTCGTGACCTAATGTCTCCTTTGAACCAAATCATTTTAACAGACGCTGCACTCCCCGAGAATCGTCCATGTCCGCATTGCAATGCATCTAAGAATCGATCGACACCGTACTGCCGTATGCTATTTTTATTTACCCGCCACGCTGGCCGGTAGGTGACGCGAGTTTACCCACCACAACACAAAATCTCCCGCATTTGGCTGGTGGCGGGTGCTACGTCATGTGCGTATTGTTCTTGATATCACGTGCGCAAACACACGACAACAAACAAGTGGAAAACACTTGCCATTTGTTCCACTACCTAAAATGCAAATGAATCCTTCTTCAAGCACCTTCATACTTGAAAAAACACAAAAAAATACCTTTAAACTGGAAATTTACATATATTTACAGCTGGTCTATTCACACAGGATTAGCATTACCTGAGGTCATTTTTCTGGACCTTTTTACAGAAGGTAAAATACATTGTCCATAATGATTACTGAGATGGTGCAATCGGACGGGACTAAAATCACTGAGAAGCTCTGGTAATAATTACTTTACCCCACCTCTCCATGTAAAACTAATACCATTCAAATAGGGCTTTATTCGACCTCAGACAATGATGCATGTGGCTTGTAACACTAGAGCACACAAGTACACTTTCATACTGTTCTTGTTTTAGAAGCACAGCCAACATAAAGCTAATCTAGCAAAGAGACCATAACTTGTGGATTCTTGTAGACTGGCATTTCTCCACTGTGCCCGGAGAGACTTTAGATTAATCAAGTCAGATTTCCTCTTAAACAGATTCGCCACATGCTTTGATCCACTTGTGAAATGCTCTATGATTTTATAACACCGGGTGAGGTTATTTCTTCCCACTTTCATTCTCTAGACACATTCTGAGGTCTGCGGCCATGGCCTTCTGCAATTGCATCCCTGGCTCCAGCCTGCATTATGAGTGCTGGCAGGAGACGAGTAAACCACTGCCAGAGCTGGCAACCTCTCTCACACCGAGGAACCAATCTCTAACCCAAAGGCCAATGCAAACACTAGAGTTGCCCAGTGTAAATAGACAGGGCAAATCAGACTGAATAAGAGTGAGTGAAAGAGAGGCAGAGGGTTTATGGGCTAAGTTCCAATTGCTCTTGTTACAGCATAAAAACTGATAGCCCAAAGAAACAGTTAACCCAGATTTCACCCATGTTAACTCTAGTTATTCACAAAATTCCACATACCCTTTGTTTTTATATGTTCTTTTTGTTCAACATATTGAAGGGGGGAGTCTGAAATCCCCTGCCGCTTCAATATACCTGTAAATATCTTAATCAGACTCATAATCAAAGCCTTAATTTATATTTATCCTCCTATTTCTAATGATTAATTCCAGTTGATTTTACTCAATAGAACTACTGATTGTTTGTTCTTCTTTTATGTTTTCTAAAGTTTGTATTTGGTCTTTGAGTGGCGACTCTGGCCTATGTGTAACACAGCCCCTAACATAGTGGGAGTGCAGTAACAGTGCTTGCTCACTTAGCCCAGCTTCCAGAGATTAAATATGAATTTGTCTTTCATTTTTATAATATTTTATTCATTTTATATTTCCTTTTACTGAAACACTAAAGAATGAAGATGAATATTGCCTGTACTATTGTCTGTACCTCTCACTGAGAGAAAGCACATGTTCTCAGTATGTTTTGGTGAAGTGCTTTGTTGATATGTAGTTAAGACTCTCCAACCTTGGGAGAGCTGTGATGCTAGGGAGCTTTTGTGTGTGTGCGTTGCATGATCTGTGCAGGCCCAATATTGAAAATGGACATTTTCTTCACACAACACCAGACATAAAGACGCCTTTCTGCAACCTCCGAGGTCAACAATGATCTAAATCTAGTCATGGGGCAATTACTAGTCTACCTAGTTTAGTGATATGCTCTGCTATCTATCCTTGTGTGGAAATGTACAATGACTGTGCATTTTCTCTGAGCCAATCAGAATCATACACCTTGCAATAATGATGTGGCTAGACCTTGAAAACAGTATAACTGTTGGGACAATTGTATGTAAGGTACGACGAGACCGGTAGAGAGGAAGCGCGGCCTACAAACTCCTTGTGAGACTTGAAGCTGGCTTCTGCTGATGAAACTGCAAACTATTCTTAAGCAAAACATGTCTTTAATTAATTGCACTCCTGACTCTTGGTCTTCATTATGCACTACTGGTCTCTGGGTCTAAACTGTTATACCCCTAACAATATTTTACCATGTTTGAATCCATTGAGACAATCTGGAATTCCACAGATTTTCCCACCAAAAATATAATTGAAAATGTAAAAGTCTGCTTATTCCATGGGGTATTTGATAATTCTGCTTTAGACACAAAGATTTATAAGATTAAAGGAACACCCCACCGTTTTTAGAAATAGGGCTTATTCAACATCTTTCCTATATTTAGATATGTGGGCAAATGCATTTGTCTCAGTGCATGCATTGTTTTAGTTTGGCAGGTCGCTGCTTGGGCGCAGAGATATCAGCAGTGCAGTGAAAATATCTGGGTCCAAAGTGAATATCTGCCTAGGAAATTGCCTAGTCTTAATCTGCATCGCTATTTGTATTCGTTGTGAATACGCAGGCCAAAAGAAGTAATTAGGTGGTGTTTTTGGGGTTCTTTACTCTAGGACATGCTAGCTGGCAACATAGGATTCCATTTATTATGCTAAGCTAAGCTAGCGGTGACCCTGCCAAACTAAAACAATGCATGCACTGAGACAAAAATGCATTTGCCCACATATATAAATGTAGGAAAGAAGTTGAATAAGCCTTATTTCTACAAACGGTGGAGTGTTCCTTTAAAATCCCATAGCTTTAAGAGGGCTGGTGTCATTTGCCCTTGAATCTACTCACAAAATGTTACTGATTTTTTTTATCTGTATAGTTCAAAAATAAAGCGAGCTGAAGACAATTGTTTTTATCCCATAAAAGGTTACATTATTTTAAAGCAGATGAAAACTTGTAATTTATTTGATTTATCATAAATGTTTGCAATTTAAATGAGCCAGTTTAATACATGATTAAACACTGTATAGTTAGTGGTAGGTTAACTTGTGTTGGGACTCAAACTCACCCAGCTCGTGTTTGCCTGGATTGTCTGAGATTTCCATCACATACAGTTTAAGGCCCATGTAGCTTTTGCCAATGCTGTAAATGCGTGTGATATCAGGACACAACTCGTTCACAGACTTCATTAGCTGAAAGACAAATTTCACAGCCTATTCTTACATAATGTACACTAATGAAACATACATTCAATTAAAAGTGATAGTAAAGATATTTATGTTACAAAATATTTATATTACAATTAAATGCTGTTCTTTTGAACTTTCCATTCATCAAAATCCTGAAAAAATAAATCACATTTTCCACAAAAATATTAAGCAGAACAATCTTTTTTCTAGATTTATAAAAATAAGAAATATTCTTGAGCAGAAAATCAGCATATTACAATGATTGACACTGAAGACTGGAGTAATGATGTTAAAAATTCAGCTTGGCATCACCGGAATAGATTGCACTCATTTTAATAATATTTCACAGTATCACTGGTTTTACTCTGTATTTTTGATTAAATAAATGCATGCAGCCTTGTTGAACATTTCTGAACAGCAGCACAGGAACAAAGCACAGGAAACAAGCACCCAGGACTAAAGAATAAACTAAAACATTCCTTGCATTTATCGTTCTGTGTGTATATAAATGTGGTTTTTGTTACCTGCCCGCAGGCTTGTGTTAATGTAGTCACTGTTGAATAATGGTGGTCAGACTGACCACAAGTGATCTGCAAGGCAATGCTCACGGACTGACATGACAATCTGGGAAAATGTTTGTTTTCTATGCAGGGCTGCTTTTTAGATCATGCAGCCATCTAGACCATCTCTTCTCAATCCGCGGTGGATTTACTAGCATGTAGGGCTCCTCATTTTAAAGTGGGTTGCACCATTTCATGCTTACTAAGCAACAAGGCTTACTAAGGCTTCATCTTCCTCACCTTCCTCATCTCTTTGTAGTTATGATGTCTGAAGTCCAGTTTGTCCTTGGTGCCTTCCTCAGCTTGCCATGGGTAGATATTGTTTGGATCTTAAAACATGATATTCAGTTCATGAATATTAAGGCCTTTTCACACCAAGAATGATAATTATACAATGATAACTCTGCTGCAGCCTGAAGGTTTGTCTTCTGCTGCTTTAAATGCTCAAGCTCTTTAAAGCTTCATTGATTCTGATTGGCTGACACTGCTTTTATCATTCATCAGCTGGAAAAAAAATAGTTCTGAAAGTTATTCCAAACATATCGTTCCTCTGTGCCATTATCATTATTGTTGTGGTTGTGGATTTTTAGAACTATATCTTTATCATTATAGTTATTGTACTTGGTGTGAATGGGCCTTTAATGTGGCAATTTTTCAGTTGTATATTGTTATCTTTTGCTTATGTAACCAGCCCTTAACAAGGACACCAAAGACCACAGTCTCTGGCGTCAGTTGCAAACACACCTCCTGAGACCAGGGGAATGAGGTTTATGATGTGTGAAAGAAAGACCTTCCATATGTGAGATCAGTGAAAGGTTTGTGTTTGGCATACCTGGCAGCTCACAGCCCATGATTTCAGCTCTCAAGCAGATGGTCCCATTCTTAAACCAGGTCTGAGGGTTAATACGTATGTATTGTGCCACCGCCGGTTCCTGCAAAACGGCCAAGACTGCCGTTTCGCTGTCCTTGTTCCCCTCAAACACCTGTTAGCATACAAGATCACTTCTGGTGAGTGATCCTATTGATACGATCCAAGTGACATTTGCCAGTGGCAGCTGGCACAGTCTATGTCCAAGGAGGGTGCACGAGAGGCTGGCACAGTGCTGTCCGCAGTAGGCAGGCTATTCGTTTCAAAAGAGCCGCTTAACCCTGCCAACTACTGCCAGCGCCTGCCTCCAACCTCTGTTAGTACAAAAGACGCCGTGCCAGCTGGAAACTGAATGGATATAATGATGTTACAAAGATAGTAAAGCTAATATACACCAGCAGAGTTGAATGGCACAACCTACTGTCTGGAAAATTGTAATGCAGCCTCATACTCATGCTTAATAGGGTCATATAATGAAAAACTTGACCAGTAATGTGTTTTTTTTATTTATTTTTTACTTGTTGATAACAAAGAGAACCACATACCGCCTCTTCTGTCCCATTCATGCATGGCTTCCATTTAATGGTGTCATTGCTAACCTGAACCTTGAAGGTTTCCACATAGTCCAAGCTACAGAATAAGAGTGACATATTGTTAATATTGTAATTTAATATTTGTTTTAGTTATTATATTAGGTTAGAGAAATATATGATATGATATGAAGTACCTCCATATAGAGCTGCGACCCTGTAGTAACACTGCTGTGAACCGTGTGAGCTTCTTGGCATCTACCTGTAACCATTGGTTCTGGTCTTTATACAGGGCACACCAAGCTCCGTCATAGATATCCCCATCCTCTACACCAGACTGCAAAAAACAAACAAACAAACATGAAACCGTGATTATGTTAACATAAATACCAAAAAAACAAATATTCCAAATATGCTGATGAATACTATATTGATAATGACATGCATATACAGTAGCGTTCAAAAGTTTGAAGTCGGTAACATCTCTTATTGCCATTGACTGCATTAAAAAAAAAAAAAAATACAGTAAAATATTTTAAAATGTAATTTATTCTGGTGGCAAAGCTGAAATCTCAGCGTCATTACTCCAGGCTTCAGTGTCACATGATCCTTCAGAAATCATTCTAATATGATGATTATTATCAATGTTGAAAATCTTTTTTGTGAATAGAAAGTTCAAAAGAGGAGCAATTATTTGAAATAGATTTAATTTGTGATATTATACAAACAACTCCTTACTGACTTTAAACTTTTGGGCGGTAGTTTGTGTTATTATTCTGCAGTGTAGCCAACCTGTATGTTGAGTCGGCCCCTGTGTGGCCCCAGGCCCATTCGCTTATAAGAGGAGGCTTGAATCTGCGAGTCTTTAACTTTTAGAGACTCAAGACCCAAAGGAGGACACTCTGAGAAAGAAAATAGATATGATTTAAAGAGAAGGAAGGAAATAAGGAAAGATTTTGAGAGCAGACACATCACATAATTTGCTCCTTAGATTTTTGAGCCAAATGGATTTTGAATGCCAATTTAAATTTCCAAAAAAACATTTGAGTAAAATTAGTCCATACGATTTTACAGTCAGTGCAGCTGCAGGGCAGACAGGAAACTGTTGTTTGAGGAGTTCAGCTCGTCCCATCCGCTTTCCAAATACTTTCTCTCTTTTTTTGTAGTGTTTTATTTTATTTATTTTAGTTGTCCTGTGTGTTTTTGCTGTACACTGCTTTGATGCTGCCTTCAAGTGCACCTGTGAAACTTGTACCTCTGCAGTCAGGCATTTCTTTATAGGCGACAAGTCACACATTAAACATAATGTGCAAGTAGCAAGACAAAAGAATTATATTGTTGCAATAAACTCAAATTAGTACATCTGAATTCAAAAAGCTGAAAAATATTTCTATAATATTTCTGTAATGTATACTTGCAATAATCATCTTCTCTAAACAGTGTGTTGATCTAATGCCCTTTTCCTGCCTTAGTTTATATAGAAGCTTTATGATGCTAATAATAAACAATGTGAGTAGCTCATCATAATTGTCTTGTAAATAAAATTATTTTCAAAAGCAAAACTGACTGACTAACTGCATGTGATGGACCACATCCCGCCAGGATGTTTAGTTTATACTATTTATTATAGATATACAGTACTAATACCATACCGTATACAAATGCTTCAACACTCAAATAAAATCAGCTACCTTATGCATGCATGGTATAGACTTTTATATTCCTTTGTGCAGGAAATCCTGCTCATATTGTAATTTCCATATGCATTAAATGCTGCTGGTGGGGGCTTCATGCTCTTTTTATGCAAGTTTAAGGAGGTTAAAGATTATCTTTGTTAACTTTTATTTATATCTCCCAGTTAACCTTGAACTGTTCAATAAGCAAAAAGCTTGGATAGCATTTCTAGAAATGTCTTGTTTGTTACTGGCTAGCATTATTGCAGCTGATTGTGCCGGTTGCACATGGACATCATTGCTCTCAGTGAGAGAAAAGCACATCTGGTTCTTGTGGGTGAGTCAGTCTGACGGTTTGCGGAGTCAGCATTCCTTACCAATTCATCTGAAAATTGGGAGATTTCCTGCCACTGATGATGTTTAGATGGCCCAACTACTTTGACCTGGACTATTGTCCTGTTGCCCTTTACATTCTTATGCTCCAAGTGGACAAAGGGCTGTGGAGTGAAATGACACTGGGCTTGTCTTTAAGAGGTGTTTTGTAGAGGATGTCATTGGACTTCTTACACAACCACCTCCCCCTACATCTCCACAAAAATCAGCAATTCTGCTGTGTTTGTTTCTGCAGAGCATAAAAGATCACCTGAGTAGTTGAAAGATGAGCTGTTGCTTGTGGCGCTTCATTAAGACGATATGTTCTTGAATGGGTCTAAAGACTCCAACTGTAGCTTTATATTTCTAGCAGATGTTTTGTACACATCCGCATTTTAGTCAACTTGATACACGTGGTACATGACCCAAACTGAGTTTCTCTTAATTCTGACCATAGAATTCCTGCAGTTGAATATAATCTATGGAAAATCATGCTTTTCAGCTCTGAGGTCTGTTTGCTTAGTGGAGAAAACTAGTTCACTGACTGAGTGACCCAACTGGCTTTTGAAACAGGAAAAGGACTATTAGTGCAGTGTTTGATGGCCAGAATTATGTAACAATGCTTGCAAGCATATTTTTGAACTGATAATCTGGGATAGATGGATGGATAGATAGATAGATAGATAGATAGATAGATAGATAGATAGATAGATAGATAGATAGATAGACAGACAGACATCATTATGGTTTCCTATCTTTATGATAAAATGTTATATATTGATAAAATTATAACTGCATTGCAATAATTATACAACTATAATTGCATGATATTAATAGTACAATTATAAGTCACATTTCCTTACCAAATACCGGTGGTTCTTCACTTTCTTTTGTGTTCCAAACTCTCCGTTCCACTTTTTTATCAATGTTTTCATTCAGGTCCTCTGTGTGGAAGCGTGCTGGGGTGGCCGTCGTCCTTGTGGCTGTTATTGTTGGCTTCACTGTTGTTGGTTTCAGGGCTTTTGTGCTCCCCTCAGTCCATTTCACTGTGGGCTTCAGAGCTTTTGTGGTTCCCTTAGTTGACTTGACTGGCTTCACTGTCGTGGGTTTCAGAGCTCTGGTGGTCGCCTGGGCAGGTTTAAATGTCGTGGCTTTCAGAGTTTTGGTGCTACCCTCAGTGGGTTTCAGAGCTCCGGTGGTCACCTCAGTGGGTTTGACCGTCTTGGAGAATCTGCTCACCTTAGTAGGTGAGATGTTTCCATAAGTACCGGTGGTCCTGTGTTTAATACGGGCTCTCGCGCTTCCAGTTGCAGATGTTGTTCGAGTGTCATTTAAATATGATGCAGCTGTAGCTGGTTTTTTAAGAGAAGGTGAATTACTTAGTCCTCCAACTAAAACAACAATACATGTTAACAAAGATAAAAGTATAACGGTTGGTGCCATGGTTCACTGTTTATTCCCTACTGTAAATTCTCTTCCAGAGAAGTGTTGCTTTATCCGATCTCACCCCGTAATGTTGCAAAATCACGCGCCACTCGAGTTGCAAAGCACACTTGAGACCATAATACTGTGAATAGAGGGAGAGAGAGTTTGAGGGGGAAATGTGTGCAAAAAACATTCCTTTGTTAGGAACAGATGTTTTCGTAAAAAAATAAAACTAAATCATAGCATCATTTGAGCATCAAGCCAAATGCTATAGATTAGTTTAACGCTTTTACTTGTGCCAATTCTTACCAATGTTCCACTCAGCTTGTACTCCCAATTAATTGTAGCAGCGCGCCATCTAGTGGCGATCACAGACCAGACCTTTTTTTTAAAACCTAAGACACAATTTTTTCTTCATGTCATTACAGTGTTTAGAGAGTGGACACTGGGACTTACTTGTTTAAAAAAAATAAAGTGACATGAAATGATATGTAAAGGCAAAAATATATGACCTAAACACACACACGCACGCACGCACGCACGCACGCACGCACGCACGCACACACACACACACACACACACACACACACACACACACACACACACACACACACACACACACACATTTTTCTTGGAGCAAAAGAAGTGTAATAATGGGAGTAACAGTTGGCAACAATTTCATTATAATATCTAATATTTTATTGGAATATTGATAAGTAATTTATTCTCCTATTTGTTGTGTCTTCCAAAATGCCTGATGAGCATGCTTTAAGTCACGGTGTCCTCTACAGTGGGCATGTATGAAATCAATGCCCTGTTTCATAACAAAAAGTCATAATTTGATTAGAAACCCCATAACATTTTCCTGAGATGTTGATTTATAAAAAACAATTTCAAATTTCAGATTTAAATGATAATTACAAAATTATTATCATCACATTTCCATAAGAGTGCTAAATCTGATCATTCAGTCATTTTTAAAGACCAAGGAGAAGTTGCTGTCCTGGTGAAACCTCAAAACAAATGGCATCTCTGAAAAGCCCTGAATGTGCTCTTTACAGGACACTCAGACCTGTGTGTGTCAGAGAAATTCACTCAAATATAATGTCCTCGCTTAAATGGTCATTTTGGCATTTGGCTCCTGACCTTCTTGGCTCTATCCAACAATTAAAATATTACCATGTCATAATTTTGACATGCAATGTTGAATTCATATTAATTTGATTATAGTGAATATTTGCAATCAACTAATGTGTGTCACTGTGGAAGTGTGTCCCGTATTTGACATGCTACCCTGTTAAAGGGTAATTTTACCTCAATTGCAAAAATGTAAATTTCCTTAATATTTGTGACAATAAGTCATCATTCTCCCCAATTTTGCACAATTGACTACTGTTCTGTTCTGTTCTGTTCTTTTATTTATTTATTTATTTATTTAACATTTGTCTATTTTATTTTAATATTTGTTTAAGTTTGACATATGAGTGATATGACATACGAGTGATTACAATCATTGTTTAAAAAATCTTTAAAATCAGACATTAGGGGTTTTAAAACCTGTGCTACATTTTTGCATTTTTCTGCAAACCCCCATATGAAATGAATACAAAATTGTAACAATGAACATTTTCTGAAGATTCGTATCTTTTTTCACTGACCGTTTGTAAATAAGAAAGTTTCAGGAAATAAGAGTCTAGAAACGTAAATTAATTGTCAGAATTTAATTTTCAGGAATGATAACAATGGTGTAATGTTTTTTTTTTTTAAATTATTATAATGGATATAACCACGAATAGCAAAGTAACATGTATCCAATTCCAAACATGACGCACAACACTTATGTCTACAATTTGTAAAGAATATTTCCTAAAACATTCCACTAGATGGCGACAAAACACTGTGTATTTTTTAATGTCACGTAAAGTTGTAACGCTCAAAACACGAGGAGCGATAGTTTTTATGGAAAGTTTTTTTTGGGGGGGACATAAACGAAATAAAACGCGCAAGCAGTCCGGATCAATTAAATACAATAAGATATTGTATATGCATGGAAAGATGTTATTTGCACTGGTGACTGGCTTTCATGTCCAATCTGAGCCCCCCCTGCGCTTTACTATAGTAACGAAGTTAGAGACCACATCAGCATCAATTATTAATGCATTACGCGCATCAATAAACTTCATACAACCATTTCAGAATTGTGAAAAACAGACAAACGATTCGGAACATTTAAGCAGTTTATCATTTTATGTTCTATCAATTATTGAATGAGTGTTGTTTTCTTTTCTTTCTTAAGTAATGCTTGGTCTAGTTTGTCTTTTTCATATAAATATTTCAGTGTCTTTTAACATTATACATTAATTTAGTGGCATTATGGATTGAAGGTTAATACAGGTAAACTCAGATGATGGAAATAGACGTATTATTTGGTTATAGTGCTTTTTAATTTAAACGCATTAGTGTCTGCATAGAACAAAACTAAAACTAAAATATATTAAGGTCTATGCACTGGAGGCTGTAGTTTCCTGAAAAATTCAATTTACCCTTTTCCCTCTCCCCCTTTCTCTCTAACACATGCACACACCGGATGTGAGAAAAAACATGAAGTTTGCATGGAAATTCCTTTCCTCAACCTGTCAGTTTCCCCCAGTACCACCTACAGTGAGGAGTGAAATGTCAACGCTTAATAGGAAACTTAACACTGCGAAATATTCATAACCTGCTCTGCTCCTTAAACATAATATGTGCTATAGTGTCTGTTGTTGTGCTGGATAGGTGTTAACATGACTTCATTGTACACTGTCTGAGGTCATCTTTACCAGTGTAAAAACTGGAGAACTGGGTGAACTTGTCAAACCATAAGTGATAAATTTGTCATGTGGCTGGTGGTGTCTTATAGTATATGAAATTGGATTGGTACTAGAAACTGCAACGAAACTGAAAGAAAACATGCTGTATTGCTCCCAGCGGTCTGCTTGGCAATAGTTGTTGTGGTTATCGCTCTATAAATTGAGTTACTAATTAGACTTTGATTGTATAGATCAATTAAATATAGCCTCCTGGTTTTTATATCAAATTGTAAACAAGTTTAGGGGTCTAAGCAATTATATATATATATATATATATATATATATATATATATATATATATATATATATATATATATATATATATATATATATATATATATATATAATTTCAAAATATTATACAAATAGTATATGCACATATACTTACGAATGCTTACTATATATAGTAATTTATATCAATAATATACATTTTAAAATAATGTGAAACTATAAAACAAACTGTAAAATTGATGTGTAAATGACTGTAAATTAGTGTGTGTGTATATATATATATATATATATATATATATATATATATACACACATACATACATACACACATACATACATACATACATATATACATACACACATACATACATACACACATACATACATACATACATACATACATACATACACACATACATACATACACACATACATACATACATACATACATACATACACACAAACCGTATATGTGACCCTGGACCACAAAACCAGTCATAAGGGTCAATTTTTTTATATTGGACAATATTTGGTCTAGATACAACAATTTGAAAATCTGGAATCTGAGGGTGCAAAAAATCTAAATATTGAGAAAATCCCCTTTAAAGTTGTCCAAATGAACTCCTTAGCAATGCATATTACTACTAATAATACATTTTTTATATATTTACGGTAGGAAATTTACAAAATATCTTCATGGAACATGATCTTTACTTAATATCCTAATTATTCTTGGCATAACAGAAAATGTATTGTTGGCTATTATATATTTCTAAATTGATGTCTGGTTCCCTGCACTCTTCAGCTGGTCTGTTTTGTAAGTTCTGAAGTCATGAGAGTTTCATTAGGAGCAGGTCTAAGTGTGTGTGTGTGTGTGTGTCCTGTACAGTGACCCAGCAGCGGTTGTATGAGAGCTAGCAGCATGCCGCTCCTTTAATGACCTATGAGAGCTGTGGACCCAGACCATACACGGGGAACCTGAGAACCTGCTGAGCAACTTCTGTTGATCTAAGCCAGGTGAGGGGCCCACACTCCAGCCTGCAAGACCGACACAGAGAGAGAGAGAGAGAGAGCTGGGGACACGACTTTGAGTGTGTGTATGGGGAGTTTTATGGCACGATTGTTGTTTGAATTATTGATAGCTTGGTATGCTACTCTCTGATCAGGTCTTGTGCATTTTATGATTCATTTAAAGTGAGTTTGTTTGTTTGTTTGTCAGATTCAGTTCTGCATCTTAACGTCTGTAATCGTAGTTATGTGTGAATTGAAAAGCCAGTGTTCTGTCTAATAAAACTACACACAGCCACAAAGTTTCTGTTTCACACAAAGAAGAGGAGAGAGAGAGAGAGAGAGAGAGAGAGAGAGAGAGAGAGAGAGAGAGAGAGAGAGAGAGAGAGAGAGAGAGAGAGAGAGAGAGAGAGAGAGAGAGAGAGAGAGAGAGAGAGAGAGAGAGAGAGAGAGAGAGAGAGAGAGAGAGAGAGAGAGAGAGAGAGAGAGAGAGAGAGAGAGAGAGAGAGAGAGAGAGAGAGAGAGAGAGAGGTTTGAATTATTGATAGCTTGGTATGCTACTCTCTGATCAGGTCTTGTGCATTTTATGATTCATTTAAAGTGAGTTTGTTTGTTTGTTTGTCAGATTCAGTTCTGCATCTTAACGTCTGTAATCGTAGTTATGTGTGAATTGAAAAGCCAGTGTTCTGTCTAATAAAACTACACAGCCACAAAGTTTCTGTTTCACACAAAGAAGAGGAGAGAGAGAGAGAGAGAGAGAGAGAGAGAGAGAGAGAGAGAGAGAGAGAGAGAGAGAGAGAGAGAGAGAGAGAGAGAGAGAGAGAGAGAGAGAGAGAGAGAGAGAGAGAGAGAGAGAGAGAGAGAGAGAGAGAGAGAGAGAGAGAGAGAGAGAGAGAGAGAGAGAGAGAGAGAGAGAGAGAGAGAGAGAGAGAGAGAGAGAGAGCTTACTGTACCACTCAAATGAACCACAGTATCGCTCATACTGCAGGTGAGCTGTATCAATTCACAGGAGTCTGTCGTAGACCTCCACAGCCTGATAAATTTAACCTCCTGATGAAAAGCTCACTGTCCTGACCTAAAACCAGACATGTGAACAACAGCAAATAAAACACAGGACATACTCCGTGAGTAAAGTGCCGTCAGATGTTTCTTTCATGTTCTTGTACAGCTTGATTATTTTTTTTTCCCGGGATCTGCTCGATGTGTCCTCTCATTACCGCGGTGTACTACCTGAACGCTACAGGAATTCAGAATTATAAATATTAATTCTTCCCCTCACCTGAAAAGCTAACAGCATGCTATACCTCACTGCTCAATTATTGATTTCCAGCAGGCTTGTAAAAGTATAGAAACTCTGGATTGTTCAGAAAAATATGTGGAACAACTGGTTTGGTAAATAAAAAATAAAAATAAAAGTTGTGTTAGTTACAAGTGATGTAATTGATTTAAAATATATTTTGTTCATGAATGATGCATTACTTCTCTCTTTTTTATTTTTTAAATATGATCACAATATAATATTTTAATATGTTTATTACATTTTTTATGTAATATTTATTTAATCTAGCATAGGATGTTTCTCAGACAAAATAACGCAGGATGGTGCATGTGTAGATTTATGCTAATTTGGCATTTGTTTTTATTATTTAGCTCCCATGTAAAGCCTTTGAAGTAAAATCTTGCTAAATTTTGCATTGCATAATCGAGATTAATAGGGTAAATACATCTGGTGTGCTTTAGTGAAACGGAAGCTGTGATCAGCAGGTGGCAAAAGCTTCCTAAGACATAGCGGTATGGCGTCAACATGCTGCAGTTTCGACTTTGAGAATTAAAAAGTTGTAATTTTATATCTAACAGGGCTTTTCTGCTAAATGTCAAGTTGGCCAGCCATGTATATATGTTGAAATCTTCGAGAAAAAGTTTAACCTATAAAACTTTCCTCCCTCGACTTCCACTGATTCATCTGAAAAGAATACATGGATGAAATTCCCTCCCACAACATTCCCCCTTCCATGAACAATAAATGTGGAGGTGTCATGTAATATTGATGGGCTCAGCTGATGATCTCCTGACGACCCCAGTTTGGTCCCTCTCATGTTGTATAAAATATTCATGATTCTTGTCCCCTTCCTGCCCCTGCCCCCTCAGCATCCCATAATGCATGTGTGATGTTCTGCTGGGCCTGCTCGCACAAAAACACACACCTGGCTGCAAGAGCAAAGAATGGTGGGATATATAAGCATGATCTCCTGTGGTGAAGACCAGCTCTGAGTTTTTCCTTTTATTTCAATTCCAAGTCTGGAAATTCTTTCACCCCCCCACCCCCCTTCCGTTGTGCACCTGATGTTCCACACTCATGCACTTCCAGTAATCTCACAGCTATCATTAGTGACATTCAACCTTTCCTCTTGCACTCCTCCCTCTCTCTACCTGTTCACCTGCATCTGTTCTTTTGTCATTTTTATCAATGCGTCGTTCTTCTGTTCTTCTCCTCCCTCCCTTGCGTTCTTCCTTCCGTCGTTCTCATTAACACCCCGGCCCTGATAGATGTAGAGAGGTGGCCTACTGCTCCTTGAGAGACTCTCCTGGGTTGCCCGTGCAGCCCTGGCACCCTGTGTTTCCCTCCTTAGACCCGGGCCTGTGCCATCTGCCTCTGTCACCGCCGCCGCTGGGCGCTGGGAGTCAGCGTGCATGAGGCAGCAAGAAACCTGCTCATGCTGTGGCTGCTGAATCTTTTCAGCCCGTAGGTGAACTGAAAGTTTACTTTTTTACGACTGAAGTTTATTAAGTTTAAATAAAAGAGAGAATTTTTAATTCATTCATCATGAATAGTGTCGTTGTGCAATTTATTACATGCTGAATGCTTTAGGATTTAGAATTTGCGAATATATGTAAATACATACTAATATTTTTTTTTATTCAACAAAGATGTATTAAAATGATCAAAAGTGACAGTAAAGATTTTCATAAAAGATTCAGATTTCAAATTACTTCTGTTTATCTGTTTCAACTGTTTTTAACATTGATAATAATAAGATTTTTTTTATTATTATACACCAAAAAAGCATGATCATGTGACATTGAAAATTCTGAATAAATTACATTCTAAATTATATTAAAATAGAAAACAACAATAAATAACAAAAATTGTGGTAACACTTTACGATAAAGTTTTATTAGTTAACATTATTTACTTTAGTTAACATGAAAAATTCTTTATTAATCTTAGTTTATTAATCAACATTTACTAATACATTAATGAAGTCAAAAGTTGTATTTGTTAACATTATATAATGCACTGTGAATTAAAATGAACAAACAATGAACAGCTGGATTTTTATTAACTAACATTAACTAAGATTAATAAATACTGTAACAAATGTATTGCTCATTGTTAGTTCATGTCAGTTAATACTAATGTTAACAAATGAGACCTTATTCCTCAAGTGTTATCAAAATTGTAATATTTCATGATAGTTGGTCAAATAAATTCAGCCTTAAGAGCATGAGGACGTACCGACCCCAATCCTTTTAAATTTAAAGTTGAAATTCCTTGGGTTTCCCAAACTGACATTGGTCGTATGAACAGATTGCCATGCCCCAACCACCCCACACCATTGATGTTTTGAAACATGTTTTGAAAGTGCCACTGAGACTTTTCCGGTAAAACAACCTTCATGTGACTTACTTATAGTCATCTTTGTATATCAAACTAGGATATGAGAAAGTATTTTAACATTTAGCAGTTATGAATGATTCAAAAACGGCTGTTGTGATACAAGAATATTTGTTTTTGTTCACAAATCGCACAAAAATATACGCCTTACTTCTAATGTTTGTCTGGCATGGAAAATGTAATTAACAAACCATGTTTGTGCCAACTTGAGCAGGCAATATGCTGTTTACCTAAACCACTATCTGAGCAGAGAAAACAAATATTTCTAGTTGAGAGAGGCGCTGAAAGTCCCACGGGGGCAGACTGGAGCTGTGTTCTCTCCAGCACAATACCTCTGCACCTACCTCTGCTCGATAGCGTTGGCACATGCAGTCACCCAAGAAGGCAGGATGCTTTTTTTGTGTGTGTGGACGAGAAGAGAATGTGCATTACCAGCCAGTTACTGTCCCGCAGCCAAAAGACAAAACCTGGATGGGCAAATCAGACATGTGCACGCAAGCAAATGCTGTATGTGCACTTGTGTCCACCCCGTTCCCAGCTTTCCCCATACTTGCTGGCTGAGTCTAATTCAGTGTCATGTTCCGGGGAAGCCCAGATTGTGAACTAGCTCCTTCCCTGTGTGTTATTTATTGGGTGGGCAGTGAGTTGCTGTCTCCTTATTTACACCAAATTGCTTCTCCAGATGTTTTTTTGGGAAGAAATCCCCTACCCCTCTCAATTCTTCCCTCCCACCACTCCCCACCTCTCTTTGTCCAGATGGAAATGATTTTTTTTTTTGTAAGGATCTCTAATCCCTTTCTTTCCAGGGCTATTTTCCACTGCATTGTGATAGGAAACTTACGACGAGCCGAGGAGAAAAGCGCAAAATTTACCTGCATCTTTTTCTTCTTCTTCTTCTTCTTCTTCTTCTTTTTTTTTTTTTTTTTTTTTTTGCGTAATGTGTGACCCAGTGAAAGCTGCTCGGCCTGGTGTAGATGTATAATGAGCTTTTGTGCTCAATGGTTCTCCCTCACTTTCACATTAGTTCCTCTCAGCCAGTGTTGTGGAGAGCGCAGCACGGGGAAATGGACTGTGAGAACGCTAACCAGATGGCTTAGATCCCAAAAGCCCAGGGGAATGAGGCATAGTTCCCGACTAAGCTAAATCAGTGTACCTAGACTTCAACAGCAGATACACATAGTAAGGAAATAGTTTTGGAAAATTATAAGGGGTCGTAGAGATTTAAGAGAATATATTTGGATTAATCAAATTAAGTAACTAGCACTTTTTGAGTAATGATAAAAAAAATCAGTTCCCTTAGATGGGGGTTTTTAAACTTTCTTATACCACAGACATCAAAATATGATGATCTTCTCGTGAGGGACCCCTTCCTAAAATAAAAAGCCATCTAAAGACCCATTTATACTGTAAAAAATGAAAAATTGTATGTGTAAAATGTTTACTTTCTATTAAAGGCACAATATTTAAGATTTTTTAGATTAAAACATCCAAAAATAACTAGAACAATGTTATATATTTTGTTGACTTGTGTACTTACATTATCCCAAATGTTTGCAAATGTTTTAAATCCAGAGAAATCTGAAATTTTAACCAGGACTGTGTCCATGTCATTGCATCACCTGTCAATGATGTTATTTCCGCGTGTACCTGAATTTCCAGTTTTGCTTTCGTAGAAACCATGGAATCACCAAAGATACTTTAATATACTATGTGTTTTATTAGACAGGTTGAGCAACTATTTGCCTAGATTTTTAACAGAAAACGAATCGTTGTTATATAGCTCAATACGGTTAGTAGTACCATGTTTTTAACCATGCCTCAGAGACAATTTTGTCAAGTGGCTAACATAGCATAATCAAAGAGAGCCTTCTCCAGAAAGTGTATGTCATTGAATGTCAAAAATCACAATTCTAATATCAATCTAGATTACTGCAAAGTGCAACAAGTGTCTCATACCAGCCAAAGAGCGAATGCACAGAGCTATGTTAACTTTCAATTCACTCAAATGTATTCATTATTTCAACAGCGCTGCGTTACCCCACATACACAATGTAAAGAGTGAAACTGGCCGACTAACCGGTGTGTATCACAGTTGACTCTCACTAGCATTCGCTCCAGAGACCTCGTTCCACTCCCACGGCTCTTCGCTCGCCCTGCTTACCACAGTAACCTTAAAACTTTAATACAATAGCTCATCCATGAACATGATTTGTTCCCGAGTCCGTTGGATTCCTTTCCATCGGCTGTGGAGGTGAAGACAACAACTCCCATGATTCCACACTTATTTACGGTGTCATCAAGCCATGCCTTTGTTTTAAGCGACCTCTAGCAGTGAAAATTACATATTGTGCCTTTAAGCCAACATTATCTTTTGTGGTGTTATAGTACACTAATAGAATATTTGTTATATTTTCTTTGCATTTTTAATCATTATTTTATACAAAGTCAGTAAATGTATTTGAATACAGAATTTGTATTACTTTTTCACGGAACATTGCCCCCTAGCACCCCCTTGTGGCCCCACTTGAAAACCCGTTTTAGTCTATGGTCTGTCCTTCAATCAAATTGTAGGTCAGTAGAAGAGTTGAGATGAACTGTTTTCATGCTCTCACTTGCCTTGTTTTCTTGGTACCCACTTTGATTGTTCTTGTCTCAATGTGCCACCTTGATAAATACAGTTACAGCCTGCACATCTAAAATGAAAACGGTGGGTTTTGTATGACTGAAACATCAATCAAACTCTCCAAATCTTAGTCTTAAATCTTCAAATCTGTGAGATATTCTTTTTCTCTTTCTTCAAGGGTAGACAATTGGTGCTAAAACTTAACCAATTTTATACCACAGATAAAAGACCATTTACTTCCCCTGAAATCAAATAGGACATTTCTCTGGTGAGCAGTAAGAAGCATTGTTCTAAAACGATAAGGCACAGATTCGTCTGTAGATCTCAGGCGAGGTCCGTGGGGGTGGGAGGTAGAGGGATGGAGGGGGGGAACGGCAGATTGATGAAGAGCTGAAGTGGGTCCCTGGGTGACACACGCTCCACTCCACAATATTAAAAACTCCCACACGTTTTTGGGGAGGCAAAATTGCCCTTGCTGGAACGCTGGTGTATTTTTTTCCCAGTAATGAGCAGCATTTGTTTTATCTTGATAGATGGGACGTTGAGGAGAATTCATATCATCGCAAAACTCTGAAACTTCCATTTATGCCTGGGTGCCCCATTGATCGCTGCTGAAGGACATCTTGACAATTACGCAAGGGACGCCTTCAAGAGAACTGTTCAAAGCCGACCGCGACACAATGAGGATTTCTTGTGTGGTTTTTGGGGGTGGCTGCATTGAACATTTTGTCTTGCAACCTGTTACTTTTGCTACCGTTTCCTCACTGGGTTTTTGGCCTATAGTTAACTAAAACCATTAAATAATAAATTTTACTTAAAAAAAAAATATATATATATATATATATATATATATATATATATATATTTTATCTCAGCAATTTGCCAATGTAACATTTCATTTACAAATAGTTTCATTTTATGTACTTAAATAACTAAAATTAAATAAAATGAATAAAAACTACATAGGTATATTTATACATATAAACATAATTAACAAAAACAATACAATGAAATGGAAAATATTAAAATAAAAATGTATTCTAAATGTTAATAAAAACTACCATAGCATCTCAATGATAATAAAAAAACACTTATTTCATTGGCGTCTCACTCATCCTGAATATTTGGCTTCAAAAGTTCTGTGCAATATTCAGAATGAAAATTCAGAAGTTGTAGCTTTGTTTAAACTTTATAAAAATGTCTTTTAGTTTGTGATACTCATACTTAAATCACTTTTGATTGTTGTTTTTCTGAAACAATCTGCTCCACGCTTTTGTCCTGAAGACTAAACGAGACCATTATCAGACAAACTGGACTTGGCCCAATGCGTCAAAGTGACCCTATTACAATGACAGCGAGACTAGATCACTGCCCGATCCTCGTGTGGCTTGCACTCACACCCGCCTCCTTCTCCACAGGATGTAAATGGCTGTTTAAATGAATTAATGTAAGGTTTCTTTCATACATGCCCCAGTAATATTGAAGCCATTACGGTCCTCTCCGGAGTTGGCATGGTCAGCTCTTAGTGCTTAATGTCTTCCACGTTGGGCTTATTAATCTAAACAGTGCAGCCCAGCTGCTCTGGATCGACTGTTCCCGAGCAGCGGCAGCAGTGGCGGCGTCGGCCTCGCATCTGAACTGCTGCCATATGTGGCCGGCCCTGTGGAAAAGCTAACTGGCTTGTGTCATTTTCTACACTTAATTCTGACCACTCCTGGTGAGTATAGGTTTTCACAGAGGCCTTCATTGAGACCACTTCCAACTGTAAAGCCACACTCGGATACGCCATTCCTTCAGGAGTTTTTGCCAAATAAAATAAACCACAGAGCCACTGATTTACATAGCTGTGACTCCCACTACCAACCACCTCAAACTACTTTGAGCTGTAGAGCTGCACAGAAACATATAAATGTGTTTGAGTCTTACAGTGAGAAGATTAATTAGAAGTGACTTGTTTATGGAGTGTATGACAATGTGTTGATTTCAGCACAGTGGCATGTGGCAAACATCAGCGCTGCTTTTCTCTGACAAGAAGACTGTGAGTTGGGAAGATGATAGTATTTACATGAAATGACTGAAATGAGATTTGTCTTCTGTTTTGGATTATCTGTACAGTTTAGAGCTAATTCTAAGTGTCCAGCTACAAACATTGACACATTTGAACATTGCTTAAATCAAGCAGGGATGAGTTTGTGTTGGTCAATGAGATTGGAATGTAGTTTTCTTCACAACCCAAACCTTTCATATCTCTTCCTCTTTTTAATTAACAGATGAGAGATGACCAGAAATGATGCTGAGAAGTTGGAACTGGGCCTGGAAATGCCACAAAGATCAGGACAACTGTAAAAGTAAGTAAAACTTTATTTATGTAGCACTTAATGCTTACAAAGCTCTTTACAAAAGACAAATATGCACATAAAGATTCACACATACGCACACATTGCAACTTTTTGTAATTGCAATTTAATATTTAATAATCTGACTTTATTACACTTTTCTCAGAGTTGCGACTTTAATGTTAAAATGTCAATTGAAGTATGGAAGCCCATTTCAAACTAAGGGTTAAAAATAGCTTACAATATTTAAAGTTACACACTATGTAACTTTTGGCCCTCTAGCGGTTAAAAAACAAAACTGAATGCATTTTGCAAAATAACATTGTTTTGGTTGTGCTTCGTTTTTGTGTGACTGAATATGATAACTAGATAATAGTCAATGCTTTACATATTTTACAATGAACTCTGTTAGAGAGATACATATAGCAATTTATCTGTTCAATTAAATACCTTACTCATCTGTTGGTTCAAGGTGTCTTTATTAGTACTCAGGGGTAAATTTGTTAGGCAGACAGTATGCAGTTAGCGATCCATAATGGAGTAATAAAAACGCCATCTCTGCTTTGCTTTTACAACATTACAAATCCCTCAGTTCTCATCATCTCTGAAAAGCCAAGCCAATGTTGATTCTTGTTTTATTACAAGCTTTGTCACGTTTTTTTTTTTTTTTAAATAGGTGATTCCCTGGAGATTTAGTGTGTTCCATGTCAACCTCTCTCGCCTGTTGTGACAACTAACCTATGACACTCCCACACCATACATGCACCAAAGTAAAAGAGCAACTTTTCTGTATTTACGGATATAACGAGACACGCACTGGCCAGTGCCGTATGTACACAATTTCCCATGAAAACCACTAATCAGGTCTAAGGGTACATTTACACAACGATGTACTAAAAGCAGAAAAGTCTTTCCTTTGCGTTTTACACTACAGACAACAACATTGTCAAAATGATCCCGTTCACACGGATCCGCAAAAATGACTAAAAACACTGTATTCTGCTGCCAGGCCAATAGTTGGCGATGACACTTTGTAAAGAAACACTATGCACCTATAGACTGAACATGTAATAAGGATGCACAAGATGTCTCCGTTTTCACAAATTAGCATTTTTGTAGTTTACAGGGAGACGATAACAGTGTAGTTTTCAAAAACCTGCATTTCGTAATCCATTTTCCCCAAAATGCTGTTGTCGTGTAAATGGCCAAAAAAATAAAAAGGTTTCCGTTTTTAGTGGAAAAATATGTTGTGTACACAGCCCCTAAAATAAAAATTGTAATATGGTTAACATAGTAAAGATTATTATCATGAATGTGGAAAACTGTTTTTTGTTGAAGCTGTTATGCAAAACTTGCAAACTATTTATGTAAACATTTTTTTGGTAAAATTATAAGTTCTTGTATGTTTTGATATGTTTTGATATGTTTAATGCGTCCTTGCTGAATAAAAGTATTAATTTCCCTAAAAAAAAACCGAACCCAGACATTTGATCAGTAGAGTAAACTAATAGTAAAATACAAAACTAAATTACATTGCATAAGTGAAGTGAACAAATATGCTTTGAGATGCTTTCAAAAGTGCTATAATTGAATCAACTGCTCAATGAAAAGATCCACAGCTTGGAAACGACGACTAAAGGGTGATTCACCATATTTTTATATTTTAGGTAAAGTACAACTTGCAGTTTGCAGTCGGATGATCTAAGTGGAGGATATTCCATATTGTGTATTGTAGTGGCAACATGAAGAATTATATTCATTTCATAGATGATGTTTGCCTATTGTCATGAAAAGGTGTCTTTAATGCAACTAGAAATCATAATTGAAGGGCCTGTTTGGACACAAACTGTCGCTACACTCCCCATATTCACTTCAGTTTAGCCTGTCAGTCTGAGACAAAATAGCTGAGAAGCATTAACAGAGTCTCTTTCCTGTCACGGTAAGGTTACTAACAGGTCGATGTACTAGTGCAGAAAGGTAATGAAACAGGGTTCACCCCGGCGCTCTCACCTGGGAGGGTCCTCTTCGCTTGCTGTCTGCACAGATGAGAGCTTTAGGCTAAATCTCTGCTCCGGAGGGTGACACCCTTCAGCTCTTTGCCACCTTAATGGCAGGACTCAAGCCAGATAATGATGCTGACAGCCCGACTGTCAGTCTGCCTTCTTCTGCAGCAGCCCCTTAAGAGCTCGATGTGGGGCACTGGCCATGAATCCGTGAGACTGCTGCATTTTCAAAAGTCATTAATCTAAACAAAGACACCCCGGAGTCTTCCGCGACTCCCTCTGCTCAGCCTCGTCCTCTGCTCAGGATGGAGGAGACGAAGAGTGAGTGCAAAAGAGGCAGCTCAAAGTTCTGTGCAGTGCACTGCTGTGACGGGCTGACATGGAGTCAGTGGGCCTCGCAGGTAAAGGGAAGTGGCCTTTTCAGCACCTTGGAGAGCTCTTGAAGCCGCCGCAGCGAGGGCAGCTTTGATGAAACCGATGCTTAGGTTGGGCACATCAGAGCTGTGCAGCATTCAGAATTCAATTGAGAATGCATTTTAATTTCTAGTTGAGTTTCTGAATTTGAATTCCTGTTTGAACAGACATGTAGAATTGTAATTCAAATTTAAGTTTTAAAGGATTAGTCCACTTTAAAATGAAAATTACCCCATAATTTACCCTCAAGACATCCTAGTTGTATATGACTGTATATTTCTGATGAACAATCTGTTTTATATGTTTTCAAACTTTATAATGACAGTGAATGGGGACTAAGAGTTTTAAGCTAAAAAAAGTGCATTCATCCATCATGAACGTACTCCACACGGCTCAGGGGGGTTAATAAAGGCCTTCTGAAGCAAATTGATGGGTATTTGTTAGAAAAATATCCATATTTAAATCTTTATAAAGTAAAATATCTAGCTTCCACCAGACTGCCTTCTGTATTCAACTTATGGAAAAGCGTAACTGGCGTGATGCGTAAGCAATCTGAGCTGTGAGAGGCCTTTTACTTTATAAAGTTTTAAATATGGATATTTTTCAAACACAAACTCATCACTTCACTTCAAAAGGCCTTTATTAACGTCTTTATGAAACTCTTTGGCCCCATTCAGTGCCATTATAAAGATTGAAAACATCAGGATATTTATTATTATAACTCCATTTGTGTTCAGAAAAAAGAAAGTCATATACACCTAGGATGTCTTGAGGTTGAGTAAATCATGGGCTAATTTTCATTATCCAGGGAACACCATTGTCATGAAGGTGTGTATCTGTACATGGCCGTCCATGTGATTTCAAACAAAACAGGGCTCTTTGGACCAGGCAACCTTTATCTACTGCTCCAAGGTCCAGTTCCAACACTCGTATGCTCATTGTGGGTGCTTGGAGGTTGATTGGTCTGAGGCTACAAAAAGGGACAACACATCATTTAACAAGAATTGATTGTGTGCTTACCACATAGTCTAACCAGTGGCCTTGTTTGGAGATGATCAACGAAATTCATTTCACTGAGACTGGTCAATGTTTTGTCTCATGAATAATTGTAACCACAGGTATAATACTAAACTATTTTAATACTAAACTTTACATACCTTGAGAAATATTATGCATTAAAGGGGCACTTCAGCGCTGGGAAGATGAATCTATTTAAACACGGTCATTAATGTAGAAGAAATGGGAAATTATTTTTAAATTTGGTGCCTTCTAGACTGAGAAAACACAGAAAATGTATTTTTTTCTCATGGAGATGAAAGACAACAATTCCCAGAATGCACTTTGCTGCCCTACTCTAGGCACGACATGGTTTACTTGCCCACCACGTTCATCTTCATAAAATCAGTTCAGTAAGAGACGCTACAATTAAAAACTGAACGTGTCTGTTCAATATATTATGAGTGAGTTGATTGAGTGTCACGGCCGTCACGGCACAAACGCAGCAGGAGTCGGATTACATTCATCATATGAGCTGAGCTGAGGTAATCGTGGTATACGCGGCTGCGGCTGCATTCACAGCACATGAACAGTCTGGCGCATTTTCAGTTCATGTCTTTGGAAGCTTAACTTTCATAGGAATTCATTTGAAAATTTGAAACCCTCACTTTGCTCTCCACCTCTCCGTTTACATGAATCCCCGCAGCTCCCCGAGCCGAGCGCTGTGAGTATGATGTTTAAATCATGTGGAAATAGCGCCCACTGCTGGCTGTAGTCTTTAGCCTCTGGACAAAAACTCCTCCTTTGACGCAAAATGACGATATTTGCGTCATTGGAGGAATTTTTCCAGAAATAAAATACATAATTCTCTCGTCTCAGGGTGAAAGTATGATAATTTAAATATACTCCTGGGTTTCTACTGATACAAAGCTTAATGCTAATCGCTGAAGTAACCCTTTAAAACACATGCCAATTTCAGATGTAACAAGTAATCTGCAAATATTACAATGCATTTTAACTTTGTTTGCAATTAATTATGAAAAGATGTGCATTATAATGTACATTATGAATACCCTCATAATGGATTATGCATAAAGCCTTTAAGTAAAGTGTTAATTTATTTTATTTTATAGATTGTGGTGGAAAAAGACTTAAGGGCCCTTTTTAACGATCTGAGCGCATGGTCTGAAGCGCACTTATGGCGTGTCTTAACCCACTTTTGCCAGTTTAACGACGGTCCAAAAGGGTTGTACGTAGTCTCTTAATGAGTCATGGGTGTGTTTTGGGCTTAACGTGCAATAAACCAAAAAGAGTCTCATCTCCCATTTCCTTTAAAAGCCAGTTGTGCTTGCACCATGGCGGATTCTCTATTTACATGGTGGAATTTGCGAGCGGAAAGACTGAACGCTTCTCCAGAGAGGAATCCTTTCATTTTTAATATTTAATAATGTTTGTGAGCTGCTGCACGTCCCTGTGTGTGTAGTAAGAAGAGTGTATGCACGTTATGCACCCTCATATAGGCACACATTACTAACGTTCCCTTTAAATAACACAAAAAAATACTGTGCTATTGACTTTAGACCAAGTTTTTGCATCACATTGCACCAGTTATATAATAGGGCCCTTAATTTCCAAGATTGATGATGTTTATATTTATTCTTATAGTTACCTGAATGTTGTTTTAATCTTATAGTGTAATTGCATTAAATTCCTCTAAATAAAATTCCGATTCAACATCATATGGGGTGTGATTAATCGACTCAAATTCACACTTATCAATTGAAAATAATTTTTTTATTCTTTTGTCATGCTATTGTTTTTCATGTTGGTGGAGGTCTCTTTGGCCAACACTGTTTGGGTGGTATTAAATAAAGATTCTGGACGGTGGACTGGACTATGCATTGTAATGTTTTATGTCCTTTCTGTTCATGTAATTTAGTTTTGGATCAATGTTCCCACTCTCATCTTATTAGTGAGTCCTCCTCTGTCAGTGTGTCATATATTTTTCTACATTGCTGTTTCAACAAGCCCTGAGACAGACACACATGCTGCTTACCACATCCAACCACCTCCTCCAAAGACCCGTAAATCTGCGAACATGCTAAAGATGAGAGGATGAGTAAGGTGTAGCCCTTAGAATGAAGCCAAATGTGCTTAACAACAAAGACACCTGGGCCAGAAGAGGATCATGGTTACGAAACAGCGACTCCACAGTTGCCAAATGCTAATGCAGATGTTTGGACGCCTGTTTGCTCAGAGTTTAGCTGGTCAAAAACGAGCCATGATTTAATTTCTGCTCAGTTGATCATCAAGACAGGGAGCTCCATTACTGCGGAGGATGCTTCAGGACATTCACATTTGGAGCAGAGGTTAGAGTACGGTGATACCAGATTTTTAACCCTGCGTGGTGTAGCCATTTGGCAACATATTTTTTTTTGCTGCATGTTTGATAAGCTAATTAGTTGTTGCTGTCTACTGATCGACTTTATATAATTTTTTTTAATAGAATATTTTAACAATACCATATGACAAAGCTGTACTACAATGAAATTGATAGATTATAATTTTTTTATTATTACATTTATTAAATCAATTGGAGTCATTTATCATGATATAATGCGTTAATGCATTAACAGAAATATAATTTGTTTTTCCATAAACACAGGATAGATTTTTTGAAAAGGACAACAGTAAAAAGGTTCAAAACCATTTTTATACTAGGAACAATGTTTAAGAACCTATAATAGTGTTTCACTAAACTGAGGATTTAATATACACTGATGAGCCAAAACAAGTGAATATCATTGGTAATCTCCTAACATATTAAGGTCTGGGTAGATTAGATGATAAGCAAAAAATCAGTTCTCTGAGCGACTTTGACGAGGACCAAATTGTCAAGGGCAAGGCGACTGGATCAGAGTATCTCTGAAACGGCAAGGCTTGCATGTTACTCCCGATCAGCAGTGGTGAGAATTTAACAACAATGGTCCGAGGAGTGATAAACCGCAAACTGGCGACACGTTCAAGGCTTATAAATGCACAAGGACAATGAAGGCTATCCCGTCTGCTCTGTGGTCTGCTGTGGCACGTCACACAAAATTTAGTGGTGGTTATGGGAGGAATATGCCAAAACACAGTGCATCACACCTTGCTGTGTGTGAGCTCGCGTAACCGCAGACCAATCATGATGACCCCTGTCCACCACTGGGGCCACCTACAATGGGCATGAGAGCATCAGAACTGGACCTTGGAGATGTGGAAGAAGGTCGCCTGAGTACCGCTTTCTTGTACATCATGTGGACGTGTGCACCATTTACCTAGGGAAGTGATGGCACTAGGATGGACTGTGGGATGATGACAAGCCGGTGAGGAAGTGTGATGCTCTAGGCAATGTTCTGCTGAGAATCCCATTCATATGGATGTAAATTTGGAACATGCCACCTAAACATTGTTGCAGACCAGGCACACCCTTTCATGACAATGGTGTTCCCTAGTGGAAGTGGCCTCTTTTAGCAGGATAATGTACTCTGCCACACTGCACACATTGTTCAGGAATGGTTTGAGGAACATGTTGAAGTTCAAGGTGCTGGACCAAAAAGTTCAATCCATGGGGGCTACAGGACTTGGAGGACCCGCTACAAGCAAACATCTTGGTGCCAGATATCACAGGACACCTTCAGGGGTCTTATAGAGCAGTGGTTCCCAACCACGTTCCTGGAGTACCCCCAACAGTGCACATTTTGCATGTCTCCTCAATCAAACACACCTGATTCAGGTCATCAGCTCATTAGTAGCTACTCCAAGACCTGAAGGACACATCCAAAATGTGCACTGTTGGGGGTACTCCAGGAACGTGGTTGGGAACCACTGTTATAGAGTCCATGCCTTTGTACTTTTTTGGCAGCTTGCGGACCAATAGCATATCATGTGGTCATAATGCTTTGGGATTAACATCAGTTAATCAAATATTATTTGATTCAAGGAGAACTTTATCCTTTTGAAGAAACTAATATTTTTCTGTAGTTTTGCATTGTTACACAGCTGCCATATGTCTGTCAAAAAATGGGGGAAAATATATTCCACCATACTTGGATGCAATTATACCTATTTGAAGAGAACATATTATCAATGTCAGTTTTATTCACACCGTCCACACCTTAGCAGCAGGATCAGGAAGCTATAGTTGGGTGTGAAATATCAGCCTATTTTTTAAAAATGATTTCTCCCTTATTTCTCTTTCAGCTGGGGTCTCCTGACTGCTGTGTTCTTTTACCACTTCACTATAGAGTAGAAAAAGAATTGGAGACACACCATGCTCATCCAGCTAGGTTCTGATGCATCATGGGTAGGGCCATAATCAGGCGCTGCATTTGTTGAAACATAATTTCCACGTAAAACAAGGATGCAATATATAACGTGGGCTTCCCACAATGCTTAGAGATCCCTAGGGCCACGTAAAGAATCACCACTTGCAAGATTCATCGTAGTGGAATCATAAATAACTCTTAAACACCCGGGTTGGATTTGTATGTTTGCCTGTGCTCAAGTGTGACATCATCTGGAAGGCATTCCAAGCAAACCTGTCCTGTGCCTTTGTCTGGATCCTGCCGGATG
The DNA here is from genome assembly GCA_023029165.1 of Gobiocypris rarus. NCBI lineage: Eukaryota > Metazoa > Chordata > Actinopteri > Cypriniformes > Gobionidae > Gobiocypris > Gobiocypris rarus. The sequence goes on from CM040932.1 coordinate 19,804,655, forward strand.
AAGCTGTTTTTGGCACTTGCCTTCATGCCGCAGCTTCTCTCTTAAGAGTAGATGGATCAGAACATCATTCTTTCAGTAGTTGTGGAGGATGAGAAAAAGATGAGCGCTTGTAGTGTTTTCCATCTCTATCTACTTACCTGCAGTCAGCTCGATCATTAGCAGGCAAAGGCAGCTTTCAACAGTCTACTCGCTCTAATCTCTGCTGCTTCAGCTATAGTGACATGTCAAATCCCTGTCTAAGGAAGAGGAATTTTCCCTCTGCAATGCATTTGCAGAAATTAAAATAGGTGCAGGAAGTGAGCAGCATTATGGTCTCTTGACTGTAGACTGTAACTGAGATGTAAGGGTTGTACGCTGCCAGGCAAAAAAAGAAAAAAAGAAAATGAACAAATCTTATTCTTTTCCTCATGATGAATGGTTAGGGGAAGTTTTTGTTGCCTTTTGAGTATTTTATGTAATAACAGAAATAAGTTAGTATGAATTCTGTGTGGTAATACTTTCTGTAACTCTACAACTTTTGGCAAAGGTGGCAACTATTTTTTTCTGCATTTCTGTCAGGATCACTATCGTCAAAGTGATAGACAAGTATAGCATAGTTTAGATTGGCGGTATGGTTCTGTTCTGGGAAAGAACTCCCTGCGCATCCATGCAGCCTAGCATGGATAAGAGTAGGGAGAGCAGTGTTAAACTGTCCCTCTTTCAGTTTTGTTGCACCCCATCTATGCAAGAGCACGTCCTGTGTAAACTGACCCTAACTAAGTGTTTGTGTTGCAAATTACACATTTAGAAACACTTTTTAAAGCCTCATTTTGATTTCTGTCCATTTTTACTGGTAGTAAAATTCCAATTTTTTACGATTTATTCATGCATGTGGTTGAAAGACCCACCTTAAGGGTGACCACTTCCTGTTCCGCTTCATCTCGGATGGCATTATGGAGGTATTTAGTCGTCCAAGACAAGAGCTGTATGTTTTCCTACGGTTGCTTCACCCGATTCCCCTCCACTGCACACCAGATGTAACCAAAGCAGAGGACAAAACAAGTGCATTATTTTTTCAGAGGCATGTCTAGGAAGAGACATTGATGCGCGCTGACAGGGCCTGCTAATTGGAGTAAATTAATTTACCTCGGGCGCCATGTTCTCACAAAGTGCCGCGCTCCATGTGAATAAGTGATGATCGGCAGGGCTCGTATAAGCCCTGAGTTTTTAAATCATTTAGCAGCGCATTCTGCTAATTAGCACAGAGAAAGCCGGCTTTCAGCTACAATTAAGACGGGCCTCTGTCAGTCAGGGGACCGCAGCCGGGAAGAAGCACTGATTTATTCATCCTGCAAGCAGATGCTGAGTGCATTGGGGGTTTGGATGGAGGGACTTGGAGATGAAGCAAGCAAGGGGATCTGAGAGATGAAGGCAGTGAGGGAGAGGAGTGCAGTATGTGTGTGGGTTGCAGTCTGGTTGTGGGTTGTTATTAGTGTGCTGGTGCAGAAATTTTATTTAATTTTTTTCCCCACATGAAGAGGCCCAAACAAAGCAATGAGGCGAGCTGGTGCAGTACAGTAAGTCTGCCCGTGAGGTTGTGTCTTGTGATTGGTCAACTATGGGCTTACTACTCATGCTCAGTTGACAAGTGTACTATCCTGTACTATAGCAATATCATTCATATGATACAGCAGCGTTTGAGCTCTGTAAATAAATATTATTATGTAATAGTTATAATTTAAAGAAGTATTTCTATAAAAGGGTAACCCAGACTTTTAGAAAATATTCTGGTTAAGATATCTTAAACTTTAAATTGATTATAAAGCTACACTTAATCGAAATAAAACAATCTCAATATGGCTCAGTGTAAGTATCAAATCACTAAGGTTGTGATTTAAATAAATATGTGCACTTCATGTTTCAGAGCGAAGTGCGGCACTATGTCCATTTACTCGCAAGCAGCTCATGATCTGGTGTTTTCAATGTCTCAGAGCAGCTCTGTTAGCTGTAAATGCTACACACAAAATCAAATCTGCATATGCTGTGAGTTTGGTTCGCTCAAAGTGTGGTTTTTTTAACGCAACATGTGCCAAGCATCATCCCATGCTCATAAACCGGCTGTTGTTAAAAGGGAAGCTTTATAGAAAAGCTTTTTCGCCAAAACAAAAAAGCTTGGTTTACCATTAGAGGATTAGTTAATTTCAGAATAAAAATTTCCTGATAATTTACTCACCCCCATGTCATCCAAGATGTTTATGTCTTTCTTTCTTCAGTCAAAAAGAAATTACAGGATTTTTCTCCATATAGTGGACTTCAATGGGGTCCAATGGGTTGAAGGTCCAAATTGCTGTCTGAATGCAGCTTCAAAGGGCTCTACACAATCCCATCCGAGGATTAAGGGACTTATCTAGCAAAACAATCTGTCATTTTCTAATTTTTTAAAAATATATATACTTTTTAAGAACAAATGCTCTTCTTGTACTTGCGTTCACGACTTCATGCATCACGTAGTCACGTTGGAAAGGTCACGCGTGACGAAGGTGGAAGAACCGGGCCAGTGTTCACACAGCAAACATGCAAAGACTAAGTCAAATGCACTTTACAAAAAAAGGTAAAACAATGTCGGACGATTTTGAAGTTGGAGGAGAAAATGAGACTGAGTTATCGCCCTACCCTACCTTTTTAAACCAGAGTACACAGGCGAACGTAACGTCATGCGTGTCCTTTCCAACGTGTTTAGTTGTGGATGCTGGTGCAAGATGAGCATTTGTGGTTAAAAAGTATATACATTTTTTTAAAACATTTTTTAGAAAATGACATTGTTTTTGCTGGCTAAGACCCGTGTTCATTGGATGGGACCGTGTAAGGCCCTCTGAAGCTCTGTTGGACCCTGTTAAAGTCCACTAGAAAAATTTAATGTTTTTCTCAAAAAAAGAAAGACATGAACATGAAACTTGGATGACATGGGGGTGAGTAAATTATTAGGAAATCTTAATTCTGAAGTGAACTAATGCTTTAAGACATTAAGACGCCATAAATATTACCATTTTACTTTTACAGTTGAACTGTAAATTATAAATATTTATAATAATAATTATTAAATACTTTTTTTACATCAAAACAAGAGCAATATTTATTGTTTAATATTAACAAAAATAATAATAATGATAGTCTTATTAATATATACTCACAAAATGTGCCAGCCCAACAAATAATGGAAAACCTAGAGCTCTTTTAAAATCACATTTTAAATCACAATCACAATTTTTTTCAGAAAAATCCAAATCAGTTTTTTTTTTCACATTTGACCGCATCTATTGCTAATAGTTGCTTACGTTTGTGTTGTGTTTGCACCAAAATGATGTAACTTCCTGTAGGATATCAAGTGTTTTTTGTTTTTACAAATGACTCACAGGTTAAGTGATTTTGATGACAGGAAAACCTTGAAATTAAATAAAACAAATCTTCCTAGTAATAGGACTTTCCCATATGTAAAGCCATAGGGGCATGAGAATGTCCAGTGTAACAGGAATGACACATAAAGTGTGTCTCAGATTCCAACATAGGCACCAAACTTTAAGAGCCCTAAAACAAAGACGCATAACATTAACTCACCTCTTTTGAAAGGAGGAAATGCTCTGTAGCTTAAAGTAAATATATCTCTGGACTTCGAGCCAAATGTCTATTATTTTCAGCGATCACTCAACAGTCTACACAGCACATTTTCGAGTTTGTCTTGGCGCTGTAAATTCACTGGAACAGTCTGGCAGACCTTTTTAAACAAATTTACAAGGTGCTTGACACGTAATGAGAAAATGCTTTTCATTCTCGCGTCCAAACATTTGACGGCAACACGGCGGAAGGTCTGGCTTTGACACTGACTAGCATTTTGACTCGCAGGAACGATGCCAATGGATCCATGTAACAACATTTTATCAGGCTGTTGAGATATTTGGTCTTAAGATGCTCTCTATTTTCGTTCAGGTGCTTGACATATCTGTGTGTTTGTCTGTGCCCTGTGCTTTACAAGCTCCCTCCTGACCTTTGCTCTGTTTCGCATCTCGCAACACGTCCCGTCGGGCTAATCTCCAACAGATACAAGCCATACATTTTAGATCAGAGGATTAAGCCCATGGTAAAACACAATGAATCAGTAAAAAGCTACAGTTCTTTCTGCTCGGCCTTGCATATACGATCTGACGGATGACTCCTCGGGTTCATCCGTAACCCAGACAGCTTCAGTCTATAAACAAAACCTCATTTCAATTCCGACATCAAGATGTGACACTCGTGCGGCGAACGCTCACCCGAAAATCCTCCAGCCCTACCGATTTATTCAAGGTCAGGTCCGCGCGTTCATTTGTCTTATCGCATAATGGCTCGCAGGCTTCTGCAACTTGGAAATTTGTGTCTGGCTGTGAATAATAAATGTTGTTCAGATGAAGCCACTATAGATTTAGGACCCTGAAATTGTTTGCATAGGGCTGCTTTTTTTCCCTTGTCTAAAATTTTTGTTGACCAGTATTTATTTATCAGGTATTCCTGATATGCTTTTCCTTGGTTATAATTACTTGATTTGGCTTACTCTTGCTCTCTCTCACCAGAGCTAAAAGTCTTTCACTTTGATCTGAAAGTCTTTGCAGGCTCATTGACTGTAATGAGATCTGGAGAATCCATAAAGACGGCTGGGATTTGACTGGGAGCCGAAAACGCGGAGCTGGGAATCAGCCGCATTTCACGGACGGAGCAAACAAAATAAAAAAAAAGATCTCAGATGACTTGGCAGCGCTTTGCATTACCCTCCTCTATGCCAGATCCGAACATTAATTTCCCCACAGTCTGGAATTCCTGTGTGGAGTGGGGGGGAATTCACAGGAGAAGCAGGATTGGCATGGAGGCTTCTAGATGTTTCTGTTTGCGGCCCAAAAGGGGCGTCGCGTGATGAGAGCCAGGGTTTCTATAATCTCGAGCATTGACAAGCATCCAGTCCATCAATCAGGGGCTCCAGGGTTTCGTTCCTTTGCTTTATCCAGGCCAACTTTCACACGGTCACTGCTGATGTCTGATAAAGCTGCTATATTAGGTCAAGGAGAGATCGAGAGAGGGCTGCCCCACCACTAACCAAAAGATTTCTCTGAACGCCGCCCAGGCGGCCTTGCCAGTTTCACTCTAACATCGCTGGGATGTTTTTCTCCATCAGATAAACATCAGGGCAGCTTTTCCTTCTTAATCTGTCAAAAGGGTTCAAACAGGATCTAAAAATATCCTGTCAGTGTTTGCCCATGATGTCCAACTAAATTAGGGGAGGAGCAGGACTAAACAAAATTTGCATCAGACAACTTAAATGAGTCCAGGATTTTTTATTAGATTGTATGTCCATAATTACATTAGGTTTTAAAGTGATAGAGAATAACTCTGACAACACATGTTGATGAGTAACTGGATACAATAAGCTGTTGAAATATACAGATATATCCATATATATTTCACTGATAATTAGCCATTTTGTATGTTGGCTAGGCCTGCTGGTAATTTCAATTATTGGTGTTTCTTCATTTAGGACTGCCTTGGAAAATTTTGCTACTTTTTATATACACATTTTATCCCAGACTCAGACTTTCAGTTTTAAACTAAGAAAATTCATTATAAAAATATTATTACATTTAAATCTATGATAGTATAAAAAAAATTTAAATGTCATTTTCATCGCTGTTATTTCTGCAACAGATTTTACATCAATTTTAAATGTGATGGGAATTAAACTGTAGTGATAATGTTCATGATATTTCTGGATATATCTTCTGTGATACCTGTATGTAAACAATTGGACATTGCTATTGGAAGAATTAAATAAAATGATCAGAATATAAATATTGTGTTTTGAAAAAAGTTCAGAAAATGCCCATTGTTGAAGAAACACTTGTATATTTATTTAATCATCAAAAGCTTTGAAACTTTAAACAACATATTTTATTATTTAAACGTATCAGTGGGTGAGAATTGCATGCAAATGAGCTTTCTACAAGAAATTAACTTTTGTGTCTGACAATTTGCAAAAACACATGCACTTTTAGATGAAGCTCTATGAATGTTATTTGTATGTGGAGACGTGAGGATAAAGATTCACATGTTGATATAGAGATGATTTCACTTCTTACACCTTTAAGATGCACCTGTGTGTTAATCACCTGAGTAACCACCTGCTGTTAATAAACACATATATACTGTACAAGTGGGGCTTAGTGTTTCACCTAGAACACACATTTCATAATTGCATGATTTCAAACACCACACACACACACCCTCATACAGCTCCATATTTCATGCCAGTCTATCCTATTTATTATTAATGAGCATGTAAATAATCTTTTGCCGACCTGAGGTCTCGGGCTCAATTATTTTGATTGTGTTTTTCCTCTAGTGTCCCAGCTGAGCTGTGTGGCCTGGCCTGAGAGAATCCGAGCCCTATCAGCATAACATATGATTTCATGCTCCCTGCCCTTCTGCTATAACCTGCTGGAGTCTCGCTGACCTTGAAACTTGAATTTCTTTTCCTCTGTTTTACTTCACCACTTCCTCTGGTGATGTCATGTAGGCTTGACTTGATAATCCAAATGAAGATGCTTGACACAGAAGGATGAAAAATTCACATTTAATAAACACCAGGAACAGTTACTTCAACACAAGACCATGAACAGAAAATAACTGAGGGTTTAAATACACAGTGGCTGATGAGGAACAGGGGAATGAGTAAATAGAGGGAAGAGCTGCCTTTAACAGCTGGTCTAGGTTCTGTTTTCTTCATAATGATAGCATATTATTTGCAAAAAAGAGTTGGCAAACGATCCAGTGCATTTCTGTATTTGCGCGTTTTCGCTTCGGTGAGTATAATGTAGCCAATCACAGATATGTTTGTTGATTCCTTGAATGCAATGGCCAATCACAGGTGTTGAAGTTAGAATCCACTCACCGCTCAAGTTTTTGTCCTGGGCTGAGTTCTGCACGTGTGCAAATCCTTTCTAACAAAGTGTAGACATTATGTAAATAAGAGTTTTCCATTCTTGACAAGCGGCCACATACACGCTTCAATACATATAGGCCTATCCGCATATACATGCTGGATTCACTCTCGAAATTATGATGAATGACAGGGATAAATATTTATGTACTGTATTTATTTATTGAAATCAGGCTCATATAAATGTCAGGAAAACATGATTCCTGGCTGCATGTCAATATCCATGGATCACTGTATCTTTTGTGAGTTGCAAAGAACATGATATTGAGTCCAACCATTAGTTGATAACCGTTTGTTTTACTTGCATTTCCCCCTATTAAATCCAGTCATGCAGCAGCTCTCCTGCTACTCACGTCCGATTGAGGGGGCATGTTCTGGCGGAAAAGTGACGTCAATGCATACCCAATGCATACCTAACGATGACAACCAATGAAATAGGAAAAGAGAAAGTAGGCAAAGCAGTACAAAAAGAACTTCAAACTAAGTCCCAACACACAGGCCAGAACCGTGACATTAGCAATGTTTCCATCACCGTTTTGCATTTTGAAGTATTTCATCAGAAATGACTGGTGGAAATGCCAAAAAAAAAAAGGTTTTTGCCTGCTTGAGGTGAAAACGAGTGCGAAAAAGAGTTAATACGAATAATGGGAGATGAAAAAGCATTTGCCGAATAAATTCTGACATAAACTAATTTCCGCTGATGGTGTCAATAATGTTGCATAACATTTTAAATGTGGCCTCTGAAATTCCAACGCAATCTCACAACAATTTGTACACTTTTTTTTTTTTACGAGGTGGCTACTTCATATGAATTTGTACAACCACATGTATTTTTTTTGTGAACTTTCGCTTCACATTTCCCTTTTCTTCATTTTCCACTGTGATGTCCTTTTCACAAATGGATTGTATTTTGGGAGTTCTTTAAATGATTCGGCTGAATTGATTCGCATTTGTGGACTACATAAGAACTACTTCAGAAGACCATTTGAAATTAATGTTTTTGAAGAGTTTTCAAAGAGAGAGAGAGTAGGTTTTTTTCATGCTTTGTGTTTCGTAAATCTTTTATTACAGATTACATTTTGACTCTGTTGCTTATACAAAATTCTGTATATAATTGCTATATTGGTTATTTTAATAATAAAAATCAAAAATGCACTTCAAATCATTCAAACGTTTGGGATCTGATAAGTCTCTTATGCTTACCAAGTCTGAAAAAACAGCAAAAAACATTAATATAGTGAAATATTGTTCCAATTTAAAATAACTGTTTTCTATTTGAATATATTTTAACATGTAAATTATTTCTGTTGTATCAAAGCTGAATTGTTAGCATCGTAGTCTTCAGTGTCACATGATCTTTTAGAAATCATTCTCATATGCTGATTTGCTGCTTATTTCTTATTAATTTATTCCTATCAATGCTGGAAACAGTTTTTACTGATTCTTTCATGATTAGAAGTTTAAAAAAAAACAGCATTTTCATGAAACAGAAGTAACATTAGAAATGTCTTTACTGTCACTTTTGACCAATTTAATGCATCCTTGCTGAATAAAAGTATACTTTTTCCTTTTTTTAAAATCCATTGTTCCTCATGGGCAGCACAATTGTACATTTTGGCCTATATTTGTTTTTTACCAATGTATTTCTTTCTATACTCTATAGTAACTATAGAGTGCTAAAGGGGCTGTTTGTTCAGTCAAGGCTGAACATGTTTATTTCTGCTAGACTGGTGGTTAGAGGCCGCGTCCCGTATCACCACAGCGAGTCACTCATTTACACATACACACATGCACACACACTCCCTCTGTTTGTTCACCAGTCCATCATCAATGTCCAAATCAAGCCACAAACAAAGGCTCCTTCCCCCACGCTGGCACTTGCTAGCTAATAATTAGCCCAGGGTCATTGTTTTTTGATATCATGGTGAGAAGGCTAGGTGCATAGAGGAAAGGAGAAAGAGAGAGAATGAAAGAACAAGGTTTCATTTGCATAGCTTTGCTACACTGAAATGTAGCCATTTATTACAAGTGCAGGTCAGACAGTCACTGGCATTGTTTAGAAATAATTAGCCTGATTCCCCATCACACATTTGTTTTCATATGAACTCCCTGAAGCCCTTGAATGTCTGAATCTGTTTGTTTTTTTCTCCTAGAGTCATGCATGCTTGTTGTATGTTCTTGTTTTGTGAGATATGGTAGGGATTCCGGGCCAACATGTTGTTATGGTGCTCAACAGCTCTGCTGAATAGAAATTAGTCAGGTGGCTCCCAGTTCTGCCGATACAAGTGATCAATATGAGGAAATGACCCTAAACACAAGCACAAAACCCAGCTCAAACCGCTCATGCTTGCTGTGATCTGTGCGTTCTGGAAATATTTTTGAACCATTATAAATAGTAGTAGAAACAAATCAATACATTGATGTGTAAACACAACACGGCAGCTCAAACATGTAAAAATCATCACAACACTGCTTCTACCAAAAGGCCTTCATTTTTCATCATGTTTTGTTACACCTAAATCTCATGAGTGCTATTTTGAAAAATCTTGTCAAACCAGTGAAATGAAGTTTGCACGGTGAATGACCACGAGCGAAAGCATGCTAAACGCAATCATGACGCTAATGCGCACACATTATTTCCTCTGTCATCGCCGCACGTGGTTTGCGCAGAATTAGTGACATCTCGCATTATTTCGCCGTGATTAATTTACGTTGGGGGCGTCTAGATGCAACCGTAACTGCTGCGTGGCAAAGCAAATGATAGCAGAGCAGCGATTAGCTGTCATTTCCCCAGAGGAGAGCAATATAATATTAAACTAATTCTCCTGTTGAAGTAATCATGTTGTCTGTTCAAGGTGATGGACAACTAAATTAGGAGAACAAGTACGCTAGCATTTTATATCTGCAAGTGCTCTGTTTATCTTTCTAATGATAGCACATCAAAACAGATTCTTTACAAGCCACAAAATGACTGATAAAAAGCTGCCTCTCATTCACATATGAATGAGCATATGACTAGGAGTATGAAGAATTTCTACATACGTTCTCAAACATCCTTAAAAAAGTATTTTTATACCTCAATTGTGATGTATTTCAGAATTTAACTTTTTTCTTTTTTGTAATTTTGTGGTTTTATATTTCACAGTTGTAATTGCACTTTATTATTTTTAATTGTAACTGGATATCTCACAATGTGACAATTTCACAATAGCAACTTTATATATTCTCATAATCGTAACTCTATATCTTACAAATGCAAATTTATATCTCACAATTGCAACTTTAGCTTTAACTGCGACTTTATTTCTCATCATGATAGAGTGCAACAGTGCCTCCCGCCCTTTTTAGTGGCACTTGATCCGAAAGTACACTATATTGCCAAAAGTTTTGGCAATTTACATGCTTACATGCACAAGAACTTTAATGATATCTCATTCTTAATCCGTAGAGTTTAATATGGAGTTGGCCAACCCTTTGCAGCTATAACAACTGCAACTCTTCTGGGAAGGCTTTCCACAAGGAAGACAGAAAGCCTGGCTCGCAGTCTCCGCTCTAATTCATCCCAAAGGTGACCTATCGATTTGAGGTCAGAACTCTGTGAAGGCCAGTCAAGATCCATGTCTTTATGGACCTTGCTTTGTGCACTGGTGGAACAGGAAGGTGATATCCCCAAACTGATCCCACAAAGTTGGGAGCATGAAATTGTCCAAAATGTGTTGGTATGCATGGAAGCATTAAGAGTTCCTTTCACTGGAACTAAGGGGCCAAGCCCAACCCCTGAAAAACAACCCCACATCATAATCCCCCCTCCACCAAACTTTACACTTGGCACAATGCAGTCAGGCCGTTCTCTTGGCAACCACCAAATCCAGACTCATCCATCAGATTTCCAGACAGAGAAGCGTGATTCATCACTCTAAAGAACACGTCTACACCGCTCTAGAGTCCCAGCGTTTACATCACTTGGATGCAGCTGCTTGGCCATAGAAACCCATTCCATGAAGCTCTCTATGCACTGTTCTTGAGCTAATCTGAAGGCCTCACAAAGTTTAGAAGTCTGTAGCTACTGACTCTGCAGAAAGTTGGCGACTTCTGTGCACTGTACACCTCAGCATGCGCTGACCCCGCTCTGTGATTTTACGTGGCTGAGTTGCTGTTGTTCTCAATTGCTTCCACCTTGTTGTAATACCACTAACAGTTGCCCGTGGAATACCGTATATACCCGAATATAAGACGAGGTTTGTGTCCTAAAAATAGGCTGAAAAATGGGGGGTTGTCTTATATTCGCGATATAGACCAAATCACGGGGGGAAAGGGAGAAAGCAGAGGGAAACAGTAGAGGGTGCCAACACGATAGGCAACGTAATTAGTGACGGTTTACATGCACACCAGTCAGCTGATAACTTACAAATATCAGCTTATTGAAATAACCAGTTTCCCCGTTTACATGCAAACCAGTAAACTGTCAACGCAAGTAAACCGCGTTTACATTACTTTATTAATAAACTGGGTTATTTCCTTGTAGTGACGTCAACAATAATAATGTCCGTATCTGACTTGGAGTATTCCAAATGTTACGTCAGCCGTGATGTTAAATAAAGCGTGCACCGTGTCAGCGGGGAATTTTGTTTATGCTTAAGCCGTTTATGACCTTACTCCAATAAAAGAAAATGGGTTATCGCGTTTACATGACCCTGTTCATTGTTGGCTTGTTAGGCATAAAGAACGTGCATGTAAACGCACTCATTGTTATGAATAAAATAATCAGTAAAATGCCGCCAGCATAAAGGCCCATTTGCACTGCTGTTCTTATTGCAACCCCACAGTTTGGTTTGTTTTCAAGACTTTAATGTCAGATGTGTTCGATTAAAAGCAGATGTTTATTTTCTATCTATCTTCACAGTACCACAATTACATACATATTCATAATTATTGTATTTTTGTGAAAAGGTTATTCATTTTTGCCACTCACTCATTCATATTTGAACTCATTGACAGAGTGCACATTCTTTTGTGACAAATTAATCCAAGTATTTAATGAATGGTGTTAAAATGTTTTTTTTCCAATGAATCATCAGTAGAATTTGCAAATAAAATTAATTTCTGTTGAAAACCAGATTTTTCCCACAAAAATCTATTTTTCCCCAAAAATAAGTCTGGAAAATAGGGGGGTCGTCTTATAATCAGGGTTGTCTTACATTCGGGTATATACGGTATTTAGTAGTGAAGAAATTTCACGAATGGACTTGGAATGGAAGTGATTGGAACACCTGAATTCAATGATTTGGAGGAGTGTCCCAATACTTTTGGCAATATAGTGTGTTTTTTCCCTAGGGATTTGTTTGAAGCCATGAACTAAGCCAATCAGCTATGATTTGAAGCAAAAAAATAAATAATTGAAAGCCGGACAAAAAGACAAAGGTACAAGACTGTGTGTTCTTAATGACTTTAGTGAGGGAAGCATTGTGAACAGCTTAATCAAATAAAAAATGATGGACCTCTGTCTTTGTTGGCAATGATTCAGATTCAGTCTTCCCAGCCTGGTGCAGGTCTACAATTTTGTTTCTGGTGTCCTTTGACAGCTCTTTGGTCTTGGCCATAGTGGAGTCTGACTGTTTGAGGTTGTGGACAGGTGTCTTTTATACTGATAATGAGTTCAAACAGGTGCCATTAATACAGGTAACGAGTGGAGGACAGAGGAGCCTCTTAAAGAAGAAGTTACAGGTCTGTGAGAGCCAGAAATCTTGCTTTTTTGTAGGTGACCAAATACTTATTTTCCACCATAATTTGCTAATAAATTCTTAAAAATCAGACAATGTGATTTTCTGGATTTTTTTTCCTTCTCATTCTGTCTCTCATAGTTGAAGTGTACCTATGATGAAAATTACAGGTCTCTTTCATCTTTTTAAGTGGGAGAACTGATTTTTTTTTTTTACCATGAGTTCCGCTGTTAAACAGAATCATTTAAAAAATAAGTATAATGTGGGCTGACAGCTTCAACATAAGAAAATACCATGGATTAACAAACTCGTTGCTCAAAGAAGTTTTTACTTCCTGAATCCGACTTTTGCACTCTATTGGGACATTACATTTCAAAACGTTACTTTATACGTTATATATACGTTGATAGATAGAACGGTTATACAAAGAAAGTAGACAGTATATGAAAAATGATTGGCCTTTGCCGTGTGGTTGATGTCCAATGTCGCTATAAGCAGAAATACATAATCATGTTTCACTTGGTCCCCTCAAAATTGTGTTGGATCTTTGGCATAAAGGTTGAGAGGTCGATCAATATCTCTCACTGCTTTCCATATTCAGTTAGTTTCTGGAGTAAATTTATAGGCAAAATTCTGTACATCGGCCAATCAGTGTACATTTACATCACTGGTAGTTCCTATTGTGCTGGGTTAGACCCTACTCTGAAATAGGAGCTAAATTAGTTTCCCTCAAAAGGAGTTCCTAGAACTCAAATCGTTTCTAGTTCCTGTGGTGCGAACATGCCAAAATCCAGGTACTTCCAGTGAAAGCCCCTATTATCACCTATGTCTTTTTATATTTACCGTGTGTAATATATTTCAGTCCTTTATCGGTTCTTGTTTATGAATAATTGGTTTTGCAATCTTGTTTACTTTTCTCCTGAGTTCTCCAGTGTCCACATTATAAACAAACACTTTGTTTTGCTACTTTTACGTTTCATAGTGCATGCTGCAGACCAACCCATGAAAAGGTTAAATAATGTATTTTTTTTGGAAGCAATTAAGATTACATTTCAATATTCTATCTTTTTTTCTTTTAATGTTATTAGACGTATACATACAAGCATGCTTTCCTATGTGGATACACGCACAGACAAGTGCACTAATGAAAACCCAAACCTCAGATGTTAAAACTTCTAATGGCCAGTCCCTGGGGCGTATCTCGCGTCTGTCAAAGGAGTGTGGGAGTGGACCGTAAGTCCTGGAAGGGTGGGAGAGAGTAATCGAGAGGATGAGTGAGAAGGAGAGGAAGTGTTTCAGCTCTCCATCTGGGCCCAACGCGAGTCTGACTCTTGCTTCAACTCCTAACCCAATCCCACAGGACCAGCATCCATAGCAACCATTCACTCATTGTGTGGCTTCTCAAATGCATACCATATGAACAATGATTAACTCTTCCATTTAAAACAAGTATAGACAAAACGGAAAGTAGCAAGAATGATAATAGGAAACAGATGGTAAAGACAACAGGTCATCTTTTGCACACCTAGATGTTTATGTGTGTGTGTGTGTGTGTGTGTGTATAATTTTTTATATTATTGTCTTATCTTTCCTAGCGGAAAAAGTGAGCAGGACTGCCACTAGTTCCCACTTCAAAAGCTGTACGAACCCTCTGAATGAGAATCCCTAATGTCAAATTTCTTGGGCAACTCTGAGGCCGAGTTTTCGCTGAACACGTCTCCATGATGAAATGAGTTGCTCCATTTTTCTGAAAATAAGGAAATAAATTGGTGCACCTTACTCCATATGGTGACTTTTAGGACCGTTCATATATAGTGCTTTTGACATGCACTATTAAAAACTAACATATTACCCACCGCTGGCACTGCACCAGTGCTCTCACATGTAATTAGATTTGATTGCACAATCAACTGGGACCAAATGAACCGTCATATGTTTAGAGGCATAACTCCTGCAGCACAATAGCGAGCTGTCAAAAGACGCAGAGGCCTCGTCCAAGAACATGTAGGAGAGTTTTAAAGCGAGTCGTAGCCATTCTCCTGCGGAGAGCCATTCATTACAGGAGAAACTCCAATTACTCAGTGCAGAGTTTCTGGCAGGCTGGAGAGAGAGGTGTTCAGCCTGTTTCCTGCCAAAGCCTGTATAGAAATGTTTGTTTGGCCTCTTGTCAGATAATCGTATTTTCCTGTACTCAGGCTGTTACCGCTGGTATGAAATGGATTTAAAGCACTCTTAATTCTGAAATGGGATGTATTTGTTTGAGTAATGTGTGAAAACCCTGCTGTTTATCCATTATTGTAGGCAGTTCGATGCAAAGTAAGCTTTATTGACAGCATGTGGCGTGAAACTGACTACCGAAGAAAATAATAATAATAATAAAAGTGCATTTCGATAGCTATTTTATAATTGTAGCACAAAATTCAATGTTTTGATCTGGAATATGTTGCGTAACTTGCGTATGTTAGCGTCTAATATATCACCATGCCAACATTAAGAAAAGGATGCTTCTTGTTTGCAGGCTAATCGGTTAGCATGCTATTGCTAACTGATATAATGTGTGCTTCTCTGTTGAATTATTAGAAAAAAATGCACACCAGAGGTGATAATGCAGCCATGACATGAAAGAAAACCTCGGGTGTGCATTATTTTTTTTATACTTCAGTGGACTGGTGTCAATTATTCTGCTTATACTACAATTGCTATACCTCAAGACATTGTTCAGAAGTTATATTTCAAGATATTTGTCAGGTTTTTGTCCTTAAAACACTCGTGTGTAAGGCTAATTTCTTACGCATCTAAACCCAAGTCTCCATCGCTAATTCCAAAACGTCTCGAGCCATTGATAGCAGACATAGTTCCGGTTTCCCAGTCATGGTTAAGATTAAGCCAGGATTAGGCCTTAGTTAATTATGACATTTAAGTAGCTTTTATAAAAGTGCCTTAGAAAAAAACATTATTGGTGTGAATCTTGAGACAAAACAATGGCACTGACATATTTTAAGATTTGTCAGTGCAAGTTGCTTTCAGTAACAACCGCTTAAACATGCATTTTAGTCTGGGACTAGCTTAAACCTTGTCTGTGAAAATGGAGGATAGAGAGTTATTGGAGAGAGAGAGAGAGAGAGAGAGAGAGAGAGAGAGAGAGAGAGAGAGAGAGAGAGAGAGAGAGAGAGAGAGAGAGAGAGAGAGAGAGAGAGAGAGAGACAGCGAGAGAGAGAGGTAATCATGTGTGAATTACCTGAGTCTGTGTGTCTCTCAACAATGTTCAGCAGCAGCGTCTTTACTAATAGCGAAACTGTAAGTTATTACCTCGCTAGTGAAAAATGTCATGTAGCTTTTAAGATGCTAAACTATTTTACTGATGAAATCAGTAGCGCTGACAACACGCTTGTGTGTATGTACTGTATGTGTGTGTGTTTAAGTGCTAGAGCAGAGAGAGCGGGAGAGAGTATGTGCTTTCGGTACATAATAAAACGTAATTTTGTGGCAAAAACATGGTAATAATTTGTCGTTTTTATCTGAATGTTGACTATATACAGTGTCTTGACAGTGGGTTTTGGTTCTTTTGCTGTTGATAGGCTGTAGGACCTTTGAAATGGTATGGACAAGGTCAAGACCTGCCTGATTTTTGGTTAAATGCCTGAAATAAGATCTGTTGTTACACGAGCTCAAGATATTTTTAATTCAATGTTATTCATGTTTCTTGGTTTTGCGAACTATTCTAACTGAAATGCTTTTAAATAAATATTGCAAGAGTTGTTGGAAGCTTAATAGTGGTGCCATTGAAGTCATGCGACCATGTAGTGCATTTATTTTAATTAATTTATTTTAATTAATAATTTGATACATTGCACTTATTGTGTACATACATGTTTTTACATTGTACTTACATTTTAAAAATACCTGCATGTAATTACATCTGTAATTAATTTCTGTAGTTACATTTGTAATTACACAGTTGACACTTCCCTTACACCTAACCCTACCCTTAAACTTACCCATCCCACCACACCTGTCCCTAACCCTACCCGTATCCCACCTCAATATCAGCAAAGGTGTTTTGCAACACAATATGAACACAGTAAGTACAATGTACTTATTTTTTTATGTAAGTACATAGTAGTTAAGGCCACCTAATATAAAGTGGGGCCAACTCACCTACCTGTGATTTTCTAATAATCCTGAAGACATTGATTAGAATGTTCAGGTGTGTTTGATTAGGGTTAGAGCTAAACTCTGCAGTGCATTGGCCCTCCAGGGCAAGATTCGAATAACCCTGGCCTAAATGTATATCTTTTTTAATCTGGTGACTGCATCCATGCTTAAAATGTATAAAAGTTGTGTTAATTTATGAAGATTATCATAATGGACAAAACATGCAAGAACATGCACAGAAATAATTTTCTTACTTTTCTTTCTTAAACAATACAGATTAATTTAGTTTAAATGTGGATGAGCAGCAGCATGTTTCTATGGTCACAGTGAGGGTGACTCTGCTTGTTTTGCCATCACATCCATGGGGTGTTTTTATCTGGTGACCACAATTTCTCACACATCAGACTGATCAGAAAACAAACTGACTCTGATCCTTCCTCTCTTTCTCACTATCCACTGACTCGTTATACGTAATGGCCAAAACACTGATGGCTCGGGGCTGTGTGTGTGTTTCTCTCATGGCACCGCAGGTATCATAGAGTGTGAGTGATGTGTATTGTGTTGTGTTGTGTTTTGTGTGTGTGTGTGTGTGCGTTCTTGTCCCCTGTGTCTTAGTCTGTGAAGATGGACTCCCCCTCGCAGATGGGGCTTTAATTAACACATGGGCTCTCTCATCACAACACCATGACCAGGTGTCGCCCAGGAAACCGTCTCAGGACCAGGCGCCTGGGACCTGTGCTCAGGGAGAGGAGGAGCAGCCAATAACACGCAGACTACACACTCTTCAACATAACACAGGCTTCAAAAATAATAGACCTGATTAGAATAAAGGTAGGAAATTACAATATGTTTCCCAAAAATATCTGCCCCATAATATATGTATTACCTTTTGACTCTACACATGTACACTTGTATTTCCATTTAATATAAAGAAATTGTAAATTCTTTTTATTTTATTTTTCTTTACACAACACTTTTATTTATTTTTTTTCTGTACACATTTACACGTGTATTCTATTTAATAGAATTTTTTTGTTTTTTGTATACTTTTTTATTCATTTTATTTTTGTATGTACACTTGTCCTTCCGTTTGATAAAAATACATTGTTTTTCTTCTTTTTCTTTTATTATTTAACTTTATTTTTAAATAATCACAACAGGTCAATATCATACAAAGTGGCATGCGCAATGAATATTTTCAGGCAATGAACAATTTATATCATACAAGTAAAATAATATTATTCAAAATTAAGCCAGGAAGTATTTGGACACTTTCTGGTTCCTAAATGTTGGTGGATCATGTTCATATTTGATGAGATGAACTACATCTTTAGTTATACCTTTCTTTAACACCTGTGTGAACTTAAAAAAAATCACAATGACATCAGTTCAGAGAAACCTTTGTATCATTTACTTGCAAATGCCACTTGGTTTGATTTTTTTACTGTATATTATGCAATTTATTTTTATATTTTTAAGCATTAAGTGTCCAAGTTCCTTTTGGGGCCACCGAATGTCTTAAAGTTAATTACTTTTGATCCTTTGCATCTTTCATTTCGCATTTTCCCTTTAATGCATCATCTTATGCAACTCGCAGCGCTCGCAGACTTCGGAAGTGAAGCTGTTGCTGACATGTTCTCAATTCCACCAGCATCTGGCCCCAAATAAGAACATCAAATCCCACCCAATGCCTCGCCAGAGCGTGCCAACTGACACTCTCCATTACGTGTCGCACCCGCAAAGAGCCGTGGCCCGCGGAGTGGCAGGACGGAGCACTTCCCATTAGAACCCTAAAGAGGAGGACATCAAACAATCTGGGGAGCAGACAGAACCTCGGGAGGGCCACACATCATCATATTTTAATAGAACATGTGGCTTCTTTGCTGTTGTCTTGTGTCCAAATTGCAATAGTGAATTCTGTCCAGCTGTCGATCTACAAATGGGGCTCAATTACCCAGGCACTAGCTGTAGCATGTGTGCTAGAGCGCCGTCTCTCTCCTCGCTCTGCCAGACTCCTGGCTCTAATTGTTGAACAAAGTGAGACAGAGTAGTTTGAGTCGCCTTTGGTCAAGCTTCTATGTGGGTGACAGGTGACATCATCCAGGCTGACATTGTTTTCTCGGCCCCCCGCTTCTGTAACCCTCTGCGCCTCTGTGTCTAAACGCCGGGAAGCGTTGGATCCTAACACAGCGATACTGCAAAATTGACTTTGCCACCTTCATAATGGAGCTGTTGGCACGTGATGCTTGTGCCACACAACATGTCGATCTTTTACGAGCCAGTTTGAGCATGCTTTTTTAATGATTGGGGTTACGGCATCTGCGTTATGATTTCTGAGATGTGAAATGAAGGCTTATATTTGCTATCACTAGGTGCTAGATATATATATATATATATATATATATATATATATATATATATAAATAAAATATATAAATATATATATATATATATAAATAAATATATATATATATATATATATATATATATATAAATATATATATATATATATATATATAATATATATATATATATATATATATATATATATATATATATATATATATATATATAAATATATATAAATAAAATATACAGTGGGTACAGAAAGTACCCACTGTATATTTCACATTTACCCTCTTACATTTTTCACTCATTGTTAAATTGCAGCCATTTGCAATATCATTTTTTTTTTCATTAATGTACACACATCACCCCATATTGACAGAAAAACACAGAATTGTTAACATTTTTGCAGATTTATTAAAAAAAGAAAAACTGAAATATCACATGGTCCTAAGTATTCAGACCCTTTGCTGTGACACTCATATATTTAACTCAGGTGCTGTCCATTTCTTCTGATCATCCTTGAGATGGTTCTACACTGCACAGATCTGGCACAGATATGGCCATGGTTACAAAAAAAATCCTGCTGCACTTAAGGTTCCTAAGAGCACAGTGGCCTCCATAATCCTTAAACGGAAGACGTTTGGGATGACCAGAACCCTTCCTAGAGCTGGCAGTCCGGCCAAACTGAGCTATCGGGGGAGAAGAGCCTTGGTGAGAGAGGTAGAGAAGAACCCAAAGATCACTGTGGCTGAGCTCCAGAGATGCAGTCGGGAGATGGCAGAAAGTTGTAGTAAGTCAACCATCACTGCAGCCCTCCACCATTCGGGGCTTTATGGCAGAGTGGCCCGACGGAAGCCTCTCCTCAGTGCAAGACACATGAAAGCCTGCATGGAGCTTGCTAAGATGGTGAGAAATAAGATTTTATGGTCTGATGAGACCAAGATAGAACTTTTTGGCCTGACAGAACTGGAGAGGATCTGCAAGGAGGAATGGCAGAGGATCCCCAAATCCAGGTGTGAAAAACTTGTTGCATCTTTCCCAAAAAGACTCATGGCTGTATTAGTACTAAATACTGAGCAAAGGGTCTGAATAATGAGGACCATGTGCTATTTCAGTTTTTCTTTTTTAATAAATCTGCAAAAATGTCAACAATTCTATGTTTTTCTGTCAATATGGGGTGCTGTGTGTACATTAATGAGAAAAAAATTAACTTAAATGATGTTATCAAATGGCTGCAATATAACAAAGAGTGAAAAATGTAAGGGGGTCTGAATGCTTTCTGTACCCCCTGTATATATATTAGGGATGTCAATTTACACAAATTCACAAAAATGAACAATCAGTTAATTGCTCTTCAAAACCTCACCAAATGAATGAGGAGTTTTTAGTCCAAATAAAGGGCTAGTATGATTGTAAAATGAGTCAATGTGATTAATATTTTATTAAATTACTGATTTAATAATCAAATATAAGGACTACTACACAACGTGTCATCAACAACAATGCTATATAGTCAGAATGCGTAACTCCTGTTGTGGATGCTCTCTTTCTGGAACAACACGGCAATTAAACCCAATGAATTCACAACGATTTATTACAATAGTGTTATTTACAAAACCGATCATTATACAGTATATTGGATGCCCTGGGGGTAAGCAGATAAACATCAAATTTTCATTTTTGGGTGACCTATCCCCGGCACGCTTGATTCATTTCCTCGTGTCTGCTCTGCTTTGTCTTTCATGGTTTCATGCAGTTAGGCAAGTACCGTTCTCCTGGCAACCACTAAACCCAGACCAAAACCATCGGATCGCCAGACAGAGAAGCGTGATTCTTCACTTCAGAGAACACGTCTCCACTGCTCTAGAGTCCAGTCACGGCGTGCTTTACACCACTGCATCCGATACTTTTGGCAATATAGTGTATTTATACACACATACTTATAAATCTAACAGAAGGCTAATATATCTCAGGCCCTGTTTAAACCTGGAATTAAGATGCGTTTTGGTCAATCAGCTCACTAGTGGACGACGCTAAATACAGCTGTAAATCAGGTCTAAAACATTTTTAGCTTGTCCACTTTCGACTACTTCCGGAGGTAGTCGAAAACGCATTTGGCCGGATTGTGTAAACGCTCATGTGGTTTAATGAGTTTAAACAGCCACAAAAGACAGCCTACTCTCCGCCTACTGACCTAATGCGTAATCATTACGGGAAGTGCGCTAGCCAGACAGGATTCAGGATCAGCTGAAGAAGTTTTGTTTGAAGATGAAAAATGTCTGCACAGTCTTGCGGCTATCAAAGCAGAAACGAAAAATGCTGCTCTTAGTTTTTCCATTGTGTGTTTTCTTATGTAAATTGTGTGAGCTTATTTTGTCCATTAAAAAAAAAACATACATTTACCCGCCCATAGACCCTTCCCTCGAAGAAATCAGGACAGAAGTGGTTGAAAGACAGGTATGCCTCCCTCGTTTATTTGTGATCTGATCAACAAAAACGCATCTTAATACCAGGTGTAAGCTGGGCCTCAGATATGTACAGTATACTAAGCTTCCATTTGAATTTCAAAAAGCAGCTTTCTTTGAAATTTCTCTTGCAAAATGGCTCTTCATGAAGCAGTTTAAAATTGAATGGTCCATGTCAGCGGCAGAGTTACAGTATTGTACTTCAGGGCCCTATGTGAGCTTTTGGAGCCCCTCTGGGAACGTTTTGAGATTATGATCATCGGCAGAGTAAATTATATTTTGTGATGGCTTGAGCAGATACATTTGGCAAAAACAGCAACTTTGTATCTTGAGACAAAACAGTGACAGTGACATATTTTAAGATATGTCAGTGCTTGTTGCTTTCGATTAAACAGCTCAAACATGCATTTTAATGTTTTTAGTCACTTTTGATCAAATTAATGTTTCCTTGCTGAATAATAACAGCCTATTCATTTATTTAAAAAGTGTTAAACTTGAGTGCAGTGTAGGTTTAGGATTTTGTTGCGTTTATGCTTAGAATCAGAACAATCTATTGTCAGTGGGGTAAGAATCTTTATGTCCGGAAATGCCATACTATTCTCCCTCTACTATGCTAGAACCTCATTTATATATTGCTAAACCGGTTTAGTTGCGCCGTCTGCCTTATTAACATCTCTTGAGACCTCAGCACATTTCATAGAAGGACCCTGAAACCAGTTAGCATTACCCATGCCCTCGGAGTGTAGTCCCAAATAACATTACCTCAACTCCCAACATAACTTCCCACAGTAGCCATGACTCCCCACGGAGCGCATATTACCCAGGCAATGAGGCAGCGTCGCGCCTTTTGCACTTCACTGAGAACAATACCTGCTTTTTCTGTCACAGCGCCTGTATCGCTTCACTTAGTTTAGGTAAACAATCGTGCTCTATGACATCCTAAATACCTTCGAGCCCTCTGCGACTTCCCCCCGATGCAGAACGTCATAATAATCTTCATCATCACCGCCATATATTACCGAGGCCGCCTTCTAATGCCTGCGAGGCAGCGCGGCCTCTCCCATCCCCGGCAGCCCTCGCCTCTCGCCGCATTTTCATTTCGTTTCACTCTCTCTCACTTTTTATTTCCCTTTGGCTTCTGCCGCGGCTCCCTTTACAAAGCCCGGGAGCATTATCAAAACATTACGGTGCGCAGCATGTGTTTGATTAAAAAAGTGTAAAGTTACAAATTAGTTAATAAAATCATTTAGGCCGATCGCTGCAAATGGTGATAAATGCGTTCCATATGTTCCCAATAAAAAAAAAAACTGAAAAAAAAAAAAAAACTGAGTGCCATGTGCCCGTCCCCCTCTGTCTTTGCCATAAACAAATAAATTAAAACAATTACCGTGGCTCACGCCCTCCCTGTCTTTAATGAGAGTGCCGCCATATAAAAGATGTGACAGCTTTCATATCCTCAAAATGGTGTGTGTCTCTATCTGGAGAGGCTGGAAACTTCCAGATGTTCCCGTTGAAAGGGCTTCTCTCCCCCTTCTGTCTGACCCTCTATCTGCCCTGCGAAACTTTATATCGCGCCCATTTATGTGGCTTTGAGTTCTTTAACTCCTGCTGGTTAATGAGTGACTGCAGGCGCTGTCAGTCCTCTATTAACCCAGCGCCTCTTGATCAGCCTTTGGTTGTATGTTATGGTAAATTTGCTCCCGTCCATCTGTACACCTATATATTTAATCGCTAACTTTGAGTTGTCCACACTATTATCCACACTAGTTGCCCTTTTGCAAATATTTTCTTTTTTCAAAAACAAAGTGATGGGAAGTAGCTAAATGTAGAGACGCATGTATAGAATGATAATTACATTTTCAGTAGGCTACCAGTTTTTAAAATGAAAGTTTTTAAAGTTAAAGTTTACCCTAAACGAGTAGCAGTAGGCCTATAGTAAGCTTTACAATAAGTCTCATTTGTTAACATTAGTTAATGTATTAACTAACATGAACTAACAATGAGCAATATATAATACAGTAACCTATAATTCTTAGTTAATGTTAGTTAATAAAAATCCAGCTGTTCATTGTTTGTTAATGTTAGTTCACAGTGCATTCATTAATATTAACAAATGGAACTTTTGCTTTTAATAATGTATTAGTATTAAAATTCAATACATTCAATAAGATTAATAGCTGCTGTAGAAGTATTGTTCATTCTTAGTTCATATTAACAAATAGTTAACTGAAACTTTATTGTGAAGTGCCACCTAAGTAATTAATTCATTTAATGTCACATTACAAGCATGCAGCGTTAATCTCATGAGCAAAATTACTGATTACTTACTGATGAATTACTGCTTTTTTATGCAAAAGGCTCATCATGTCGATGATTAAAGGATTTAGATTTTTTTGATTAATGGTGACAAATATATGACAAATAGATATATAATTGAATACATTTGTTTCAAAATCTGTTTTTAAATAATCCAGTTATAGTCAATAATGTTTGAATATTTAGTTTCATATAATTTTCTACTTCTAAAAAATCTACTTTTTTTAAATGAAAGAATATATGAAAATGAATAATGAATATGTAATGGTGAAATACTGACTACATTTAAAAACTGCTTTTTTGTCATATTGTGTAAAAATGGACACTGATTGCATGTGGCTGGGAGTATTAGCATTTTTATTATTTGTGCCATTTTATTTCCTCATCTGGCATTGTTTTACTTATACGGTAGCTGAGAAAATACAGCTGCTCATCTCAATTAAATATAAGCATATATTAACAGTACACATGTTCCAAGAGTTTCTCATGTGAGCCGTTACTGCTGAATCAGCTTTCACCATGCAATAACTTGGCACATTTGACAGGATAAATCTACACGCTGCAGATAACGCCAATGTCTCCACCTCGGTTTGGCCCTTGTCTGGAGGGCTTGGCCACCACATTCCTCCATTACTCTTCATATAAAGAGCATGACAGCGGCTGGGAGGCCTGCCGCCGTGCCTGAGGTTTCCTCCAGCCTGGGGAGATGCAACACTGGGCGTCTGAGTGAAACAAATTGTTTTTGGGGTTCTTCACCAATCAGGCCATCTTACACCTGCTGTAAAGCCCCCGTGCAGACAACCCCACGCACGCCACCCAAATCACCCCTCGCCGATTATTAGCCCTGATGTCTGTTTTTATTTGTTCTATTATTAAGTTTTTGTTCAGCCATTGCCATGCATCCAATTTTAATTGCACCTCCTGGGGACGCAGCGATGATGGATGTTGAGCAGAATAGCTGAATAGGACTGACCGCTATTGGAAACTGAGGGGTTCGTCAGTGAATATCTAGTGCAGTCTCAAATTGAAATGTATTTTACTTGAGAAAAAGATGTATAACCCTGAAAGATATTTTTCACTGGTGAGGTTTGTGTATTGGGCCTCTTTGCCCCTTCAGCTGTGTGGTTCTTGCTTTAATGGGTTTCAGGTACACTGTAAAACAATTTGATGTAATTTACATTTGACATTACAAAACACACGGTTAGACCAACAAATTTCCCCCAAATTTAATATACCTAAACAGGGTTTAACAAACAGTTCATTTGAACTATTGAGCAGTGCAGTTTATTAAGCTCCCAGCAAGCATTGCAGCATGAATAAATTATACTGCTTTGCTAGAGCTTGGAGAATGATATTTGTTGGCTGTCACCATTACTGTAATTTGTATGTGAAGTGTGAAGGTCTATTCTGTAAGCAAATAATATATTTCCAATGTGTGTGATTGCGTTGACAAATTAATATTTTTGTGTTGCCAATTAGTGTTTTTGCTAAATGAAATCTTTAGTTGAACTGATAAGTATTTATCATGTTCCCTTTATACCGTTCAAAAGTTTAGGGTTGGTAAGGTTTTTACAATATAAAAGTCTCTTATGATCAACAAGGCTACATTTATTTGATCAAAAATAGAGTAAAACATTACTATTGTGAAATATTATTACAATTATCCTTCCGAAATCAATCTAATATGCTGGTTTGGTGCTCATAATTTTTTTAAACAGTTTGCTTAATATTTTTGTGGAAACTGATACATTTTTTTATTTTTTATTTGATTAATAGAAAGTTCAAAGGTACAACATTCATTTGAAACAGAAATATCTTTATTAATGTTTTCACTGTTTTGATCAATTTAATACATTCGTGCTAAATAAAACTATTAACTTCTTTCAAGGACAGGTGTATATATGTGTATGTGCAAGAGAAACAGAGAGAAGAGGGACAGTTTGCAGTTGCCGTCTGTCATTGACCTTCACAGTCACACACGCTCCAGCCAGTAACCCTCAGTACGGCCCGGGAGCTTGAGCCATGTCCATTTGATGTCCATTTGGACTCAGCAGATAAAACACACAGGAAGCAGATGAGGGGAAATGAGCCCTTTAATAGAGGATCTTATAAAACTGGGAAAAAAAGCGAGAGAAACTCAATCACTCAAAGTCTTATTTAGATGAGATTAGTGGGATTTCAAACATCGCCCGTGGCTTAAATTAGAAGTATAAAATGTGGTTTGTAGCAGAGTTGCAGTATTAAAACTGCCTGTTATAAAAAAATAAAGTTTGCAGATTATAAATATAAAATATGAGGATTTGAAACAATATTATTAAATGGTCTAGGATTCTGATTGGTCAGTAATTATTTTTATACTTTGCATAAATTAAAATGTATAATGTTTAGTGTCCTTGGATAATTAGCATGACATTTTTTTTTGACAGTGTCATAGAATGTGATAAAACAGGCTGATCATGTGTCATATTCATAATTCTCGTAATGTAGGTGTTTTCATGGTATTATTTAAATTATCTAATGGTGTTATATTAAAAGCTGAATGTGCTGAAGGTAAAAAAAAATTGTGTGCATTTTGCATACAGTATGAGCCCTTTACCATAAGCGTAATAAAA
Organism: Gobiocypris rarus; assembly: GCA_023029165.1. Classification (NCBI taxonomy): domain Eukaryota; kingdom Metazoa; phylum Chordata; class Actinopteri; order Cypriniformes; family Gobionidae; genus Gobiocypris; species Gobiocypris rarus. Next base: position 19,831,269 of record CM040932.1, read on the forward strand.
TCACATTGTTGTGTGTGGATCCTAAAGCATCCACAGAGATTTGTAATATCAACTGTGATGTTCTGAAGTTCACCCACGTTAATCTGGCAGTGAGAATGCCCGTGTGCATTAGTCAAACAATGACCTTTATTCCGGTTTATAAACCGTGATCAGTGTCTGATCTCAGTTCCCCCAACTTCAACAAAAGCCATACCTCTAAAGGCCTCGGCACTGAAAGACAGAGTGCCAGGGAAGAGGGAGTGAGCGAGTTAGTGAGAGTGAAAAAGAGAACCACACGCTCTTGTCTTTTCCAGTTTAGGGAGTCCAGATGGGAAGTCATTTTTTATTCGTCTTGAGGCAGCACTTCACATCTGCTGGCCCAGATGCCTAATGAATACGGAAGCAGGGCCGTGCTGTCGCCTCATTAATACTGCACTCGCACAGGGAACGGGGCCGGCCTGCACCCGCCATCCACCGCCACCCCCCTCCCACACTCCTCCCGGCCCCGCAGCCCGCTGGTGCAGAACCGCCGGCTCCCCGCTGGCTCCTCCGGGCCCGTGGCCGGCAGCTGGCGCCTCGCTGTAACAAAGCTGCCGTGCTTTGTTGGGCCTAATGTGTCTCTGTGTTGTCACTTAAGGTCTTTATTGGTATTAATTGATAGGATCGACCCAAGTTTGTCTTTTCCGGTACTTCTTCTCTTTGCGGCGGTCGCACGCGTGTGTGTTCGGGGCGTCGGAATCTATTCAAACAGGTGTCGCCGCGAGGAGCATGAAGCAGAGAGATTTGGGAAGCTCAAAGCACATGTCTGTCAGATTTGACAGATTTTGCATTTTCCTCTGTGAATTAGAGATGTGTGCGTTAGACAGACGCCGAGGCTGGTTCCGTGACCTTTGCTTAATACGGTTGTTCAGTACTCTGGCTGTCGTTCAAGACTGGGTGGGCAGAACACAAGAGATCAGAGTTAGTTACATATTCACTGGAACTTAAATGAGATGCCTCGACACCTCCAGTTCATTTGGCACTAAAGTTTGGAGGCAAAATGTTCTGTAATCTCCAGGTACTATCAGTCAACAGTCTCTGGAAAGGAAAATAGATTTGGCACCCTAAACTGTAAAAAAATTAAGGTGTAAATAAAGATTATTGGAGTAAAATTTACTGTAAAATGCTTGTACATTTTTTTATAAAATCCCATTAGCAGCTCTCGCACGATGCACACGATGGAAGCTTGTATCCGCCATGGACTAAAAAAAATTTAAAAAGGTAACTGCCACTTTTTAATCGCACAGTTCTGGCTTTTATCTCAGAATTGCGAGGTATGCTTATGTAAACTCGTAATTGTGAGTTCATATCTAAATTTTTAGTGAGATACAACTGAATCTTGTGGCTTGATTCCCAAACGAATGACTCTTATGAATCGGTTCTTTTTAGTGAATCAAAAGTGTTTATTTGTAGTAAACCAGAACAAAAATATTTGAGTTGAAATCATTTTATTATGTGAGCACAAAGACTACAGGAAGAGTGCTAGGAAACCAATCAAGTTCAACATTCATTATATAAAACTCTTTGACTGCAAAATCCAATTAACCAATCAGAATCAAGTATTGCAGAGAGTAATAAGCATTTTCCCACAAGTTATTCTTAGAAGTTTATACCATATAGAATATTCATGAGAAGCACTTTCAGCAAAACACATTGTTGCAATTTTAGAGGTATGACCATACTTATTTTTTTCTTTTCCTTTCAGGAGTGTTTAACCTAAAGTAATTGCATGCCCCAAATCAATTCAACTAAAGTCATACAGTGACCGAAGCGCTAATGTATGAGAAAAATATACCCAGGTCTTTAAAGTATTGTCCCAAGATTACTCCAAAGGCAATTAAATTCCGTCTAAACAACAAAATGAACAAAACAAGCAAAGAACCAAATAAAAGGAAAGTTTATGTGACTGTGTTTGCATCTAATAAAGAGACAAGGGCTTGGGGAAGAGGCTGAGCCCTGCCAAAATGTACCACTGCGGCCTCCGCCCCGCCCCTTCCTGTCCTTCGTTCTGATGGAATGCCTGGCACACTCCGCATTATGGCTGCGGAATGGAGGAGCGATGAGCGGGCAAGATACAGACACTCGGCCCATGAGACGCAGAGCCGAGCTTACTGCTGGATGCTTGTGGGGCCTGTCAGAACCAACCAGCCACCTGCCAGGCTCCGAGCGCCAGGATACAAAACCTTGAGAATGTGGCAGAAAACTAATCCATGGCTCTTCATTAGCGGGAATGGTCTTGTATCAAAATAACCTCTGCCAGAGAGAGAGAAAAAATTCAGGTTGAGATTTTGTTATCTTGCTGAATGGATTTTGTGTGATTAAAAAAAAAAGACGTCTAATTCTTGCATACAGTATTCTGAATATGGGATGTGTATTTTATTTGTGATCTTCAACAGCAGTAGTGCAGATGCTTATTGTTTGATATTAATTTATATTCAAATCGATTTAACGGCACTATGCTAGGAGAACACATTTTGAACTGAATTGAGCTGGATAATGACATCTGCTGCTTATTGCAGAAATTGAATTAGTTTCATAAATGAATCATTTTACAACATTACCAGTTATTTTCATGTTTATTACTGTTAAATCTGTATTGTATAAAGTGCTATATAAATTATATGACTCGGTAGAAAATGTTAAAAATTGAACATTACGTTAACTTCGACCAAAACTTAAGCTTAATTAATTATTTCATTGACCTTCCCATGTTACAATAAAATGTATTAGTAAAACTAAAATGTAATGTATAAATATTAAAATATATGTAAATTATTTTTTATTGGGTTTCCAATATTAGCACAAAGTACACTGTATTGCCAAAAGTTTTGGGACGCCTGCCTTTAAATGCACATGAACTTTAATGACATCCCATTCTTAATCCGAAGGGTTTAATATGGAGTTGGCCCACCCTATAGCATCTATCTTCAACTCTTCTGGGAAGGCTTTCCACAAGGTTTAGGAGTGTGTTTATGGGAATTTTCAACCATTCAACCAGGCACTGATGTTGGACGAGAAGGCCAGGCTCGCAGTCTGCGCTCTAATTCATCCCAAAGGGGTTCTATCGGGATGAGGTCAGGACTCTGTGCAGGTCAGTCAAGTTCCTCCACACCAAACTCACTCTTCCATGTCTTTATGGACCTTGCTTTGTGCACTGTTGTGCAGTCATGTTTGAACAGGAAGGGGCCATTCCCAAACTGTTCCCACAAAGTTGAGAGCATGAAATTGTCCAAAATGTCTTGGTGTGCTGAAGCATTAAGAGTTCCTTTCACTGGAACTAAGGGGCCATGAAGCTCAACCCCTGAAAAAGCCTGGATGCAGCTGCTCTTTTCCATGAAGCTCTCTACGCACTGTTCTTGAGCTAATCTGAAGGCCACATGAAGTTTGGAGGTCTGTAGCTGAAGAAAGTTGGTGACTTCTGCGCACAGTGCGCCTCAGCGTGCGCTGTCCCCGCTTTGTGACTTTACGTGGCCTAGCACTTCGTGGCTGAGTTGCTGTTGTTCCCAATTGCTTCCACTTTGTTATACTACCACTAACAGTCGACCGTGGAATATTTAGTAGTGAGGAAATTTCACAAGTAGACTAATTGCACAGGTGGCAACCTATCACGGTACAATGCTTGAATTCTCTGAGCTCCTGAGAGCGACCCATTCTTTCACAAATGTTTGTAGAAGCTTCTGCTTGCCTGTGCTTGATTTTATACACTGGTGACCAGGGTGATGGAATGGCCATGGTGCCTTTTTTGGTGATTGGAACACCTGAATTCAATGATTTGGAGGAGTGTCCCAATACTTTTGGCAATATAGTGTATGTACAGAAAATACATTAAAATTGTACTATACATTATAGGTCAGGCTTAACATGCAATTTTGTATAATATCAGGGGAAAAGACCCCTGGTTTAAATTATTTCCATCTTAAAATAACCTTAACACAACCTAAAGGTTAGGTTTTAATCAATATATAATTGTTTGTATATCTGTTGTCATCTGAGTGTAAAAAAAATGGAAAAGAAAATTCTTTGGTTATATTTATTTTTATTATTTTGATGATTCAGTGGTGTTAAGGACAAGTATAATAAATCACAGATTTGTGATTCTGAAATCAAGTTGATTAGTTGCTGCAGAAAAGAAAGAGAGAGAGAGGGATTGTGGTCCTATGGTATGGGGACAAATCTGGCAAATGTCTGAAATCCTTGTCCCTGGACATGTTTTGGTCACCATGAGGAAAATAGGAAACCTTATAAGTGATGTTTTTTGAAAAAGTAAAAATGCAGTTAGTTTTCTGTGTTTAGGGGTAGGTTTAGTAAGGGGAGAGAATATAGAGTTAGTACAGTATAAAAATCATGTCTATATAATGTCCCCATAATGTGTGTGTGTGTGTGTGTGTGTGTGTCCAACATGGGGCAACACAGCAACCTCTGCTGGTTAAAGACTATAACTGATATATTGAATGTGGATGTGGATGTGGATGCAGGTGTGTGTTTTGCCATTTTATGTGTGTAAGGTTGTGTAAGCCAACTGGAAAGAGAACAAGCAGATCTTTCATTTATAATGAAGTGAATTAGAGTAAAGCCTTAATCTCAAATTCATATAATTCACATCTTTAATGCAACGGTTTAACACATGCCACAGTGATGCCAAAATCTTTTCAGTTCTTTGTTATATTTTCTGATACATTTGAATTACAGTATATCAAGATAAATCCTTCACATTTGCTTATTAGATCCCATTTATACTCACGATCAGATTTAGAAAGTCCTATGTTAAGCTCTCTTATCTGTATTCATTCCTTTCAATTATGTTCAATTTGAAATGGTTAAATAAACATTAAGCAGTTTTCTACTTGAAATCCTGCCCATGACCTTGCTGAAGCCAAAGTCAAATTGTGGATATTCCCTCTTGTTTCCCATTATAAAATTATATTTAGATCATTTAGCAGTAACGCTTTCAGTGGGAAGCAGATGAACTTTCGATACAAGAACAGAATTCTGCTATTGAGTTAAATTGGATCTCATCTTACTTTACAATGTAATGGTAACTGCCAAATGAACCGCATTTACATCTCTGAGTGCTCAGGGTCTATGAGAGGTTTATTAAAGTCAAGATGAATTTTAAATATCTATGTCTATTTGTCCTTCTGAATTGGGCCACTTGAGTTGTAGTGTGTTAATGCAGTAATGTGTATAGACAACACATTACCGCACACACCGCATTGCTTTGATTAGATTGAGAGTGAAGGCTGCACGCTGTCTCCTTAAATTAGCGTTCTTTAAAATCAACAAATGAGAAATATTACAATGGCCATATTAATACTGCACGCAGGAAACCACTTACAGAAAGATCTGAGGTCACTGTCACAGCTGGGAATGAGCATGGAATGACTGTGGTATCAACTGTCAGAAGCACTGTGTATGCACTTAGCATTATGAGAAATTCTAGTGTGTTTACTTGTTGTTGCAAATGTTGTTTGATTTGCTCACTAGGCAACGCTTTGAATTCAATCCATCACCGGATGCATCTGGATGTCACTGTACGATCATCTCAGAGAGTTTGTCATGTTGTTTAGATGCTGGTTGTACAAATTGTGTTGCATTTCGATTCTACACTAATAAACTCATCACTGTAAATCCGAATAAGTTGGGATAAGTCAGGTTATCAGTTGCATCAAAGTTTTTGTGTTATGATGTTCCAATTTTAAGCAGAACTATCAAGTTGAGTTTGTAGTACTCATGCATGTTAATTGCTCCTAACTTGAAGTACTGAGTTAGCTAACTCATTTTGATAGCAATTAACAAAAATATTTAATCAAATAACTTTTTTTATTCTTGTCTAGTTCTTGTCAATGAAATTGTTTCTTTACTTCACTGTGAGCCCTAATACGTTGTCAGAACTCCAAAAAATTGAATGAGATTTTTTTAAGTTAAGAAATATTTTGCTAGCTATAACAAGCTAATTCAGAAAATGCCAATTTGCAAATTTTCTAACATGTTAACAATAGCATGGTAGCTATTTAATGAGCAACTTAAAATATGTAATACCTGCTCTCAAACCAAGCCACCATAGACGCCGTTCCACCGCAGGAACAGGAACTTTGGGGTGGTACTCGGTGTGATCGGACTGCATGCAGGAACCAGGGTCTAAATTAAGTTCTGGGTAAATATTCCCAAGTACCTGCTTGTGAGGTACTTTTTCAAACTTCAGGAATTTTCAGGGGTGGGACTTGGGCACTGAACATTTCTTTATTGGTTGAGCTCACACAACATTTTATTTCAACCGGCATTTTTAAAAGTCTTTTGTAAGGTTCGTTCTGCGGTCTTGCTCGTTCTGTCCGATGGCACGCGTTCTGTCTAGCTGTACAAGCTTTCAGAATTCGCTTTAGTATCAGTGCTCGTCTCTTTTTCACCGTTTTGTTAATTACCTCTTTAGTAAACCAATACATAAACAGAAAAACCAGCACAGCGTGAATCTCCTACTTGTTATTTTTGCAAACAGTGTCACACAAAAAGTTCCTTGCACGAATTGTTCCGGGTAATTTCGGTGGAAACTGGGCTCATGATGGTAACTCAAACCCACATTAACAGAAACTCTTCTACATAGCATATCAAAATCTATCACTATTAATCCCTGCTAAATCTCCCTTACCATTAATCTTATAATAATAATAATAATTTCATGGCACTCAAAGCGCTTTACATATAGAATCTCCTCAGCCACCACCAATGTGCAGCATCCACCTGGATGATGCGACGGCAGCCATTTTGCGCCAGAACGCCCACCACACACCAGCTTATTGGTGGAGAGGAGACAGAGTGATGAAGCCAATATATATATGGGGATAGGTAGGAGGCCATGATGGACAAAGGCCAATGGGCAAATTTGGCCAGGATGCCGGGGTTACACCCCTACTCATTATCGAAGGACATCCTGGGATTTTTAATGACCACAGAGAGTCAGGACCTTGGTTTAACGTCTTATCCGAAGGTGCTCTTTGACAGTATAGTGTCCCCATCACTATACTTGGGCGTTAGGACCCACACAGACCACAGGGTGAGCACCCCCTGCTGGCCTCACTAACACCTCCTCCAGTAGCATCCTAGTTTTCCCAGTTGGTCTCCCATCCAGGTACTAACCAGGCTCAGCCCTGCTTAGCTTCAGTGGGAAACCAGTCTTGGGCTACAGGGTGATATGGCACAAAAACATTATATAACACTTCATTTTAGCATTTACTCTCCCTTTTGAGTGGCATGGGCAAAGCATGCTGAAAAAAAAAAAAAAATCCCAGCTCAGTTTCAGTTAAACTTAAGTTAAAGTCTAAATAAAAGAATTTAGTTCATACTCAAAATATGGAAATGGTTCCGTTTGCTTGAAATACTCAAAATGAAACATGAACTCAAAAGAAAAAGAAAGTTCTAAATACTTGAAAAGTTAATATAACTGAACTAATTTGTTTAATTTAAGTTTGTCCTACTCAAACCAATTAAGTATTTTGAGTGTAAGGTTTACAGGGAACCTCCGGGAACATTTTGACAAGCTTCTCGCCACGTTATGAGCAAATATTCTTCCAGTAATGTTAATAGAATGTTTATTTAAAGTCAGAATGTTAGCACAAAACATTCATACAGAATTTGTTTGTCTGTTTTTTTATTTTTATTTATTTTATTTTTGTTATGTTACTGCTTGTTTCAGGATTTTTAGAGAACATTTAAAAGTAACGTTCTCATAATGTTGGCAAAATGATAAAATGGAAAGTTCCCTCAAAGGGATAGTTCACCCTAAAATAAAATTTGCGCTATGAAATTTAATTTGTCATATGTACTTCTTTTTTTTTTATGAACCACAAAAAGAGAATTAAAAAATAAATTCCCGCTCGACCATATAATGGCAGTGAATAGCGACCAGCTTTAAAAAAGACACAAATCTATGTAGAATCCCATGCAACATGTGCCATATATTGTGTTCTGGGGCTATACAGAGTATAGTGAAAAACAAACTGAAATGTTATGTATTATTTGATGAAATTCTTGACCTTGACAACCACAACTTCACAATGTGTGTATTCTTAAGAATCTATTAGCACTGTAGTTCACCTCGCTCACCCAGATAAAGCATGCAAAGTTGCGAAAAATCAAGATTAACAAAATTCAAGTCAAGTAACTTTTCATTCCCATTTGTCAGCTGGGAAGTTTCTAAATTTATTTTTCACAGTGATGCCATTGAAGAACCATTTTGGGTTTCCAAATAACCTTTTAGTGAACAGTTCATAAAATAAAAATGTTCTTAGCGTGTCAACATTTTAAAAATCTAAAGAAACATTAAGAGCCTTTTGTGCAGCGGAAATGTTCCATGGATGTTAAAAGTTCATAGAACCATCGATGCCAATAAAGAATCTTTATTTTAAAGTGTGCATGGTAGTATTTTTCTGTTGGTATTTGTGTGGTTAATTATTTATCTATGAAATTATGTAAAAGGTAAATCTCTATTTTAAGTGTGAGAAGAGTTAAATAAGCTCTACTTCCTGCACTGCTCATTGTCAGTCTGTCATTAAACATGATAAACTTCCTGAGTAAGGGGGTCTTTTTCGTTAAGCATTTGACAATTTTCCACGAGTCTATGCCAAAAATCATATTCATACTCAGAGACAAGCTTCTTTCTGAAATCCCTGATGCCTGTTTGAGGAAAAAAAGGCCGAAAGAGAGAGAGAGCGCGAGAGATCGGAGAACATGTTTTTGTCATTTGCATGAACCCAGGAAACACAGTGTTGTCCAGAGTCGGGTTATAACTCATTTCAGATCTGCAGTGAGGCGAGGCTGGGCTCTCTCTGGCCAGGCTGGCTTCAGTGCGATGGGAACTCTCCCAGCATTCCTCACCCAGGACATCAGCGCAGGACGGGACTCCTGGATTACACGTACACCTGCAAACACAGTGGGACAGAAAGAATGTGTGGAAGAGAAATGAATATATGGAAACCTGTTGTGATTTGTGTGCATTCCCCTCTGACTCTTCAGTCAACTTTCTCTCAACAATGTTGCAAGAGATATCTTTTTTTTCCTAATCTCTTAACAAAAAGTCCTGTATATATATAAGAATAAAACTGTTTTAAGAATAAAACTATAAAGAAAATGTAAAATTTTAACTGCAAAAACATTTAATTTCTTTAACCTTGTAAAGCCTGCGGTGAACGTGATTTCACCAATTACATGTTCCTGGATCAACATCTTTATTGATCCTGGAACAACATTACAATCAACCAATCAGATTTGAGAGACCAAGGTTAGGCGCATCTACATCAATGTTATTCCCAATTATTTAACTCTGATTTTAGGGATGTAAGCCCTAACCCTACACCGTAAACTCTAACGCTCTTCTCTTTTTTAAAGTTCACAGAGGTGATATATTTTAAGTAAACTGAACTGTTTCATTGTTTTGAGTTTTATAAAACTATTTCTTTTAATTTAGACACATGGGGCTGGGATTGCCCATGGCACTCGAAAGGAAGAGTAAACATAATTTTATTAAGTTATACCAACAAGCAATTCTTTTTGAGTGTAGCAAGTATGTGAAATGCTTTATATTGCTGCACTCATTTAGCAAGTGCTATACCATGCTGTTGTTAACTTCTTTGCAAATTAGCAAACATTAACATTTAATGAATTAGCTATTAGTAATAGCTAGCAAAGTTTATACTAATAAAACTGCTAATTGTTTACAAAGCACTAAATGGTTAAGCTCCCCACTACACTTAACACATTATGTATAGTCCTTTACATCTATTGCGATCTCGAAATTCTGGCCAGTTGATAATACCTAGAATATCAAAATCAACTGCAGGCGGTCGATCATTTTCCTGTTTAGCACCTAAACTCTGAAACAGTCTTCCTAGCAGTGTTTTCGGAAGCAAAAACACTCTGTCAGTTTAAATCTAGACTAAAAGCGCATCTCTTTAAACTGGCATACATATAGAACATTATCAACTTCTATTATTCAAATCATTCAAATCAAAATAATTGTTAGGCTGCAATAACTAGGTCAGACAGAACACCTGATGTACTTGTTATACATCATAAGAAGAACAGCATCTATGCTAATACAAGTCTCTCTGTTTATCCTGAGGTTTACAGTAGTCTGCCGGATCCAGGCCGTATCCAGGCCTTGAAGTGTGAGCAGAGGACGTGTGTCAACTCTCTGTGAAGACCTCTTTCACTTTCCCTCTGTACAGATAAAACATTATCAAAATGATCAGAAACGACTAAAAACGACTAAAAACGCTGTATTATGCATGCCAGACAAGTAATTTGGCAGTGATTTTGTAAAGAAAAATTGCGCACATATGTTTTCAAACGTTTGCCTACTAAACACGTAATGCCACAAAAATCTGCCTGTTCTGCTTACTTAAACTTTGAATTTCTTAACTTAAAATGTTTGAGGCAACTGATTGCCTATTTTATTTATTTGGGAAATGATATAGGTGAATGGTGTTGAAGCCCCTTACCCTTGTTGTAAGACTAAACATAGACATTAGCTATAAACCTATCCCTCAAATCTGATCGGTTGATTGGAATGTTGTTCCAGGATCAACAATGCTGTACTTGGTGAAATCAAGTTTACCAAAATCAAGGTGACCAAAAGTTTGCACACATGTTTCTCGATGAATATCATATTTGATACATCTGGCTTTTATGTTCATATGATAGAGGAAAATAAGAAACTCATACTCAAAGAGGACAACACCTTATTTATATTCAGAGGCCCAAACTGGGCAAAAATAAGCAATTTGGTGCAGTTGCAGATATTTACAGGTCCTTCTAAAAAAATTAGCATATTGTGATACAAGTTCATTATTTTCCATAATGTAATGATAAAAATTAAACTTTCATATATTTGAGATTCATTTGACACCAACTGAAATATTTCAGGTCTTTTATTGTTTTAATACTGATGATTTTGGCATACAGCTCATGAAAACCCCAAAATTCTCAAAAAATTAGCATATTTCATCCAACCAATAAAAGTGTTTTTAATAAAAAAAGTCAACCTTCAAATAATTATGTTCAGTTATGCACTTAATACTTGGTCAGGAACCCTTTTGCAGAAATGACTGCTTCAATGCGGCGTGGCATGGAGGCAATCAGCCTGTGGCACTGCTGAGGTGTTATGGAGGCCCAGGATGCTTCGATAGGCCTTAAGCTCATCCAGAGTTTTGGGTCTTGCGTCTCTCAACTTTCTTTTCACAATATCCCACAGATTCTCTATGGGGTTCAGGTCAGGAGAGTTGGCAGGCCAATTGAGCACAGTAATACCATGGTCAGTAAACCATTTACCAGTGGTTTTGGCACGGCACTGTGAGCAGGTGCCAGGTTGTGCTGAAAACGAAATCTTCATCTCCATAAACTTTTCAGCAGATGGAAGCATGAAGTGCTCCAAAATCTCCTGATAGCTAGCTGCATTGACCCTGCCCTTGATAAAACACAGTGGACCAACACCAGCAGCTGACATGGCACCCCAGACCATCACTGACTGTGGGTACTTGACACTGGACTTCAGGCATTTTGGCATTTCCTTCTCCCCAGTCTTCCTCCAGACTCTGGTACCTTGATTTCCGAATGACATGCAAAATTTGCTTTCATCCGAAAAAAGTACTTTTTTCAGGCTTGACCTGGGGAATGCGGCACCTGTAGCCCATTTCCTGCACACGCCTGTGCACGGTGTCTCTGGATGTTCCAGACTCAGTCCACTGCTTCCGCAGGTCCCCCAAGGTCTGGAATCGGTCCTTCTCCACAATCTTCCTCAGGGTCCGGTCACCTCTTCTTGTTGTGCAGCGTTTTTTGTCACACTTTTTCCTTCCCACAGACTTCCCACTGAGGTGCCTTGATACAGCACTCTGGGAACAGCCTATTCGTTCAGAAATGTCTTTCTGTGTCTTACCCTCTCGCTTGAGGGTGTCAATGATGGCCTTCTGGACAGCAGTCAGGTCGGCAGTCTTACCCATGATTGCGGTTTTGAGTAATGAACCAGGCTGGGAGTTTTTAAAAGCCTCAGGAATCTTTTGCAGGTGTTTAGAGTTAATTAGTTGATTCAGATGATTAGGTTAATAGCTCTGTTTAGAGAACCTTTTCATGATATGCTAATTTTTTTGAGATAGAATTTTGTGTTTTCATGAGCTGTATGCCAAAATCATCAGTATTAAAACAATAAAAGACCTGAAATATTTCAGTTGGTGTGCAATGAATCTAAAATATATGAAAGTTTAATTTTTATCATTACATTATGGAATATAATGAACTTTTATCACAATATGCTAATTTTTTTTGAGAAGGACCTGTATATGGCCAAAAGCAAGATTAATTTCTGATTGCTTATAATATAAATCAATCTTTAGCAGACTAACATAAAATGCATGTAAAATCAGTTGTCACTATATATCTCCCATTAATATATCTTAGTAAGATGATATTTAAATGTTTAGTTTTATGATCAAAGCTCTGTCATTTTTATATATAATTATTGCACATAATGCAATACAAAGAGTGAGTGATGGATAAACGTTCATCAAAAGCTATTATATTTGATTCTCTTTTTAACATAAAAAATTACATATACCAAAGGCTAAATTGCTTCGGTTTAGCGTGAAATATTACTAATGTGCATTGCGTAAAATTGTGCACTTGCATTTACTTTATAGAAATCAGTACATATTTCATACATCAAAAATACCTGAATGGGGATGCTTTTTGAATTATATACCAAACAGCCTTTTACTTGCTTAAAATGTATAATATATCAATAAGATGACAGAAAGCATTGTAGATTGTGTACAACAGGTTTTGATGAATCAAAATTTGTTCAAAAACTGAAGTCTCAGGATGCTTTTGGAACCTAAAATGAAAAAAAAATATAAGAAATGAGGAGTTCAAGATCATAAAGTTATGTTTTTAAATATGAATTAGGCAAAGGCATGTTAAAATCACAAATGTGGAATGAGAGATTGTATTGCATGACGCATGTAAATTGTCCATGTAATCAGTGGTTTGTGTTAAAAGGTCAGTGATTGTTGTTAAATTTGTTTGAACTTTGAAGGTAATGATCTAGCTGATGCTTCCTTCATAGAGTTCAATGCATTGGGCAACATGTAATAGGACTTTAATACATACCAGGAAGTCCTTTTTTCCTATACAAACATACACTAGATGTGCAGTGACAACGTAAGTGCGGTGATACAGATGAAGTTTCGGTCTTAAGATTAGATGGCGTCAGTCAGAGTAGCGCCTCAGGCCTCCAAGAAGATAATGATAATTGCAACAGTGTTCGGCCCTTGAAAGCAGGCTTTCCATTATTTGCCTGTCTGAGCACTGCTTTTCTTCCTGACAGGAGGCCCATCAGGTACCACAGAGAAGGTATGTCAGTGTTTATAAGGATGGAGAAGACTTCACCAAACGTGGTAAATCATGAGGGACACAGAAGCACCAGCACATTCCTGTCCTCGGGTTAAAAAAATATGAATCCAGGTTTCTGTAAGCCTGTGGCGTTTGGACCGTGTTCAACATCTGCCTTCAACTGCTGCTTTTCTACCTTTGTGTGTAAAACAGAAACTTGAAATGTGTCAAGCACAGTGTCTTATTAAACTTCAGCTCACTCTTTGTTGTTGTTCAGAACAAGATGGGGATCACATTGGACTCCTCTTGTATCAACACTGAGATTTTAGTTGCTACCAGTCAGAACGGAGTCTGTCACAGGGTTGTTTTTTTTGTCCTCCACCTCTCAAGAGATTCAAATCACCCAGAGCATTTTCTCTCGTCTCTCCCTCACATCTCTACCTCGCTCCCACGAGGGAGTGCCGACACAAAGCAGATCTTTTCACGTTAATAACAAAGCTGAGACGAAGTGTTCTACGGTTATTGTTTCATCCGAGAACCATGTTGTTTAATTTGAAATGCCTTTTGGGTTTCACTGGAAAAGAATGTTTCAGAAGGACAAAGAAAAACTTAAGAAAAACAGAGTCTGCATAATTCATCAGCCATACATGTAGAAATCTTTTATTTATTCTGCATTTACCTTTGACATGATTTATTGATGTCAGATACTTGGAGGCACTGCAGGTGCAGGCCCCAGAAAAGAGACAATTTGAGCAACTTTTGAAATGACAAAACGTCAGAATCTACATTTGGTTAGAAGCGAAAAATAATTACTTGAGTCTATGCTGCATATTAAAAGCCTGATTATCCTCTTTATAAAATAAACTTTCATGTACACCATCAGAAGCTTAAACTAAAGAAAAAATCGTAACATTTTACAATAAGGTCTATCTATCTATCTATCTATCTATCTATCTATCTATCTATCTATCTATCTATCTATCTATCTATCTATCTATCTATATCTATCTATCTATCTATCTATCTATATATATCTATCTATATCTATCTATCTATCTATCTATCTATCTATCTATCTATCTATCTATCTATCTATCTATCTATCTATCTATCTATCTCCATGTGGAGAAAGTGGTGTAACAAGCCATTTAAAATTAATTTAAGAAATCAAATAAAAACATATATATATAGGTTCTCATTACCATAAATGATCATAAATGTTTATATATATAATAAATGGCTAATTTTACACCACTTTCTCCATGTTAGTTCATTCAAAGGGGTGAATCTCACCAAAGTTTCACCCCTTTGAATTAACTAACAGGAAGTAATTGGTGTAACATGCGCCATTTAAAATTCACAGCCCTCAGCTAAAGCAGAGAAAGATTCCTCTCCTTTCTTTGTCTTTATTAACCTCAGTTTCCAGTCCCGGGCCTCTGTGCTCAGAGCCTGTGGGAGACCTAGACATCCATCCTGGATCTCCCCAGAGCCGGAATGTGCTGGACCTGATCGATTCTGACTTACAGCTCTATAGATCAGACCTGCTTTTGGCTCCCCTATGCAGCACCTCTACCTAAACACACCATCAACACTGTCTCTCTCACAGCATATACTGTCTCCACGAACATACAGTGTGTTGCAAAAGCACCCGAACTGTCTGAGGATTTAGTTTTATTGTGGAAGTACAGTGTCGTATTTTTCTGGCTTTGTTCGAATTGCTGAGATGCAATTCATCATCGAAGACTATAAAAATTATTACTGACATGGCTCTTGGATGGAATGTAGCTCTTGGATATCTGTTGCTAAAACTTTATTTAAGATTAGCCATGAATCAGCGTGAAATATTTGGGCTGAAATGGACTGTGACGGTGTGTTTTCCTGGAGTGATATTTACTAAGAGACTGTTTGTGATGGCAACGTGCCTCCACAGGGGGGCCAGAGATGACACCATTTACTTTCGAGCAAACATCTCTCTCTGTCATCATCTGCATCTGCGCCTCTTCCATCTCAGAGATTTGTCTTGATAGGGGTAGGGTAGAGGCTTAAGAGGCCAAAAACACACCTGTCTTCATAATTGCTGGGCTTAGAAGGTGGCAGATTCTCACGAAGAATTAAAAATGAAGGGGTGAAGGCACAGATGTGTTTATCTATTCACGGCTGTGCAGTGCTGCTAATTGGGAAGGCTTGCCATTTGGAAATGGACAATAGCCTCTGGGCATGTTCAGCAGGCTGCATCAGTGTGAACTATTTCAAACAATCCACCGCAGAGCATCGCTCAGGCACGGCTCCCCTTTGCCCTGTGGAATCTTCCTTCACATTCTGATTTCCTCCACCATCCTTGTGTTAAAAAATATCAGTCTCATAAGGGAAACATCACTCTAGAAACTTCTGCACCCCAAAAAACAAAAAAACAAATAAAACATAAAAACAACTCTCATGACCTTCTCATCTGATTTCAAAATTGAGCACAGGCCTAAAAATGACCTGCATAACCTCCAAATGTGATTGCAGTTCATATTTAATAATGGTAGACACTGGATTTCCCCCCTAAGAATATGGTTAAGTGCAGTTATCAAACCACAAAGGCTGTGATGTAATTTATAAATGCAACTTGTGCCACCAATACTCCCATAGGCTACTTGTACTTCACTGCAGTTTTCCATCAAAATAAAAGATTGATGGTTTAGATTTTGAAAACTAAAAAGAAATTGAGCCATAAATATTTGTACTGCAATTTTACAGGTCACTTCCAAACTTGGATTTTTTAAAATCACATTTTAAATTGCAAACACCGAATAAGTCCCCCCCCTCCACAAGTCTATCTAAAGCCAAAACTATACTAAAGGCGTTCGACACATGCACAGTTTTGAACAATCACTCTCCACGAGTTACAACCCATGTAAATACAGCACAAAATTGAAATGCTCATGTGCAACCTGCGCTTACAATTTATGTGTGCTTACAAAAATCTGGTGTTGCGCATACTCTTCTGATGACGAAATTTGCATCACACAGACGTGTGCACGTGTTAACGTGTTTACGTGTACACGTAAAAAGTGAAGAATACTTTGGTCTTTAGGACAGCTTTGAAGGTTTCTATGTGAGGATAAAGGTGCATGTCATAATAACTGTAAAAACGCGCATATAACTCCTATAAACAAACCTTGTAAAGTAGCCATTTTTGCAGACTTGACTGCTGTACCTGACCTCTGCAGATTCATTTTAGCGTTGATAGAAACACCACAGAAATGCATAATTCCGAGCCTGAGGACGTAAACAGCTTGAATATAATGCTGCCTTAACGTGCTTATCGAAATGATCGTAAATACTATTTTCCTAGTTAATAAGGAACATGAACACTTCTCAAGTCATGACTTTAGAAGTGGGAAGTAGGAAATTTCCGATAGCACATAAAGGCAGCATATCTTCACCTGTTATCATCTCGTAATTACGACATGTCTGAAAGCAGAAAAACGTCTCAGTTACGTATGTAACCCTCGTTCCCTGAAGGAGGGAATGGTAATTCCTTTCTGGATCAACTCCAATTCCTTAATCTAGCGACTTTTATTTTGCACCACTACTATGTTTCATATTACAAAAGTAATTTTTTCTGTATAAAAAAATCCACCTTTTTTCACACAGTTGGCTGGCGTATTCAATAGTTTTCAATGGGAGCGCCGCATTTTTAGAACGCCATGAGCTTTACCAAACAAAAAGGATCTAGTCAAACTGTGGTATTAACGATTCGAAACGCTATTGGCTGTTTCAAAAAAGGGGAGGAGCTGCTAAATGCAGTGCGTTTCAAGGCACTTCAGTGGGCCTTTAAGATCTCAATTTATCGCCCCATTGTTTTCCTAAGAATTGAGCAAATTAATCTGGAATCAAATTGATTTCAAAAGCCTAGCAAGAGTAAAGTCCCTTTGTGGTGCGTTTGATTACATCTTATCTGCCATAGGCCAACCAGGCTCCTTGTCCAGCAATCGCATGACATGCCATTACACTCCTCTGCAGTTCTCCCCTCTTCCTGGGGGCACGGGAGTTTGACACAACACTTCATCTGCTCTCAGCGCCACAGCGGTGCTCACAGTGAATATTTAACCCTGCGTTATCGCCTCTGTAGAGATGCCCTAATTGCAAAAGAGGTGAGGCCTGTGTCACCCCACCACACCAGCGGCGTCGCTTTGATAACACCCTTCCTTGGTTGCAGACACAGTCGGGCTAATTAACCTCTCTTGATTAGGGCAATTATCTCCCACACTTTACGGATAATCCCAGTGCAGAGCAGAATATACTCCCTTTAACCACGGGTTACTTATTGCTCCCACGATGCACTGGGAAAACAGGGGCATGTGGAGGGGATTTAATGGGGATGACCTGCATATTTAAACATTTGGTTTTCTGTCATGCATTGATCATTGCGAATTGTGAGAAATGTATTAAATATATTTAAATGAGAGAATCTAGTCAGCTAATATAGATTGAAATTGTGATGATGGCTTGTGAGCATCAGTTAGAAGGGTCTGAAAATTGTAACACAGTAACAAATATATTTTAACACATTAAAATTTGTTGCAAAAATGTATCATATTTGTGGTAGGCTTCTGCCCAGTGAAAATAGTCCAGAAGCTTTGATTGGTTGGATCAGTGGCACTTTGGCTTTATGCATCCTAGACTTTGAGTTTGATAGAGGTGAAGGACTGATTCCTTCTTTATTGCACTGTAGATACTTTTGCATGCTTTCCTTTACATTGTATAAAAAAGAATTGAAAAACCAACAAAAATAACACCTTTACTAAAGCGGAGGTGAAACATTTGCCAATTAGAGCAAGTGTTTCCAGCACAGAGGAAAAGTGAGGCATATCACTTGATCAAACAATAAGATGAGAAGGGGCGAGAGAAAACGAATAAAGAAAAGAGCAGTGCAGAGGTAAAGAAAACATGTGCGAGCTGGTGTAAATGAGTGCCGACAGAAAGCGAGGGCCTGCTGTAAACGGGAGGAGACAAAGCGCTTTGCATTAATATTCATGGGCCAGAAGAGGCAGATGCGTCTGACATCTGTGTGATGTCAGCGTGTTGTCAACACATTGTTAGCGCCACAAATGTGCAAACAGATTAACAGCCCGCCGAGCCACGCTGCAATGCATTCATGGAGTGCGAAAACGCTCAGCCCCCTTGTTTTAGAGGAGAGGAAGCGTGTGCCGCTCCATCCTGTCTTTTGCAGAATTCGTCTGCTGTTGAAGGTGCTCGATGTGCCAAGGTGGCACCTCACAGTGGCCCTACCACCCGTGTGTGTCCTTGTGGCTACACACTCCGGAACGGCATTGAAAGTATGAAAAGTTGATTGCTATGTGTTTAATTTATGGCAGGAATGTTTTAAGCACATATTTTGTATGCGATACTATTGAAATATATGCACATCATAATTTACAGTATATAATCAAAATTCATTAATGTGCAGTTTATTGTTTCAAACACAACTTTACATCAGATATTTTGCGATATTTTCTTTAATTTCTGTATTCGGTTTCTCTTGATTTTTGTGTTGCTTTTCGAAATGTTTTTGCTTGTTTGAGTTGCCTGACTTTGCAACACAGACTCAACCAATGGAGTGATTTTAAGGTGGGACAATCTGTTTATCCAAATCAAGAGGTCCAGGTTCTGCTGGTTTTCATGGTCATTTCATGGCAAATTTTCTTTATCAACACTTGTGTGTGTAACCTTTTTTAAATTATTTTTTTAGCAACATTTTGAACAAAAGCTGAGAAAATCACATTTAGTCAAAAACTACACTATAAAAAAAATAGAAACAGAAAATATACTGGTCATTTTCTGCCTGGACATTATCCAGTAATTTTACAGACATTTCTATTAACTTTTAAAACACAACCTAATGCAGTTTGCGTAATTCAAGTAAAACACAATATATATACAGTAGGCCTACATTGTACATCCAAAGATAGTCAAAACACAGACCAGAACACAGAAGATCAAGTCCATTGACACCCCTAAAGCTTGCACAGTCCTCTTCCTGGGTCAACATTTCATTCAGAAATGGTAGTTTTGATGCTGTTTAATGTTTGATGATCGTGTTAGCTTACAATGGCGTAAGCAATACTTCTTTTGCTTGTTTCTGCTTCTTCTTTGTTTGTTTTTGGATCCAGAGAATCAGAAGATGCATAATCGAGCCCCCTACCATATAACAATGAAAACACCGATTTTCAACAATGGCTGGGAAGCATTGTAATAAATGATGGAAAAATCGGTCAATGGCAGGGAAAGATTTAATATATTAATATATACATTTTAGGGCTGTCAAAATTAACGCGTTAACGCATGCAATCTTTTTTTTTATTTTTTATTATTGCTGCACTTTAGTATATGATCATGCTATCATTCATTCAAGTGCTATTAAACCATTTAATAAGATGCAAAAATAATTTCCTCTATGTGTGACACACACAGGACTCTTGCGGACAGAATGCTGCTTCAGTCAGTGTGAGGCCACCTAGAGTTCACTTTCACACTTGAAACCATAGACTGTAAAAAAGATGCACCTGGACTTTCATTCTCTTCCTTTGTGGAAAAGTTTAGCCTTCAATGCGCTGACATCTGATTCAGTAGTGAGTGTGAAGTGGAGCCGCGGTGTCAAGGCCCCGCCCACACTCACGCAGAATCGTTTAGTGCGGTTTATGGAAATGTAGAAATTAAAGTTAAAGCTCCGATCTCCGAAAAAAGTCTGTTGGTGCCTCAGTGACTACACTCTTAAAAATAAAGGTTCTTTGGCAGTGTATATGGTTCCATTAAGAACCATTAATATCCAAAGAAACCTTCCATTGTTCAAAAGGTTCTTTATAGCGTAAAAAGGTTCTTTAGAGTATGAAATTGTTCAAATTTTTTTAAAGAACCTTTCACAAAACGGTTCTTCAGGGAACCAAAAATGGTTCTTCTATGGCATCACCGTGAAAACCCCTTTTTGGTTCTTCCTGGCACCTCTATTTTGAGGTGTGTACACTCTAAAAAATGCTGGGTTAAAAACAACCCAATTGCTGGGTGTGTCCATTTTCAATCCAACTTGGGTTGTTTTTAACCCACCATTTTTTTAGTGTACTTCGCTCAGAGAAGCTGGCAATCTCAGCTGTCAATCATGACATCACGCCCCCATTTTTATAGCATCAGATAACTAACTAAAACCAAACTTAAAAAAAAAAACCTGAACATTTGAACTTGCATATTACATTACATGGAAAGGGTGGGATTTATGACCTATACTTGGACCAGCCACCTGGGGATACGGATACGCGTCATGTGCATCAGATCTTAAAGTGACAGCAGCCTAATAAACCCACTGCTGTGATGTCTGTCATTAATATAAATCAAAGAACAAAAGACAAAGAAAATCATTCACTGCTCTTGACTGAACTTTTGTTACTTTAATAAGGATTCATCTATATTTTATTTATAATTTACGCAGTGAAGATTTCGAAGGCAGATTTCGATATATTTTCTACCTGTTAGATCAAATATTTAAAATATAATTTATGTTTATACATTCATTTGTACATTCATTTGTAGATTAAATTTGAAATTTCGACTGACTGTTATTTCGCACTGATTATTATTATTTTTTTAATATAAAAAAATGACAGACAGAATGTTTTGCAAATATTTCATTATATTATAGTAGACATTTTACCATTGCCTGAATTTTGATTAAAAAAATATATATATATATATATATATATATATATATATATATATATATATATATATATATATATATATATATATATATATATATATATATATATATATTAGTTTTTAGTTTTGGGGTAAATGGACTGATAATTTTTTTGCAAACAGCATTTTAATTGCAAATATTTCATTATAGTAGATGTTTCAGAAGCGCCTTTTGTTGTTTACATTTGTGAAATGTAAACTGTCTGCTGCTTTTAAATTCATTAGTCACATGATTAAGATCAAGTCATTGGCTCAGATCAACATGGCAGTGGAGCAGGGCTGTCCTTCTCCATCCAAGCAAGAGCCATTAAGATTAGGAATGCTAATGGATAGCTTTCACCAGGTATCATTGACCCCCCGGGTATGGAGTGCAAAGGTTTAGAAATTATATGATAAAAAATACTAAAGAGGGGGTTTTCTGAGAGATTCAGCAGCTGTTGACGCAATGTGTTTTTGATGGAAACGCCGGACTGAGGTTGGGTCAGTGGTATTGAGGTGTGTCTTAGTGTGAGGAGTGCTCTTAAACAGACAATGAAGGCCTGTGTGTGTGTGTTTGTGTGTGTGTGTGTGTGTGTGTGTTTGTATGCTTGTGTATGTGTTGAGCGTGAATGCACTCAAAGGAGCATGTGTGGGTTTGAGGAACACTAGCCAGACAAACCTTTCTTCATTCAACCCACGCTAAAAAAACAAGAACATTCCAGCCACTCCTCGATCTTGGCAGATATGCCTTTGTCTATTTTGGAGACCCTCTCTTGTTCAGAACATATTTCCGAAACCATAAACTCATTTTTCAGCCCTCAAAACCTCTGGCATGAGGACACAGCTGCCCGGGCCGGGAGCGCTTTCCTTTTTCTGATTATTTGCACCGTGAGAATTGCTCTTTAAATAAAGTAGCCCTAATGTGCCCTTAGGGTTTTGGGTAAAGACTCGAACTACTGATCAGAACTGGGATTTGAGACCTGCAAGAATCAATGATTTCTGCTGATTTAGAGGCTTCTGATGGAGTATAAGATATAGCCAAGCCGACAGGTACATGACGGTAATTGAGTTTGGGTACATTAGAAGTGTCCTCTCAGCCGGCTGCGGTCGGCGTTTAATAATGACAATACGAATCCACTGACTCGCATACTGTAAGTTTTATTAAATAAAACCTCTGTCCTCAGGGTCTCAGGCAGTCGGAGGACTTCAGGAGAAAGCCACTGACCTCTGTCGCCCTGAACGTGGGCCGTAACAATAAGTCTTTGAGTGTGAGTGCAGCCGGCTGCGTGTAAAGGGTCCCTCAAGGCAGCCTTCTCAGTATGTCAACACAGAGCGCACCAGGATCTTCAAACAAACATGTACCAAACATAATAACAACATTAATGAGCCTCCCCCTCCCTCGCAGCACCTAATCCAGCTTCCCATTTCCCAAGCCTCTCCGTCAAACTTAACGTGTTTTAAAAGAAATACAATTAAGTGCGTGAGCTCTAGCTGCCTTTTTCACACTCTTAATCTTTCTCTCAGTGTGTTTTAATCAGTCTACAGGATCCTTTGGTCCTGGTTCTGTCAGAATCATCTGACTGAAGACATCTTTTTTAAAATGATGGCTGTCTTGTGTTTGCATTTTCTAAACATGCTTCTCAGGGGAGAAATATTTGCAGTCTTCCAAAATCCTCATGAGGAGAAGACCTTTAACCGCACCCGGACTGTGGGTCTCAGGCTGCAGGGACACGAAAGGATGTTAAAGGTCCGCTACTGATTAGTAAATTGCTTTGCAGTCTCATGTGGCCTTCTCTTGGAAGTTTTGGAATAACTTCTGAGTTGAATGTCAGATGTTCAAAGATAATCTATAGCTTGCATTCTTTAAAATAAATATGGATGAAAACATTACTTCAGGCCTGTTTCCCATGTAAATCTTTGGACTGAATGTTTAGGAGAAGTTCATAATATTCAACGTTTTTTTTTTCAGTGTTAAATGCTTTTTCCAGTCCCAGTGAAATATGCACAGATAGTAAATACTGTGATGCTGTCAAAACATTGATCCCCGTTCATCACACATCGATTACTTGGTCTGGAAATTGTTGATTTTGGAGTTCTCATTGCAACCTGCTCTGGTGCAGGTTTAACATGCTGAAAAGCTGCAATGCTTTAATCTGGTTTAAAGCAGAAGTTAGGGCTACAGGATTTCTGTTCTGGTTGCTGCATCAGTTCTGTTTAACTAGGCGAAATCACAATAAAATGTTACATTGGTATTAGGATGTTTGTGCGAGAGTTTGTGTGTTGAGATGTCAGGCCCTCTACACATAATGAGTTCCTGATCAAATAAGAGTGCATGGATTAATTATACCATTCATGCAACTGCATTCTACAAGTAGAAGTTTACAACAATAACTCTACAAACAAGTTTAGGTACAGTAGTATCTCTTATATTGAAATAAAAAAATGTAAAACCAATAGCAATGCCAATTGGAACTAATGTTGAGTATGGTGACTTTTTAGTGTGTGTGTGTGTGTGTGTGTGTGTGTGTGTGTGTGTGTGTGTGTGTGTGTGTGTGTGTGGACGGTATGGGGACAAAATGTCCCCACAAAGATGGCAATATCCAAATTTTTGTCCTTGTGGGGACATTTTTTGGTCCCCATGAGGAAAACATCTTATAAATCACACTAAGTGATGTTTTTGAAAAAGTAATAATGCAGCATGTCTACTGTGATGGGTAGGTTTAGGGGCAGGGGCAGTGTAGGGGGATAGAAAATACAGTTTGTACAGTATAAAATGCATTACGCCTATGGAATGTCCCCATAAAACATGGAAACACAACATGTGTGTGTGTGTGTGTGTGTGTGTGTGTGTGTGTGTGTGTGTGTGAATCCCTACGGTATGGGGACAAAATGTCCCCACAAAGATGTAATATCAAATTTTTGTCCTTGTGGGGACATTTTTTGGTCCCCATGGAAAACATCTTATAAATCACACTAAGTGATGTTTTTGAAAATGTAAAAATGCAGCATGTCTCCTGTGATGGGTAGGTTTAGGGGCAGGGGCAGTGTAGGGGATAGAAAATATGGTTTGTACAGTATAAAATGCATTACGCTCTATGGAATAAAAAAATTGTCCCCATAAAAGCCAATTGGAAACACAACATGTGTGTGTGTGTGTGTGTGTGTGTGTGTGTGAAACTTAAATTAAACAAATGAGTTCAGTCAAATTATCTTTTATGAGTATTTAGCACTCTCTTTTTCTTTCAAGTTCACATAACTGATATATTTTAAGTAAACTGAACTGTTTCATTGTTTTGAGCTTTATTAAAGTATTTTTTATTTAGACGAATTTAAGATTAACTGAAACTAAGCTGGAATTTCCATTTCTCAATATGCTTTGTCCATTGCACTCGAAATGGAGAGTAAATGCTAAAAATTTTTAATGCAAGATTAATGTTAAATGGAAATGTAGTATAGTGATTAATGTTTTGTTATGCTATAGAGTTTCTGTTAATGAGTTTTTGGAGAGTTACCATCAGGGTGGCAAGTGGTGCATACAGCTATACCATGCTATTGCTAACATGTTAGCAGATTACTAAATTACTATTTTCCGAATTAGCTTGTTATAGCTAGCTAAGTTCAGGATAATTAAATGTTCACATTGAGGTCACATGAAAATTAAATGTATAGTGTACTCAAACATTTCAAGTTAAGAACAATTAAAATATAAAAGTACAAAATAAAAATCTACCAGATCTTTATTATGAAAATTATTTTACTATGCAGGTGTAATATTTAAAATCCATAGGCTTGTGTAGATCACGTGTTCTCAAGACATGCTTAGACAGTGGCACTATTGCCCAGTTTGTGATTCCAGGCAATATTTTTCTTGATATGTTTGATATGACTATGCAACTTTTTAAAATTCATCATACCTTCAAGCCGTTGAAACTAATGATTGTCACTCAAGAGGAGGGAGGGGAAAGTATACTGTATGTAGACGGAGACGTTTTCATTAAATCTGTTCCTCAAATGCATGTACATTTATAAACAGCCAGCGATTGTGTTGTAATGATTGTGATGCACAGTATCGCATGATTTGTGGAATCGCACAGTAATGACACTGATGTCTGCGTTTCTGCAGCTCCTCCGGCATGATTAAAAGCATGTCCCATTCTCAGCCCATAAGTTTCAAATGTATATCTTGGCAGCATGGAGTGTTCATGCAGAAGAAATTAGCAATGTAGTGGCAATTGTTCATCTTAATTGTAAAAACAGCACATAAAGATTTTAAGGAATAGTTCAGCCAGATGTGATAGCATCGGGGAGCCAATTTGCATTTAATTTGGCGCTGTCTCGAAATTCCTGATGCCTTTGCAATATTGAAATGCAGCGAGGAAAAAACTGTGACTTCTCGGGCAGGCTGCTCCGTTTGCCGGCGAAAGCGAGACACGAGGCCGGCTCCTCCTGAAGCAATTAACTGTGAGGCTTGTAACATGCCAGAATCACTCTCGCTAAGTGATTTCATCTCTGTCAAAAAGCCCAGATTAATCTGAGTGATACTTTTCATTTAGTTAGCATCAAAACAGCATTTTCTTT
This sequence comes from Gobiocypris rarus, assembly GCA_023029165.1. NCBI lineage: Eukaryota > Metazoa > Chordata > Actinopteri > Cypriniformes > Gobionidae > Gobiocypris > Gobiocypris rarus. The sequence goes on from CM040932.1 coordinate 19,856,952, forward strand.
AGCATTCCATATGGGGTCTGATGCAAGGTATGTCATTAAACTGCTGGAACCAGATGTTTCCTACAGCCACACCATTATCTATGCAAATTTATTCATTAAACAATTTAATTGTGCCGATGATTGACAGCCGACGGCGTTATTACGGGGGAATGTTATGGAGCCGGGCTAATAATGCTTTAGTCTTATTAACTCCGAGTATAAGCAGTGCATGTGGCGGATCTTGTGTAGATTAACCCCTCCTAATGTTGTTGCGCTGAGGGCTAGGCGAAGATGCCCACCCTTGTGACAAGTAGGGAGGGTATTGCTTTATTTGGATATGAGGAGCGATTACAAAGCACAAATTAGGGAGTTTACGAGGAGGATGCTAATGATTACAGCGTGCCAGTGAGACTTGACCTTAAACTGGTAAAACAATAGAGTGTAAGAGTAAATTGAAGTCCCTCAGTGAGAAGGGAGAGATGAAGAGATAACTTAAAGTGTGATATGCAACGCAAACAGATCTATTTCAATTAAAAGCTATGCCATAAACTAATTTGGCTCGTGAAGCTTTGCTATCCTTTTATGCAGCTGTTATGAGAACTAAATTACAAATTGTTAGTACATTTTAGACAATACCTAGGGCCACAATAATCCACTTTTTGACACCGCCATAATGATTTCGACCTGTGTGGGCATCATTAACCTTCTTTTGGTTGATTTTGGAAGTTCACAGGATTATTTAAAAGTGCAGCGGCCGTCAGGAGAGGCGTTTCACCCGCGGTCCTTCCGTCTGTTCTTATTAACGCAGCTTTGACAAGAGTTCCCCAGATGGAGAACCCCGCTGGCTTTAAGGCCCGGTAACCTCCTCCTTCAGGATGTTGTTTTAGCTCCGTAAGTGTCCCAGTGCTGCGCAGCTCTGCCACCCTCTGTGTGAGAAATGTGTGCAGGCAGGAAATGGAGAGTGTGTCATACAGGAAGTGGAGGCTTTCCGGCTCTCTTTCATAACAGCAGTCGGGCCATCAACATGATTCATCCGCACCTCCCCTGGACTACACTATATCATTCATACAGATCAGCAAAGCAAACAGGGGCTCCTTCATGCTCGCTCCCATAGTTTTGCCGGTTGATTGCACATTATAACATGGCCCTTATACAGAGGGCATGGTTCCTTCTTTCTTTTCTGTTTTTTTTCTTTCTTCATAGCTTATTCCAACCAGCAGCACATGAGTATATCATTGAAGTACTGACTCAGTCCATTAATTAATATCCTGGTTTTGACACACCTAACATTATCTTTGCTCATTCATTTACCGACAGTTTTTTTCTGTAATGATGGAGCAATTTCACATGCCATTCATACTGTATTTACAAGTTGGTAAAACTTTAGATTACAGCCTACAAAGTTAAATTATAGTGTACCTATAAAGTATATAGCTTTATGGGAACACTATGTAAAGTTTGGGTAATAAAAGGTAACAATCAGTAAAATCAACATTTATTTATTTATACTGAACTAAGGGGTACTTATTTTATGATAGGCAACATTATTACTTTTGGGAGCAATTTATCGAGAACACACAGGGTGTACTTTTTTGTAATAATAATGTACCAATACATAAAGTCTTCATAAGTCACGGGTAAATATCAGTTCATTTATTCAGTAATTTTTTTGATAACAAAAGTGCACTGATTAAGTTTAGTCTTCTGTGTTTCAAGGCAAGTAAAACAAAATGTACAGATTTACAACACTTATTTGTTTAAAATAGTTTTTTTAAATCAACATTTTATTTCAAATGCTAAAGTCCTGACAAAAGCCCCCCCCCCTCCCCCTTCCTCGTTTGTCTTCTTCCTCCTCTTGTTTCTCTTCTTTTTTTCATTCTTTCCACTGATACATCTTAAGAAATCCCATATCTCTTGCTATTCTGTATTGTGTATTAAAAGAAAATACAGTACACCCAGAAATGTCCTTACCATTTACTCATGCCATCCGATCTGTATACAACTTTTCTTCTTCAGATGACCACAAACAAAGGTTTTAAAATATATAATCTCTGGGAATACATATAATGCAAACTCATGGGTTCCTAAAAATCGAAGCGTCAAACAATACATGCAGCAATAAGGACAGTAATCCATATGACCTCAATGACTGAATCAATGTGAAACAAAAAAGTAAAATCCATATATTTTAAACTTTTTTAATAAATAACTTTTTAAAGTGTATTTTACTTATACAGTTTTTGGGCTGTAATCTAAAGCATAACTGTTAAGTTACTGTAAACAAATTCTGATGCTTCATGATGTAGATGGAAGAGGCCTAGTTAGTTGTCATGTAATAACTTGTCTTATTAGCAATTGTTCAAATTGTAGCAATAAATCGAATTACTAATCACTAATTGGCAGGCCGAGATAAAACCTGCTCTCTTTTTTGCATTCTTGTTGGTTTTCCTGGAGAAAATCTGCATAATGGATTTAAAACATGGCAAAGAGTGTTAAATTAAACTTAATGAACTACACATTTATTGGTATCTGAAAGCAGAATCAATTTAGAATTCTGTGAAACTGACAAGAGGAATTGATTTTGCTAAGCTCCACCCTCCTTGTGCTGCATCAGACACACTTTACAGAACATCATGTATGAATAGAAGATTCCAGTCAAATAAATTAAAGTGGCAATAACTGATGAATGAATTTTGACATTGCAAAGCATTTTTATCTGTTTTTCTTTCAAGTCAATTTGAAGTCAAGTCAAGTCAAGACTACAACACATTATGTAAATTTTAGTTACTATCACATTACAGTTGAAAGGAGTAAATTCTGGAATTCACTGCCGCTTCAATATACCTGTAAATAGCCTTAAATTCATAATCAAAACCTTAATTAATATTTATCCTCCTATTTCTAATGATTTATTCCAGTTGATTATACTCAATAGAACTACTGATTGTTTGTTCTTCTTTTATGTTTTCTCAAGTTTGTATTTGGTCTTTGAGTAGTCGTCTGGCCTATGATGTGTGATGTGTCACTAAACCCTTGATAGCAACATTGATTTTGGAGGTATCACACTCCTCTAACATGCTGGGGGTGCAGTAACAGTGCTTGCTCACTTAAGAATCAAGATGAATATTGCCTGTACTATTGTCTGTACCTCTCACTGAGAGAAAACACATGTTATCAGTATGTTTTGGGAACATTTTGGATTGAAGCTTAATCAGCTCCAACCTTGAAGAGACTGTATCTGTGTATGTGCGCAATATTCAGTTGCAGATCAGTACAGATTGGAGGTAGCCAATAGGCACCCTGAGATTATGGGGTGGGGACTGTGCATTTTCTCTGAGCCAATCAGAATCATCCACCTTGCAATAATGACGTGGTTAGACCTTGAAAACAGTATAACTGTTGTGACAATTGTATGTACGGTATGACGAGACCGGTAGAGGGGGAACACGGCCTACGTACTCCTTGTGAGACTTGAAGCTGGCTTCTGCTGATGAAACTGCAAACTATTCTTAAGGAAAATTTTCTTTAGTTAATTGCACTCCTGACTCTTGGTCTTCATTCTTCACTACTGGTCTCTGGGTCTAAACTGTTAACCCCTAATACAGTCAATAGAGAAAATTCTTGGAACATATATGCAGGTGTTTTTTGTAAATGACGAACGACAACATTTGCTAAAGCTGAGTGTGCACTGTACAATTTATTATAGTGCTTCATGACTGTTGCTTGTCATACTGTTCGAACATGATCCCGCTGTAAGCCATGTCACACTGTGGGATTTCAGCTGTCATTAATGTCAGACTGTACAGCAGTCAAGACGTGTAAAAAACGAATGCACACAAGAAGACTTGTCCGGAGTTTTACATCATCAACACGTGACTCATTTGGTGGTGGTTGTTGTCTCACTAATTGTGTCATTGTGTCAAACGTATGACACTGCCAGAATTAAAAATGTGAAAACTAGCGATCAAAGACTTCCGATTTTGGATCTGAGGAATCTTTTAGGATTCACAAAATTTGTTGCAGACTGCAAAAATTGTACAGTGTGCACACAGCTTAAGGTTCGATTGGTCAGTAACAGACAGGGCTTAACAAAGTGTCAATTGTGTGACTGCAAATTCTGTGTGGGCCAGCTAATTAGTCTTAGTAATTTTGCTGATTTACCTTCATCCAAAGTGACTTCCAGTGCCCCTGGAGCGACCTGAAGTTAAGTGTTTTACTCAATGAACCATGATGCATGCATGGGCTCAAAAGCGATGTATGTTCTGTATTTGCATGCATAATTTGATACAGTTTATCACCATCAGACACAATCCTCTCTCTTTGCGGTAATGCATGTTATTGTTTGGTTATCCCCTAGAAGTAGAGGAAATCTAAGGCATTTCTGAAATATATTAAACTGACCACCAGCTCATGTGTTAACAAATCAGGTTGAATATCCCTGAAAGTCATATCTCTGAAAGCAGTGCCATACAGTCTCTCAAATATGGTACTCCCCAACACAATAACAGCTTAATTTCATATCCAGATGCTAGCTATCCTCTGATGCTCCTGTCATACCATGCAGAGATAATATTGCATGCCACTTCCTGTGATGGGAAACTTTCTGAGGCTGTTCGCCAGTGCTGTGCAATAAAACGGAATGATCGTTCTATCAAAATGTTTTCATATCATGTTGGTTCAGATCATTTTCACAGCGTTTGCATTTGAAATAATGCCGTAAACAACACGGAATGATAATCTTATTTGCACCAACGGTACTTTGTTAGTCGTTTCAGATTAATCCAGCACGCTCCAGCCTCCTGAGTTCAGATTGTTTCCTGCACAGGTGACTTGGTGGAGTGTTTCAAGACAAGGGGGTGCTCCGAGGCCTATGGGCAGCTTTGTATTTGCTTTGTTACACATGCTCTGCTCCCTCAGGCTGGAGACTGGTTTGTTCCAGTTCAGTACACTCCACTTCCTTCGGGGTGTTTTGGAGCTAATCCACCTCTCTCTCTCTCTCTCTCTCTCTCTCTCTCTCTCTCTCTCTCTCTCTCTCTCATGCAGATTTCATGTCCCATGTTCATATGCAGTCGAATTAATGAAAAGATCAACAGACTTAGTGCATGTTTCGAAACTAGCTCTAACATGATTTCATCATCTTCTTGCAGTTGCGTGTTTTCCATGCAACACTCGTGTCAGTTGCACTGCCCAAGGCCTCATTCTCTCAATGCTAGAACCAGTGAAAAACGTCCCCCGTGGGATGTTACGCGAGAGAGAAGAGGCCTGACTGTTGCGTTCAGCGCTCAGGGGCCCAGGTAACAGTGTTTTCTCTGAGAGGTTGTGCTTTTTTTTTACGTCCCAGAAAAACCTGTGGCAGAATTGAGGTGTCGGAAAATGCCTTGGACTTTGTCAATATTGACATTCATATCTGGGACCAGAGGCCAGAAAATGTTGAATATTCAGAATTTCACATGTCAAAGACAATAGAAGCGAATAGCCTTACTTATGCATAAGGGGTATGTCAGAACGAGTCAGGGTCTGTGGTGTGTTTGTTTTGTTTGAGCTTTTCACTGCTGCTTCACAATCCGTATTCTCCAGAGTGAGTGGAAAAGTGTGTGTGTGCATATGTGTAAGTGAGATAAAATCAAAACAGAGCTTCAGCGACATCTTAATTAAATGCCCGGCCAGCAAGGTGACTGACACTCTCTCATCTTAATTGTCTAGAGAGGATGTCACTTAAAACTGGAGGACCTACTCAAACCAAAGCTGACTCAGGACCGTCTTTTAAAGGGCTAGTATCAACAGAGTAGGAGACTGACACAGGCTAGTCGTTATTTTTGTTGTTTTTTTGTGCACAAAATGTACTCTCGTCGCTTCATAGACACAATGACTGTTTTAATGATGTATTTACTACCTTACTGGGCATGTTAATTAAATAGCTGTCATGGGGGGGTCAGAGAGCTCTCGGATTTCATCAAAAAGATCTTCTGATGTTCCAAAGATGAACAAAGGTCTAACGGGTTTGGAGTGTATTTATTACAGGTTTTAGTTGGTATTTTCATTTTAGATTTCATTACTTCTCATTCTGTCGTTAATAAGTAACTTTTTATTACACTTTTATTTTCACTTTATTTAAAGGTTCAGTGTGTAGTATTTATGAGGATCTATTGACAGAAATGCAATATAATATACATATGTTTTCAGTGGAGTATAAAGACCTTACATAATGAACTGTGGTGTTTTTTTATTACCTTAGAATAAGTCATTTCTATCTACATACATCGCTGGTCCCCTTACAGTGAAATCGCCATTTTGCCCCGTCATGTTTCTACAGTAGCCCTAAACCGACAAACTGCTCTACAAAGCTAGTCTGCTCTCTCTGACGACGAAGACATTTTTGTCTTGTGTCAGCCCCCGTAGCTTTTCAATGTGCTCCGAAAATACTAAATCCAATAACTCAAATAAAAATTAAATAAAGTTAAGCTATAGCTAAAAGAAACCCACTAAATAAAAGCAAAATAATGATTGAAATTGAAAATAATAAAGAAATAAAAACTATTTAGAAGATCTTGAGTTAGCATGGTCTGAATGGCTAAAGTTAAATTTCACTCTAGTGTTATTGCTCTCTTGGTGGCGTTTGCATGTTAAAGGCCCACTGAAGTGCCTTGAACCGTGCAGCATTATTCAATGTGTTGACGAAACAGGAAGATAAGGCGGAACATATCGAACAGCTCCTCCCCCTTTTTAAAATAGCCAATAGAAGTTAGTTTATATCACAGCTCAGCCAAAGCAGAGTAAGCAGCAGTTTCCTCCTAATCTCTAACTGTTTCTCCTCCTAATATCGCTTTAAATCATAGCATTCTGTATCTGTACAGAATTCAAAGGTGTCCGATAGGTATTGTGGTCTGTGCCGACTTGCACATATGATCTGCTCTGTGGTGTCGTGTCTCTGGACCGGAGGAGACTGTGTGCGTGCTGTGGGATTTCGCATGACGTTATGTACAATTCATCATGTAGAAAATAGTAAATGTGTGAACAAGTGACCTGATTGTAGCCACAGCTTCAGCATCTATTTATAATGCAGAGGGTGGGACGCTTTAGACAGAAAATCTGATCATTCCGCCAATATGAATCATTGATCCATATAGGTGGAAGTGAGAGACTGTAAGTTCTGAATGCTTATATCTTCTAAATACAAATTTTTGTCATTGTTTTGTACTAGCTTACATAATACATATGTATTATGTAACATATTCACATAATGAATATGGCTAACATATTCATTCGATTTCATGGCAAATTTAAACGTTTTATAATATACCATGTATGAAAACCATGTATGATCAATGTATATATACCATGTATGAAAACCAAACTAAAATTACAAATTTTATTTTACTTTAGTTAGTTGGAATGATTACAACACTGTCCCTTGATTCCCCTCTAGCTCCCTCGCTCTCTCTCTAGCTAAAGAATAAGGACAAGGGTCGTATTTTAATTGGAGAGAAGTACATTCAAAAATGCCATTGGCAAAGTGTCATGTTACCCATTGGCCATGCACATTTATGAAAACGTCCTTGTCCATCAATGAGAAATCCTGACGACTGCGGGAGTACATCTGTTTCTTCAGTACAGCACGTATTCCCATGGACCAATCAGCGCATTAATGCACTTGCTGTGCTATATACTGCCTGCCTAGTGTTTTCAGGGACTGTGTGGAAAGTTTGACAGCCACCCGCGCCTCTCTAAGATACTCAAGGCCATAGCAGTAATCCCGCAGTCCTCTCTGCGGATTCTTGGAATACTAAATCAAAATTATGGAATAATAACTCCAGGGGGCCTTTTGTCTTTATTCTGCAATGCGTACTGCTTTACCACAAATTATGATGCACGCTAGGCCCAGGTAATAATTCCATTAGGGAAATTTTGATGGTTTTCTAACAGATTATGTTTTAAGAGACATTTGTTTGAAGAGTGCACATACGGTACAAACATATACTGTAGCTGAGGAAGGCAGGGTGGTGTTGTGGTCAGGCTTGGTAAATGAAAGATCGCTGAAACTAGTTTTTGGCCCCTCTTTATATTAGGTGGCCTTAACTACTATGTACTTACATAAAAAAATAAGTACAATGTACTTACTGTGTTCATATTGTGTTGCAAAACACCTTTCCTGATATTGAGGTGGGATACGGGTAGGGTTAGGGACAGGTGTGGTGGGATGGGTCAGTTTAAGGGTAGGGTTAGGTGTAAGGGAAGTGTCAACTGTGTAATTACAAATGTAACTACAGAAATTAATTACAGATGTAATTACATGCAGGTATTTTTTTAAAATGTAAGTACAATGTAAAAACATGTATGTACACAATAAGTGCAATGTATCAAATGATTAATTAAAATGTTAGTACATAGTAGTTAAGGACACCTAATATAAAGTGGGTCCAGTTTTTTTTACAAATATCTGATATCCATCTTAAACTGGCTGGGACATTTAGAACATTGTAGCTGGGTTTTAGCTGGTCTACACTGATTGTTTGATAGTCAAAGCAGATTATTAGCTGGTCTAAGCAGGGTTATTATTACCATTCATTTAATTTCATGTAAAGTTTTTTTTTTTTTTTAGGGATGCTCAATATCGGTATCAGCCAATATATGTAAATTTGTAGTTATCGTTATCGGCCCGATAAGAAAATTTGGTTGATATATTAAAGCAGATAAACAATGGATTATTTCCTTCAACTGAGACACTTCAGATGCACACTGGTCACCATGATGGTTTGAATTGATTGATTGGAATCACTTCAAAAAGGAAAATACACTTAAGTGCTACCAGAGAATATATAAAGACAAAACTGCAACGTGCAATATGGCGAAATAGTCCCGCCTTCTAAAGTAAAAGAGCCAGTCACTGATTGGTAAAGTCATTGCGTCACTGCAGCTGCAGTTAGAAATTCCGGTTCCCATAGAAACCTGAGATTCACGCATGCGCATTGGCTCATCCAGCCTGAAAAATATGTTTTTTTAAATTGTGAGTTCGGCAAGCAGTATTTTGAGGTTCCAGGATTCCCCCATTCAAATAGATAGGACTTGGTCGTATGTGCCCGGAATAACTGCCCGACGGCATTGCAAATATGGCCGACGAGTGAACAGACTTTCCTTGAAAGGGACTTTTGGAGCAACATGGCCAGTGCAAGTCTGACAAATAGGCTACATAAAATTATAATGAGAACCTTATAATTGTGTGGTTAGGACTTGGCTTTTAATGGTGAGATGTTTGTTTTTGTAATCAGGCTCTCAAAAATTATAGATCAATTTGGATTTACATTTATCTGCCTGTATATCACTTATTGGCTTTCAAATATAAATAATTATCGGTTAGTGGTATCAGACAAAATTTTCATGTCGGTGCATCCCTAATTTAATTGTTACATTTTTTTTGTTGATATTTTGATTTAGATTTAGTTCAATTTTAGTTTTCGAGCATTTCGTTTTCAAAGCTTTCCAATTAGTACTCTCAGCTGTGTTTAGTTTTTTCTACCCAACCATAGATTTTCTCCTAAAATCAACACAAATGTCCTGTGAAAAAGTCCAAATTCCACTTGGACCTGGTCATACACTATTGAGGAAAGCACTTAACCTCCGTTTGCTTCAGTGGGATTGTCGCTGTAATAAGTGTGCTGTATGTCACTTTGGATAAAAGTGTTGGCTGAATAACTACTTAGTGAACCTAGTAGCATGGCTTCTAAAATGCATTTTTCACAAATACGAGAAGTGTTTCAGAAATGAAGGGTCATCTTATATGCATTGCCATATTCATGAGGATTGGTGAGTTGGGCTATTTTAGTTTCTCTATAATCATCGATATCCTTCTTTTTTGTGGATATGGAAAACTCTAGCACTGAGAGGCCTATTGTGTCATTGATCCAGGAAGGATGTTGGAAGCGTGGGATAATGGAAGAGTGCAGAATCATAGAGGAGCAGTGCTTAGTGCATGCGACTCCCCATAAACCGTTAGAGGCCACCGAGGAGGAGTTAGGCCTGTGCCACCCGGCAAACTGGCCTGATGGACTGGAGACACACTATTAACTCCAGCCAACACCGGCCAGAACTGATGCCTACTAATGGCTCTGGGTCCTTTCCAACCGGGCATGGGTGGAAAGGGAGAGAGAAAGATTTAGCACTTTTATGACATTTCACTCTATCTCACTAAGTTTCGCAGATTTTTTTCCAACGTTACCTCGAAAATCGAGGTGGAAAACCTCCAAGTTTACCCTCATTATCTCTAATGTCTTTTTGCTTTCTCAGTCTAGGGCCGGATTCAGAATCAACTTGGGCTTTGAAATGAAGGAAAAATAAACACGGAGTGGGATGCGAGTGCGAACTCAAACTGAGGTTTCTCTTTTTATTCAGGAAAGGCGAATGAAATCCCTCTTAATTAGAGGAAACATACGAGTCGTATTGGATCAAAGTGGGAAACTTGGGGGAAGCAGTCGCACACACATCCGCCAGTCCAGATTTTCCCAGAACGGAACAAGAGGGGGAGTAGGAATGCAATCAGCATGTGAAAAACCAGTAAGCTGCAGGAAGAATGAGAAAAGACCTCTGCTAGCGATTAGTGTGGGCTTGCAACTAAAGCTGGCCAGGTGACTGAATCAAAACCAGAGTCAGCGCTTCAGGGTGTGCCGAGGGTTGGGCTTCCCCTTGGTGACAGGCTGCCACGGCAACCATGCGAGGAGGTGGGAAGAGCTGGTCCTGTGGCTGTAACCTACTGCGATGCTCAAACTGCACTCTGTTTTAATTGAAGATAAATTAGAAGATCATCCTGTGATCTACTATAATTGCTAGCAATAAATATTTATTTTAATAAATGTGATGTAAATGTGTTTATAAATTATAAAAGCTATTTAGTTAAATTAAAAACATAAAATGTATTCATTAAAATGAAAAGTTTTCAAATTCGAATTATATTCATTTATATTTGTTTTACTCTGTACTGTATGCACCTCATATATATATATATATATATATATATATATATATATATATATATATATATATATATATATATATATATATATATATATATATATATATATATATATATAAGAGTTTATGAATTTTTAATTAAATAATATGCTAAAATATATTTCTAAATTTTTATAAATACATTTTTTTTTTTGTTTATTTATAAATTATTGATCAGGGCCAGTGACAAGCTTACTATGTATCATGCACAAGTGTTTTAAATGAGTGATGAATTATTTATTGGTATTTATATTATTTTGAACAATACCAGGAACACCTGTGAATTGGAGAGGTCTAAATAATCTCCAGTGTCTGAAAAAATACTGTTTTGTTTTTTCAGACGCTCTGATTATTTTGCCCCTACAATTCACAAGTATTTCTGGTATTGTTCATATAAACATATAATACCTGCCTGATGCATATAATCTTGTGACTGGCCCTGATTTCCATCCATGCACCTTGCTGATTTTGTGAAGCTGCACCAGAATAACTATACAACACTTTATATATATCATAAATAATCACAACAAATATAACAACTAATACTTTTTTATAAACAACTAATAATCAACTAATACTTTACTTATAAAATTATAAACATCTCGTAAGATAAGGAAATAATTGATGTTTGTTAAATGTCCAAAAATAAATGCATTCTTGCACACAAGCTGAAATCAGTTCTGTCTCTGCAACAACGCGTCCTCGTCCTTGCACCTGTTCAGTCCCGCCTGTACAAATCTGTTCAACACACTGCAGCATCACAAGAAAGGAGAAAAAACAAACCGATTTCCTCTTATCAACTGCCGGGCCTTTACAACGGGTTTCTGGACGACTGCTTGCCTGACTGTAAATCCACAGCTGGCGTTCCCCAGGCGTCTTTTACACCAGGCACACGGCACCCACAGCCCTGCCTTATTTAGTAGAAAACAAATGGCAAATGAAAAGACATTAAGTTCCACATGTTACGCACAGGTGTCAGTGTAATAACGTGTGTCAGAGAGAAAAGGAGAGATCAGCAGAGCATTTTGTTTACTCTTCTTTAATCTCTGTCACACAGGACTGCTGGGATTGCTGGGTAACACTCACTGGTACTCTATGATGTTCCCTTTGGGGAACATTAGATTGAAGATATCGAATATCAGGTAATGTACAACCTTACCGGAAGGTATCTTATTGCCTTCTAGTTTTAAATTTTATAGGATAAACTGTAATTAGTATTACATCTAGATCTGATCTTTTTCTTCTTCTGCTTACGCAAAACGTTTCTCAACACTGGTTCTTTGTCTGCTATGCTATTCACTTGAGCTGTTTTCTTTCTTTCTCTAAACTCAATCCCTAAAGCATTTTTTTAAAGTAAATTTTTTATACAGATTCGAAAGTTGTCAAGTTAATCTCACAAAACCCGTATTCGTATATATATATATATATATATATATATATATATATATATATATATATATATATATATACACCACAGGTCCTTCTCAAAAATTAGCATATTGTGATAAAAGTTAATTATTTTCCATAATGTAATGATAAAAATTTAACTTTCATATATTTAAGATTCATTGCACACCAACTGAAATATTTCAGGTCTTTTATTGTTTTAATACTGATGATTTTGGCATACAGCTCATGAAAACCTAAATCTAAAAAAATTAGCATATTTCATCCGACCAATAAAAGAAAGGTGTTTTTAATACAAAAAAAGTCAACCTTCAAATAATTATGTTCAGTTATGCACTTAATACCTGGTCAGGAATCCTTTTGCAGAAATGACTGCTTCAATGCGCCGTGGCATGGAGGCAATCAGCCTGTGGCACTGCTGAGGTGTTATGGAGGCCCAGGATGCTTCGATAGCGGCCTTAAGCTCATCCAGAGTGTTGGGTCTTGCGTCTCTCAACTTTCTCTTCACAATATCCCACAGATTCTCTATGGGGTTCAGGTCAGGAGAGTTGGCAGGCCAATTGAGCACAGTAATACCATGGTCAGTAAACCATTTACCAGTGGTTTTGGCACTGTGAGCAGGTGCCAGGTCGTGCTGAAAAACGAAATCTCCATAAAGCTTTTCAGCAGATGGAAGCATGAAGTGCTCCAAAATCTCCTGATAGCTAGCTGCATTGACCCTGCCCTTGATAAAACACAGTGGACCAACACCAGCAGCTGACATGGCACCCCAGACCATCACTGACTGTGGGTACTTGACACTGGACTTCAGGCATTTTGGCATTTCCTTCTCCCCAGTCTTCCTCCAGACTCTGGCACCTTGATTTCCGAATGACATGCAAAATTTGCTTTCATCCGAAAAAAGTACTTTTTTCAGGCTTGACCTGGGGAATGCGGCACCTGTAGCCCATTTCCTGCACACGCCTGTGCACGGTGGCTCTGGATGTTTCTACTCCAGACTCAGTCCACTGCTTCCAGGTCCCCCAAGGTCTGGAATCGGTCCTTCTCCACAATTTTCCTCAGGGTCTGGTCACCTCTTCTCATTGTGCAGGGTTTTTTGTCACACTTTTTCCTTCCCACAGACTTCCCACTGAGGTGCCTTGATACAGCACTCTGGGAAAAGCCTATTCGTTCAGAAATGTCTTTCTGTGTCTTACCCTCTCGCTTGAGGGTGTCAATGATGACCTTCTGGACAGCAGTCAGGTCGGCAGTCTTACCCATGATTGAGATTTTGAGTAATGAACCAGGCTGGGAGTTTTTAAAAGCCTCAGGAATCTTTTGCAGGTGTTTATAGTGAATTAGTTGATTCAGATGATTAGGTTAATAGCTCGTTTAGAGAAACTTTTCATGATATGCTAATTTTTTGAGATAGGAATTTTGGTTTTTCATGAGCTGTATGCCAAAATCATCAGTATTAAAACAATAAAAGACCTGAAATATTTCAGTTGGTGTGCAATGAATCTAAAATATATGAAAGTTTAATTTTTATCATTACATTATGGGAAATAATGAACTTTTATCATAATATGCAAATTATTTGAGAAGGACCTGTATATATAATATTAATTTTTTTTTTTCAAATCAGTAAATAACTACTGTTTAATACATTATATATATATATATTTTGGAAATTTATTTTAGGGATGAAATGTGATCTAGATGTGATTTAGTAAGCAGAGGATTGGGTTTTGTTCCGAGTCCTGCTGGTAAAGTGCACAGAAATCTGCCTCATGTTTATTTACTGCTGCAGTCTAATTGTATGGATAAACTGCGCTGTGAGGAGCAGGGCCAGTGACATATTTACTGTGCACCGGATGGCTCGTCTCAGATCGGACGGCGTGGCCAGTCACAGGTGCAGAGTTTTACATGAGCACAGATTTATTAGTAACCTGCTGGCTAAACCTGTGGAAGCTTCGCTGCCCTCTGCTGGCCATCGGTTTGGGTTCAACTTTCCGATTCTGATCTGTTGGCCTTTCCTGACCAACTCTGGGCAGTTTCTGGACAGAGAACCGGCCTCAACAGGTACTTAGCCAGATTTTTCCTTTGACAAGTGATTCTCAGGCCAGCTGGGTAGAAGGGAATTTTGCCAGTGGCCATTGTGAATAAAATTTGGTTTTATCTTCTCTGCTTTCTTTCCGCAGCCTCCGTCGATCAGGTTCTCATTCGTTTGCCAAATTGCAAGCCTGTCCTCGAGCGAATAAATCTGATGGCAGTCGACCTCAGTAACGGCCGCCGCTTTCCCTGCCAGTGCTTGAGTGAGAGTCGAAGTGTCCTGTTGCGACCTGGCGAGAGACGGAGTGGGATATTGAAATCTGGAGACAGGTCAGGGATTTTCCCTCCATTCTTTTCAGGTCTTCATGTAGAGGTGTCATAAATTACGCTCACAAACGTTATCAAAAACAGGTCGGACCATTAATCTAGAACAGCACCTTATCCGCAGCCGGGAAGCGCAAGCTCGTTTGAGGGCGTCATGAGTGCTCTTACATGTTGACATGTGTATCAAGGTGCGTCCACTCGTCTGCTGCAGCGCTGACCACCGCAGGAGGGCCGTGAAATGTGGCCGTGGTTCTTGGTGGCTTTAATGACGTTACAAGGAGGCAGAAACGGGGCCGGCCTCGGGGGCCTCCAGGGCCCAGTAAGCCGGTGGCAGGTCCACTTTATCACCTCTCCTCCAAATGAACTTTGGCTGAACCCCTCCGCCACGGTTATTTTTGCTGGCATCTGCCGCTCCACGGCCGTCGACATGAGGTGAGTGGCTTCTTTTGTTTTCCTCGCCTCTCAGCATCTGTCAGTCCATCTTTAGGACTTTAATAAGACCCCTTACCCCCTGCCTGCCTGTCCGCCTACCCATACACAAAAGGTGTACACACACCCCCGTGCCACACCGTAGGTCGGTAGCCATGGCGATGACGCTCGTGAGAGAGGTGGTAAGTGAGACCACAGGGGTGGGCAGCCAGTTTAAAGTGGGGCTGGAAAAATGTGCCACGTCTACTTTCATTTCATCCCAATGCTTTTCTTCGCCTCTTGCCGTTGTCTTATTTCATTTTTCTGACTGCTCCCTATCTCATGCACTCTCTCTCCCTCTCTCTTTCTCTCTCTCTTGCTCTTCACAAACACGCCTGCAACCATGCCCTTTCCTCTTCAAACTAATTACCTCAGCTACCTTGTACCCACAACCCCCTGGGACACTAACAACTGTCAGACCAGTATTATTTTTGAAATTTAAACAATCATCTTACGTGCTTTGCTGCTAAGATCCTGGCCTTTACTGCAGCTTCGACCTTCAGTAATTAATACCCCAGGGCCCATTATTGGCAAAGCCTTTATCCTTTGGGCCAAGAAGCCTCTAACCCGCTAATTACGGGCAAGCAGCTAATCTTCCAGCCCCTGTGATTGACAGGTACACCTATTCTACTAATTGCCTGTTGCAGACAACACCTGGTGAACTGAATCATCAGGGGAGACAGGATAGTACTGAGAACTCCTATGGGCCTCCTGGGAGACTGATGGAGTTTTTGTGTGTTTTGTGTGTGTGTGTGTGTGTGTGTGTATGTGTAAGTGCGTGGATGTTTGTGTGCTTACATTTGGACTCACTTTATGATTTGTGAGTGGAAGACGGAGCCTGGATAGCCAAAGTCTCGTCTCATCGACGTGCGTCCATGATGCACATACATTGACTCATTACACTTTCATTACAAAATGCAGAGCGTTCTTCTCGCCATCCTGGTTTCAGCCCTGTAGAGCATGAAAAATAGGGTCTAGCTGTTGTAAATTGCTGACACCTGTCTAAATGACCAGGTCCATATGTTACATGTTGTGTATTAATGCCTGTAATTCTAACACCATTAGCTACCGTGAAATCAATTCCTATGTGTGGCTTTTGTGAGAAACACTGGAGGCTTTTAATGCGTATGACAAATTGAAGTTAATAATAAAAAAGTTTGTTTTTCACACAAATTATTTATCATGATATGCTAATGTTAGCAGAGGATACTAGTGTACACTTGACTCATAATGAATACTGATTGTAATACTGTAATGCAGATCCATTCATATGGGGAGAGTCATTATATGCGAGTCGCTAAATATATTTTGACACTGTAATACAATTTTTAATAATGATTTTTTAAATCTTACTAAACATTTTTTCCTGAAAATGTTTCTTTTTTAAATAATAAATTGTGGTACCTTTTGTTACAGGCTTTCTATACTAATATTATATCTATTATATTTAAGATGTGTATGTATATATATATATATATATATATATATATATATATATATATATATACACAGTTTTTCTTAAACATTTTCTTTAATAAATACATGCATGTGTGTGTGTGTGTGTGTGTGTGTGTGTGTGTGTGTGTGTGTGTGTGTATTTATGCTGTGTGTTGTGCGAATATTTTTGTTTTTGCTCTGTTTTGCCATCTATTTACGCAGGGCAAAAACTGTCAATATTTTTTCCTAATATCACTCTTAAGCTGAACTACTTGTTCTATGAACTGTTGTATAAATTCAATGTCACATTTGCAGTCGTGATGATTTTCTGGAAAGCAGCACTCTTGGTCATGTGATGTTGCTTAACTACGTCTACAATCAACATTTAAAATTTTTGCTGTAGTATGTTTCTTCTGTGAGTTTCTTTATGTGTCCTGTTCCACTTGTTTGTTTTGATTTCTTCACGAGAGTCTCTCTTACACACAGAGCCTCAAATGGTGCAACCTTGTTACAGTCAATACATGATCAATCAGTTTTCACTGAATGTAATTATATCACAGTCATTCTCTGGAAAACATTTTGCTTCTCTAGTTATGTTTTGTTAATGGCGTTTTAAGGCTTCTTTCCCAGTCGTCCAAGGAAAACTCTCCTTCAAAAAAAATCAGTTTCTCCGAAAAAGTGTTAATGCGTTAATATTGCGCCCTTTTTTATACTTACCGCTGGTGTAAGTCAGTGAATGTGATCCGGACACTCTGAGTTCCCATCAGGCCTTGCTCTTGTCGAGTGTGTCAGTGGTCACTGTGATCCCAGCAGGGTCTGTGGGAGAGCTGACATCGCCTTCTGATTTGATGCGGGAGAGAGAAGGGTAAAGGCCAGTCTTGCAAAGAGACAGATACAGAGTGAGCGAGAGCAAGAAAGACAGACAGATAAAGAGAGAGTCAAACTGAGAAAGTCTGCTCCTCTTGGGGGCTGCTTAGCGTTGTAGCGATGTTGTGCAAATTCAACTCCCCCCTGCTGCTCTTGACCTTAGCGCCACAGATCCAGTCATGCAGCGGGCTCAGGAGGATTGATTGATCTAAATAACATTATGATGCCATTAGCATATAGTGTAGGACAACAAACCACAGGCCTCTGGTGGAGGCAGTTTACACTCCGCAGCACATCAGCAGCAGACTGCTCACTCTGCACTCCACTACAAGTATGCCTACTGTCACAGACCAGCCAGACATCTGCACCCAGTGGGCAGAAAATGCTGTTTCTGTGGCGAAAAGGATAAAAATACATTTATCAGATTTGTACAAGAGCTTTTGACAGAGATTTGTTTCTTTTAATGAGAACATTAGAGGTAATTTCCATTCTCCGTTATAGGAGAAATTATATATCTGCCACTAATTATGATAAATACAAAAGTGTTTCCTTCAATGATTGTGTTTTACTTCTGGATGTGTTATTGAAAATGATCAACAAGATAGTGAGGTAAAGACATAAAGGAAGTAAATGAGTGATGGTGTTTATGTGTGCAGGTGTGTAGGTCTCAGTGATGAGAGCTCTTTATGGCTATTCTGGTGTCTCTGATGAGGTCTGTCATGTGCACATTACCCATAATGTCGCAAGAGCTGTATCTCATAAGATATGAAAACAAATAAGGTTTCAAACATCTAGTTAAAAACTGTTAATGTTAGATTAGGCAATTTCAGAGAGGCTAGCAATAGAGTGGTGCAGGTATTAAATCACTTTGTAGGGCAAAATGCAGAGAGAGTTAGCATTTTAGCACTTTCGTTTCCATGTCCCAAAGTCAATGTTTTTTTTTGAGTGGGTTTTCGGTTAAATGGCTGAAAAAAGGATTATGGTCAACAAAAGCTCAAGGCACTTTCACATTTTATTATACTACATAAAATACATCAGTATTATCCCACTCATGATTTTTTTTTTAAGCTGTTAGGTGTCTTGAAAAAGGCAGTTGCTAACAAGTGGCTAAATGGGACTACATAAAGGTAAGCTCAGTCCGCTTTTACAGCCTCATTATGCTAATAATTGTGCTCTAATGAACTAGTCTACCTTAAACGTTCTGGGAAAATGTTTTTAGATCCGTTATAGCCAACCTTTTGCTTTTTGTGATAATCCAAAAGCCTATGGGAAAATCCTATTGGGTTTTAGAGGGAACCAGTGTGATGCTAACTGCCTACAGTTAGCAGGTTGGCCTACAATGTGACATCATACATGCACAACGCTATAGCAAGCTAGCTTTAAAAGCATGAGGTCTCACGGTCCCTGTAGCATAGAGCAGGGGTGGTGAATGTCGGTCCTGGGGAGCCATAGTCCTGCAGAGTTTTGCTTCATCCCTGATAAAAGCTCACCTGCCACAAGCTCATTGCTCCTGATCGATTGCTCATGTCTGCCCTGCTGTTGTGTTTGCATCTGCTTTGCTTGCTTTTGAATCTCTATTTGATATCATCCCCTGTTGTTTAAACTGCTAAATATAGCTTACCCATCACCATAAATTGTCTAATATTGCCTATCACATTAAATCTGACATCGCTAGCTTTTGATCTAAATCACTATTATGTGTTAGCATTTCGCTAGCCTATTAGCCTGCCATCTGTGCATCCGGTTCTCCTGTTTTCTGAGTTCATTTAACAACTGCGGTGTATTGGATTAGTCAATAGAGTCTATCAAACAACTGTGGTGAGTTGGATTAGTCAACAGAGTCCATTAAACAACTGTGGTGAGTTGGATTAGTCAACAGAGTCCATTAAACAACTGTGGTGAGTTGGATTAATCAACAAACATGGTAAGCCATGTCATCCTTTCCCGTTATTGTCACTTGCACAGCACATGTTTAGTATTACCTTCTCTGTCGGTGAACAGGGCTTCACATAAATGCAGGGAGATAGTCAGGTTGACAGAGATTTCAAAATTTGAGACAAAACTCTAGACTTTATTTGAGAGTAGTGAGAATGTAAAAGCTTTAGACACTACTTTGGATGCGACTAGCTAAGTGAACTCTGTAGATTGTTTGGTTCTGGCTGTAGAGCCCATGCAGCAGGGCATCTGGGTGACTGTGAGATGGCATAGGTTGTTTGTTTGTGGCGCTTGGTGGCTGTCTGTCTACAACTACATAGCCTCAATCGCTGATAACATGTGATATCTGCATGAGAAGGGTTTGCGGACCAAATGCAAAGATTGGACAAAACATTTTTTGGTCCTTAGGCTCCCACAGAAGATAGACATGTTTAAATATTTAGAACACTATTATTGTGTTGCTATCAGGATGTTAAGAGGGTTTCAACCAGTATAACAACAAAGTTTTTATAAAAAACTCTAAATGACAGTTTGTGTGATTTCTGTCCTTCAAACTGCTCATCATATCAGTCCCTCCAGAAAATGTAGATTTTTTTTGTGATTGTTGCAGGCAAACATGCTTGATTTTGCGGCACGTTTTCTTAAAAACTGGGATGGAATATGCAGGATATTTATGCAATTTTGTGCAATGAAGTTGCTGGAACTTGCAAAAACTGCGTTTTGATGAAGAAGAGAAAAAAAAAGTGATTCCCCCGACACCCTGTTCTCACTAGGCTACTACAGTACCTTAATGTAAAGAGTCATCTTCTGTTGAATTAAGTGCTTTCCAAGTGCAATCTCTTACTGTAATGTAAATTTACATACTACTAATATATTTACAACTGTAAGGTTTCTGAAACTAGAATGATTTAACCCACCGGTAACAAAAAAGTGCAATCTTACAGCTGTAAAGTTGCATCAACTCCTGAATGAAACTACAACAGTCCACTGTGAAAATGAAAACAATAACTGTGTGCGTAGCACTGGCCAATCATTCGCCATCCTCATCCTCATCCTCATCCTCCACCCTCCACCCCTCTCCCTCAGCATCCATCTCCGGGTTTTGCAGCTTTTCGATGATGTTCATGTAGCGCAATTATGTCACTTCATAATGTTTCCATGGCAATAGGGGGGAATGGCTGCTCTTGTGTGAAGTAAGCGCAACATTTTTCATTTTTCTGCTAAGATATATGTGACTTTTTTACTGATTATGAAATAATGCAAGCCCAGCATATTTTGCGCGGAAATCTGCCATTTATGTGGCGAAAGTGCAGCGTATTTGAAAAAGTGCATCCCCCGCAAAAATATGCGGACTTTGGCTGATTATGCATTAAATCAGGCAATCGCATAATGACGTTTTTCTGGAGGGACTGTCATATCATCATCATCATCATTTTGTATTATAGCTGGATAAATAAGTAACCATTTTGCTGCAAAAGGTTGGATTCTGCTCATTAGAGAAGGGGTTTTCTTTTCTTTCTTTGTTGGGATATTAATTACACTCTTTGCTTTTTTTTCTGTTCAAGGAATTATTTTGTTGTTTAAATAAGCTATTTAATGGCTGATTACGATTATGACAACTTACCCTTCTGGGGTCTGAGGGGGGTTTTGGGGCCCTTTAGAAGTTTTGACAAGCCCTGATGTAGTGTGACATCATGCCCTGAATGTATTGATGTGTTTTTCCTGGCAAATGATGATGGGAATTGTAAGTTTTTTAGCAAAATACAGACATTGACTCTCAAAAGTGAGAGAATAATTCACTGGAATAAAAGGTGTGACAACCAGGCCCAGTCTTCTCTATTGGAATTTAATTCTAATTGATTTATTCTGAATTAAGATGCTGACTTATTTAGATTTGTTTACCAGGCCAATTTAAAGTGCTGGAAATCTGACCTGAGAAAACTAGTGTTTATTTTGAATGAAACTGAATTTCAATGCCTTTTTTTTCTGTGAACATTACTGAATGAAGCATAGAGCTGCATGAAGCTGCTGTTTTCTCTGTACAAATAAGCAGCATGTCGATATCAAACACCACAGCATGTGAAATCGACCGCTGATTGTCCTTCCACACATCAAATACTATAACACATTGTTTAAATCACACAAAATCTTGTTTAATTTGTGGTACAGTGTTTCTCGACTTTAAGTGCAGTACTTAATGATTTATTCCATTAACAATGACTAATAAAAATTGTAAACCATAATGTAATGGTTATGCTTAATTAGATATTTGTTTGATTTTATTACATCAAAGATACCTCATTAATTCCCTCTAGCGCAAAGCCTAATTTATTTTATGATTGTTATATTGTCCCGGATAATTGAACTGGTGAAGAAAAGCAGTAATTTAAAATGCATAAGTGTGCCATCATTGCGCTGGCTGCTTCTTTCCTCCAAAGGCCTGAGAAACTTTTTTTAGACAGAATTTTTCTGACAAAATGTTTATCATTTGTCTCATTCTTAGGGTCTTCAGAAAATTATTAAAATAATGAATGTGTATTGATAGTATTTTTATATGTTTATGGCTGTGATTTAATGCTCAGTGGGTTTGTCAATTGAATGAAAAAATGAAATGATTTATCACTGTCAGACATTCTTTTGTATTTTTCTTTTCCGAGAACGTCTGTGTTAGAAATCAACCAGGACTTAAAGTTAAAAAAATGCCTCCTTAGAGAATTCCAGTTGTATTTATCATCAAACATTTGCAATATGTCATCACATTTTATATCTAGCTAGGGCTATCTACAGTACACTGTAAAGAAAAGAAAATGCTATTTCAGTTTTTCTGCTTCAAAATGCACGTTTAATTCAATGTGTTACTATACTACTATGTGTTCAATTTACTAGCAATTTCTGAAAATTGTTTCTACGTCAATGCATAGTTAAAACCCTTGAAAATCAATTCCAGGCCCTTAATAATAATAATAATAAAAAAGTTAATATCTGACACTGGTACACATGTATGCTGAATAAAACATTCATAACATTTGAAATATTAGATGCTTCTCCAAAATTATACTTTTATGACAATCTCTTTGAAATGAAAATAACATGGATGTGTAATGCATTCATACGTGGAATATTAAAAGATTTATGTATCATATTTGATGTATTATTATTATTATTTTATTTCATCATTACAGTTCAGATGCACAAATGTCTTTCTACATAGGGGAGCCCAGGGCTAGTTTTCACTCTTTATACTTGTACAGAAATGTAAGTATATTTTGTCAAATTTCTTTTTTTTTAACTTAAACTATGAGATGCAAACAATTCATAAAATAGCATAACATGTAAATGTGTATATTGGAACAAACAAATAGTAATTATAAATTCAACATAAAAACTTGTGACATTTTTCTAGATCGTTGTTGAACACTATTGATGTTTGAAATCAACCCAAACAAACACACCCCTCTCACCCTTTATTGCTCCGCCCCCAAAATGCAGGAACACGCAATGCATGAGTCTCTTTTATCATAGCGAAAGCATGAATGAACGACAAGGAAACACTAAGCCAATGTTACTCACGTTTGGAGCAGAAACAACGCATCCTCTGCATCCATTTTCAGGCCTTCCAGCTTGGGTCCCTCCAGTGCTGGAAAGCTTTTCTAATATTAACACGGGTTCTAAAGCTCTTGCCTGATCATAAACTTTCCTTTATCAAGTGATATTTCTCTGAGCTTTTCTTTTTTGTAGTGTCTCGCTCAGCCATCTTCTCTCATCTTTCTTCAAATCTCCAAGTGGACGCGCCCCCTACTGCTGATTGGCTACAAGTTCAGTCTGATCCACGTTTTTCAAAAATTGCTTATTGTACCTTTAAACAGTTTCTTTTAGAAATGGGGTTATGTATCCCAAAGTGGTTTCACTGTGTTCCTTGTTTACCCATTACAGAGTATGATGACATTTGAAGCCAGCACACAGAACTACTGCTAAAGAAAACACATTTTTGTGATTGGACTTTTGACTCCTTATAGTTTGATATAGCCCTTGCAACTGATTCCTAGTGTGGCAACTAGCCCCAGTCTCCCCTATGTGTTAATTTATGTCTAAATTGGGTTGTTAATGTTAATGGGAAGTTATTCTTGCCAAATAATGCGATACTTGCCTCAAAACATTTCCTTATTTAAAGCTCTTTCCAACTTCCTCTACCTTTGCTGTTGGCAGGAGGTGGTTTTGGCATGTGTCTATGTGTGTGTGTGTGTGTGTATACATGGGTTTAAAATAAGCCTGCAGCATGTTGGAAACAGAGGCCGTGGACCACTGGGGTAAAGGAGCGCAGAAGCACAGGCACTCCAAAGCGAACAGCTCATTTATCAAAATTGTTCTGCAAAAATGATTTATCTGCTCATCGCCTATGCACAGATGTCTTTAATGGGAGGCTGTGCCCAAGAGGTGCTGTTGATTTTGGGGGGTGCCCGGCGGAGACGTACGGAGGGCATGATGGGAGACAGGTGGGCGGCCGGCCGGAGGGGGGCGAGGGCAAAAGGCATGACAAGAGGACCACCGGTCCACTGGATGGGTCTGAACAAGCAGCCAGCAAGAAAAGCGCCTGGTTGTCCTGCAGGTGTGTTGGGTCGTTCTCTCTCTTTTTCTCTCCCTTCACTCTTCACATGACCCCTGGGAGCCCTTTTTCACAACCCATTTCCAGTGGCCTCCCAGGCTCCCCACCTCACGCGGAGAGGGCCGTGTTCGTGAGAGGATGTGGAGGCAGGGTGCGTATGGAGAGCGGCTGTAACAAACTCAATGGAGTGGAAAAAGAGACAGAGAGACCGCGGCGTGACATCTGTGGCCATCCCGGTCCTGTGCCGTTCCTTTACCCGAAGCCCAGCCCGCACATTCCTGGGGCCCTCCGCTGTGGAAAAGCCATTAAGCGCCTGTCAAAACTGCTGTACGAGGAGAAAAGAAAGCAGGGAGAAGCTCTTAATTGCTCTACATTTTTTTTTATGCGACTGTTGCTTTTGTGAGGGACTAAATCTTTATTTCAGTCCTTTATGAGCTCGTCAGGCTTTCATTTACGCTATTTTAGCCAGGGTTTTGCCAAATTCAGAACTGAAGAAATCAACTAATGTGTATAATTGAACTGAACTGGCTACCACACAGGAAGAATTGCAATCACCGGATGTAGAATTTACTGAGTTCTGAAATTTGTAATGCATTCTATGAAATTAAATCCACAATTTTTAAATATACAGTATATTTACTAAATTCAAATAATCTGTCTGTTGGTTGGTTGTTCCCTGTCCGTAA
Organism: Gobiocypris rarus; assembly: GCA_023029165.1. Taxonomy (NCBI): domain Eukaryota; kingdom Metazoa; phylum Chordata; class Actinopteri; order Cypriniformes; family Gobionidae; genus Gobiocypris; species Gobiocypris rarus. The sequence continues at coordinate 19,881,690 of CM040932.1, forward strand.
TGCCTATACATTTTCAAAATTTGCCAAGCTAACGCTCAAAATTTGGTCCTGACAAACTTTGCTTTTCCAGTTATGAATTACAATTATATCAATTTGCTTGGCTTTCTATTCATTTTAGTTCCTTACATCCAAATTTCGAATTGCAATTTTGCATCCTGTTCGATACCTAATTTCAGATTCAATTCAAATTTATTAAATTGGAATTTAAAATACATTTTAAATTTATTTCTGAATGGTGCACAACTAAATGTTTTATTGTCTGATTTTAGCAAACGTTTGATAGATTTCAGAAGATGACCTAGGGACAATCTGACCTTACAGTGGGCAGGAATTTAGAAGGTTAACAATTTCATTACTTCAAAGTGAATAATTCCACTTACCATCCCCAAAGTGCCACGCAGATGAGATTAAACAACGAGACATTAAAATATATCAACACACAGTAAGGTGTTCTCGTCACAGGCTATAATCGTCGGGACTCGGGTGGTGCTTAATTGCACAAGCAGGCTGTGATATAGGCCTGATATATAATTCAAAAAGCCAAATTAACACAATCAGACCACGATGCCCGGGCCTGCTCCGATAGACCGCTGGAGGGGTCAGCGACACACAAATATTTGCATGCTGCGCTGCCTCTTTAACAGAGCAAGGAATACTTCATCATGTTGTGTGCATATAATATAATTGCCTCTCTGGTCGGCGTAGTCTGTTTGAATTTAATTAGCCGGCGTACTTACAGCCACAATATCCGGCTAATGAAGCTCATTTTCGATGGCTGGTGCGTGTTCTAACACCCGAGTGATAAATGTGAGATGTCACATTAAAAGATGATAAATCGGAGCACTGCCCCTCTGGACATCAAAAATACAATCGTCCGTGGCAAGACGTGGCAGGGTGGGGGAAGGAACGCCGGGGTTCATGGGTAAATGAGACCGGAGCGCGTCCCTGGCGGGCGTGAGCGCAGAGAGGCATCGTGGGAAGTTGCAAGCGCATGTGTGTGCAAAGATCGCAGGACGGACCAATGGCAGGCTGCTGAAATGTCAAGCCCACGCAGAGGGGCCCCTTTTTTCTGACAGGGCCCATGGTGTGTAAAACACACGGCAAACACTGGCCTTTACACAGACACACACACCACATAGATTAAAGGCAAATGTGAAAGGCTGTGGACAGAACTGGGTCACATATGTGTATTTTCAAGTGCTCTCATTCACAGTCTACCTGGTGTTAACAGAACGAGTATAAAATAATGTGGTCAGACATTGTCTGTATTTGCTGTATGTGAGCAATTAATTCAAGTGAAATATCCAGTACTTTCCCTTTTTCTGTGTCAACACTCAAGTCCATTTAGGCTACCTGTGATTCCCACATATGTCGATAAACATGTATTCGATAGGTGCATTTACAACTGGAAGATACTAATTTTAGAGCATATGGTCCACTGCAAGACATCTGTCTAACATTAAAACAACATTCGGCAGATGTTCAGTGTTTATTTAGAGTCAATACGAATGTGTTCTTTTGAGATGTGTAACTGATATTTATAAAACAGCAGCAATGAGAAATATGATTATTAAAAATAATGAATGTACAAAATAACTATAATAATAAATAGGAATAAACACTTTTAGGTTCTGTATGTTAAGTTACTGCAATAGCTTAAAAAAAAGGGTAAACAATAATCTTACAGCATTTTTTATTCTAGATTAACGATAACTGCTAATTCTGCATATACATTTTTTACATTTTACATTAACATTAGTAACATTAGTTAAATTAACATTAGTTATATAAAGAGCAAAAATGAATTAACAATGAATAATATAACATTTTTAAATCACCTAGATTAATAAATGTTGTAAAAAAAAATGTATTGTTAGTTTGCTATACTTAAAGGTTTAGTTCACCCAAAAATCTAATTTACACACACTCATCTCGCTCCAAACCCAGAAGAACTTTGTTTATTTTCGGAACACCAATGAAAATATATTTGATTAAATCCGATTAAATGTATACAACTATTTAATGAACACTTTTAAGGTCCAGAAAGGTAGCAAAAACATTGTTAAAATAGTCCACGTGACTCCAGTGGTTCAACCTTACTTTTATGAAGCGACGAGGATACTTTTTGTGCGCAAAAAACAAACATAAATATGACTTTATTCAAAAAAAATTTCACACCTGTGCAGTTTACGTTTTAAATGTTACGTTTTGAACATGGCTCGTCCATTTAGAATTTAGAGTCAAAACTATCCTTTATACAATGCAATGCAAAACAAGTGCTGCTGCATGCACTGATGCCTGTGACTCTTCCGTAGGCGCGAGCCCTCAGGGCCCTGTTTTGCTTTTATACAAAAGTTCTATAAGAAAGAAGTTAATATTGAGTAACCAATTTTAGCAATTTAGGCCTGTTTAACACATGCTCCGTGAGTCGCATGTTCATTTCGGCGCAAATATTAACAGGTTACAGCCTTCACACTGGGAGCGTGAGCCTCACGGTGTCGTGTCGTGTCCCAGAAGATGCAGCAGTGAGCGGATAGTCTTTTACTTTTATTTCTTTGTCTTTCTCACTCTTTTCTTTTTCTTCCCCCCTCCTTTTCCCATCCTCTCTTCTTGTCCTCAGAGCACAATGACATAGAACAAGACTTAATGCACCTACCAAGACAGCGATTATCACCTCAGTAATCCTGGAGTTCATTAGCCGGCACTCTTAATAATTAAGCTAGAGAAGTGCAGCGGTCCAGAGAGACACCATGCACTAATGCTCACATTAAAAGTAAAGGCACCAGGAGGACTAAAGAGGTGCCATCATCATCTCACAGGTTCAAGATTTCCCTTTCTTCATCTCGTTGGCACTTTAATTTGTTATTTTTAGATCTAACAATACAGGAACTACAGGAGAGGTGTGGTAACACATCCTAGTTTTTAGCACACGTTTTATGACCTTATTGATCAATTGTGAGGCGTGGGGCAGGGTTAACGAGCAGAGAGGTTGTTTGCTTAATTGAACTTTATGTTGCCAAGAGGGATTTGCTCCTCAAAGTGCTTTTTAAATGGTCCCTAATGTTTCTCTCGCACACGTTCAGTTGAGTGTGAATGTAAAGCTCGGCTAGACTGCTAAGTGTAACATTCCAGGACTAGCATAACAGTTAAACCACTTCACAGAGAGAACAATCTCTGAGTATGAACGAAAAGAGAAGATAAAAGAGACGAGCACAAAAATGGCCGTATAAAATAGTTCTTGCATCGTAAACGGGGTATTTGTTGTGGTGGTTTATGAGCAAGTAAGTGCTCTACTATCTACACTGTCAATAAAAGGCCAAAAATGCTACAAAATTGCTATGAAAAATGTTAGCTTTAAGTCAACATGAAATTATCTTTACGGAGTGTCTATTTACGGAGTAGCCCGTCTGCAAATATCCTGCCTTGTTGACAAATGCTATTTGGCAAATGCCCTTTGACAGCAGCAGTAGTGTGGGGTAAAGTGCGCGGTGGAATGTTTTGATGCAAATCGAACAGAAGAACATCCACCTTTTGCCGAGCTCACTCTAATCCCTTTTCCCATCACATATCAGATTGGAAAGGCATTTATAATTTTTTTTTAAAAGTGTTTATCGGTTAGGGGTAGGTTTAAGGAAGGCTTTATTGTCCCAATAAGGCGGCATTCGTTTAATGTACAACAACACTGAGGTGAAAATAGTATCTTCCACTATTTATAAGTATAAATTGAATCTAACTAGTGTAAATAGCAGATCGCTAAGAGATGCTGCTATTTTCACTTAGTGTGAATAGAATCTATTGCTTTTCAACATCTATCGGTTAGAAAATATGCTATTTGCACGTGTAAATAGCAGCTGCCTTATTATCTTTCAAAACAATGTATTACTCTTTCTTGTTTGGTTGATTTCACCAGTTATTTTAATGAAAAAAAAATACATTTTTCAATCCTTTCACTCCAACCAGCTGTAATATAGTTACCAGTTTGCATGATCCAATCAATTCCCATTTGATAAAAACAAGTCTTTTTGTCCCATTTAATGTGCATTTATTTTAGTTGGAAATGCATCACATTATGGAATTTTTTTAATGTTCTTAAACGTTCAAAAACTGTTAGCCTACATCTGCTACATTTTTTAATTTGTATATATATATATATATACACAGCCCCCCAAATCAGAAAAAGTTGGTACAGTATGGAAAACGCAAAAAAAAGAAAAAGAAAAAAAAAGTGATTTCTAAATTTACTTTGACTTGTATTTCATTGCAGACAATATGAACAAAAAATATTTCATTTTTGTCTGGTCAAGTTCATGTCCTTTCCTATCATTCAGACCTGCAACACATTTAAAAAAAAGTTGGGACAGTAAAGCATTTACCACTTTGTAATGTTGCCATTCCTTTTCACAACACTTAAAAGACGTTTAGGGACTGAAGACACCAAGTGATGAAGTGTTTCAGGTGTAATTTTGTCCCATTCTTCCTGCAAACAATTCTTAAGGTGGGCAAAAGTACTGGGTCTTCGTTGTCGCATTTTGCGCTTCAAATTAGAGACAGGTCGGTACTGCAGGCAGGCCAGTCAAGAACCCGTACCCTCTTCCTCCGCAGCCAGGACTTTGTAATGTGTGCAGAATGTGGTTTTGCATTGTCTTGTTGAAATATGCATGGAGATCCCTGGAAAAGATGTCTTCTTGAAGGCAGCATATTATGCTCCAAAATCTCGATGTACTTTTCAGCATTAATGGTGCCTTCACAGAAGTGCAAGTTACCTTTGCCAAGGGCACTGACACAACCCCATACCATGACAGACCCTGGCTTTTGGACTTGTTGCTGGTAACAGTCTGGATGATCCTTTTCTTCTTTGGTCCGGAGCACACAGCGTCCATTCCTCCCAAAAAATACCTGAAATACTGATTCATCTGACCACACTACATGTTTCCACTGTGTGAGTCCATCCCAGATGCCTCCGAGTTTCTGGACACTGTTAACATAGTGCTTCCTTTTGGCACAGTACAATTTTAACTGGCATTTGTGGATGTAACTACGTATTGTGGTACTTGACAAAGGTTTGCCAAAGTAGTCCTGAGCCCATGTGGTGATATCGCTTATAGATGAATGCAGTGCCGCCTGAGGGATCGGAGATCACGGTTGTTCAGTTTAGGCTTGCGCCCTTGTCCTTTACACACTGAAATTCCTACAGATTCCTTGAATCTTTTAATTATGTTATGCACTGTTGAATGTGAAATATCCAAATCTCTTCCTATCTTTCTTTGAGGAACATTGTTTTTAAACATTTCAATAATTTTCTCACGTATTTGTTGGCAAACTGGCGATCCTCGGCCCATCTTTGCTCCTAAAGGATTAGACCTTTCTTGGATGCTGCTTTTGTACCAAATCATAATTACAATCACCTGTTGACATAACCTGTTTCAAATCACATCATTACTTAACCATTTTACCTCATTACTAGCCCTAAATTGCTCCTGTCCCAACTTTTTTTTTAAATGTGTTGCAGGTCTGAATGACAGGAAAGGATGCATATTTACAAATGACATGAAGTTGACCAGACAAACCAGGAAATATTTTTGTTCATATTGTATGCAATGAAATACAAGTCAAAGTAAATTTAGAAATTCCATACTGTCTTTTTCTGATTTGGGGTTGTATATATATAAACTTTATACACTTTATACACTTTACACTTTAGCAGATGTAGGCTAACAGTTTTTGAACGTTTAAGTCAACATTAAAAAAAAAATCCATTATATATATATATATATATATATATATATATATATATATATATATATATATATATATATATATATGTATATATATTTCTTTCTTTAATTATTTTTTTACTTTTAACATTACTAATTTTTACCAAAGTACCATAGTAAAACCGTAGTCTCTCCAATTTTAGTCCAAATGTCCTCTGTTCAGCTGATCCTTTTCTTTTTCTTTTTCTTTTTGGTTGGGCTGTGTTAATACGTATTGGATGCTGTGGGAAGGTAAATACACACACACACACACACACACACACACACACACACACACACACACACACACACACACACACACACAGAGAGAGAGAGAGCAGACTCTCAGAGCAGAATATGTGTCATAAATAATACAGGATTGGAGTTTGACCAGTGGCCTGTGGCAGAGTTTGTGTGCAGGTTTGAGATTGAGGAAAGTATTATTTCATATATCCCCATGTCTGATTGTAGAAACGGAGACTTGATGATGTGCTCAGTCCATTTTCTGTTTACACCAAGTCAGATGCCAACATAAAACATAACATAAAATATCTGCATCAACCATATTCACACCAAGTCTAATGCAAATCTTTCCTCATTTGAGAATATATATATATATATATATATATATATATATATATATATATATATATATATATATATATATATATATATATATATATATATATATATATTTTTTTTTTTGCATCTGAACACAAAACCTGAACCAGAATAACACAAATAATCAATAGATAATAACAAAATGATATTCAGTCTGAATAGGTTTTAAGAAATGCAATGTTTTTTTCAGACTTATTTTGAATTTATAGGACTTTCCATGCCATCCCATATGAAGCTTATAGCATATATTGGCTCTGTGTATTGTGAATACCTTAACCCAAGTAAATTTATGATTAAACATCTTATAGAATGCTCCCAGTTGTACTTCTCCGTCCTCCATCTGGAAGTGTTACCAAGATTATATATATATATATATATATATATATATATATATATATATATATATATATATATATATATATATATATATATATATATATATATTTTTCGTTAATGGTGACATGTTGCCATGATTTATACAAATGACAAACTTTGGCTTTCTCTGTTTTAATCCTGAGGTATTAGTCACTGGTCGCTAATGCCAGATTACTTTCCTAGCCATTCTTCCTGTGATAAACGACTGGCAGGCAGGCAGCGAAAAATAGATCAAAACCACTGGGAATGCGAGGAGGAAAAAGGGAAAAAAAGTGGAAGGAGCCGAAAGAGCGGTAAATCATTTTACTGAGACACCCAACAGAGCTGGAAAATGCCACCCATGATTCCTCTGCCACAGCTAATCAAAGCCCACATGGTGATTAGGAGGGAGAGGTTGGGACGCTCACTCGGCTTCCATCTTTAACAAGCTTTTATTGAATCAGTGTACTGACACAACCTTTTCTATAGGATGTAGTGAGGTTAAACATGTGGGACAGTCTGTAAAAATGGCTCATTCTGTGCTTCTCCTATGGGGATGTTCGGGTGCAACTCAATGAAAACTACAAGGTGTATGGAAGACAAAAATACTTGATACACAAAAACAGCAACACTTGTGGAGTAAAAAAAAAAAGAAAAAAAGAAAGACTCAAAATATGAAGCTATAAGCATATGTTTACAGTTGTAGTTCTTCTGGTCCGGACTGCAGGCAAATGTGTCTTTTGTTCTTTTTTTGTGTCTTTTTTTTTTTTTTTTTGCTCACATGTGACTTTTTTTGTCATGCACAAACCACATGGAATCTGATCTTTTCAATTTCGATTTGTGCCACTTCCATGTAGTACTACATCCGAAACAAGCCCGGTTGTTTTGCAGTCTGAACAGTCAAATTGGAATTCATCCGACTTTTATGACGCTCTAGAGCAACATTTGTCACAATTCTGCACTCATGGAAGTCTCTACAAAGATTTTACACACCAAAGCTATCAAGACAGTTACGAAAGCTAGTCAGTGGAAGGACAGTGATGTATCAAAGCTCATAAGTATCCGCTTGTTAAGTCGTGACGTAAGGAATGCCGTTTCTGGGTCCAAGCCTCAACTCGTTTCACTTGAGAAAGCATCGGTGGCTGTTTATGAGCGCTATTTATTCATATTAAACATCAAACATTTTAAAAAGTTAAATACTTACAGTCTACATGACAATCTCTGTGCTCACAGTGTCACAGACTTTAATATTTTAATGATTTATAAAAGATGAATCACTGCATGGCCATCTGGAATTTTGGTATGGAGATTGTAGTATTACACCACATTGTGTGTGCATATTAGTACCATTTGTTGTTTTTCTTGTGGTACGAGCATTTGGACCCTGAAGCACTGCCGTGTGACGTCAGACTTAACAACCGGATTACAGTGACAGCTCTATACAAGTAAAACATGAGGGCTTGTATCATATAGATGTTTTAAAACTCTTTCTTAGCATCCTCATCTTTGTTTTTTTATATTGCCTGCACATAAAGTTGCTGGTTTCCGCAGCAGATCACACTACAAATAAGCACTTAATCACTTTCTTCAATGTTTTCCATACTGTTCTTACTGTTTCTGTATGACACATGCTGCGTGACATTTTATCGTTCTTTTGTGCATGCGGGTCACTTCAGGACAATGATCTGTTCGCACTGGAATTGGATATTGGCCACATTTAAAACAACAATGTGAACAGCTATACAAATAATCAGATCTGGCCAATATCGGAATTGAACACTAAGGCTTGCAGTATGAATGTAGCCGTTGTCCTAGTTTGCTTAGTGTTCCATTCACACTGTCATTTTTAACATTGAACTTAAATATAGAGGAAAATAGGCTTTTAAGATGTATATTTTAAGACCCAACTTTTCGAACATTCAGAACAATGCTGTCTGATGGGCTAAATATAGGCCTACTTGCTGTATATTTGTGTAGCTGAAAACTCGTGAAGAGCTTACGAAATGTGTAAAAGTCAAAACAGCAGCAGGAATCTCTCCATCACACAAACACCGATCTGCTGAGAGGAGATGGAGTTCTGATGCCTGTATACAGACCTGTGATGGCAACATCGTGACCATATGATGAGAAGAAAAAGGTATTTTTATATAAAAATATATAAAAACAGCTTGAGTATTCTGTCCTTTTTAGGATCGTATCCTGTTTTTTGTTTGTTTACATGCCTTTGGTTCATGTTGTGTTCACCTGTGTTCACACGTGGCTGGTTTGGTTCGGTTAAAATGGTTCGGTAAGTTGTGTCACAAAACATATATGTCATGAAAGCCAATATATTATTTTTGTTTTGTTTTGTATCTTTAAGTTTTAAAAATGAAATTGTGAACAAGTGAACCAGGACAAAATGAATCATTTTCATATACTTAAACTATAACTTGCAAATAAGCTTGATGGATGGGTAGATACTGTAAAAGCTACACTATATTGCCAAAAGTATTGGGACACTCTTCCAAATCATTGAATTCAGGTGTTCCAATTACTGCCATGGCCACAGGTGCATAAAATCAAGCACCCAGGCAAGCAGACTGCTTCTACAAAGTCAGCAACTCAGCCACAAAGTGTTAGGCCACATAAAATCACAAAGTGGGTAAGGACTCCACTGGACTCTAGAGCAGTGGAGAAGTGTTCTCTGGAGTGCAAATCACGCTTCTCTGTCTGGCAAGAGTCTTGGTTTGGTGGTTGCCAGGAGAACGGTACTTGCCTGACTGCATTGTGCCAAGTGTAAAGTTTGGTGAATGGGGGATTATGGTGTAGGGTTGTTTTTCAGGGGTTGAGCTTGGCCTCTTAGTTCCAGTGAAAGGAACTCTTAATGCTTCAGCATACTAAGAAATTTTGGACAATTTCATGCTCTCAACTTTGTGGGAACAGTTTGGGAATGGCCCCTTCCTGTTTCAACACGACTGCACAACAGTGCACAAAAGCAAGGTCCATAAAGACATGGATGAGTGAGTTTGGTGTGGAGGAACTTGACTGGCCTGCACATCCCATCCCGATAGAACCCCTTTGGGATGAATTAGAGAGGAGACTGCAAGCCAGGCCTTCTCGTCCAACATCAGTGCCTGACCTCACAAAGGCACTTCCAGAAGAATGGTCAAAAATTCCCATAAGCACACTCCTAAACTTTGTGGAAAGCCTTCCCAGAAAGGGTGGGCCAACTCCATATTAAACCCTACAGAATAAGAATGTGATGTCATTTAAAGTTATTGTGCATGTAAAGCAGGCATCCCAAAATAAAAATATGACTTGTCAGCAACTATAAACTATTACTAAACTAAATATAAATTACTTTTAGTTTTTGTTTTCACAATAATAATATTTAAAAAATATATATAATTTGTTTTTTATTAATGTCACCCCAAGTATTTTGGGGCTATCTTTATTTGAGTCAGAAATCGTTCTTGCGCCACCAGATCAGATAACCCATTGCATCAGCACACAAGCTCACCTGCACTATAATGATGACTATAATGATGTCAGCTCAAAATAGTGATGGAGAAAAATGTTAAATTTAGCCTCTCAACTTGAAGTTTCTAGGTCATCCTTACCTGAGATTGACAATGAAACTTTTGTGGTGTCAGCCTAGATCCTTAACAATTAAGTTACGACAGCACTTACTTTTTTTTTTTTTGAAGGGACATTGCCCTGGAGCGACCAATGGTTAAATGACTCTTTCTAAAGTAATATCTGGGCCAACCGTACTTGGGATTGAACTTGCAATCTGTGTGGCTGTAATCCAAGTCCTTTACCATTAGGTCACCACATCTCCCTTGGTGAGGATTGTGTCCTGGAGCAACTAGTCATTAAACACAGAGGCACAACTTCAGTGTCACCGGTGCTTGAGATTGAACTCACAGCCTTAGAAATAACAACTCGCATCCTTTACTCAGATAGTTTACTCAAAATCAAATTTCACAGAAGAAAGAAAGTCTTTTGGAATGACACAAGGATGAGTAAATGATAATGACTGAATCATTTTTGTATGAGCTATTCCTCTTCTTTATATATATATATATATATATAGGCTACCACAGCCTGCTGTCTCGCACGTTTTTACTTAATATAAGGACAAAGAATTGGAGTAACCGGTGGTGAAATGGTGTTCTTAAGCACAATTGTGTATGTTGAAGAACTCTTAGTGTGTAGCTGTTTTCATAGTGCCTTTGGGTGGTTCATTTTCTTCCCACCAGTATGGGGATCATGACTCTTTTCTAGACATTGATTGATGGTGTGTTTGAAAATCTTTTTTTATAAACATCTCACAGTTTGGGAGTAAAACCATAGAACTTTTTAAAATCTCACACTTTATCTAACAAAAGCAGAAATTAAGGATCTTTAACCAGCTCTAGTCCATATAATAACAGTTCATAGTGAGCAGGAACAAAAACAACGAGAAGAACCATGAAACTCGTCAGTAAGACCTGTGGCAGAATTTTTTCAAGTATTCAGAATTCTGGTTATATGTATATGTATGCGTGTGTGTATATAACGTACGTTTAATGTATCTTCTTCAGTCATTAAAATGGCAAAAAAATATATTATCAGATAAAGTGTACTTTATGATTTATAAAAGTTGTTTTGCTGAAATTTTACTCCCGACTGCGAGTAGATATAAAAAAAAAGAAGATTTTTCAGACACATAATCAATCAGTATCTGAAAAAGTCATGATTCTAGTGGAAATGAACCACCTAAAGGTTAGATTTTTTCATTTTCTGGGTGAACTATTCCTTTAATACTAAAGTTAAAGGAATCTCACTGCATGTTAACCTGTATCAGTCATAAAATATCAGCTGATTGAACATACAGCATGTGTTATGTTTTAAAGCTTAACTGGTCTGTAATGTATATTGCTACATGGGCCGACATGCACACTTATATGTAAACAAGTGACAGAACTGATGCAAATGCATATATGTACTGCTTGTGTGCAACAACCCAGCTACTCTCTCACACACTTGCAGACTGCAGCATTAACACAACGCAGATAGTTCAGTGCTAAAGTTTAAATGGCGGTCATTTACAGATTAGCAATGTAACTAAACTTGCACTGCTCTGATATGCTAGCCATGTCTCTCTGTCAAAAGCAATCACTGTTGCACCAAAAACGTAGTGGTATTTTATTCCCTCGGCTTGTATCTGCAGGCGTACAGGTTCAGATTCAGCGCACAGGTGAGGTTTTAATCGCTCTAATGCACAAAGGTCAAAACAGGTCCCTGTAGTGGCCGGGCTAATTATTTTGATTAAAATCTCTGTGTAGATTATGCATTCTACTTTTTATTTATTTTAATATTTCCTGTCTTTACATGCAACATGAGCCGTTAATGATAACATTTCTCTCTCGCTCTCTCCAATCATTTGCCAGCGCTGTGTATTACCCAGGGCATTGCGCCCCCTCTGCAGAGGAGGGGGGAGTCTGCATCACCGTTTGCGGTCCCACATGCAGCAATTATAATCATGTAAGCAGATGAAGTTGTTTGGCTATCAGCAAGTTCTCCCTGCTCACCTCGAAGGCCAACAGCTAAAAAATAATCACCTCTTTGCCATTCTGCATGTAATTCACTCCAAACTGACTTCATAAAGAGCCTTGGCTCTCTTTCAGCCTCTGGTAAGTGTCCTGAGACAATCCGACAGGTCAGAGTTATAGAGCTGAGAGAGAGCATGAATACAGCGTCTGTCATGCATTATTTAATCTGTTGTGAGTTTGGCTGAAAGGATTGTTGTCAATTCTCCGTGCAAAAGGGATTCGGGGGGTCTCTTGGTTTTATGTCGAGGTCTTCACAGACGATCAAGAAAATCAAAAATGTCATCAGTATAATCCTGTTTCTGCTTGTTTATTCGTCCCGAAAAGAACATGACAATTTACACCATTGCCATCCACAAAAAGTTCATTGGAATTATTTACTGTATATCATTTATTTTTACATATTAATTTGATTTTTACAGTACTTACAATAACTTTAATATCTTTAATAATCATAGACCAACTTTATACCATAGTCAATTTTTGTTGTGCATAGAATGTATTTAGAAATATACAAAATTCGAAGTACTTTATTATTCAATAAAACATACTGAAAGAAAAGTCACAAACAAATACTAGTTTTTTATTTTTTATTTTATTGAATTGTTTCTCTAAAGGAGATTAAATACACATCAATTTGGCAAGATGTTTTTCTCCTCAGAAAAAGAACCTGGTAATCTCACATCTGTTTCATATGAAGTGTCAGAAAAATGCCTCAACAATGTCTAAAAATGTGCACAGAACTGCCAATATAACAAAGTCTGCTTTCAAAAACAAGATACTTCAATGTGAATTCAATCTTTCAAGTTTTGGTATTGAAAGATACATTCACATTTTCCTAAAAAAAAAAAAAAATGAAGTTGACACTTGAATGAAGCATAAATGCATTAAATATTCTGAACAATGAAAGAGCTATTTCTGAGAAAATTTTTGAAAAATGAAGTTGACACTTGAATGAAGCATAAATGCATTAAATATTCTGAACAATGAAAGAGCTATTTCTGAGAAAATTTTTGAAATTTTTTTTTTTCTCAGCACTTTATATTGTGCAATAATTTTAAGATTTAAAAGTTGCAAACAATAATCCAATGTTATCACAAACAAAGTGTTACTAAATATTCACATGTCGTTCCAAATTCATAGCCAACAAGACATTACAAAATCTGTATAAAAAAACGAAATATTAATTTATATTATTTCTTTTCACATTTATTTTAACAGCTGATTTTATCTCACATTTTAAATGAAAAAAAAGAAAAGAAAGAAAGGACAAGATGGATGTTTAATTGTTATGAATATGAATGTAGCATGCATATGAGTTATTGTCAACAGAAACATGGAGGAGCTGATGGGGTGAAATTAGAACGTATTTTTCTACACCCATCAATTACCTGGTAGAAACTGCTGGTGCTGACAACATGGAGCCCCAGAAGACAGCAGCAAAAAAGAAATGGAGGAAAACACAGGGAGGGAGAGAGAGAGAGAGAGAGAAGTCACAGAGAAAGCCGTGGGGTTGAATGATTGTTTACGCTGTGTTAGCGGCTGACCTGTAAGTGTGTTCTGAGACTCTGCGTTCTGTCTCTCACTCACCACGGTTATGTCAGGGTCATCTCAGGGTCGTGCGCCGCGGTCCCCGAGGTCTCATGTTCCCCCCTTGTTCCTCTGCCTCCATCCATGCATGACAGCACTTGTGTTGAGACAAATATTGAAACAAAGTGCGTCGGATATATGTCAATGTACTGTTTAATTTCCTTCCTTATGAGTTTTAATCAGAAAGCAACTTTTTCACGTTGACGTCGAGGTGTTTCTGTGGTTTATATTTGTTTTGAATTCAGATGGGGTGTTTTTCCATGATTTAAATGGGGTTGTCTTTCCAAGTTAACCAATCAATAATAATTCTTATCTGTACTGTATTGTTTGGCCAAATCAAGGCCCTTTTTCAAAAAGATTTTTCATGAGCCTTCATTGCTGTGAGTTATCGTACCTTCCCATAATATTCCCTCGTGATTGAAGGGGAAGTGTCCCTGACGTGATTTATGAATGTTAATTGTGGTATTCAAAAATTCAAAATGGACTGCATTAGGAAAAAAAAGAGGGAAAGGGTAAAAAAAAAAAAAAATGCATACGAACATCTGGAAAAGCTATTGAAATCGAAGCCAAATTCTTGTCCTGGGAGTAAAGCAAAACCAGTGCTGAATTTGAGCGAGCTGCACCCTGGAGATTACAAAATATTTTCCCCTGTCAACTAGGCCGCAGGCCCTCAATTCCCCAGGCCTGTGACCCTTACTGACCCTTGCTCCACATTTCCTTTTCGGCTGGAGATGGTTTTGCACTGTACTAGAGCAAGATGTATTTGTATTTGATATTAAACTAGCATCAAATGTGACATAAATCATGAATGAAGCGGCCTTCGAATTTGAAACTTTTTCCACAACGCACCCTCGAAAAGACGAGAAAACAATATGGTTTTTGAGTGCGTTACCCATGGAGACTGATAGAGAGTGAAGTAAAACCCACCTGCAGATCCGGGAGAACCGCTGTTGCCAAGGCCCACACAACAGTCCCTCTGGACGCCCCTCGTACATGAGAATGACTTGAACTGTTTCCAGAAGCTCTAATGATCTCCCTCCCTCTCTCTCGCTCTCTCGATATGTCCTTTTGTTTGTCTCTTCATTGAAATCATCCGTAAATTTTACAGTCTCTGGTTTTCCTGCTCCGTGTGACCCTGGGAATGTTGCTGATGTTGAGAACAGGGCTCTCGGAGTGGATTTTGTCCTGCTGCGTTGATGGCAGTCATTGCACATGAGATGGACCTGACAATGGGCTTGTTTGAGATTAGTAAACTTCGCTATTGCCGATCACTGCCAGATGCATGCTGGTCAGAAAGTGTGCAACCTAAAAGCATAATGGGATGCGACTTAAGGTGCGGTCCGTTGCCTTGCAAAATTTCAAGGGCAGTATCTGCATGATCTGGAGTTCAAGTTTGTCACACAAATTTGCCATGTTAAGCAACTGAAAGCTGCTTGGTTTGAAAGTGACTTCTGTAACAGCTTTGTTTCATACATCACCACACAATTCATTTTTTGGCTGTGCAATTTCAAAGAAATGTAGCTAATTTGACTGCAGCTTTATGATGCAGCTTACTAATGATAACAACACTATCAGATTTTTTTTAATCTTTATTTCCTATGCCCCTTTAAAAAGATACATTTGGTTCCACTTTATATTAGGTGGCATAAACTACTATGTACTTACATAAAAAAATTAAGTACAGTGTACTTATTGTGTTCATATTGTATTGCAAAACACTTTTGCTGATATTGAGGTTGGATACGAGTAAACTTATGGACAGGTGTGGTGGTGTGGGTAAGTTTAAGGGTAGGGTTATGTGTAAGGGAAGTGTCAACAGTGTAATTATAAATTTGAAATGAATTGCAGATGTAATTACATGCAGGTAAATTTTTTAATGTAAGTACAATGTAAAACATGCATGTGCACAATTATTAATTTAAATGTTAGTACAGTAGTTTAGGCCACCTAATATAAACTGGGTCCAAAATTGTTATATATAATTTAAAGTGCATGTATACATACTGTGTGTGAACATGCCTTTAATTACATTTCTGAAATCTGTATTTTTTTAAACAAAAAATGCTTGTAAAAAAAGCCATACATTTGTGCTAAAATTAAATTAAAGATGATAATATCTGCATGTATATCAATTACATCCACTTCAGCTGCGAAGAACGTGAATGCGATTGTTTGCTTTTGTTTATGTAGATTGCTACATCCACTTACGTCTACATTCGATCTGCTTGGCATCTCCAAAGAGACTTTTGTCTCATTCTAATGCGCTTTTACTTTGCATCTGCTTTAAGCAAATCCTGGCCTCGACTAGAGCCGTTTTGTATCGCTAACTGCATAAAGGCTCCGTTTTACTGCGGCTTTACACAGCGCATGTCCCCTGCCTCAATCCCTGAACCGTTCCGGCAACATGCTCAGGAGTATGTTGTGGGATTTTCTCCGTCCTCTGTGTCAATTAGGTTTCACTCAAAAGGCAGGCAGAGGGTCTGGAGGATGATAAATGCCTTCCTCCGAGTCACGACAGCGAATTCCCCCACCGAGTTACAACTCCACGCCGGCCTCTCTCGCTTGCTTCTCTCTCATCACCACCTGCCCTGCACTCCCAATACACAGTGCCTCCTCTCTCCATCTTATACCTTTCTCCTCTCCACCATTTGCTTTTCCCCCATCTCCTTCTATCACTCCTATTTCGAGTCATGGAGGAGAACAGATGGCGATGTATAGTTGACCTAAAATACATCCTTCCACTGGGAAGGCTTTTTTGCATTCAGCATGGCTGTTGGTTCAATGGAATATGGTGGATTAGGACAGTAAATGGCAGGAGGAGACACTGATCTAAAAGTATTATTGTCAAGAGATCTTTCTAGTGCAGTTCTTGAACTTTTTCCTCTGTCCCATCATAGGCTCATTGGAAAAACGTGCCTCTATCGTTTTTGCAAAACTCCATAAATGACCTACTGTAGGCTTACAATTCACTGCAGTTTCCAGTTCAAATGAAGTAAGTACATTTAGGTTAAGTTGTTGTTTAAATTATCTTTGCAAATATTGTTAGTAACTCATAGGTTAAAACACATCAGTATCTCAGGTGTTGTACAAGATTTAGTTCTCCCTAAAGCCATGATTTCATTGGCTGGAAGAACTTAAGGTTGAAAAATCACACTGTAAAAAGTGATCAGTTGACTTAACTTAACAAAAGTGAGGAAACATGTTGTCTTAAAGCTATTAAGTAATAAAAAGCATGCGTAAAATTAAGTTATGTGAACTTCCTCAACTGATCACTTTTTACAGTGCAGAAAATTGCTTTACGATATTTGTTGTCTTAAGCATGAACATTTTATTATCTTTTAAATTATATTTTTTATATATTATATTTGGTTTTCTTTGTATTTTCAATTTTTCCAGATATATGCTACTAGCTTCGACAAATCTCTCTAGTGTATAAAAGCCAAAATGTGTTTGAAATACATTTATTTTATGCTAAGTATACTACAGATACATTTACATATTTATGTTAATATGAATACCCTATAGTTTTACTTTTGGTATACTTGCTGTACTTAAAGTCTGCTAAATTGGAACAATTAATTTTGTACCTAATGCACTTTAGTTATATGGAAGTACTGCTGAGGTCCAACTAAAGATACTTATTTGATTGTGCTAAAATAGAACTATATTGCAAGTATACTTTAAATATCTTGCATTTAAAGACTGATATTATACAGTGAACATACTATCCTTACACTCTAAAAAATGCTGGGTAAAAAACAACCCAATGTTGGGTCAAATATGGACTATAATAACCCAGCAATTGGGTTGTCTTAAGCAAACATTTAACCCAAACGCTGGGTTAAAACAACCCAACTGCTGGGTTAGTCCATATTTGACCCAACATTGGGTTAAAACAACCCAGCATTTTTTAGAGTGTACTAACAGTGATATTACAAACACATTTAGGCTTAATATTTAGAAATGTGCCTTCTGCAATGAAGAATATTTATATGAGTAAGTCTCAAGCGATGTGTCAGTAAATATGTTAATGAGCCTGCATTATACTTAAATGTATTTTAAATACATTTTGGTATAGGTTTATCGCATAAATCTGCTAAAAAAAAAATTTCCCCCTAGCTATCAGTAATACCACATTTTAGTAATAGTGCACACAACACAAAATAAATTGACACATGGCTTAAAAGAATAATGAAGTGGTATTTAAGGCTTTTGTGACTTGGATCTCACTAAATGTATCCATAGTAAACACCTGTATACTGTACCTACAGTTTGTAATTTGTGTAGGAATTTAAATGCAGACTTTTTTCTTCTTTGACAGAAAGAGACACATAACTCATCTCGGCATTTATTCGACAACCAGTTCAAAAGAATGATACTCCAAATCTGTTCTTCCCACGGAAGAAGACAACCTCACAAACCACATCAGCGTTCAGATGTGAGCGGCACACAATCATTCTGTGCTGTAGCTCTGTCATTGACCTCCATGGAACGAGGCCTGGACAGAGTTCCAGGGTTTCACCGATTGCCAGTAATTGAAAACACAAGTAGGATAATGTCACCAAGATGTTTGTGATGTGTCAAAAACAATACCCTGCTTAGATGAGCTCGCAGGCAGCGGAAAGCGTCCCACAACCACGCCTTGAGCTTGAAGAATGTTTCCTTTGTATGTACAGAAAAAAATACACAAGCAAATGTGCTCAACTTTGACTTGGATTTGACTCGCAAATGAATCATTGATTCATTCTTCCCGTCAAAAGCTGCAATTTGGTTGAGATGACAAGAAAAATGTGACTGTGATGTTCATGATTTCAGATTCCATTTCCTGTTTGAGTAAAATATGGCTTTAAATGGGCTAATCAATCTATATTCATGTTCACAAATGTACGCCGAGGACCCCAGGGGTTCAGGACGGACCTGTAAAATGGTTTAGCCCTAAATGAAGCGTGGCCATATGCATTACCTGTCCCCTTTGACCAACAAGAAGAAGAAGACAAGCAGGCAGGGAGGATAGAGGCAGTGTTTGATCTCCATTTAATGATCATCAGTGTCTGCGCTATGAGCGATGCTCCCCGTGTTAGTTGGAGTAATCTCTTCAGTGTTTCATCAGGACTGCCTGAGACACAGTCGTGTCCCTGTTCCCCGAACGAGCCAAAACCACACAGTGGATTTCTCATCAGGATCACACACTGAGGTACAACACAGCAGGGATCTTAAAGGATTTAGAAACACTCAGGTTTGATACATTTTTCCAGCAAATCAGTGTCTTGAGGATACTCAAGAAACATCTCTGAAGTTATTCTTCTTTATCTGATGTTATTGCACTGGGTGCTGAAGACACATGCTTAAACATAAAATATATTTATTGCAATAGAATTTTTATAGTGGAGGCCAGGGCTAGCTGTCACACTTTTCCAGTCCAGTAAATATTTTTCAATTTCTATATCTCTATTTTTGAAATTATACTTAAAATGTTAAGGCAGCAACTTTTTGTGTGTGTTGAGCACAATATACTTCTTTCAAAAACATATAAAAGTCAATTTTGCACATTTCAAATGTGTGCTAAAAGTTTATTTAGTCAACTTGCATATACAGTAGAGGTTACACATAGACTGGTGCCATTTTGATTTCATAGTGCCCCTTAAAGAGAAGAGAGAATGCCTCTGTTTGACATCAGAAGTCCCTTAGTTTCTCTCAGCACAGCTCTTTAGTAATCGATTGACCCTCAAACTGTGGGCTGATTCATTTACTTCATTACTTCAAGCCAATTTATGTCCTTTAATATGCCTGAAAGAGACTGTCCAGGTCCTTTTCCGTATTACACATGCTGACCTGACCCCTAGAGAGCACAATAAATCTCCTTCCTCCTGATTTACTCTGCTGTCCAAACACCTGAAACAGCTCTGCAAAAAACACAATGCCACAATTAATAAAACCAAAAATCAGGGGCTTCTTTTTCCCCTATTGTCAAATTTGTCTCTGCCTGCAAGAACTTCTCTGACTCTTCAGCTCTCACCTCACTCTTTGACTCAAAGTTGGTTGTGTTTCGTTCAGAAATAAAATGTTGAGGAATGTTAGTAAACTGCAGATGGCCTGCATTGTTCTGGTGGAAATAAGAAGCAAAGAAAAAAAAAATCTGAAGTCAATTAAGGATGTACAATGTTCTTTTTGTCCCAGCAAATGTGAGGGTGTTGTTTTATGGCAGTTATTTATTGCCTTATACCGGCAAATCAAATTAGTTCATATTGAATAGCTTGTGCGCACCCTCTGTGATTGATTCTCCTTGAAAGCTTGAGCTGATATGAACAGCCGGGGCCAAGGAAAATAGAAACCATGTGACCCACAGACGGGGGTCCCGCCGCAGGGCTGTAGTAGAGCCGCTACAGGGTCACGCTTGCCGGGTGAGGACTCACAACTGTTCATTACAGGTGCTAAGTGCTCACTGAGGACCAGGCCTGGTTTCACAGACAGCCGCACACGCTCCAAATAAAAAAGGAGGTCCGGATGGGCCTTTATGAGCCTGTCCACAAACAGGTCCATTCTTCAGACGTCTCCCGGGAAGCTAGAAGGGAGCACAGCCACACACCGAAATAGCCCCCGGGTGATGAAAACAGCCACCACACCTTGAAAACTACAGGGCAGGTCAGGACCATGCCAATTAGAAAAAAAATATATAAATCAAAATGTATTTTGCAAAGATAATGTACATCAAGGTTCTAGCGTTGTTCTATAGTTAGAGAATTATTTCCTAACACTTTTTGCCCTTTGTTTCAGATGGAAATTCATTCAGCTTCGGATAAAATGAAGTTTGTCCAGTTGTATGTTCCCAGCAAAAAAAGAAGACATTTTAAGTTTTATGAGATGAGTGAACCACAATTATTACCTTTTTTTGTATTGTGTAATATATATTCTACTGTGTATATCAAGTGTTATTATAAGATAATATTTTTTAAGATAATAAAATAAATTCAATATTATAATTACGTCTTAACTTAAAGTGCCACATTTACAATTAAGTTTTTAATAGCAATTTTTTATTTTGTCTCATCATCAATTTAACCAATGAATATGTTCCTACATAGTTTGATTCCTCACATTTCCAGATGATGTGATCATTTGGACCATGTTTCATTTTTGTAGCATGTTGTGTGTGAATCTATAAAAGCTCAGCTCTTCCTTGCCCTCTCTCAGACCTTTCTGTACGGGCCAATCGCTCTGGGAGTTGTCCGTGCTATATGATAAGTCCAAAATGGCCTGCTCTTAGAAACGATCTCTGGATGTTCAACAACTTTTACATGGTTTCGCTTTACTCACGGCCCCCGTCTTCCCCGCACAGATGTTGGATACATTACGAAACCTATGAACAATAAAGAATGGCTTAAAGTTCCAAGGCTGCAAACAAAAGAATGTTCTAATGGCAGGGGCTGAAAAAAAAGAGAAAGAAATTTGGACAGGTTTAGGATTCAATTACTGTGATTGAGTGTTGACATTTTTGAGGCTACATGACAGGAAATTCATTAGAAGCAGAGCAGCTTGGGAAGGATGGTGGGCTGCCGTTAAAGGAAATGGGTGATTACAGAAAGGATGCCTGCAGAGGTCGAGAGGTGAGTGTAAAGATGAAAATGCTATTCAGGGTTCGCCGCAGCTCCTGACATTAATTGAAGCGTCCTGATTTTGCAATTCGCTGTAAAAGTTATTCAGAGTGATTTGATTTTGGGAGAACGTCAGACATACAGATGAGGTGCTACGGCATGAGTTGTTTCTCATTATTATTTGAGAAAGTGTAAGAGACGATCTTCATATTTTTAAAACCATACAGAATAATGTGCAGACTAAATTAGTCTGTAATATATATAATATGTATCTGATATATATATATATATATATATATATATATATATATATATATATATATATATATTACAGAATTAAAGTTCAGTATATTCAGTCTCAAGGCATAAAAAATGGGAATAAGAATATTTTTCTTTTATTATTAAGAATGTTAAGATATTTATTTGTGAGTCATGTGGTTTTCAGACCGTCTGTGCTTTAGTAAAATTATGTTTATATTTTCACAGAATTTATAATGTTATACAATATTAATTAATAATATTTGGAATTATTATTCATTATTCCTTTATTTTATAAATAAGGAATATTTTTTTAAATATTATATTTTTCTCAAATGTAGCTCCTCTAATAAATATGAACACACATCATATATATATATATATATATATATATATATATATATATATATATATATATATATATATATATATATATATATATATATTGCTGAATGCTGAATGTGTTGTGCGGCCCGATGGCGTTTGCATTAACTCTGTAGAGTCGATCCAGTAGCTTTAATGAGCTTTTCAAGCCTTCTGAAACTCTCTTGTTCCCTGCTGAACATTCAAGGCAAGGCAAGGCAAGGCAAGGCAAGTTTATTTATATAGCACATTTCATACACAATGGCAATTCAAAGTGCTTTACATGAAAATGAAATTAAAATAGTGATAAGAATTAAGAATACCACGTGTAAGACTTAAAAATAAAACAGGATAATTAAAAACAGTTGTAAAGAGAATTTTTAAAATAAGAAGACAATAGAAATATATAGTTGTAAAGATATTTAAAAAGAATAAAATTATTACAGTGTATATATAGATAAAAAATAAAATAAAAATAAAAATTAAGATGATGCATAGATTAGAATAGGTGCAATCAGTCGGACGTACAGTGGCACAGTGCTCATTCAGTAAAGGCACAGCTGAACAGATGTGTTTTGAGTCTAGATTTGAATGTGGCTACTGTTGGAGCACATCTGATCTCTTCTGGAAGCTGGTTCCAGCTACGGCTGGCACAATAGCTGAGAGACTCTCCTTTCTTTGAGTGAACTCTTGGTATTTCTAGCTGACTTGATCCTGATGATCTGAGTGATCTGATGGGTTTGTATTTAATCAGCATATCTGCAATGTATTGAGGTCCTAGGTCATTGAGTGATTTATAAACAAGTAATAATACTTTAAAATTGATCCTAAATGTAACTGGAAGCCAGTGTAACGACCTGAGGACTGGCGTGATATGGTCATATTTTCTTGTTCTGCTCAGAATCCTGGCCGCAGCGTTCTGTATGAGCTGCAGCTGTCTAATGGTCTTTTGGGAAGGCCGGTTAGAAGACCATTACAATAGTCCACCCTGCTGGTGATGAAAGCGTGAGCGAGTTTCTCTAAGTCTTGCCTGGAAACAAAGCATCTAATTCTTGCAATATTTTTCAGATGATAGTAAGCTGATTTAGTTATTGCTTTGACATGACTATTGAAACTCAGGTCTGACTCCAAAATCACACCAAGATTCCTGACTTGATTTTTGTTATTAGACCTTTTGTCTCAAGATATCGTTCACCTTGAGAATTTCATCTTCGTTTCCAAATGTAATGATTTCAGTTTTGTTTTTGTTTAACTGGAGATAGTTTTGGCTCATCCAACTGTTAATTTCATCAATGCATTTGCACAGGAGTCAATGGGGCTATAGTCATTAGGTGATAGTGCTAAGTAGATCTGGGTGTCGTCAGCATAGCTGTGGTAAGCCATTTTGTTCTCTCTCATTATTTGGCTCAGTGGCAGCATGTACAGGTTGAATAGGAGTGGTGCTAGAATTGACCCTTGTGGGACTCCAAGTCATGGATGTCCAGTCAGACTTATGGTCACCTATACTCACATAATAACCTCTTCCTTCTAAGTCGACCTGAACCATTTAAGGACCATCCCAGAAAGTCCGACCCAGTTTTCCAGCCTGTCCAGAAGTATGTTATGATCAACAGTGTCAAATGCAGCACTGAGGTCGAGTAGCACCAGAATTGATGTTTTGCCTGTATCTGTATTGAGGCGAATATCATTTATGATCTTTATGAGCGCTGTTTCTGTGCTGTGATGTGGTGAAACCAGATTGAAAATTGTCAAAGTATCCGTTTGAGCTTAAGAATTTGTTCAGCTGACTGAAGACAACTTTTTCAATGATCTTGCCTATGAAGGAGATTTGAGATTGGTCGGTAGTTGTTCAATATGGAGTTATCCAGATTTCTCTTTTTCAGAAGAGGCTTAACTACTGCGGTTTTAAGGGAGTTTGGAAAATTCCCATTGAGAAGTGATGAGTTTACCACTTCTAGCAGATCTGCTTCTAAACAGTTAAACACACTTTTGAAAAAAGAAGTGGGGAGTGTGTCAAGGAGGCAGGTTGATGTTTTAAGGTGCTGCACCGTTTCTTCTAAAATTTTATAATCAATTGCTTCAAAATCAGACATAGTAACTTTCCGAGGTTGTGGTCTGATCTGACTGACCCAAAGCAACTCACGGATGTGCTGATCGCCTTCCTGATATTATTTATTTTCTCTGAGAAGAAGGAAGCAAACTCACTGCATTTTCTGTCAGAGAGCATTTCACTGGGAATGTGACTCGGGGGGTTTGTCAGTCTCTCTACAGTAGCAAAAAGAGTGCGCGTGTTGTTTATGTTTCTGTTTATAATATTTGAGAAGAAGGTCTGTCTAGCCTTGCCTAGTTCCACATTGAAATCATGAAGGCTGTCTTTATAGATGTTATAATGGATTATAAGTTTTGTCTTCCGCCACATGCGTTCAGATTTCCTGCATTGTCTTTTCATTATTTGCACTGCCGTTGAGTTTCTCCAAGGTGCTTTCTGTCTTCCACTCTTTTTCTTGACTTTCTCAGGAGCAATATTATCAATTACACTCTTAACTTTTGAGTTAAAGGAGTCAAGGAGAGAATCAACAGAGTCTGCAGATATGCTTGGTGTTAGAGATATAGCCTTCATAAATAGCTCACTAGTGTTCTCATTTAAGCTTCTCTTTTTGACAGCGACAGATCTAGCTTCAATGGCAGGAGAGATTGAAATATCAAAGAAAATACAGAAATGAACTTCACACACGCAGTCATCTGCGTCCTCCACCCTCGACAACACTGACATAAACACTGATGCTCCTGTCAGTCCCAACTGCGCGACCGTTAACATGTTTCCAAATCATCCCATCCACTCTAATAAGATGCCTTTACAATTTCCATTGTGGGTTGATTTGGGTCGGGCAGGAACTGAGAAGACTTCTGGGCTTTTGAGGAGTAATGGGAAGTGTTTAAGAAAGTACATATAATTTTAAGTGACAGTTGCATACACAAGGGCCAGCTGTTTAATACCAAAGTTCAATTTAATACCGGCCTCTTTATTACCTTTACATTATACTAATAACTGCATGATCAAGGGGCTCACTCCATGCTATTATGATATAAATAATTAGCAAGCAATTACTTGTTGCAGGTTTTGTGTATCCCATGAAACAGCAATTAGGGATCTAATACTATTTGAATCCACCGCTGATTCATTAATCAATGCATGGATATTAAATTATTAGTGGCCAAAATACATTTCTTTTGATTTTGCAGAATGTGGCGAACCATTATTAATAAGATCTCTTAGCTAATGAGCTACTGTAAATAGATAATTGGAAATTGTATCATATAATTATTATTTATTTATTTATTTTACTGAAAATAATGTCTCACTTCAGTATGTGAATCAATAAAACAAGGTGTAATTTTAGCTATCTATCTACTCCTACGTTGCTAACAAATATCAAACTGTTTCTTAACCTTCAGTCAGTTTTTAGCTTTCAGGATCTCAGAATTACTGAGGATGCATTACTGCAAAATGTAACAATTCACCCAAATTTCAAGCTCATGTGTACAGCAGGCTGTAGACAAGGTCACTTGAACAGATGTTCATGAAAAGCTGATTGTATTCCTTCTGATGGTCGGGCGGCTGAAGTGGAGGTAGGCAGTAAAACAGATGAAAGAGAAGCTGAAGAATAAGAGTGTATAACTCGCTCTCATCGCCTGCAGTGAGACAGAGGCTGGAGAGAGATGCAGATGGGCGCATCCTCAGGTAACGAGCATCTTTCTCCCTTCATGCATATTCCTGCGTCTTTTGTACATCTCTTGTCACTCTAACTCTCTTTTTTAATAGATTTTTTTTCTCCTGTCCATTGTTTATTTATTTATTAACCACAATCATCCTGGTGCCGAGAGGCTTAGCAGAATCTCTGAAGAGCAAGGATGGAGAGATGGAGGTGCTGTTGGTGGTTGGGGGGCCGTAAGACCTTGTAAAGATTGTTTCTAACACGTTTTCTACTGAGGATTTGCGAACTCTATCTCAGCTAATCACAATGGAACCTATTAGCGCTTGACATTTTTATCCGGCAGCCAAAGACTCCGCATCTCTGGCACGGAAGGCTAACGGCCGTGGACAGTGTTGAGGGGCTCACAGGCCCGCGCTCGGGCACCTCTGGGCCCACCTGAAATCCGATACCTGAGCCCCCACGCCCAGATGCCATTGATTTCTTGTCAGCCACAGAAATTTTCAGCTTGTGTTGAGGGCCTAGGGTTGGTAAGGGAGATGGGGAGAACAGCAGAAGGGAAAAAAACATGATAGAGAGGGTGAGAGAAATCTTAATTAGACGTGGTGGTGGTGCTGGTGGGTTGGGTGGGGGCTGCTTTCAGCTTTAGGGAACCGGTCAATGAAATGAAGGAATGTAGAAGGAGAGAGGGATGATGGAGCCGGGGAGCAGGAGAGATTAGACAGTGACAGGACGAGGTGATTGATCGAGAGGTGTAGAGAGTTGCGTGTTTTCCCTTGTTTTGGGGTGGGGGTGTGAGCCATAGGGGTGTGCTCTCCACAGATTTGCACTGTTGAACTCATTACCAAGCATTACCCACTAAGAAAACACTCTGCTGTTCTAATTGCCCAATTTAGGACTGCAGGTGGTCGTGCGGGGTTCAGTTAAACCTGGACCTGCACAGAACTTTTCCCCCGCTCTTCCCAATCCCCCTTCTTCATAGGCAGGGCACTGGTGTTGTTTTCAGAGCATCTTTTTTCACTGAAAATCAAGTTAGAAAATTTGGCTCTGCACTGGCCCCTAAAACCATTGCAACTCATTTGTTATAAATGAATGGAACTGTCTACACTAGAAATACTAAAAATATGATTTTTTTCTATCTTACATTTATTTGTATTTCTTTTCTTTATCATTAAAAATGTCTACAGTTATTATATTTATTTATTTGTCTCTTATTCACACATTGTTTTTGTTTATTTTTTTGTCTACAATATATTATTCATTTGATTAATTATGGATTTAAGTAATTATTAAACATATTGTTAAATATATTGTCTGCTTGCTTGTGGTGGCATAAAGATGCTGAATCTGTTTTTTTATTTACTTGTAAAATACGGTCTAAAATATTGTCTTAAAAAAATAAAATAAAATAAAACAATGTTGGGTAGTGTTGTTTTGTGGACAGGTTATGAAGTACCAATCAGTTGCATCTTCATTTGTGTCAATTAAAGAGTTCCACAAGAGAGGTCTTCTGGCTGAGCATCAGTGGCATAATTTTGGTGGAAAAAAATTAAGCGTTGTTTCATTCTGTTCAAATCTGATCATTTGGATCAAATGTACCTTTCACATAAAAATAAAAAAAAGTTCTAATTAAACAACAAGACAAGTTCTTTGACTCGGCCCTGCCTATTCTACATCCCTGTGAGCTCTTTAACACCTTTACATCAAACACCCAGCCCACCTCCCATCATGCTCGCTGTCCTCTGGTGGGTCCAGTGCGATCTGCTAGGGAGCTTTAACCTGACTTTGAAACCACAAGCAACTTCACAGACAAGAGACACAATTAGCTCAGAGCGCAAAAAGAGCAGAGCCCGCTCGACACTGGGGAGCAATCCTGCCTCACACATTTCTGATCTCCAAACAGGGAAATGATGTCATGTTCCGCAGCGCTGTTTGAAGAGGTGTGCATTTATGAGGGGTCAAATGCTGTAATGGCTGCTTGAGTCCAACCCTTAAGGAACAACTGAACTTTATACGAAATTACAATCCAAAAAGCCATTGAACGATGTTTAACGCTGCTAAATGATGTGCTCTCAGTGTTTAGCGAATGGAAAAGACGGGAAAATACATAAAACTTTATTGCCGGCCACTGAGGCGGCACTTAGCCTATAATATATTTTGGTCAAAATTAGCTGCGTAGTTGCGTCAAGCACAAACTGGGTCAGTTTTAACCTCATTCCAACAATTAGGGAGCTTTAAACTGCATCCCAACTCCTTCCTCCAGCCTTTCCAGCTGTGATCGAAGGCTGAAATGAGGGCTGATGGGTTTGTCAACAGGTAATCCGCCCGTTTATGAGGAGGATTGATGGATCTGAGGCAAACGCAAAGATGCAAAGCCCACATCTATCTTGGCTGAGGGATGTGGTCCGCCGACAGGCTGGGAGGAGGAATTACACGCACGAGCACGACGGCCCCTCATAAATCACTGCCGCCCAGGTACACCGTGAAAGCCCAGTGGTAGCTGTCAGCCTCCGATTTACAGCCATCCACTGCTTTACTTTCCATTAAAATATATGTACATGAGACTTGTACTAGCATGGCAAGAGGGCCAAAGAATTTATGAAAGGAAATAGCTGTACATTACTTTTCTATTTTATTGTATTTTCCAGGGAAAGTGTCACGTTCCAGCGCTTGGTGGGAATTGGGCAGAGGAAACAGGAAGGGGAGCCGATGACAACATCTGGTTGTGATTTCAGAGATGCGGGTGAAATATGAAATCGAAACGAGCCTTACAGAAATACATGTTTCAGCAGCAGCTGCAAAGGGCAATTTATTACAATTAATATCATCTTAATGTTACATTTTGAGCGACAAAATTATTTGCTTTTAATTTTCCCAATATTTTCTAGGCATGCTTGGGACTTTTCCAGACCGCAAAGAAATCACCTTTTTGTCAGCACGGCTATCTTTTACCTGCTGCAGAGTGTTAATGAATTATTGAAATCCTGACACCTGTCACAAAGGTATGAACACTGTTGGACCACCCGCTGGAGCGAAGCATGGATACTATATCATGCTTTTTGATGGCAAGATATCAATAAAATCAGTGATGCCTGATTGCTAATCTGAGCACCATATGTCATATTATTTAAAGTGCCCAAAATTATATACTTTGTCTGTATGTTCTGGTTCAAATTTCATCAGCCTCACTGTTGCTTTGTAGTGTTAACTAGAAATTTTACTGTTACAGTACACAACTTAATTTGTGAGTGCACCATCAAAAATTGTTTCATTAAACTTTAATTAGTTAGAAGTTTTCCATCTTCGAGAGGGGAGACTGGGGAATATTCTTAGAGTCGTATAAACTTTGAAACTCCTTCAGATCTTTTGTCTTTCTAATAACTCTCACTTTATTGTCCTTTAATTTGTCATGGAGGACCGCGCTTCCATGTCCCACTGCTGTGGATTTGCCCCAGTACACAGAGTCTCCTGTGATATGGGCAAATATCTGGAACCCTGGCAGGCAGTTAGAATGAATAATCCAGCAATAGTGGATCAAAAGAGACCAATCTATTACGCTCAAAGTGCCGCTTTTTAGAAAAAGGTATTCATTTACATATAAAATGCTGTGTTTGGGGCAGAGGCCCTGGAGGCAGGGGCCCCCTGGGGACATCATGTCTCTGTTGTGCTTAGAAAGATGAGAAAAAAAGTGGTCGAAATATCTCAGATGTCTTATGTAATAAAGAGTTTGATAGATGCAATCAAGCATGTTGTATCAACAGCCTGAAAGAGATATTTCTGATGAATTTTTGATTATTATTACTGGATAGATTTTGTATGTTGACTGGTGAAGAATAACAAGAACAAGCAGCCCAGGCAATTAAAATTTATATAGTTTAGTTTGGTTAAAGTTATACATTATAAATAAT
The DNA here is from genome assembly GCA_023029165.1 of Gobiocypris rarus. NCBI lineage: Eukaryota > Metazoa > Chordata > Actinopteri > Cypriniformes > Gobionidae > Gobiocypris > Gobiocypris rarus. The sequence goes on from CM040932.1 coordinate 19,911,415, forward strand.
AACTAGAATTTTATATATTGAAATTGACCTGTTAAATATACTATGTATTATTATTATTATTATTATGAATGTATGGGAATACACTTTAGTGTAGGGTAAAATTCTCACTACTACCTATGATTTTTGCCTCAATAAACAAATTATTGCTTATTAATAGTTAAGGTAGTTGTTAAATTTGGGTATTGGGTAGGATTAAGGGATGTAGATTATGGTCATGCAGAATAAGGCATTAATATGTGCTTTATAATTACTAATTAACAGCCAGTAATGCATGATAATAATAAGCAACTAATTAATAGTGAGAATAGTGATACCCCTAATATATCACCAGTTCTAGTCTTTAATTAAAATTTTGTAAATAAATAAATAATAATTTAAATAAACAATTACTAAAAAACTGCACTGAATAATCATCACAGCTGGTGAATGAATATGTAGTTGCATGGAATATTCATGATTTAATTTAAGTAGTAAATGAGATCACTTCAAAAATATCGAATTGACGTGCATTTAGAAACTGTGATATATAAAAAAAAAAAAAAATGTGATAACTCCCCTAACTCCTCTAATACTGTATGTCGGACTTGCTTGCTGGAGTATATTCTTGTGTGTGTCAGCAAAAACCCCACAGCCCACATCCTGTTTTTCTATATATACTCATACATTTTTATTGTGGATTAACTGAAACTGGCATTGATGAATTGCTGGTTTGTTTAAAAAGAAAGATATTGGATATTATGTGAAATCTGAGGCTGTTATAATACAGGAAAGGGAAGTGATTTTATTTTTTAGGTTTTCATTGCCTGGAATGCTTGTTCTGATAGTTTTGACCAGTTGACCTCTTCCCACATACCCATTTTAACATATCACTGCCGCGCGCTCTAAACGTTCCCCAGCACAGCCTGGAGGTGGAAGTGTTCTTCAATCTCCCCCTGCTGACCTATGACCCCTTGCTAAGGGGTTAATGCAAGGCCATTTCCCCTGACACGAAGACACACACGAATACAGACACACACACACACACACACACACACACACACACACACACACACACACACACACACACACACACACACACACACACACACACACAAACACATACTTATTTAAACAAAACACATTTATGTAACCATTTAGCAGCAGTGTGGTTGCAAACATTTAGTTTAGTGCATGACCAGGCAATGAGTTTCAACACAATGATTTAGATAGATAGATAGATAGATAGATAGATAGATAGATAGATAGATAGATAGATAGATAGATAGATAGATGATAGATAGATAGATAGATAGATAGATAGATAGATAGATAGATAGATAGATAGATAGATAGATAGATAGATAGATAGATAGATAGATAGATAGATAGATAGATAGATAGATAGATAGATAGATAGATAGATAGATAGATAGATAGATAGATAGATAGATAGATAGATAGATTTGAACAGAGAAATTAATTATAAAATTTTCAAAGTAGTTGTGTTTCAAGTCAACATGAAATTCATTTTTTAACTCATACTACTGTAATAACTGATGTTACTTCTGTAACAGGACATTTCCCAGTGAAACAGGAACTAATAAGAACCCTAAAAAGTAGGGAGGAACTTTCCATTGGGAATTGATTGGGTCCAGAAATGACAGGTGGTTGGTGGGGAGGGTTCGAAATACTAGAGATATTGATGACATCAGCCAAAAAGGAACATGTTTTTGTATAAGAGATTAAACATTTTTCTTTTTAATAACATGGGGCAAATCCCAATCGGAAGTGAGCATCCCGCCCTACTCACTGGAGAAAGCAGGGCGCTAGTGTGTCGTAATGAAGCTGTTTGGAACGCACTTGGCCATGGGAGCAATGAAAGACGGTGTTATTTCATTCCTAATTACCTGTTGACATGTTACCACGACAAAGCTAGGCAACAGGAATTTCTTATTATAAAAGTACATTTGTAATAAAGTTTTTAAATATGCTTTATATGTGTTTGTGTTCCCGATCTGCATGCTCTTAATTTAAGTTCAAACACATAAAAGCTTTAAACACATTTCTCACCTATGAGATGTTTTTAAACTTAATATGAAATGCATGACGATGTGTGTAATATATCACAACAGAATAAAACAACTTGAATTATTCTGTTTATATGACACCTTGTGTCAGGACCTGTTTAGATCCTGACCCTTGTACTGGAGACTCCAGGTAGGTTGCAATCCTGTAAAATGGTGGCACTGGGACTAAAGGGTTCCTGATGGTTTCACACCTAATTCCTCACCTTAATTCTTATTTTTCATTTTTGCAGTTAACATGTGTCTTTTCTTCTTGGCCTGTTTTTGTATGATCCTGCTGAACCAATGAGCGAACTGCTGTCAATTGGTCACACCTTAATTTTGCAATTTCTAGAATTGCATCCTTCTCATGAGCATTTAATCATTTTAAATGACTTTCAGTGCGAGTTAAATCTCTTGTTTGGCCCATTTTACCTGTAAAAAAACCCCCTGCTTAATAATAATGCACACCTGCATATAAGGCGTTTTTCACTTCTAGCCTCCCTTAACAAATATAAATCAAATTCTGAAAAAAATAAATAATAATAATAGCAGTTATTAAGATTGATGTGGTTTGGAATTGGTAAAATGTGCTTATTGCGTTCAGAATATCAACTTGCATAATTATACACGCACTGTAAAACCAGAAACATGTATTTAGTGTCTATTTTTCTTTCATGTGTATATTGTTTACACTCTGCAGAAAAGCAACTGTATTATATTAATTATATTATATAATATTATATTATATTATATTATATTTATTATATTATAAAACGATTAAACTGGTATATCAAAAAATGATATTCTTATATTTTCATGGAATCAGTATAATAGCACCTTATTCACTTTGTGTTTGGATAAATCATGCAGCCGGTGCAGCCGGTGCAGTGAGTGTGTGCATGTGTGTGCTGCGGTGCAGCCGTAGTGCCCCTGTTGTTTGGGGCCCCTCACCTCCGCTCTGCCTCATTAATCAGAGCTGTACAGGACTGCAGGCTGCAGGTCTGAGGTGCCCGCAGGAGCAGATGTGCCCTCTCTCTCTCCTGAGCAGGTGTCCAGCGCGCGGCCCTGTAGTGAGGGCTTGCTGCGGGGTGGCATGTGTGTGTGGGTGTAACTGGCTTGCTACCGTGACGACGGAGCCCCCGGAGACCCTGCCCATGCCACGACGTGATTGGTAGGTTTATGAAGTGGCATCTGCCGGCCAGGGGGCCATATGGACGAGCTGACATTTAGCGACACACTCTGTGCCGTACAGGGCCATGCGTCTGAGAGAAAGACAGGACTTGTGCTGTAACCTTTACACAGCCGCACACACAAGCGTGCAGTAATCCTAAAGCCCTGCTGTGACCAGCGCAGACCCATGCTGGAGCTATGACACATGTGCATCAAACAGGAGAACAGGCTTTAGATCAGAAGGGCAGACCACATGTATTAAAGAATTGCCCCCTCGCAGCTTTTCTCACACACGTCACTGAGGATGCAGGGGAAAGCGCTCCATTCAAGCCCTGCATATGTGAGCCTCACTTTCACCCCGGTGTGATGTGAGCTCAGCTGTGTGTTGCGCTGACATCACCAACTGATGTCAGACTCCACACTGAGGTTTCTTCATCTCTCTGGGACGGCAGGTTTCTTCATCTCTCTGGGACGCTGGAGACCACTAATGGGAGATCTCCGGTTTCAATTCATGTTTTTCACAACATCACAAAGTCTGGGAAAATTAATCTGTTCTTGGGATGATTAACTACATAACCTCATCTTGTCAAGTAGCAGTTCCAAACATATACCCCCGGTTTCACAGGCGAGGTTTAAGTGTAGTCCAAGATTAAAATGCATGTTTGAGCTGTTTTAACTGAAAACAACTTGCATTGACATATCTTAAAATATGTCAGTGCCATTGTTTTGTCTGAAAATGCACACCAGTAAGGGTTAGGTTAGGTTAGGGTTAGGTTAGGTTTTTTTTTCTTTCTTTTTTTTTTTTCTCTAAGGCTCGTTTATAAAAGCTACCTGAATGTCCTAATTGAACTAAAGCTTAATCCTGGCTTAATCTAAACCCGGTCTGTGAAACTTGGCCGTAGTTGTATTTTCACTGTAATGTCAACATTTCAAATTGAAGTGTAATTTACTGAATCCTTCCTGTTAAAAACAAAACAAAACAAAAAAAACACACATGACAACATGCAAGGTATTTAGTACCTGGAGTGTTATCTATATATATCTATGTATATATCTTAATACATAGGGTCTAATATGAAGTTGGCCCAGCCTTTGCAGCTATAACAGCTTCTACTCTTCTGGGAAGGCTTTCCACAAGGTTTAGGAGTGTGTTTAGGCATTTTTGACCATTCTCTTTAGAAGTGCATTTGTGCAGAGGTCAGGCACTGATGTTGTACGAGAAGACCTGGCTTGCAGTCTGCGCTCTAATCCATCCCAAAGGTATTCTATCAGCTTGAAGTTAATACTCTGTGCAGGCCGGTCAAGTTTCTCCACACCAAACTCGCTCTCTTAATTGCATTCTTGCATTCTTAATCAAATTTTGTGTTGAAATGTCCTAACTACTAATAGTCTGATTCCTCCAGTCTCCATTGTTTAGACAAACAGATCCAAACTTGTTGAGGAAACTTAACTAGGATAGGAGAAAGTGAGAAATAACTTAGTTTAAATTTGTTGTAAATCATTATAAATCCATTTATACATAAATTAGCATCAATTCAATCCAACAGTTAGTGTAAGAATGACTTTTTTATCAAATTACACAGAATTGTATTTTGCTTGTTTCAGAAATATGGATATCTCCTTCAAATTATGAATATTTGTATGCTCATTTTTGAGAGCAATTACATAATAAAAAAATATTTGAACAATTGGTATGATATAATTTCTGCAGTTCAGAGGCCTTTTCACTTTTCATGAAATGTTAGCAGTTTTCTTCCTCTGAGGAGAAACTGAATCTGTGTCTTTGTATCCGGTGAGAAGTGTGTGTGGAGGTAATTATTTTCCTCTCTCCACTCTAACACATGTCTGGCACAGAGATCGTAATTAATCGGTGATGGCGTTTCTGACGCCGTACGCTGAGACTGCTGAAACAGGATTCTCACCTCTCACGAGATGAAGAGGAGAGAAAGGGGACTGTTTACACCACTCCATGTTTCTCCAAGCTCCCTGTCTATGAACACCATACAAACAAAGGAAAGAACATCCACAAAAGGAAAAAAAAAAATACAAAAGATCTGTGTCCACCGTCACTCAAACACTATTTGTTTATTTGTTGGTCTTGCTCTAACAAAGAGCTGCTAATTGCTGCGTTTTTGAAGAGGACATTTGTTTCATCACGTTTATTTTTTCCTTCAAATGAATGAGACACAAATATCATCTGGATCTTTATCTCTGTAGAGCTAAAAATGCTATCTTGCTTTGTAGGTTCTGCATGCAACCTACAGACATTGGGACCAGATGGCAAAAAGTAGATAAAGTGAAGTTTGTTTTGACACTTAAATGCTTTAGATGGGTACTGAATGTTGGCGACAGAAAAATACATACTTGTAAGTTCTGTAAGTTTGCGAGGTGGGGCCTCCATGGATCGGACTTCAAAGGCGCTGAGCAAACCTGATTCATCAGACCAGGCCACCTTCTTCCATTGCTCTTTGGTCCAGTTCTGATGCCCACGTGCCCACTGTTGGCGCAACAAACTGTGATGCACTGTGTAATCTGACACCTTTCTATCAGAACCAGCATTAACTTCTTGAGCAATCTGAGCTACAGTAGCTCATCTGTTTGATCGGACCACACGGGCCAGCCTTCGCTCCCCACCTGCATTAATGAGCCTTGGCCACCCAATAACCCTGTTGCCGGTTCAACACTGTTCCTTCCTTGGACCACTTTTTGTTAGATACTGACAACTGCACCGGGAACACCCCACAAGAGCTGCAGTTTTGGAGATGCTCTGTTCCAGTCGTCTAGTCATCCCAATTTGGCCCTTACCAAACTCACTCAAATCCTTACGCTTGCCCATTTTTCCTGCTTCTAACACATCGACTTTGAGAACAAAATGTTCACTTGCCTAATATATCCCACCCACTAACAGGTGCTGTGATAATCAGTGGTCATAATGTTATGCCCGATCAGTGTATATATATATATATGTATATATAGATATTACTGCTGTCAAATCGATAATTCACGAATAATCGGATCCAAAATAAAAGTTTGTGTTTACATAATGTGTGCGTAATGGATATAATTATTATGTGTATATACATATACACTATTTATATTATATATAAATATACATATTTTATAAATAACAAATGTTTCTTATGTATATACATGCATGTGTGTGTATTTATATATACATAATAATTATACAGTACACACACGTTATATATAAATAATTTTTTTGACACCAGACACACACACAAATATATAATAAAAATGCATTACAATTTTAATTTAATTTAAATGTAAATAGTGTTTTATTATAATTTGAAAATAGTTATATGAAGAATCTAATAATCTAATAAATAACTTCTGTTAATGTATTATTTCAATTATTTCATACTTTTAACAGAAGGATTTATAGTATACAATAGTGAAAATGACACTCTCACACCCACCTTGAATGCAGCCGTCGCATAAGTGGCTTTGATTTCTCTCCATGTCTCGATTCCTCTCCCTCAGATTTTTTTGCTCTCTCTGATTCTTAATGGTACCTGCAGTAGACAGGCTAGAGTCCCTCAGAGCTTGTATTAAAGGACCCCTCGCACTTCTTTCACAGGTCTCGCTGTCTCTATATCTCATGGTGCTCCTGCATAATTTGTGAGCGTGTGTGTGTGAGACAGATAGAGAGTGCTTGATGGTGTATGAGTGTGTGTGTGTGTGTGTTTGGGTCAGTGTTTCGCTTGACTTTGGTGGAGTGTTAAAGCTGATTTGTCCCTGAGGTGTCTGAAATTCTTACAACAGAGTCCTGTGTAACTCTACAGAGACGCAGTGTAGAGCAGAGAGCATGAGACATTTTAATATTTATGTGCTAATACAGTAGATCTTACAGCACAGCTGCGATAGTACATGCAGATTGTCCTCACATACAGATTACTGTAGAGAAAAAACTTAAAATGTTTCTGGCATAACATTTTAGTCACTGTTTGGTAGTGTTTAATATATATTTTTAACCAATGTCACCCAGTGAATTGCATGTGCAAAAAGGTTTATAGTTTTTGGTACCATTTAATTTAACTCAAATTTAAATGATCAGTGCAATATTAAAAAAATAAAAATAAACATGTAATAAACATTTTATAAATACATGAAATGCTGAGTAATTAATCCAATTAATTACAAATCAATATTTTCTGAGAAAAGTCCCAAATTAAGATATTTAAAACATATATAATGATGGCACATGAAAGCACTGGATATACATATATTTCTTTATTTTTTCATACATTTTGAACATAAGTCTAATTCTATATTTTACAGACAGGTTGTCAATCTGTCCGAGATATTCTTAAGCCTGATACACTCTGTGAGATGTTTTTCTGTATCTTGACAGATGTAAAATGTGAGCCGAATGAGATTTTGTGTGAAAGCCAACCATATATTTTTTTGTCAGACTATACCAGATCTTAGCCAAGATGTTGGACATTATTGACTTTGCAGTCCATGCTCGTTCTGACGTACCCGGTATTCAAAACTTTTAACAATGAGGTAGTTCTGGAAGCCAACTGGTGTTAAACTGACACATTACATTAATTAAAAAAAAAAACGAATTACACAATTAGAATATTGTATCTGATTTATATTCCACAACATCCATTCTCTCAGATGTCTTTGTATTCGATGAAGTGTTTTTATTTTTGTTTGGTAACACTTTATTTTAAAGTTAAGGAGTTACGTTACTACATAATAACAGTAAATTATGCATAATTACAGTTAAAAGCCTAAACCAAGCTCTGACCTCAATAGTAATTAAATGTAAATTATTTGAGTAAGTACAACTACGTCACCTTAAAATAATGTGTACCTTTTGTTTTTTGTAACATTTACTCTCTGGCCTTTGTGGAAGTGGTATCAAATCAGCAGTGCTGGGTAGATTACGTACACATTGTAGTCAGTTACTAATTTCAAATTACATGACAAAAGTTGTAGTTAATGTAATCCTTATGACACATTTGGGTTAATATAATCTGACACCTTTTTGATTACTTTTAGACTACTTTTGACCTAACTTGTTTATCAGTTTGATTTGAATAGGACAATCTTGTACCATATGGATATAAAAATACAAAGAGAAAGATAATATATTCTGTTGCATTAAAGTGCATTAGTCAGGGTTTCTTAGACTGGGGTTTGTGAAGGAACGGTAGGGGTTTGTAAGTTTAACGAAGCTATCAAGTAATTAAATCATAAAAAATTGTAATAATTGTAAAATAAAAACTATCAAAATAAAACAGTAGGGAGAATCAATGAATTATGAATCATTTTATTTGTGAGAACAACATGCAATCAATTAAAAAGTAACTGTAGTCTCATTTATTTATAACTGTAGTCTCGAGTATTTTAAAACACATTCTAATTACAAGTACTTAATTTTTTTTTTTTTACTACGTAATCCAGATTACATGTAACCAGTTACTACCCAGCACTGCAAATCAGATATATTTTCCTCCCGAGAGACTTAGATGGATGATAGACGTCTTTTTGTGTAGTCAATTATTCAACACTAGTGTTAGTTACATGGATCGAGGCTTCTGACATGGGAAAAGGTGTCTCTCGGCTGTGGACCAGAGAAAACATGTTCTGGCTGATGTTATTCTGGGTCGGACCCCAACTGCCGTTGCCAAGGATCCCCAGGAAAGCTCTGACATTTACTGTCAGCATGAGCAGCAAGAGCCACCTAGAAATACTCAAAGAAGTTTCATCAAAACTTTTTAGCTTTGTCATTCAAACCAAAGAGGCCGGTGAGCCATAAGATAGCCTCCAAGTGATTCAATGAGAATGAATCAAAATGCATAGCTGTGCGTTGTTATTATTATTTTTTATTTATGACCAATCGTGCACTCTAGACAGGTGTAAAGAGACTCAAAGCTTTTTAAGAATAAAAAATGCACAGGCATCTCTTGTGGTTTGACTCTTTCAGAGAGAAACTAAAAGTTTAATGCATGTATCCTGTATCATTGAGAAACATGAAAACGGACACTAATATTTATGTATGAAGTGGTTCCTTCAGTCCAAACTATTTAGATTAGGAGGTCGAGGGTTCGGAGTTAAGACATTTCCTTCTTCCTCTTTGCGCTCCCTCTTTTTCTTTTTCTCTTTCTCTTATGCGCCACTGCAAAACTGAGGTTAATTTCTTTACAAGAGTGTGGCACTCACGGAGCAATTACAACAGTGATGGAGAGTTTCCTTGACTCCCTGTTGTTTAAAACCTGTAATTTATGGCTTGCAAAGAGGCCACACTTAATTTCTCCTCTGTGGTTTAAGAGGGAGGCAGACATGCTCTCTCTTTTCTGCGGCTTGACATTTTAATAGGAGTTTTGGGAGAACTGCACCATCTCAATCTGGTTCTGACCCAATGGGCACTTGATCATTGTTTCCTCGTTTTAACGCGCCGTGTTACCTTGAGGACGAAAAGACGCTGAATGTAAAACGGACCTGGGAATTGGCAGTCCTTGTAAATATTCTGGCCATGGAAATGTGTCGCTAATTGTTCCACCAGCAATGCTGAGGGATTGTGACGGTTTTGTGAGCATGTTTGTGTTCTTGTTTGTATAGAGATTCTTCTCAAGTTTTAGATGTTTTGTGTTGACAGGGCCAAATAAGTAAAAATTTATATACATAAAAGTGTAAAGGTGGGGCCTGTTTGTCTAAAATTTTTAACGGTAAAAGACTGTACAGTGAAAAACAGTAAATTGGTTAACAGTAAGTTTTCATATAAGGTGAATACCTGTAATAGATCTAACCTTACATTTAATTACGTTTTTTTACATTTTAAATTTAACTTAAATCTGTAAAACCTAAAATGTTGCTACCATATTTTTACAGTACATTTCTGGCAACCACAGCTGCCAGATTTTTTTTTACTGTGTACATGTCATTATTACAATATAAAACTTTAAATTATATGGTTTTGAACTGTAAAATAAGCAGTAAACTAAGTGCTGTCCCGTAAAACCTAAAATGGAGCTACTGTATTTTTACAGTAAAGTTCTGGCAACCACAGCTGCCATTTTTTTTACTGTAAATTGTATGCATGTTGTGACTTTTGCATCTTCTAATAGCATAATTGTAAGATTATTGCAATTATTTATATTAAAACATTTCACTGTGACAACACAACAACAACATTTTTGGTGCCTGAAAATCCAAACTTTTGAAAATGGATTTTAAAATGCAAGATTTTAATAATGATACCGTTATCTCCATGTAAACGACAATTTGTTTTTTTTTTTTTATTGTAAAATCGGTGATGTCATGTGCATGGATATTATGTGTTTAGCCTATAGGCGCATATTATTTTTTTTTTTACAAAGATACTCTTTTTTACATCGCCAACTCTGGCATGCATAAAACAGCGTTTTTAATAGTTTTCACAGGTACATGTGATTTTGTTTTGACACCGTAGTCCTCTGTATGCAAAAGACGCAAAGGAAAAACGTTTCTGTTTTTAATACATCATCCTTGTGAAAAAACATACCCTTAGATATTGGTAAGGAAAAGTCAGTATTGGCTGTTCCGTCATAGTTGTGTATATACAAATAAAAAGGTTGTATCTCTGAACTCACAGTCACATGGAGTGATTTGTGTGTGTATGTGAACTTGGTCACCACTGAAACAGATGTGCACCATTCCTTGTTTTTCTACACTGTAAAAAAGGATTTGAGGCTTTTGCTACCTCAACTAATTTTCATAAGTCAGTTCAACTAAAATGTTGAGTATACTTAAGATATTAAGTTTACCAGTGCCCAACTACTCCGTTTAATCAGAGTAGTTCAGGCAACAAAGATTTCTTAGTTGCATGAGCGGCCCCTGCATAAATACGTTGGGAAACCCCCGATCTCTCCTGAGCCCTCCACAGCACGTGCCAGAAACTGCCATTTTGGATCAAGAGTTTCTGAGGTAAGAATTAACGAACTTCTAACTTTCTTATTTTTATGAAAATGCTTGTTAAATTGAGTGTAAACTAGATAAATATTCCACAGGGTTGTTGGTGGCAATAGATATATTTTTGTCTGCATGTCAGATTTTTGTCCGCATTTCATGTGAAAAACACTAAGTTATAGTGAAAAAAAATTAAACAAAAACATTTATCAAAGGGTTAGTTCACCAGAAAATTAACATTCTGTTATTAATTACTTACCCTCATGTCATTCCACACCAGTAAGACCTATAAAATAAAGATATTTTAGTTGAAATCTGAAGGCTCAGTGAGGCCTCCATTGACACAATGTAATTTGCAATCTCAAGACCCATAAAAGCCAAAGACGTTGTTACAAAGTCCATCTCACGACAGTGGGTCTACAATAACTTTCAAAACACTACATCATGAAGCTTTGAAGGATTCATAACAGATCGAAGCTCGTCGCTTCATAAAGTTATTGTAGAACCACTGTAGTGTCATGTACTTATGGGTCTTGTGTGTGTAATGTACATTGTGCCAATGGAGGGCTTCCTGAGCCATCGTATTTCAACTAAAATATCTTCATTTGTGTTCTAAAGATGAACGGAGGTCTTACAGGTGTCAGATGTCATGAGGGTAAGTAATTAATGACAGAATTTAAATTTTTGGGTGAACAGTTTCGGAAAATTTGCTATTAACTTACTCAGCTACAGGTCATCCAAAAAGTAGGTATTTTTTAACAGTGGTCCTTGGTGATACCAGCTACGGTCACTTCAGAGTGGGAAAGAAAAACCCATACAGATAAAACAAAACTAATACCTGTGATGATGGTAGCCATTGTTTTTAATGATATGAATCACCAAGGACCTTGATTTCAAATAAAAATGTTTACTGTTTGTAAACCTGTATGACCTTAGCTCCTCCTCAGAACACAAATTAAGATATTTTGATACAATTGAAAAAAAAATCTTGTCACTTCATAACATTAAAGGATTAGTTGACTTTTAAATAAACTTTTGCTGATAATTTACTCAACCCATGTCATAATTTAATTACTAAATACTTCATTATGTTTTTAGACTACAGGTTCGAACAACAGGCTATAAAAGAAGTTGATGTTGGTCTTCTCATCTTCTCGACTGAGGAAGGCGGAAACAGCCAAGCACTACTGGCAAAGGAGATAGTCGACATTGCAGTTGTGCTGGAAGGGAGCATCGTCATACGTGATCTAGGAGATGTGTCAGATGCCTTTTCTACACTCCTTGGTCTTTTGTACTACCTTAATATAGACTATCCCAAGGTACACAATTGAGATGGTCCAGAAAGTTTTCATGGGCGTCGGCAGTGGTACCTGTTCTGCAAAGATTCATTGTCTCTGCAACAAGCTGCTTCAAAGCAAAGTGTAGGGCAAGTTACAGCAAAAAAAGTTTAATGCAGATGTTCTAAAAATGTTAGTAGAATGACACTGTTTTGTTAATCTGCAATTTAACTACAGCACTCAAGGCAGTAAGCTGTTCTATATTTCTATTTCTATATTTCTAAAATCTTCTGAAATTTTATATTTCTATATTTACAATTCTTTTGTCTACTATAACTAGTTTGCATATTGCATATTTAAGGTAAATGTTCATGTACATGTTATGTGATGTCAATTTCCAGCTGCTTACTGTTATCAGAACATATCGAATTAACTACATCTCTTTTAAAGGGATAGTTTACCCAAAAATGAAAATGTGATGTTTATTTGCTTACCTCAGGCCATCCAAGATGTAGGTGTGTTTGTTTCTTCAGTAGAACACACATTTTAACACCAACCGTTGCAGTATCCAGTTGTATAATGCATGTCACTGGGGCCTGTTTACATTATGACAGCTATGAGAGTAAAACACATAGACATACGAATCCATATTAAACCCTGCAACTCGTGACGACACATGTCTTAAGACACAAAACCATCGGTTTCTGTAAGAAACCGAGCAGTATTTATGCTATTATTTTACCTCTGATGAGATGAATGTCTCCATTAGCGCCATTACTTTCAGCGAATAAGGTCAAAATATTGCGTTTTCATTGACATATACAGTTTCTTCATTCGACCGCTCCAAGCAGGCACTACTGAGGAATCTATATATATCTATATATATATATATATATATATATATATATATATATATATATATATATATATATATATATATATATATATATATATATATACCTTGTTCCGCAATTAATGACAGTCTGAAACCCGATGACATTCGTCTGGTCAGAGGTAAAATAATAACAAATACAATTTGGTTTCTCACAGAAACAGATCGTTTCGTGTCTTAAGATATGTGTCTTAATATGGATTCGTATGTCTGTGTGTTTTTAACTCTCATAGCTCTTATACTCTACTGACACCATTGACATGCAATATACAACTGGAGTTGAAAATCTTCATTTGTGTTCTACTGAAAAACACACCTACGTATTGGATGGGCTGGGGGTAAGCTGAAAAAACAAATCATCACATTTTCATTTTTGTGTGAATTATCCGTTTAAGGCTGTAAGCTGTTAAAGAAAGATTTTTATTTCTATATTTACAGTTCTTTTGTTTACTGAAGCTCATTTGCATACTTTTTTAGGTAAATGTTTATGTAACATTATGAAATGGCAATTTTCAGCTGTTTAAAAAAAATTGCAGTTTAACTACAGCACTTTAGGCTTTTATATTTCACAACAACAGAAATGTGAATATGAAATGTCATTGTGTAGCTATTTTGTCGATTTTGAAATGAAAATAAAAGTAATATTGCATTCTGCTATTATTCTGCAAAGTCTTCTATGTCAATGAATCATTTTTATGTAGTAGTATTAAAAAACAGAAACTTGAGTTGTGTGAGCAAATTACGCAGTTCAGTCTGTTGCATGAACTTAACATTCCAACTACAACTAACTATTCTTGAAAAAGTAACCTGGCTGCCTTAAAAAAACGAGTTGATTCAACAAAATGCATAGTTAAGCCAATTTTTACATTGTTGGCACAACTATTAATTATAAATTGACTCAACAAGATACTTAGTTTAAACAACTCATGATAGCAGAAAAGGTTTGTTGGTGTAACTAATTTTAAGTTACTTCAACTGGGATTTAAGTTTATTGAACTTTTAATGTCTTGTTGGAGTAACTGAAAAACATTTTCATTAAACTTTTAAATTAATGTTGCTCAGACTATTTTATCAGCTTCATCTTTGTTATCCCAATGATTAATTTTAAGTTTAAGGAACTCCAATATATGTGCAAACAACTTAAGTTCCTTAGCTAGCTTAACACAAAATGTCAAGGCAGCCAGGTTACAAATTATTTTAAGTTGAATGGACTTGTTCATTTTTACAGTGTATGTGGAGGGGCTTGTCACAATCCAGCCAGTATTTATAGCATGGCATATATGAACAAAGCTCCTATCTCCTATCCTATCCTATCATTCCTACTAAATGACATCCTACTGGAAATGTTCTCTTTGTTCTATAAAACGTTGTCAGCCATTTTAAACATACTCACATTTGTAAAGTTTTGAAAGAAGATTTGAGATTTACTTCAAAATTTTCTTTCTCTGGTTTCTGTCTCTTTATTAACTTAAGGTTTAAAAAAAAAACCCTAGTTAACTGACTTAGACAACATTTTAAAGCATCATATGCATGCTTCTAACATGAATGTGGTTCTAAAGGATAAACAGCACCTAATGCTACCTTGTTTTGCCTGCATTCTAAGGATTCATTCAACACAATCTCACTAGAAAACACAACTATGAAGTTGCATGAAAACATATGAGAAACATATATTTTTTTAAAAGTCCACATTTAAACATAACTGTCAGTGTGGCGTAAATTCACCTGTCCACTTCAAAGAAGTTCAATCAACAATTTTCAACTTTGTCATCTAAACTGAAATGTTCAGCCATAAGAGAGACTCCATATGATTCAAGGAGAATAAATGAAAAATCACGGACCCACTTTATATTAGGTGTCCTTAACTACTATGTACTAACATTTTAATTAATAATTAGATACATTGCACTTATTGTACATACATGTTTTTACATTGTACTTACATTTAAAAAAATACCTGCATGTAATTACATCTGTAATTATTTTCTGTAGTTACATTTGTAATTACACAGTTGACACTTCCCTTACACCTAACCCTACCCTTAAACTGACCCATCCCACCACACCTGTCCCTAACCCTACCCTTAAACTGACCCATCCCACCACACCTGTCCCTAACCCTACCCGTATCCCACCTCAATATCAGCAAAGGTGTTTTGCAACACAATATGAACACAGTAAGTACATTGTACTTATTTTTTTATGTAAGTACAAAGTAGTTAAGGCCACCTAATATAAAGTGGGTCCAAAATCACTGGTCACAGATCAGGCTTTAGAATTAACACAGTTACTTACATGTTGTTGTGGCAGACGTTCATTTAAAAAAAAAAACATTTTTTTTAATATAATAACATTCCTAGCATTAGGATCCTTTTGAATGTAATGCTATTTTTTTAGGTCAGGATATGGTTATATCATGTAGCCTCTTATATGTCAAAAGGAAAATTTGATGACCCTTTTTTATCATTGCACTCATATATTTATTATTATTGTGCTATGTATTTGTATGCAGAGTATAGAGTTGTTAGCTTAGCAATGTGTCATCATCAAACTGATGCTTCCTATGTAGTGTTCCCCAAATCAATTTGTTTGCAAAGTAGCTGCCTATGCAGTATCAGTGCAAAGCAGTTCACTGGTATTTGGAACTGAGCTTTTATTTCCATATTTCTCTCACAGGTCATCTAGTTGCTGTCAACCTGAACAGAGCCATCTGATGCTGAGGGTGAGTTACTCCTCCAGCCGAGAGAACAGCAGAAACAAGCAGCCGAGAGAGCCAACCCACAGGAGATGTGTTTTGGGGGAGAGCATAGTATGCCAAGAAAGCTTAGATAAACACCCGCCGACACTCCACGCACCCGCAGTGGCGATCAGGGGTCAGCTGTGGACATCTCACTGCACTCGTATATCACACTAACGCTCTCTCAGTGCAGACCCCTGGGCTCAGAAGCATTCGCTCTGATCATGAGGGTGAATCTGCAAACGGCTGACACTGCATCCATCTCTCTCCCCTGGTATGCTCCACTAGTGGACAGAGCGGAGGGGAGATGCTTTCATTCTACCTGCACATTCTGCCTCATTTACATCTCGGGGGCGGCTGGGAGCAGTCCCACTGCCCTGAACGGCCCCCAGCAGTCCTCTCATTGCGGGCCACTTCGCCTCTGGTTTTGTCTCTGTCCAGGCCTGTAACTTCCATAAAGTTTCGTCCCTCACTGCAGGCCTTTAAATCTGTGCACTGAAACTGCTGAACTGTATTGGAATGGTTCATGCAAGTATGATGGTCTAGAGACTGTGCAATCTGGCATGGTGGCTCACCATCTTGAACAGATCCAAACGTATTGTTATTTTAAAGGTCCCGTTCTTCGCGTGTTTTCGAAGCTTTGATTATGTTTACAGTGTGCAATATAACATGAGTTCATGTTTAGCGTGTAAAAAAACACTGTATTTTTCACACATTTTACTTATCTGTACATCACTGTTTTCTCTGTCCTAAAAACGGCCTGATGATTTCCTTGTTCTATGAAGTCCCTTCTTCAGAAATACGTAACGAGTTCTGATTGTGCCAGCGCTTCCCGTGTTGTGATTCGACAGCAGTTTAGCCCACGTTGCCCAGAAAGGTCCTGCCTCTTACCATAACGGGGAGATACGCGCGCTCAATGTTATTGCAAAAATGTCTATATTGCCTTATCAATTTGAGCCTGAATCAGACGCGGAGAATATCGAAGAGGATCGATTACAACCTGCTCAGGAAAGACTTTTGCAGGATGTTTCGCAATGGCTGTCTATTCAGTAGTTGTCATACTTTTATATTTGACTGTTACAAATTTTATGCGTGGCTGCAGCTGAACGAGCATGTGGTTAAACAGTAAACAACAGATATAATAAACAAATCATTTAAACTGATCATTACAAACACCAACAATCGATGGTGTCTGAATACACTTTTTAAAAAAGTTTTTCGGATTAGTTTCAATTACCATCTAACGTTAGTTAAGCTAAACAGCATTGCACTTTGTGTAATGAGTTACATAAACTGTTAAACGGACCAACTTAAAAATTAAAATACACTTACCGGTTGTGGTCCATAAACAATGCCTTCTCCAGACAAAGAGGGAACTGTGTCATCTTTTAAGAATAATCTTTCTGCGAATCCGGCATTAAACTGATTGAGATTGAGGAAGCAGTCCTCAGCAAAATGTGATGCACATAGTTTTAAATTGTGATTATAATTTTCCGGAACCGAGTTAAACATAAATTGTAACCATTGATCTCTACGTGCAGCGTCCGTGGGAAGGCCAAACAAAGGTGATTTGACTCCGGGATGAAAATAACAGCGTCTCGATGACATGGCGACAAAAACAACACTTCCTCTTCTCGACATGGGAGAGCAACAAGACCACGCCCCCTAATTTGCATGTTCTTGTGGGCGGAGGGTTAGTCAACAGACTGTTCTAGTGACGTAATTAAAGCAGGAAGTGCAGGGGTGTAGTCCAAACCAGCCGTTCGCTGTAGGCATTGAAAGGGAACTTCTGTTAAATAAAATATCTCGCTTGGCATTGAACTTTGAGCTTTATAATTTTAAAGGTATTATTTATGCTCTAACAGCAACATTACACACTAACTAAAGTTTGAAAGATGGAATCGCAACGAAAGGGACCTTTAAGTAAAGCTTAATAAACTTACAGTAATCTACAGAAAAGAACAATATACTACTATTTATTTATTTATTTATTTATTTATTTATTTATTTATTTATTGTGTGCATATTAGTACCTTAAAAGTATATATTAGTACCTTTTCATTTTTGTACCATAGGTTACTGCCCCAGTGACAGCACTGTACCTTTTTTTCTGACAGTGTACCATCACACATATGCAAGTGACTCTTGCTGTTTGCACCGATGCATCTCCATACCATGACAGATGTTCGCTTTTGCACCTGTCACTGATGAAAGTGTGGATAGTTCTTTTCGTATTTGGGACTGAGAACTAAAAGTCTTTTTTTTTTCAAAAACAAGCTGAAACGTAGACTCATCTGACCACAGCACACATTTCCATTGTCTTTCAGACCATCTGAGATGAGCTCGGGCCCAGAGAACTCAGCGCCATCTCTGCATTGAACAGATGTATAGCCTTCTCCTTGCGAAACAGAGACTCAAGAGCCATTTCTTGATGCAGCGGCATATGTTGGGTGACATTGGTTTTCCAAAGTAGTCCAGAGTCCATGTGGCTATACAAAACACAGTAGCATGATGGTTTCTCATGCAATGCCATCTTTGCCTTACATGTACTGAGATTTCTCTAGATTCCCTGAATCTTGTCACAATGTGGTTGGTGAAAGACCAATACTTTGCAATCTTGTATTGAGAAACGTGATGTTTGAATTGTTTGGTGGATGCCCTTTTTACACCCAAACACCCTTACCTATTACCAATTCACCTGTTAATTGTAGACTGCTTCAAACCAGTTTAACTAGGATATTCCAATCTATAGTCTTGTCACTTTTATTTTGCCTCTGTCCCAAATTTTTTTGGAGTGTGTTTGCATTTTCTTTGTATTTCTGTCACAATTAACTATGCAATTAAGTAACAATAACTGTATCTCTGTAGTTTTTAAACTTGTTTAAAAGTTTTGAAGAACCTTGAAGTTCAAAGGTTTGTAGGCTTTATGGGCCAATAGATTTATTTCCCAGAACGTTGAATTGTTTAGTAAATTCTTTTTCCTGTCATTCCAGTACTGCACCCATTCCAAATTCATGCTCATGAACTAAAAGGGAGCCAATTATTCCATTTAGAATGTTCCACAACCCTGGTCAGAATACAATGTGACTTTTGAATGGCTGTTAATAGGGAAAGATGAATAAGCGGTAGTTATCCTGCTGTGAGAAACGTATCACCTTTCCTGAACTGTAAAACACAAAACCGTAAAAAACAGCCGCTCAGCAGTACTTGTCCAGAGGATCTATACAGCCCAGGTGTGTTGAAAAGAGCATCTTTTCGATAACAGAGCAGATGCAGACGTCAGGGTTTCCACAGCGTACAGCCGTCCCAAGGTAACAGTGTTGATTTCTTTTGCGTGAACCTGCCTGAGTGAGTCTTTGATGTCAGTCTGTTTGATTGGCAATATGTCAATAATGGACTAGGAGGGGTAACTCTCTGAACGTGGTTTGAATTGGGTGAACTGGAGACAAATTAGTGTGTCCAGTGGTTCTTTCCCTGAATGGGGGTTAGACAATCCTGGGGAGAAATCCCATAAGCGTCAACAGGGAGATTGACATCAGGATTAGATAGGTGTTTTTTTTTTTTTTCTCTTCACCTGCTGGTGTTTGGCGAAACATCTGAATGTTGAGGCAGATAATGACAGCAGACAAATCAGAGGGAGTGTAAATGAATACAAATTGATACTTTGACAATTACTTTTTCCTCTGCCTTGGTTTAAAACAAATATTCTGAATAGGACACCAGTGTATTCAGAATAAAAAAACACAATCTTAAAGGGGGTCAGTCATTCTCATGTCAATCTTGAGTACCTATAGAGTAGTATTGCATTCTTCTTATCTCTGAAAACCGAGCGGATGGAGGCGTATCGTGTGGGCGGAGCTAAAAATCATGAGAGCGTGGAGCTATTGCATTGAGAGCGTCTAAAAGCTGTGACATCCTTAAACGTAGAAAAGAAAAGTTATCCTAAATAAACCATGGATATCAATCAGATTCAACCATACCTATATGATCCAGAATCTGATCCGGAGGCTAAAATTGACCAGGAGCAGCAGCAACAGCGACTACAGCAGGACGTCTCTATGTGGTGTGTACTGTAACGGTATTTGCTTAGCGGCTTGTTGCGAGTTTTACAACATTTGTGTGTTTACTCATGGGTTATGAGGGCATGATTTGGTTTATGGACTTTTGTATGAGGCTAAACATTAGCAGTAGCAAGCGGAACGGTTTGCACGTCAGACTACTGCGTGTTTACATAGAAAAACAATGGCATAGCGCATTTGAATGAAGAAGCGCGCTTTGTGTGCGCGCTAGGTTTAATATGTTTGAGGTGGTTTTACAATAAACAAAGAGACACATATAGTGGTCAGCTAAACAAATGTATTTAAACACGAACCATACATTGCATACTCCATTGATAAATGAACTATACACAATCATGTTGTTTACTGATGTGTAACTTATGCGCTGATAGCCAACAACACACAGACATTTGAAGCAGTTTTACTCATAGCCTGCGTTTACAACGCACGGCCGTGAACCTTTATCGTTGGGACTGCTCCATCTTTCAGCATTAGACAAGCTACAAATCCGACCTCAAACTGGGCCTTGTTTATAAAAACTAATCGTCACCGAAACGCAGAGAACAAACAAAAACACTTGCACAACTCTGTTGCTGCTCCGGAAAAACAAAATCCATCCACTGCTGGGTTCTTTGGGAAGCTGTACAGGGTTAGCTTGCCTTGACAACCAAAAACACACTTCTTTGGTGACATTGTTGATTTGGTGAAGTTCTGTGACTGCAGTGCAGCCGGCTTCCCTACCGAGCAAAGCGCATTTATGGGCATGCATTTGCTTTCTCGCTCTGGTCTCTCGCGCGCCCTTCCGGGGGGAAGTGCCCATACAAGGAAATTCCGCCCCATTTGACGTCAACAGACTCGAAAACTTTGTCCATGTTTAGCATGGGAATCCAAGTCTTTAAAAGTGTAAAAAGCTCAGTTTGCATGAAACAGCATTTCACCCCCCTTTACATTTTTCTTGATCTGGTTTAAGGTCTGCAAAATTTGCTGGCTAAGAGGTTTTCTGCCCCTTTCTTTACCCTACAAGACATCACATGTTCATTTTGTGACCCCAGATACTCAAAGTTTTTACACTGAGCAGCGAAATAAACCCTGTTTCTCAACAGGAAAGTAAAAAAAGCACAGATTTCTTAATGTGTTTAAAGTTTCGTGTCACTGGGCGTCTTTCCAAACCCATTTGTTCTGTAACAGCGTGCCAACCTCCCTCCAGCGCAATAACATCACCGACCCCGTGATTGCTGACACATGAAAGCTCTGCAATAACCTGCCCCGTTCGTCCTATCCCATTCAGAGCACTGTGAGATTCTGGGGCTCATTTCACTGACCACAGAAAAAACATGCCTTCATTTCAACCTGAGAAATGCACAGGAAGGCCATGTTTGAGTTACAATTCCCAGGTCGCTTGGAAATGTGCAGAGAGAGCCGCAAGTATAATGAATGCCTCTGTCAAATGAATTGACGTTGAAATGATTATTACGAAAACATTTAGCCATTTTAACACCTTGCTGATGTTTTATTTTTACAGCAGGAGCAGGACATTTCCAAAGGCATAAATCTGGATGTTAATTAAAGGTGTTTATTTGCGACCAAATGTTCACTGTAGATGTACACTGTATGAACTTGGAGGTCCCTTAATTAGGGTTTAAAACTTACTTTTTAGTTTTAGGGTCAGCAATTTTTTTGCCAGTGCTTGGTTGTGACCCATAAATTGGAAAGTTAACATTTACTGAATTTTACATTTAAATACTGAAATTACATTTATTCGTTTTTCTAAACACAGATCTGAAATCATGCTATTAATTTTATCCTATTGACATCCAGTTTTGATGCCATAGCTGACTCACCTATGTTCCTCAACAGCTTTTTTTGCATCCCATCTCCTTACACTTACCTGGTTACTATCCTAAACATTCGTTCGGGCCAAATTTCGAGCTTGGAGCCGCCCCCTCGGACAGTACATCAAATACACATACCTATATCTGATTATTTGTACCCATGAAAAAACGGTTCAATAAAAAAGAAGGTAGAGGAGACCGGGTATGGTTGTAACACTTTTCTTCAGCATCTAAAACTACCCTTTTTTAGCTACATGAAACTACTACAACAAATGGCAAAAATTGTAATTTCTTCAACTGTATCACAGACTTTTTGAGATGATGACAAATACAAATTGGTCCTTTGTTACAACCTACCCCACTTCTGGGGTAGGTTGTAACACAAGTTATAAAGGGTAGACAAAATACAAAAAAACTAAGTGTACTACAAGTGATATGCCACAATAACTGTTTTATTTTAAGTAAATGAATGACTGCAACAATAAAAATGTGTGTGAATATGGCTTGTGTATGTACACATAGTGTGTTTGTGCATGCACACGTGTTTGTTTGTGAATGTCTGTACATCATAACAAGGAGGCTAAAGGCTGTAACCTCTAGCGTCAGTCGCTAGAGTGTCTCTTGAGATCAGAGGAGTGAGGTTTATTCGCACAGCGACCACTAGCTGGCCTCCGTTACATGAGCGAGAGCAAATAATTAACATAAAAATAGGCATTCTGTGGAATTATTCAAATCACAAAAATGTTCCTAGTTGTATGTAAGTGGATGGTTATAAAACATATGTTACAATACCCCGCCACTGTCACTCATGGTTTAGCTAGCTGTATTAGCATGGTGCTTTGAAATTAGCAGGAGGTTGATACAACATTCTTTACTAGAGAAACTACACTTTGACTTGATATATTTCATACAACATTATCTACAATGGTAGAAGTACTAAACAAAATATTATCTTTCTATAGCTTCAGGAGAGATAGCAACACAGACTGGAAAACCTCCACGTGGGATCGTGAAGGAAGCCACAGGAAACTTTCATATGACTCCTATCATATCCGTGATTTGTGGAATTGGTAGTGTTACAACTCTCCCCGTCTTACAATTATACCCGGTCTCCCCGAATGCTGAATAATGTATATTTTAGACGGCTACTCTGTTTAAAAGCAAATTTCTTTTTTTCTCCGCCAGAGTAAATAATTTGAAACAAAGCTGAAGTTGGTGGTGTTTAGTTACGGGATAATTTGATGTTGTTGAACAAATCTGTGCCTGAATGACTTATTCATAAACACAGTCACTTGCTATGTCAAAAATCGCATTCTGTATAATAGGTACTACATTTGGTTTGAAATTTACTTTGCGAATATTAAAAAAGTATGTTCTATATACAAAATGAATGTGTGTAGTATGAATGAAATCCACACACCATGTTGTCATTGTCATGTGACCTATGCTGTCAGTTAGTCTATGCTATCATTTCACTTCCATTCACAAATCCTCTCCCGCTGCCTCATGGGATATAGTATCCATTGAATGTGTGCTTCAGAAAAATCTCACCACAAGTAATAAGTTATCCGGGTACTTTTCAGCTACTGTTGTGAAAACTATGAATTCAGACATACTAGTACTATTTTTCACCTACTAGTACAGAGGTATGCTTATTCGGACGCAGCGACTTTCTTCGTTCATAAACGAATCAGCGTTTTGAACAAAACATTTATACAATTTGTTCATGATTGAGCGTGAATAAATCAGTTGAATGACTAAAGCTTGTTAGTGAATTAGTTGAATGATTTATTTAATTATTATCACTCATAAAGTTCATAAAGAAGTCAGTTGTTGCCACTAACAAAGCATTAATAAAACGTTTAAAAATCCCTGATCTACACAACATTACATGTCATGTAGTTTCAATAAGATGTGTATTTTGTGTCTGGCTTCGAAGTAATTAGATTAATTGAATCTCAGTTTTTTGCTAAGGACATTTTTGTTGATTTTGGATACATGGAAAAGTACTAATCTCCAATAATGGAAAAGACATTTATATATGGCACCGATTTAAAAAAAAAAAAAAAATTATGCAATTTGTATCACATATAACTGTCCTAGATGTGGCAGGGATCCAGCTAAAATCTGTTACAAAGAATCTAATCCTCTCAAACTATAACTAGTGTATGTGCTGCCAAATGAACTCACAAACGGAATGTAAACAAATGTCCTCACAAATCTGGGATTTTAAAAGATTATGCAATTACCCGGGTTCAGCTTTCCTGTTGTCAACACAAAGAATTAGCGCTGTTCTAGAATGATTAAGGAGTTTTGGAAACTGTTGAATCTTCACTAGCTTTTTTATATGCATCCATGATGTGAGCACATATATACAAAAAAACCCCCCCAAAAACCCCCACTAATTTACTGTAGTATCATTTAATCCCACACCCGCACATCTGGACAAGCATCTATTGTTTTTGTAACAATGGCGATTATTAACTATACTGATATATGATGTTATAATTAGATAATTCCAGCTCACTTAAAGGAAGGAAATAAAATTAGATCCTTACATAATCTGACTGATTTTTAAGATGGAAGAAGGTTAAGGACTTCCCATTCTCATCAGCCTTTTCTGTTTATTTTTCAGTGACCACAGCAGATGACTTTCCCTGAAATGTTTTTACTCTGGTTTAGAAAAAAGGTCCAACAGCCTAAGTCATGTGAATGATGGCTATCCAAAGTAAACATACATGCTAATGAGTGTGAGGACAGAACTGGCTATGAGTTTGGAGTGCAGGAACAGATAATGAGATTTGGTTTAAGGAAATGGGTTGCACCTTGATTCATGCCCAGGACCTGGCTCCAGAAAGACTTCTTAACTTCTTAGTCTGAAGACACATCCAAAAAGTATTAAAAAGAAAAATTACAATGACACAGTGCTTAGAAGTTTTATTACTTAGTGAGAGAATAGTATTATTTACAGCAGTTAAAGATAAATGCAAGGACATGTATTTTAAAGACTCTTCAAATACAGCGCAGAGACTTAAACTTCAGCCTAATTAATTGTGTGCAATAAAAATTCTTACAACAGGAATATTTAAAAACTCGACAGCATATTCATTAAATGTTATGTTTTCTTTTAAAAACAGTCCACTTTAATGATGTCTTTTTAAGCTCCCTCTTTCACTTTCTAACTGTAGCCGTAGTAAAAAAGTCCAACCAAGCAAAACCAAGCAGTATGTCATAAGTATTTGAAAGGCTTGCATCATGGGTAAAAACACAAAATAACCTGCAGTGGGAATTATTTAGCCTGGCGTGGCCATACTTAATTCTAGTCAGAATATGAGTCTGGTACCTCTCCATTGAGCTTTGATTATGGGGCGTGTTTCAACCGAGCCAGGAAAGACCTCAATTGGATAGACCCACAACCAATCAGAGCAACGGAGCGACGCATAACGTTAGTTGTCAAATGTCAACAGAACTCAACTGCACTGTGTTGCCAAGTCCGTGTTTTTCTCCATGTCCGCGGGTTGAAGCGACCCCAATTATATGATTATATAAACCCAGGAATGCAAATTTTAGGAGGCAACCTTGCCAAAATAACATATTTCGCCAACCAAATGCAATTTTTTTCCAGAGAACCCCCCGGAAAGTTATTGTTTTGGACTATAGTTTTGAGTAGCATTTGTGCGCGACATTGCAAAAAAACGTGGCAACCCTGTCTGCATGCACGCTGGATTAAGTAACGTTACAAGAAAAAGATGAGTGTAAACGATCTTTGCCAGTATTGTAATAAAATAATTAAAGGATACACAGAGTACTTACCAACACGATCATCGTTTCTGAGAGAAATAGTGACGGTGAATGCATATATGAACAAGTACTCCGTTTAGGATAAGAGCAAATTCAACCCAAAGTGCCTTTGATGACGTGGATGATCACGTTACTGTTGATCATCTGTCCATCATCGTCTAAAGCCCGCCCTGACAATTTCATTGGTCCGAACAGTTTCTGTTCGGGCATAATAACTCCTCTATGGAGCGAGGCCAGACCGAATTGCCCAAGCAAAACATTTTGTGGGCGGGGATGAGTTCAGCTGGCATCCAGGCTAGGAATTATGAATTATTGAAAAATCCTGATTTGATTTAATGAAGCTTTTTTATTTGCTTTTAAGATAAAAATTTAATGAATGTCATAATGTATAACCACCGTTTTTTTTTTTTTTTCTGTTTTGTTATAAAAATTGAATATTTGGACAACTTCTATAATTTTTTGGGATACTTTTTCACCTATAAGCAAGTATAAAATAAGGGTTAAAATGCACACATTAAAGAGTTAGTTCACCCAAAAATGAAAATTCTGTCATCATTCACCCTCATGTCATTCCAAACCTTTAAGACTCCTCGTTCATCTTTGGAACACAAATGAATATATTTTTAATGAAATCTGAGAGCTTTCTGTCCCTCCATTGACAGCTATGCAACTGACACTTTGACGCTTCAAAAAGTTCATATAAAAATCAAACGTGCTGTGTAACACACGAGAATGAACCATATTGTTTTTTGCGGAAGCTCAAATGTGCTACGTAACATGAGAATGAACCTCATTGGTTCTTTCTGAAACTCAAACATGCTGAGTAACACGAGAATGAACCTCATTGGTTCTTGCAGGAGATCAAACTTGTTGCTTAACACACGAGAATGAACCTCATTGGTTCTTGCTTAAGCTCAAATGTTCTGCGTAACACAAGAATGAACCTCATTGTTTCCTGCAGAAGCTCAAACGTGCTGCGTAAAACACAAGAATGAACCTCACTGGTTTTTGCGGAAGCTCAAAAGTGCTACGTATCATGAGAATGAACCTCACTGGTTCTTTCTGAAGCTAAAACATGCTGAGTAAGAATGAACCTCATTGGTTCTCGGAGGAGATCAAACTTGCTGCGTAACACACGAGAATGAACACCATTGGCTCTTGTGAAAGCTCAAACGTGCTATGTAACGCGAGAATGAACCCCATTGGCTCTTGCGGAAGATCAAACGTGCTGCATCACACGAGAATGAACCTCATTGGTTCTTGCGGAAGATCAAACGTGCTGCATCACACGAGAATGAACCTCATTGGTTCTTGCGGAAGATCAAACGTGCTGCATCACACGAGAATGAACCTCATTGGTTCTTGCGGAAGATCAAACGTTCTGCATCACACGAGAATGAACCTCATTGGTTCTTGCGGAAGATAAAACATGCTGAGTAACAGGAGAATGAGCCTCATTGGCTTCTTGCGAAATATCAAATGGGCTGCGTAACACGAGAATGAGCCTCATTGGTTCTTGCGAGTGTGATGTGTGAGTTGATGAATGTTTGTGTGAATAAAAGCCTAAATTCAATCTGTTCATCATATGAAGCGATCAAGTCTCTTCAGAAAAGATTGGACTAAACAGCTCAATCCATTTGGATTAATTTTACGATCTCTTTATGAACTTTTTGAAAACGCTCATCAAAAAGTTCTTCGTTTGAGTTCAATTGTGAATGAAAGTCTGACGGGTTTGGAATGGTATGAGTAATTAATGGTATGAGTAATTAATTGAAGAATTTTCATTTTTGGGTGAACTATCCCTTTAAAATAAAGAGAAATGAATGTGTGTGGTGGTCTCTGTGACTTTACTGCACCTGAGGGGTTCCCCAACTCTGTGTTCAAAAATGTTTCCACCAGTCACTTGATTTACAGTTCCAGCAAAACCACATCAAACGGGCTGCATCACAGCCAGCATTTCCATGACTATGATGTCACAGTGGTGCAAGATACCACTATGACTATGACATCATTGTCTTCTTTGTCTTTCACTGAATGACCACCAACAGCTGTCAGGCTTATCATAATGTTTTCAGTTTGAAAGTGCCCACCCCTTGTTTTCTCCCTCCGTATAAAGTCAGACTTCATCATTGTAAATGTGGTGCCGTTTGTTCCACTGAAGTGTAAATTTTGTGTTTTATCTGGTTCTTTTTGAACAAATCCCAAACTGTGGTGCTGGATCCAGGTCGCTCTCTCAGAACTGCAGTCCAATCCAGAGTGCTCGTGTTTCATTTTAATTGGCAAATGGCAGAGTGGTGAACAGAAAACGTTTTCCGTCATGTGTTTATGTTGGTGAGGAGAACAGCTATGTTGTGTGTGTCTGGTGTGTCTGTGTGAAAGAGTGTGTGACAATAAAACCCTTCAAATACTGAATATGTTCACCTGTCAAACAAACTCAACTACACTGATTTCAAAATAACAGTGTGTAGTTTTAGTAAACTTTCGTGTTGTTTCAAACCATAGGAGTTATCTATTTATTTTTAAGTATTATTAGAAACGAGAATTGAACAAAACTGATATATATACATATATATATATATATATATATATATATATATATATATATATACGAATATATATATATATACGAGAATTGAACAAAACTGATATACATATGCATATATATATATATATATATATATATATATATATATATATATATATATATATATATATATATATATATATATATATATATATATATATATATATATATATATATATATATATATATATATATATATATATATGATTTTCCATGAAATACAGAGGCGCTCTTTTCCATGCAACAAAAGTGGCCATCAGTGTTTGGGAACTTGGGAACTTCCTGTTAAAAAAAAAGAATATTTGAGGGAGCAATATATTTTTTAATATAAAACTATTAGAGTAATATTTTTATGGCACATTTATTTCTTTTATTTTTTAATTATCTTTATCATAGTAGTTTACACAATGCAAGTGATCATATACATACATACACGTGTAGTGGATAGAAAAACGAAACAATATCAAATAGATAGGAAAACCAACAAAGAAAACAAAAACAAAACAGAAACAAAACAACTGAATATAAATATAGTGATGTCTGCAGGTACATTTGGTAAGTTTAAGCAATGGAATATTTTGGTGATATAGATGTATACAAGGGTAATTTGAGATGCTTATAGTAATAGTAATATATTTATACTTGAGGTAGTATTCAAAACAAAAAATAATAACAAATAATGACTGTAGTAATAACAGTAATGGTGGTAGTAGTGATAGCTAAAAGTATCAGTAGTAATGACAGTAATAATTGTAATTATCGTAATAGAAGTATTGATTGTAGCTAATAGTAATAATAGTAGTGATATTAATAGTATCTAATAGTAATAGTAGTAGTGATAGTAATAGTAGTAGTGGCATTAGCTATAATACACATGACAATAATAATAATCGATGTAATGTTAGCATTAGTAATTCAAAGTAATATAAATCATGATATTGATGAACCGATTAGACCAGGCAATCCAGTTATTGTGGAGGGAACACTATGGTCTATGTCTGGGAGCCGCTCTAGCGCTGGAAAAAAAAAAAAAAAAAAACTTTTTGTAATCTGTAGTATGGACCCTGGTGTGCACCGGTTAGCTCCCCAGCCAGAGACACCAAATCCAGCCCAGATATTGATCAAATTTTCTTTTTTTTCTTTTCTTTTTTTTCTTTACATGAGAAGACTGATTTGAGGTTGAGGTAGCAAAAGGGAGAAGACCCTAACCAACCCCTGAGTCTGTAATGATGAACCTGCCAGCAGGATGTCACATTATGACATATGGCACATTTATTGAAGTCTAACACATACAGAGTCCCTAAAGGAACATATGGTGGTGGAAAAAATTATAAGTCAATCATTTTCCTGAGAAATTTTGTGTTCACTTCAAAACCTTTGCTATCCCCTGAGAAACTTTGCTAAAAATGCAAAAGCATTGACAAATATTTTTCCGGTTCTTGGCTCGTAATCATAGGAAAACCACTTTTGGTGCTATACAGCACCATATCTTAACAGGTTCTGTACATGGTAGCGGTGCTATATAACACCTCAGTCATCCCAAAGAACCAGTGAAGAACCACTGAAACACCAAGATTTGGTGCTATACACCACTTAAAGTGGTGCCCCTATGATTACGAGCCAAATAACCACCTTTAGTGCCATACAGCACCATTATAGGGGCTCTGTAACACATGACAATGAACAGCAGCGTTTAACTAAATATTTAGCAATGCCTGGACTCCATTTATTGATCAAACAAAAACACGTCCCAATGATTCACATACGAGAGAAACAGATAAGGTTTGATTATTGATTACTGTATTGTACTGACATGTATTCAACATAATATGACAAAACAACAATGGCATTGTGTTGTGCTAAAAAGTAGCTTGTTACAGGAAACTCATGGAGCTGTTTTCACAGATTAGTTACCCTCCAACACTGATGGTCATTACTGTCAAACTCTACAAGGACAAGGTGAACTATTCCTTTAAAATATGATTAAGCATGTGCAGAAATACAATATTAAAGCATATATTAGATATAGGCTAATCATTGTTGCCACTTGTACAAAACAGAGGGAGAGAGTAAATAAAAGGCCAATTTTCCCCCATAGTACACCTTTCTCCACATGTTATCAGATCAGATAACGTCATTCTGTTTAGAAAAATAAAGTTTCTCTCCAGTCACTGTTTATTATGATGTCATTCTGTGAGTGACATTTTTGGCGGATTGGGATCATTTTCTGCTTTCTTTGCAGATTTCATTAGACAAAACATTTTGTTAATGGAGGTTTTGAGTTGTACAGCCTGTCAACAATTTCTCATGGTTAATCTCACTCTAATGCTAAAGATATTTAGCTCAGCCCTGATCACTTTTAAAAGCCTTTTCTCACAGAGCTTGACTAATCTAATTAGACAATAATTGCGAATACGTTTCTTGTATTTTTCCATGTACAGTATCCTTAAATAGCTGGCCTGAGGAGTTGTGATCCCCAGATATGTTTAACATGCCTTTTAACAGTCCAACCTATCAATCTAAAGGCACATAACATGTCCTACTGTCCCACCATTTCAGGGGGAGAGAGAGAAAAACAGGTGAGAAAGAGAAGCAGCAGTATAATGGTGCCTTTACACAACAACAATGTACTTAAAACGGAAACAACTTTCCTTTGCCTTTTTCATATACAGATGATAACGATGTCAAAGCGATTCTTGTACATATGGATCCGCAACTAAAATGATGTATTATGCATGCCAGGCCAGTAGTTGGCGATGTCACTTTGTAAAGGAACACAATGTGCAAATCGATTGTGTAAACTGACCCCAAAGTATATGAGGCAAAATTATTAATTCCCAATATTTACGTTTAAAAGTATAATTTGGCAATTTCTCTAAAAAATCTTGACATCACTGGCGCGCAATTAATTCTTGGGTAGGCGCAGGATCCATCTGTTGTATCCTTCATTTCTTGGGAAACGAAGGCCATATTTGGAGGCCACATTTGAAGGAGCCTTCGAATTGGGACAGCCTTTTTTGCGCCGCAGTGACACAATCAGCCGTCAAATGTGCCCTTCGAATGGTGCAGTCACAGAAACATTTGCTGTATTTTTTTGTGCACAGTCAACTTTTTTGTGTGTGCACTTATGTACTTGGCTGTCACTTTAAAGGTGTCACTATGTAACTTTTTTGTTCAACTGGCAAAATTTTAATAAGGAGAAAATAAATAATCAATCGTTCTTCCAAAATGTATTTTGTCTTCATCTGATTCTCTATGGTAAGCCTATTGAAATGTGCTTATATTTTAGACCTGCTGGGATGGTTTTCACCAAAAATTCTGTACATACATCACTCACCATATCCGTAAATAGAGAAAAGTTGCTCAAGCTGCTTTGGCTGCGTTTAGTTTCACTTTTTGACACTCGCAAACTTCCTTGGGGATTCCTGCTGCCATTTTGAAGTGCGTTCAACTTCAACAAGTGGGCGAGGGAAGTTTATTTGGATAGACCCTCAATTCCTTGATTTTGACAGAGGGAGCGAGTCTACTCGAGTCTATGTTCACTTCAGGCAAATCCATAGACCACAGTGTAGCACAATTGTGACATCACAGCAGATTGCGCACAATTTACCCTAACCCCACAAAGCTCTAGTTTACAATATTGGAGTTATTTTGACATTTAACCACATAATACTTATAGCTACCTTAAGCTGACAGTTTTTTTAAACACAGTTATAGTGGACACAGTTATAATTTCATAAATACAGTCTGTAAAATATATAAAGGAAAAAAAACTGTAAAAAAAATAAATCAGCTCCATATCAGATTGCAAGTGGTCAATGGCTTTGGCCGTTCGATTTGAACACATTGCAAGGGTTCCACCAGTGGTAAGCAATGAGGTGCATCCAAGTGAACAAGACGGAGGGAAGTCAGTGAGAGAAGGGCATCTTGGGCTACGTTTAAAGGTATAGTTTACCCAAAAATGAAAATTCTGTCATCATTTACTCACCCTTCTGCTGAACACAAAAGAAGATATTTTGAGGAATGTTTGTAACAAAGCAGACAGAGCAACCATTGACTACCATATTATTTTTCCCCCTACTATGGTAGTCAATGGTTGCTCTATCTGCTTTGTTACAAACATTCTTCCAAATATCTTCTTTTGTGTTCAGCAGAACAAAGAAACCCACACAGGTTTGGAACAACTTGAGGGTGAGTAAATTATGACAGAATTTTCATTTTTGGGTAAACTATACCTTTAAACGTAGCCCAAGATGCATGTCTAGTGTGAGAGTGGCATAGCATTTGTAACAATGAGCGAGAAAAGTTGACATGGGACATGTTAAATTTTGAACCTCTGGGAATCAAAAACGCCTTTTAAAACGCTAAACAGAAGAGATTCTGCTGACACGCAACAGAGCTCGTAATAACACAAGAATCAACATCCTTTTTGGAGATGGCGAGAACTGAAGGATTTGAAATGTTATAAAAGTGATGCGGAGATGGCATTTTTTTACTCAACAGGTGAGTAAGGTATTTTATTGAACAGATAAATTGTCCGTTCTCTCGTGTTCATTGTGAAGCATTATCTATTGTGAAGGGTCATTTCATTATGGTTGTTGTAGCTCTGTGCTGGAATTTATTTTCAATTTAGTACTTTGTCTATTAATGTTAGTAACAGTAACGTCTTGAAAGTAAAAGTGAAGGTCAAGTATGGTGATGGGATGGTAAGTATGCACAACCAAAACGATGTTCTTCCCCAAAGTGCATGCAGTTTTGTTTTTTAACTGCAAGAGGACCAAAATTACGCATGTACATTTAAATGAAAATCGTTTTCATTTAAATAGTTTGTTTCTCAATGGATCTTAAACATTGAACTTACTTGGTGTATTCTCTATTGTTTTTCTATTATTATAGACTGCGCCATGTTTACTAAACTCTATTTCTGCTATTACCCGATTTCTTTAGTGGACTGGGTCTTAAAATGACACAGCAGCACGTCATTCAGTTAGCTATCATTCAGCGTGAATTCCTCCTATATGTGTTAGCAAGAATGACACTAAAAAAAATCAAGAGATTTGAAGGGAACAAGAAAAAGGAAGAGAGGAACATGATTAAAAGCCCATATGTCACCAGTTAAAGATTGGAGGCTACCAGTGCAAACGCAGGCCTGGATCGTGAATGGCTTGCAGATTTCTGCTCTTGCTGTGTAGGATAAGTGCTGGGTTCACAAGGTGTTTAGTGGGGAGGCACGTCAGCCAAGTATGATCTTACTGGCTTCCCATGTTAATGTTCATTCAGGAAGGACCTTTATTGCAGAGCAGGAGGAGGGCTCCAGCCAGCTGTGAAAACACCATTAAAGAGGCTTTAGTACTCATTTCACGAATACTTAAAGTTTACTTATTGAAAAAAAAAAAAAAGAAATGAATGGACTATGCCTGGGCTTTTCCGTATTGTTCGTCCATGGGCTTAAACTTCCAAACGTATCCACAGTGGCCAGGGACAGTCCTCTGTGTGCAAGCGTCCAGTGAAACTCAATCGCTAAATTCCAAGAACACTGACTGTTTTATTTTTTCTGCTTTACTTTTTTTGGAGAGGTGTTCTGGGATTACCATTTGGCCAGTGGAAATTCAACATTCACTTCAGAGTGACTGTGATTTGAAATGAGGCTGTTAAGCAGAGAGATTGAGAGGTGAGGGGTCACACCCGTAACGGACTAGCAGTACCGCAGCAGGTCTGAAAGCAGTCGGTTTTTGTCTGTCTGTAAATGGTAATTGAGAAATCCAAACTTACACTGTAAGAGGAAGGAAGCACTGTTTACATTCTTTATTGCAGACTATGGAAGTAGTTCAGTCATCGAAATGTGACAGATGGACAACAAAGACCTCTCTGTTCACATAAGCTGGCCCCCCAAAAACAAACAATAATGTAAGGATTACTAAACTAGGTGTCAGCAACCATTTAGATATGAAGTGCAATTTAAAATCCCAGTTGCTTAAAGCAAAAGGCTCAACATGCAACTCTTTAGCCATTTTTTGTGATCCACATTATGGTGCCATCAACATGGCTTCAGACAGGCATTCAGTCTTGGCATTATTGTTTAGTCACTCTTTCATCAGTTACACTCTTACGCCAGTAGGTGGTGCAAGTCATTAGTGGATCATTGAAATATTTGTTTTATAAAAAGCGATTTTTATCAAAGACTTTGTCTTGATCGATACAGAGTGATGATCAAAATATAGATGGAGTAGACAGAGTCTATCAACGTCCCCAAAGCCTGCACAGTCATATATTTTTCGTGATTTTGACATTTCATTCAGAAAAGTAAGGCCACTTTGATTTATATGCTGTTGAATGTTTGATGACCAAATTAGCTTACTTGTACATAAACCACTTCTATCAGGTCCTTCTGGGCTGCGTTTAACAACACTTTTAGTCATTCATGAACTTCCCTATAAGCACTTACCCTCAAGGAAACTTCCTCTTGCCATTTTGAATTCGCCATTTCAACCGTCAAGTGGGCGAGGACAGTTTATTTGGACAGATCCTCGACCCCTCTATTTTGACAAGAGGGAGCAAGTCTACTCAATATGTACACTTCAGGCAGATCCATAGACCACAATGCAACACGATTGTGATGTCACAGCAAATAGCCCTCAATTTACCCTATACACACACAACTGTATGAGGTTGGAGTTATTTTGACATTAAACCATACAATACTTGTGGCTACCTTAAGCTGTTTTTTAACAGTTTTGTATATAGTGTATCAAAGTTCTGTTTGTTAAATTTTTTAGTTCCCTTTAAAAAGCAACACTTAATGCTGTGCATGATTCGGTGCTATGAGAACAGCTTTTGTTGTGATCAGCTGTGAATATGTGTGTAACACATCAATGAAATTGACCTAACTTTTGTAGCCTCTGTTAGTGACATCATCAGAATGCGCCAGCATCAGAGGCTATAATTAGATGTGCTACAGGTGCATCGTCAGGTCTTCAGACCATTCTGTTATGTGTGTGTGTGTTCACAAGCTCTGCTCAAGCTTTCTCTTTCTCTGTTAGGAGTTAGATTTGTCAGGCAGTGTGCAGAAACTTTCCCTTTTTCCATCTCTGTCAAACAAGTGAGAAAAGAAAAGGAGACACAGTTTGTTTTGTTGATCGCTCAATGTTCATGGCTCATGCCTATATGCCACACACACCATTTTTGCTTTGTGTTTGGGGGAAGAGCATGCTGCCCTTGTGTTTGAGCATGGTGATTGCGAGCATTGTGAATTGTTCACAGTTTAAGTGCTTTGTGTTCGTTTTGCTTATTTCAAAGGGGTGGCAACCACTATGATAGTGGGGCATGCGTTTCAATCTGTCTCTCTCTCTAAGTAATCTGAATCTAGTATTTTCTGCTAAATGTGAGTTCGCTGCATCTGAGCGTTTCTCCCGTGATGATAAAGGGGGAATGACTCAGGGCAGTTGCTCATGCAGTGGCCAGATTACACTGGTCCCGGAAACAAGAGACCCTCAAAACACTTAACTCATTCATAAATATAAATATAAATACATTGCACGTCTTCGTGCCCTTGGCGTCGACTCATCCGACTATCGCAGGTGTGAATGCAAGCGGTTATACGATCCTGCTTCAGATCGGAGAGACACTTGTGAAGCCGCTTTTCCACTACACAACATTCGCCATACGATTGTCACATTTAGCTTCCAGCGGCAGTCGCACAGAACTTTAAAGTTGGTCATGAAGCAAAAGGTACCCTTGGCTTTCACCATGGTACAATTAATGATTTTAATAAATGTACTGCATGTATGAATATATCCACACAAAACAAATGACCCTCAATACATTTAAAATAAAACACAGCAGATGTTATAGAGCTAATCAACATAAATATTGTTTTAATAATTATAAGTTACTGCTATTTTACAGAAATAGTATTTACAGAATAATGTTCAAGTGTTAAAGTATTGATCATTCTAACTTCAATTTTTAACATCCCTCCAACAGGAAGTATTAAAATGTATACCTTTTAAAGAGACTTTGGCAGCGTGAATGCTACTCATGGGTGCTACTCTCTCCTTGGGTCCTAAAGACAGCAGCATAAGGAATACACTGCGCTCCCTGTTTTAATAACGTGGTCCCCACTACTGTGAAACCGGAGTATGTGCATCTGCTGTCACAAGATAATCTTCTGGACAGAAGGGCCATAGACCATGTTCCTCTCCCAGAGAGAAAGTCAGGCTACTACAGTCGATACTTCCTGGTTTGAAAAAGGGGGACTGTGTCCGATTTAAATCCTTGAGACTTGAACCATTCCATCAGAATGCTCAAGTTCAAGATGCTAACTGTCAAGATGATTGTGTTGCAAATTCAACATTGTGATTTGGTTTGTCGCAATTAATCTAAAAGACGCATATTTTCATAGAAATATTGCCACAGCACAGGAAGTTCCTGAGGTTTGCTTAGGGGGCGAAGCTTAAAAATATTTGGTTCTTCCATGTAACTTAGCCTTGTCACCCCCCGCACTATCGATCCTTGCTCATCTTGTCTCTCTGGGGCTGAGACGCAGAGAAAAGTGTTTGCTCTCCCACCCAGAGGGAAACCTGCTTGGTGGTTAAATGGGACTAGGTAACCATTGAGAGCACAACAGTCTCCCGCTCATGTCGAGACAATTTTAAAACACCCTAACCTAGGGCTGGGCGATATGGATCAAAAAATATATCTCGATATATTTTTCTATATCTCGATATACGATATATATCTCGATATCTTTACAGGAAAAATAACCCCCCAAAAACTACTGCAAAAACAAATATGCCAAATACCACAATCTTTTTTTATTGAAGTGCAAAAGTAGGAACAAAGTGCATTTGCAACATTTAAAAATATATATATATATATATTTATATATATCTGTATACAAAAATAATAATTTAACAATAAAATAAAGGAAGAAATAATACCTATTGCCTTCTTTTCATTCAAAAATAAAACTCAACTCGAGGTAGGCAGTGCAGGAACAAAGTGCTTCTGCGATATTTTAAGATAAAAATTATCCCTGATTACATAATAATTTAACTAAAATTAAAGAAAAAGTTAGTGGGTTTAGTGGCCGGGATCCTTAAGGCCGCAACATACTCCGCAAGAACCAAGAAAAAAGTTCCAGTTCCCAGGGCTGCGAGAACAAATGGACGTCATTTGCGCCTCGTCTGTAAATGGTGGAAAAGGTTCGTGGTGCTAGCTTTGGTTGGCACCAACTTTCGGCATTCACGGCAGTGGACATCTGTCTGCTGTTAGTCCGACGCCTTAAAACCAAAGTTTCTCCATATAATGGAGCCAATTGTTCTTTTTTATAGACGAGCTCTGTCGCCTCCGGGCTGATTGCGAACGCCGCCATGTTCAATGAGACAACACGCGAGGAGGAGGGGGAACAAAAGCAAGGCGGCGGGGGCCGAGCGAGCGGGTGCGAGCACAGCACAGAGAAGGCAAACAAGCAAAGTGGCGGAACCAGAATTAAATATAAACAATATATCGATATATACGATATGTCAAAATCCATATCGTGTTTAAAAAATATCTCGATATATTTTAAATATCGAGATATCGCCCACCCCTACCCTAACCAACATCAGGCTAGGTCAGGATATTACTGTTTAGAAAATCCTAGGTCTCAGGGCAACTGCGTCCATGGTGATCCCTATGGGCCTTTCCCTAAAGCTGGGGGATTTCATACAAACAAGCAATCCGAAGGCAAATAAGGGCAAAGGTACATGCTAAATGCTTTGTGCCCTTTTTAAAATCCATGTTTATGGTAAGGGTTGTGCGCTGTGGCTTCTTTCCCTTTCTTTGTGACTCAGACCCCGGTTACTCACTTTGGGTTCCGCTCTAGGTGCACATTGTCGTCACAAGTTGCTAATGACAGATGCTTCCTGTATGGTCTGGGTAGTCGTCTCACAGTAGGTGGCCATCCAGCCCAGCGGATCCGGTGAGATCATCTCGATTGTCACATCAATTGCCTCGAATTGATGGCTGTATTTCTGGTCCTGATGTACTTCCTCCACCAGTAAAAGGGTAACCATGTCCTAGTGCGGGTGTACATCACTTAAGTAGCCTCCAATACAAATCACCAGGGTGGTCTACGTTTGCGTCGTCTAATAGGCTATTGCAGCACATTCTGCTTTGGGCTCAGGACAAGTTCCTGTCCTTCAGGGCAATTAATATCCCTGGATATCGCAATGTGGGAGCAGATCTACTGTCCAGACAGCATACTGACGTGGGAGTATAAATTCCACCCTGAAGTAGGGAAGAAAAATCTGGGTCAAGATTTTATGAAGCAGAGGTGGACCTCTTCACCTCCCAACAGAAAGGGCAATGTTCCCTCTACTTCACTCTGAGTTGCCCAGGTCCCCCAGGTCTGGACACAATGGCTACATGGCTCTGACTGTACCTGTATGAATTTCCCCCCGGTTTCTCTGCTCCCGGGAGTTCTAGCCAAAGCTGGCCTCTTACTGATAGTGCAGGGGACAATATTTCATCCCCGGCCCAAGCTGTCGAACCTTCATGTGTTGGTCCCCTGATGGGTACCAACTGAGGGACACTAGGCTGTCATCTAAGTTACTGAGACCATTCTCAGTACTAGGGCTCCTTCCACTAGAAGTTATGGCAATAAATGGGTGTCTCTGAAAAGTGGTGCACTGCACGTAATGCAGATCCAGTTAAATTATGTTTCATTAAAAAACTAAGTTCGGGATGAGCACGTTCAAATGATCTATCCAATCATGATGTCATTCCAACCAGCTGTCAGCAATCAGTAATCAGCGTGTCTACCAATCAGCTCAAGTGGAGGATCACATAAATACCCAGTCAACTCACCAATGTTCCGTGACAGGTTTTCAGCATCCCTCCACCACCCCGTCTTCCTCACACTAACCTGGTTACTTTCCTAACCAGAGATACAGGGGGAGTACTCTGGGTTTGGGCCAAATACCGAGCTCAGAGCCCTCTCCTCGGACAGCACGCCAACTACGCATACCACTTATTCTATCTGACTTATTTGTAAGTGTGAACTCGTGAACTGCCAGATTGTTTCAGTTCTGGACTTCCTGCAAGAGAATTATCAGCAGGCACATGCCTTGCCACACACAGAGTTTATGTGGTTGCTTTATTTGACACCTTGAATGACGGGTGTCACTGGGGAAACGTCCTCTGCTCACTCACTTCGTTCAAGAATACTGAGGCCTTCCATTAGAACCAAGATCCCATCACGGGACTTAGCTATAGTCCTTGAAGGTCTGGTTGAGGCCCCATTTGAACCTCTAGAGTCATTGCCTGACAAGCTTCTGACTCTAAAAATGTTTTTCTTATGGGTTTCACTTCTTTAAAAAGAATCTGAGATTTGCAAGCTCTGTCTGTTTCACCATCCTGCTTAGACTTTGCCCCAGGATGGGTAAAGGCGATCTTGCATTCGGTCACTCTTGAGGCCTTCTGTCCTCCACCATTCACAACGCCAAATCAGAAGAAACTTCATGGACCATGTCCAGTTCGTGCTCTTCAGATCTACATCCACCTCAGTGGCGTAAGTCAGAGAAACTATTAGTTTGTCACGTGGGCCGCAACAGGGGGGCGGCCACCACAAAACAGACAATGTCACATTGGGTGAGGGATGCTATTGCCTTTGCCTATGATGCACGTGGTCAAGCTTCGCCAGTAGGCATCAGGGTTCATTCTACCAGGGAGGTAGCTTCCTCTAGAGCTTTGGCTGGGGGTGCCCCCCTGCGACATGTTTGTGATGAGGCAGACTGGTCCTCTCCGCACACAATAATAAGATTTTACAGTTTGGATGCTCAGGCCACTCCGGGCTTTCACGTCCTTAAGTCGACATCACAATGTAACGCCGCGTTGACTGTCGGGAACAAGTCTGCTGTAGAGCTTGCTTTTAGAGAGGGCTCAGTAAAAGTGCACATCATGGGCACACATCGACTGCAAAGGTGAAACCTAAAATCTCCTGAAACCTTTAATGGGCTTAAAAGACACACCCACACGACAGACATTGCAAGTCCAAAAGACTGAAAATGAATATGAAGCGTGCCAATTTAGGACAGGGCCAAGTGACTTTTGAAATGAGTGGATCATTGAATCATTCACCAATGATTCATTCAGAAACAAAACACCATTATGCTGTGAGCTGCTCAGAAATGCGAAATGGTGACTGTATGGAAATTAGAATTTTTTTGATGGCAGAGCAAAAACGGTAAAAAAGGAGCTGGCAACTTTGTGATGAAATGTAAGATGCTCAATATTAACTTCTTTTTATTTGAGCTGTTGCACACAAGCATGCTATTTTTTCAAACTCTAAAGCACTCTTGCTTGTTTAATAACAGCTTACATATTGTTAAATACTAGAAAGATATGGTATGTGTTTGCTCAAAGGGCTGATTGTTTTACAGCAGTGTTTTAAATGTACAATTTATAGCCGTACCTTAATTATTCATTTGATCTTGTCAGCAAATAATTTCTTTGTGAAAATATTTTATACTCAAGATTGAATATCTGTTTTCAATCAGCTGGTTACAGCAAATAGTATTATGCAATTTTCAGATGTGTTCAAGAAAAGCTGTACACACCCACTAAACGTCCACATCCCAATCTGTATGTGTAAAAAAAAAAGCTTCATTGCTTTGTTAAAGGCAGGGCGGGCTCTGTATGAATTAGGAACCAGAGTTTTGTATACACAATCAATCAACATGAAAAATATATTTATTTTGGAAATCTACAGCAAAAAAGATCCAAAGACCTGTCGGTTTCCTTCCAAGATATTCAACATAAAATATTTTGGATGGTAAATTCAGTTACACAAATTAACAAAAAAACATATTACATGCCCATAAAAAGATAATGCTGTCTGATCTGAGCAGATTTGATTTGACTGGATGTGTTATGACAGGGTTTGAGAAATGAGAGAATAAAGCCAGAGGGGTAATGTAACCTGCTCCCGCTGCCAAGAACCATTCCTGCAATATTCCAACAGCGAGAGCTATACTAGGGGAAAGGACAGAAGTGAGCATCCAGACCTGGGAAAGGGCTTCTCACATCTGGAACGCGTTAGGATATACTTCTTTATTGAGCCTCGGAATTCCAGCATTACATGAGGAACAATCCCACCCATGCACTTTACTGTACTCCCCTTTTCTCTCTCTTTCCTCCTTTTATACATCTGCACTACCTCCCCTTAGCAGAAAAGCTTGGGCCGAGTGAGGGATTTGTTTTTGTCCTGGTTCAATGACCTCTGTCCTGGATGAATGATCTGCTGGGCTTATGTGAGCTAGAGGGCATTCATGTATAAGTTTTAAATCACTGGTTTGGAGCTGAGGGACCGGGATGGTCAGAGTATCCAGGATCACGGATGCTCCTGGTTTAT
The DNA here is from genome assembly GCA_023029165.1 of Gobiocypris rarus. NCBI lineage: Eukaryota > Metazoa > Chordata > Actinopteri > Cypriniformes > Gobionidae > Gobiocypris > Gobiocypris rarus. The sequence continues at coordinate 19,953,124 of CM040932.1, forward strand.
TGTAACAGAGTCTCCACACTTCTGGCTCCATCTGAGCGTTACAGCTCCAAATGATGTGGGAATGATGGTCGGGCTGAAATTCCCTGAATCCTTAGGGGCAGGAGGGGGAAATGCCCAATGGCATTGTGGGATATTCAGAAAGCCAAGAGCAGGTCCTGAATTTTGATTTGCAATGGCAGATGGTCCCTAAGGCTTGAATGGAAGGGTCATATATTACTCTGCTATCATATCAGCAAGCTTGCATCTCCATGTGGATTTTCAATATGTTTAGTACTGCTGACAAATGCACATGATTTTTTATGGCCTGTCAGAAAATGGTTCATACTTTTTTTGTGTGTGTGGTTGCATTAGATAGAAGGAAGGGAAGTTTTTGTTTATCCACAATAATGTTAACATTTAATGCAACAATAATGTAAATATGTTAAACAAGAGAAATAGTTCTGACCAATTATTATAGTTATGATACTTAACTATTCATGGTTATACCAATGGTGTACAGCACTGCATTGCATTATACCACATGACACATTGATCATTGTCTTTTTTCGAAGTGTAATATTTCTAAGTGAAGTGAAAATTCTATTTGAAATGCTTGTATATTATAATAGTTCCACCATTATTTCACAGAAATAATGCAGTTTATTTTCAGACTTTTTGACCCCAATTGTGGGACGTGTTTCAATGGAATCTGCAGTTAAACAGCCTCTCAGCTAAATTTAAAAAGCAAAACTATCATGAATAACAAACCGTTAATGAAACTGCTATAATGTAATTTTACGTTTTAAATACATTTTAAACTTTCAACAAAAAAATGCCGATGTGACATTTGTAAAATATTACCACAGTTTAGCGTTTCAGTTAAATTATAACTGAATCATTGGACTTAAAAATGACTTGCTGAGATACTGTGGTTACAGTCATTTATGAGAACACGCATATATAATTACATACATGCGTCAATGTGAATGCATTTTATATTTCAGCACTGAACATTCCGTTAGCTCTACTGTGATTGACCCTTAAAGGGGTTATGATTTGGCTTTTTAATTTTTTTATACTGTTGTCTGAGGTCACCTTATGTTTGTGTGGTTTGTCAATTCAAAAACATTATAATGAATACATAATAGTCTATTTTCTACCCTGGTTTTAAGCCTAGCTCTTGGAATGCTCAGTTTTTAGGGGTGTGCCGCATTGAAGACTTGGAAGTAAACGCCCACATCTGATTGGATAACAGTTTTGCATATTATAATGAGCTTCGGCTCCCCCGTCAGTACACATAGGGCATTGTTTTGAAAACTTCCAATGTGGAGAAACGGCAACCGGAATGATTTGTCCACAGGGCTCGCAAAATGTCTTTATCAAACAAACACAATAATTTATCTCTCCTCCACCTGCAATTAATTGGAATGTTGTTTTTATTACTTGGCCAGCCTGATCGGTTGATATAACAGCGAACCGTGCATAACTAACTTACATGCTCGTTCGCACCCACAAGCTAAGTATGTGCACCAGCAAAAATTCACTGTTCAAAACCTCCACGATTGTATTTTTCCTTCAAATTACCAGTCAAGAGAGTGAACAACGCACATCAAGAAAGGAATATTATATCCTACCTGGCCCATACATATCCGACTCTGATCACGAATCGCAGCACGAACCAACAACACCTCAAATATAAAGGATACTCCAGCCTGTGACAACATGGAAGTTATGTTTAGTTAGACACGTACACATACTCAGTAGATATCAAACCTGACAATGCAATACGATCACATATAAAAAACATGTTTTACTCACTTAAGTGTGTCGCACCATTCCTGTTGGATCCAGAAGGCACAGCACAGCATCTCATCCTCGTCTCTTGTTTACAAATGAATCCGGTGAAATGAAGTGAACAAACGTTCAATGTCTTCCCTGTGAGCTGAATCTTTATTAAAATAAAGTTCAAGCATGCATTGCTAATATTGGAATCCGAAGAAAGCTAATGGGATGTCTATTGTTTTGAAGTTCGATCCGGTTTAGCTTTATGTAGGCCTATGTTATTTATCTATACATGTCAGGCACGAGTCGGTGGGCGGGGCTAAAGAATCAAGCGTTCGTCGTCCTCTGTTGAGGCGCGTTTCACCACACTCTGACGTCACAGGCAAGAACATTCACAGATCGATCGTTTGCTGAGCCAGCTGTCAATAAAAGCTTATCTTTGACTAACAAGGACGTTTTCAGCTCTGAAACATACAGGCTATTCTTATAATAAGATGACCTTTTAAAAATCAAAAGCTCAAGGGAAAATAGATTTTTTAAATTCATGACCCCTTTAAGATAAATCATGTGTCTGCAATCACTATTACATTCTTTTGTCTATGAAAGATTTCAGTAAATCCCCAACTAAGTCCATAACTGAAGCGTTTTCCATTTATTATTCTGTGATATTTCTGGCTTAGTGTTTTGGCATTTGCAACATCTCTATAAAACTTGACCGGTTGATGTTACACTGCTGATTTATGGGAAATGATGAACTTGACTGCTCGGAGCTGATGTGATTTTTCTCATGCACCTTTCACTCATAACAGAACACACAGCAGGAGATGCACGCGAAAATGAAATTAGGAAAGTTAAATGACTTAGGGCAGTAATCGGCCATAAACCACTTGAGTAAACTCAGCAATTAGGTCTTAATGTTTTCAATATCACCGCCGAACTTATGCAGTTGACTTATGCATGACTTCATTTATAGAATAACATACTTTGCTCTTGCTAGAGAACGCCAATAGCTATTTTAATATGTCTGTGTTGTGTGCGTGTGCGTGTGAGAGTCTATTAATGTGTGTGTGTGTGTGTGTGTGTGTGTGTGTGTGTGTGTGTGTGTGTGTGTGTGTGTGTGTGTGTGTGTGTGTGTAAGTTTGTGTTCTGATAGCCTACATTTCAAAATGTTTTTTCAGAGTCTTTTTTTTTTTGTTGTTGTTGCACAGAACACACAATTCCTACTATTAAAAGAAGAATTAACGCATAGTTGCGCAGTGAATCAATGCATCAGCACTCATGAGCACATCATGTCAAGAATATTATGTAATTGCATAGCAAGTGTGGAAGGTTTCATCTCGTATCACTGCAGACAAGTAGACAATTGAGTTAAAAACAAACACATTGCCAGAGATCGCTCCTTCCAGCGTGCATGTAATTTCACCAAGTAAATGGTAAATGGACTGCATTTATATAGCGCTTTTAACAGACCAATGGCCATCCAAAGCGCTTTACACATTGCCTCACATTCATTCATTCATACACCGACGGCGGTGTCAGCCATGCAAGGCGCCATCCAGCTCGTCGGGAGCAGCTGGGGTTAGGTGTCTTGCTCATGGACACCTCGACACTTGGTCAGGTGGAACCGGGGATCGAACCACCAACCTTCTGGTTTGCAGACAATCTACATGAACCACTGAGCCACTGCCGCCCCTCAGTACAAAATGTTCCTTGATCTACATCTTTAACGATCATGGAATAACATTCCAATCAACCAATCAGATTTGGCGGACAAGTTTGCAGTTTATATCAAGTTTAGGCTTTCAACCAGGATTAGGTGTTTCTACATCAGTGTTATTCTCAATCATTTCCTCTGATTGGAGGGATAATTTATGGGTAGGGTTAAGTTTAGGGGCAGGGATAGATAGGGTTAGGACAACATTTTCAGACAGGAATGTTGTTCCAGGTTCAACAAAATATCACGGTGGCTTCTCCCTCACTGGCGCTCTCTGACAAAGGACAAAAGTTCTTTAATGTCGCCTGGCTGATACAGCAGCCCTTATCTGTTTCTTCCTCTGCCAGGAGCTGTGCTCAGTGATAACAGTGACATCATTTCCTCTTAGTGATCTTGCCCTGGGACTTCCTGTGTGAGGGCCTGTGGTTCTCCTGAGAAGGTGTAGGTTCTTTTATTTTCTTCCATAACGATAAATACTGTAGCAACAAACACCACAATTACCTTAAAAATGTTTGTATCCAAGTTCTGAGGAATTGTTCCTAATCCGTGAGCTATAATTCAGATGATCCAAGGGTTAATATTGAAGTAATTTGATCTAACGTGTAATTGCACATATGATGAGAAATACCAGGAATTATCACATATTCAGAATCTGAAACCAAAGATGATTTTCAGTTTCAATTTCGAGCATGATTAAACTTTCAAATATGTTGCATGAGGGATAGGATAGTATTTGTGATTAAAAAAAGAAGAAAAAAAACTATTTGCATTTCTGGAATTAAAAAAAAAGTAGGCTATCCTATTCCCATTATATCTATATCCCAAGTGTTGTATGAAAAGCCCCCATTGCTACCTTTATAATTACCAGATTTTTTATAAAATAACATTTCACATTTCATTAAAAAAATAATAATAATAAAGAATCATGCACATTTTGATCACCAGAAATTGGCACATTTTACATAAAAGTAGGAAACCCTGCTACAAGTATCTCTGTTATATTAGTCCTGAATTTTCTTGAATTAAAAGTGAAAATGATATGATGACCTGCATGCTTGGTAATAACATGCAAGATGTGTGTGTGTGTGAGAGAGAGAGAGAGAGAGAGAGAGAGAGACATTGAGAGACCTTCCTTAATGTGATAGAGAGGGGGACGAATGAGCCTGTGTGGAGGGGTCAGGAAAAGGAAAATAAAGCTTTGCGCACACATTGACCTCTCAGATAAAGATCAGCCTGAACAGTGTTTTAATCTATTTTCTCTTCTGTGCACAATTAGCGCTGTAGCAGAAAGCCGCCCGCCTCTATTCCCAGCCTGGGCTGTGTGTGTGTGTGTGTGTGTGTGTGTGTGTGTGTGTGTGTGTGTGTGTGTTTCAAAAATAGGTGTCATTTAATTGTAAAGGCTGTCCCTGTTATCTTTTGGCAAAGGGATTTGCGTAGGCCTGTTATGATGAATAACATATTGGCTATGATTTGTTTGCAGACTCAAGCCAGACATGAAGAATGATGCTAACAAAAGTGCTACAATGTTTTTACATATGGAAAAAGACGATCATAAATATAGTAATAGCATGATTTGATCAACCAATCAAACACTTTTCAACCAATCAGATTGTCTTTGCAGTTGGTTCTTTCATATTCTTCACATAATATAGACAATCACAGCCTTTTCTAATTTGAGGCATGGACAGGTTTGCAAATAACTCGCCGGCCTTCATCTTAACGATCCTTCTGATCAATAAATTAAATGTGCTACAACATTTAATCACATCTCAATTATAGTTTACTTCAAAGACGTATTTGAGTAAGTCCAAATGACCAACTGATCCTATTTCATTTCATTGCAACCTAGGCGTGCTCTGCAGAGAAAATCACTAAAACATCTCCTTCATTGCGAGCCGCTCTGATTAGATTGCAGCTCTCCCCTCTATCTCTCTGCAGATGAGTATAAGTTTGATCTGCACTAATTGATACATCCTAGTCCTGCGCCTGTATGCAAGAAGCCTATACCTTGGGCCAATTTAACTGTTCCGCTCACTGAGTTTTAATTGAGTCCACATTAAAATTTACTTATAAAATAATAATGGCCTTCCATGCAAATTATCCCACCCCAATATTGCCACGGTCGGATTTGCATATCCACAAGCAGCAAGGGAGTTCAGAAATCAATATAGATGATTAATAATATATTGGGCCACAGGAATAATTAAATTCAATTCATGCAGGAACTCACTCAGGCTTGGCAAACGAAAGGTGCCGTTTGCCACACATTAATTTAACACAAGTTGCCGGGATTGCAGTTTCAATTACCGGGATTGAAATAATAAGGTGTGTTAAAAATTACACTTTCAAATATATGTTATTTCATTTCATTTGACTGAATACATTTAGGGATTAATCCCCCTTTCTTTCCGCATTAACATATTGCAGTAAATTGCTGAATGAAATTGCTCCTTACAGTCGGGCGTTCCCATTTGAATATGTGTAGATTGTATCAGTTGGTCTTAAATAATCAACATCTGCTCTGTTTTACTCTGCAGAGCGCTGCCCCGGTTTCAACATACACAAATACGACACTCAATAATGCACTGTATGATAAATAATTTCGGGCCTTGAAGTTTGTGCATAAATAACACTGCTTTAATGATTCATGGATTGACCAACTTTTTTTTTAATCTCGCTTAAATGAGACAATTTGGCAGGATTTCATCAACTGCTTTTTTATGACAGTCTTGGGGAGCTAGGATTCTCTGAAGAGTGATTTGGCTGTAGTGCGTTCTTCACTAGTAAACCCCATTATAGGATTATAATGTCCTAGATTATTATCATGGTTCTGTTAACAACTTTTGTGATATTAACGTTAAGCCGAAAACGATCCGGAGAAGCGCGGTCGGTTTAATGAACGTTCTGCAGGTGGCTGCTAAAACCATTTACCGTCTTTGTAACCTGTTTACCCACAATCCTCCTGTCTCCACCAGTGGGACCTCCTGTCATTGTCTGCATTCACACATTACCATTTCATCTAAAAAACAAACATCTCTCTCTCCAGTGTTTTTTTTTTTTTAACGACAACCTCACATCCCATCAGAATTCGGTTTGCATAATGAATTAATCGTATGCATTTGAATCTCCTCTGCGATTCGGCCTGATCATCTTGAACTGCCGACATGAAATTATGGACATTATGTTTTCCGCAACCTTGTACATCTTGGGCATTGCCCAGGCATTGTCAACAATGCCCAGATTTTTGGTCTTTGCCCGTAATGAATGCACTCCAATATGTAATGACTGAGTAATCACATTATCTGCTGCATCTAGTTTGTGCTGCCTGAGAGAGAGAGAGAGAGACATTGGGAGACCAACTACATAATGTGATAGAGGGAACAAAGAGGGGGAAACGAATGATGCTGAATTGTTTTTGCAACAGGAGTGTCCGGCGTAATAAAGTTAATGATGTTGAAAGACATGGGTGAAAAAAATCTATTAAAATGCAGATGTTTTCCTCTTTTCCCATGGATTGGGTGACACTGCATGAGACCCATGAATGCAGCAGATTAACACTGACTTTTATACTCTTGGATAATCCTCAGGTTATTTTGGATTGTTTTTGGGATTTAGGTCATGGATGTCCTTACCAAAGTTAAGAGGTTGCTAAATAATCCAATAAGTGTAATGTAATTTAATTTAATTGTTGAATCTAATAGAAGTATTGCATGTTCCTGTCATGTTTTCATTCATTAAATGAATTCATATATTTTATTTCCCTTTATAAATCATCTTTTTATGCTTCACACACTCAATCTGGAGTGGCCTGGATAGCTCACAGGCCTCTGCAATTCTGAAACAATTCATAAAAAATATTTTTCATAATTTTATTATAATGGTATCTCTACATGCATTAACATTTTAAAATGAATTATGAAATATATACTTATGAAATATAAAATGTATATATTTATAAATAACACACACACACATACCCTAACCCTAGCCATAAACCCACCCACCAAAGAAAACTTTCTGCATTTTTTTTTTTAAAACTCATTCTATATGATTTATAAGCTGTTTTCCTCATGTAGACAAACAAATGTCCCCATTAGCACAAGTATTTTGGATATTGCCATCTTTGTGGGGATCACATAATCCCCCATTACGTAGGATTTACCTGAACCACACACACACATATACATTTTATATAACTTTTTTTGTGTTCCACAGAACAAAGAAAGTATGGAACATCAAGGAACTAGTTCTGGAAAGTTTGGAATCACATGAGGGTGAGTAAATGATGACAAGAGTTTTCATTTTTTGGATGAACTATTCTTTAAAGGTTTGTCTGAAATAACGCAGACACAGTCATGTAGTACTTGACAGTATCTTTTTCTTCTGGTATTTTTGGAATATTACTTGGCGGGGACTAGATGGATGAAGTTTCTGAAAACTAGGCATGTACATGTGGGCATTCATACTGTAATTTAATATGTTCATAATTGTGACATCACAGTGATGATGATTTCTGAAGAACCCCATTTTGTAGCTTAGTTTCCAAGAAAGTTTTTAGACCTTGGAAGGGACTGGAGAGGGGACTTTTAGGTTTTGAAAGTGTTTAACTCTTATGTGAAAATAGCAAGTGTTATCCTGTTTTCCATGATAAGGCTCCTTTCGGATTTACAGCGGAAACATTTGCTCCGTTCATCATTTGATACGGAATCTATTTCTCCAGTGTCTCAGGATTTCAATCCTACATTTGAAACCAGAAAATTCCCAAACATCCTGTAAACCTTAGCAACCATGCCTCTTTTTTTCCAGGTATCCCATACTATTCCGTAATTACAGTTCCACACACCACATAAGTTCTTCATTCACAATGACTTGGTGCCACCTCGAATCCTTTGACATCCAGTCCTTCAGTATCACTCCACACTGTCTTTTTCCACAGCTCTCATGCTTTTTGTTTTCATGTTTAATTATATGGCTTCTGTGATTACCAGGTAAAACAAATTATGCGCTGCTCTGGCAGCAGATAAATCTTGGTTTCAATTTGCCGTAATGACCCGTGTAATTTTTAAGCTGTGCCTACATACCCGCTCTTTTAACGGGCATCATTAGTGGGCCGGTGTATTAGATATACATTTCTGTGGCTTAATTTGGTCTCTCAGGAGCACTTGTAAGGATGCAGCTGCTTCTGCACTGCTACACGATGCCCTTAATTTATTTATTTTAAATGCTGTGATTAATTGAGTTCTTGAGGAATGCGAGACATCCGTGCTGCTGAGGTCAGAGCCTCCTCCGTATCTGCGAATTTCATGAGAAAAGCACCAAAAAAAAGAATGGATACAAAGGAAAAATCTCCCAGTGCAGTCTGTGCAGTGAATTATCCAGGAGGAGAAAGGAGGGGAGAGTCTGTGAGGATCTTGCTCACTGCAGCCGTGCAGCCGACTATCACCTTCATTCATCCTTTAGACACCACAAACAGACTTCGTCAGCCTGTAATGTATATAGAGACTGTATTTTATTGATTGTATGAGCATATGAGGCAGTTAGAACTGATTAGGAGATTGCTTAGGGTCATTTAACCTTTTGTTATAACCTATGGTTGCATAAGAGACTAAGTACTCTGGCTCTGCAGTGAAAAGTCTTCCTGTAGCCTGCATGTTTAAAGCTTCTGTTGACTTCTAGAGTTTTAAATTAAAGGTGCTGTAAGCAATTTTTATTTATTTTTGCATAAAATGCTCCTAATAACTGACAGATATCACTGAAATATGTGTCATGAGAAATCACAGCTGTCTTTGTGGCAGCCCAAGGCTCTGTAAACAGAACAAAAGAGTCTTTTATCCAATCAGAAATACTGTTTTCCTCCTGTGAATCAATTTGTTTGGGTTTGTTGGCATGTGTTTGAGGGCAGGGTGAGAGGGTGTGTATGTATACATATATATATATATATATGTGTGTGTGTGTGTGTGTGTGTGTGTGTGTGTGTGTGTGTGTGTGTGTGGACTGGTAATCCCTACGGTATGGGGACAAAATGTCCCCACAAAGATGGCAATATCCAAATTTTTGTCCTTGTGGGGACATTTTTTGTCCCCATGAGAAAACATCTTATAAATCACACTAAGTGATGTTTTTGAAAAGTAAAAATGCAGCATGTCTCCTGTGATGGGTAGGTTTAGGGGCAGGGGCAGTGTAGGGGGATAGAAAATACGGTTTGTACAGTATAAAATGCATTACGCCTATGGAATGTCCCCATAAAACATGGAAACACAACATGTGTGTGTGTGTGTGTGTGTGTGTGTGTGTGTGTGTGTGTGTGTGTGTGTGTGTGTGTGTGTGTGTGTGTGTGTGTGTGTGTGTGTGTGTGTGTGTGTGTATTTTACCTTGTGAGTTTCATGTGCTCCATTTATTCGATTTAACAATACAGTAAAACAGTAAAACAATTTAATTTGATATTATTGCAATTTAATATAACTTCAGGGTCACATTATCCTTCAGAAATCATTCTAATATGATGATTTGCTGCTCAAGAAACATGTTTTATTATTGTATCAATCTTGAAAACAGTTGTGCTGCTTAATAGTTGTTAAAACCATGATACATTTCTTTTCAGGGTAATATAAGTTTCTCAATCATAAAAAATAATGCAGTCTGCAGAAGTATTATGGAATTCATGAAAATATAACATGTTTTACGCTGAGAACTTGTGTTCTGATTGGTTGTTGCATTTTGCATGCAGAAGACAATGTAAACACTTTTAGTTGTAAATGTATGAGATTATTTTGTCCTTTTATTAATCCTTTTTTTGTACTAGATGTTTACGTAAAATGTTATCATAAATGTGGCCCTCACAAGCACAGACACATGTGCGTTCAGCTAGAGCTCAGATTCTGCATCTGAAGTAAACTTGCTTTATGTTTTAGCTAAAGATGACGAGTTGCTAGCTATATTCTTTATGTATGAAGTCAGCTTTATATCATAACACATGTCTCCATATATAACCCTTACAGCCAATGACCTGTTAAACATCTGGAGCGGTGTAAAGAGCACTTATTCATTGAGAATTTCTCTCTCTTTCTCTCTGTAGGCCCTCTACAGTTTGTTTCTGGTTTAACACACCCTTTCTCCATCTCTATCCATTCATCTATCTCCTCTTCCCTCACTTCCTCCCTGCTTGTGTCCAGAGAAAGGAACGTTCACCGACAGATCTCACACCCATAGCGCTGCAGGCAGTCTCTCTCTCTCTCTCTCTCTCTCTGGGCAGAAATGTCCTGCCTGTGTGAGGAGGTTCCGTTGGGAGCGCCGGCTTTGGACGCAGGCCCAGATCAATGTGACCTAAATTCAAATGCGAATTAGAAGGCTGTCAGTGGGAAAGGACACTCTGCAAATGAGCTCAGACAGTGCGGAGCCCCTCTGGGGCCCGCCGAACCTGGACCTCGCCCCGCCTCGCCGTTTTAATAAGTTCCAAATGGGCGACCTGGCTGCAGCGTTTCTGATCGGCTCGCCGCCCCTCCACCTCTATCTCGGAGGCTGCTCGCTGCCTTCGCACCCAGAGCACGACAGCGGTGGGGCCTCGGCAGGGTCCACTGACTACAGGCTTGCCGACACACCTGGAGGAACCTGCCAAAGGTCACTGGAGAAATCTCAGCAAGAGAGGAAATACCAGAGCTTTCTAATGGGAGTGAGTCTTGATTGCTGTAATGGCTTAAAATGGAACATACTGGAGCAGCGTCTGATGGATATATTATGTGAATTTTATAGCTCAGGTCAAGCTGTGAAACACAATAGTGTAGGTGAAAATTCATTGAAGCTTGAATTATCTGCTAAAAAGTAACAGAAAAATTCTGTGGAAAGAAAGCCTTTAATTGGACTTCTTTTATTTTGCCATTTTTTAAAAGACAATAATAAAACAATTGGCTCCTTATGAATGAAGTGAAACTTTACATTTTAATTCACACCTAGAAATATATATATATATATATATATATATATATATATATATATATATATATATATATATATATATATATATATATATATATATATATATAACTGTATTGAAACAAAGAAACATTGATGTAATAAGAAATATTTAAGATTTTGAGATTTCCAGATAAACTAAGCTAATTTGTCATTGACAGTGTGAGCTGCTTTTTGTTTTTTTTTTTTTCAGTAGTTAAAATTGTCAGCATCGAGTAAAAAGCTTTGAAGGATTTAAATATTAACTCTTTCCCCACCAGTGTTTAAAAAAATAAATAATTGTCAGCCACTGCCAGGATTTTTTTTAGCATTTTCACAAAATTTTCATTGCCCCAGAATATTTTGTTGTATTAATATCTGAACATGTATGAACATCTATGAACATATACCAAAAGAAAAACAGAGCATCTGCTTTTAACAAAAAAATGTAATTAGAAATTATTCTACCATAATGATACATTGTGTTAATTAGTTTTTCTATTTAATATTTAAAGTGGACAAATTAGAAAATGGCAAATTTATTTGAGAGAATTCGGCTTGATTTTGTATTTTTATGTTCAGGGATAGAAAACGGATAAATGAATATTTGATTTCCACGTGTGGGTGGGCATGAAACGCCCCTTTCCGCCGATTGGTCAACCAAAGATCAACCCATTGGGTTCTTCCACAGTTCCATGCAGAATAAAAGTCCTCAGCTGCTGGACGGATTATTAAAGTGTTCATTATAAATAAACTCATAGTGTAAATATGCAGCAGTAATATCTATATATCAATTATGACACACACTGAGTTTAAGGGATAAAGTTTAAATATGATAGACATGAAAAGATTTAAATTATATTATTTAGTATCAATGTCAGTTTACTATCACAGTGCATCTATTTTAGTTGTTATTCTATTCTGTTTTTATCAACACTTAAATGTGGGTAAGTTTCATGAAAAAAGTATTTTTAAACATTTTGAGCAAATGCTGATAAAAACAAGTTTTTGTCAAAGACGTTTGGATGGGATTCAGAATGATGATTTAATGATGGAGTAGATCGAGTCCATCAATACCCCTAATGCTTGCACAGTCCTACCACTTCCTGGGTTGACATTTCATCCCGTAACATTTGGTAGTTTTGATTTATATGCAGTTTAATGTTGATGTTCAGGTTATTTTACATATGCTATTGCTCGTTTCTGCTTCTTCTTTCCTGTGTTTTAATCAGGTGACTGACAACACGGAAAGCCAAGGAAAGAGTTCTCATGGATTCCAGATTTTCTTGGTATGTGTTCTTTGGGTCATTTGCAAATCATGCTGGAGAACAGGATCATCAGGTTTTATGCAGTTTGTGGACTTCATGCAACTCGAGTGCTGCTGACACAATAAGAAACTGTAAAATCTATATTAATGTTTCAGTTTTTCAGAACTTTTCACTCAATGTTTATAATGTAAATCAAAGTAGAAGCTTTCAGGCTCCACTGTATGCACACACACACACACACACACACACACACACACACACACACATACAAACAGACATAGCCGCTAGCTCTCACACACACACACACACACACCCCACTATACGTTGTGTTATAGAGGTCATGGCTGCCACGCGGGGGGCAGGAGAGAGAAAATGAGTGGAAGAAAGTGCTATAATTCACATACCCCCTCCGCGTCCCCCACAACGGCCTCCTATACATAGGGTGTGAGATCCATATGGGAATGCAGCCCTTTTGATTGTTTCCAATAGCATATGCTAATTGTTGATTGTCTTCAATATTATATGCTAATTGTACCGAATTAGCATAATTCATTAACATTTGGGTCCTAATTACACAATGAATAAAGCCGATCTCCGAAGCCGCGTTGTGTGCCTTGACTTACTAATGTGCCCGACGATTAATGCGGTTCTTATTTGCATATTGCTTAGGAACTTGAAATATTAAAAGCATCGTAGAGTGAAATTTGTGATTAGTCCCTGATCAAATGTTGTTTCTTCTCCCCACTTAAAACACGTTGCTTTGTTGCCCCTGAGGTGAGGTGGAAATCTGGCGTGTAGGTTTATTTACAAAAAGAACACATTTGCCGACTTAAAGACATGCCTTAAAATGCAAATTACAAAGGATCGGCCATGTGTTTTTTGCATTGATGTTATTCAACTTGTGTTAGGAGGAAATTTAGAGGAACAAACGAATGAACGTTTTTTGTGTGTATCACGACAGCTGAACATGTTTAATATTTGATCTTATATTCTCTTTGAAATCCTCTTATTAAACCCAATTAATGAGGCCCACAAAGACTAAAGCCAAATGATTCTCATTTCTCTCAATGAGGTAACCGTACTCAGTCATTTTTATCAAAATGATCATACCTCGAATTTCACGTTTTCTTTCAGCAACTTTAACAATATCCAAAAAACATGAGAAAAAAAAAATCAATATTTTTGTCTTTGTCTTTCCATGCAAATGATAAATATAGCTAAACATCAAAATAAACATTTATACGTATATATATCCTTTGCCGTGCTGGTTTTCACGTGCATTGATCTATTTCTAAAGTGCATGTTCTTTTGAAAAAGTGAACACAAAAAGCACTTTAAATCTTTTGTTTCCGTCTAGTTCTCTTCACACCTGGGCCTGACTCCTTAGGATAGGATTAAGGGCCACACAGCGGGCCCCGTGAGGAAGGGCCAACACAGAGGTAATTGAACAGAGCGTCTCTCTCTCTTTCTCTGAGTCTGCCTCTTATTTGGCGGTTCCCCATGAGAGTGTGAAGGCTGGAGATCTGGAGCCTTTAATGAATGGAGAGTGTCATTAAAATGATAACCATTTCCTCCGAGATCATATCCAATTTAAATGCATAAGAGAAAAAGAAAAGAGAAGTATGAAGAAAATTGGTAATTGAAAAATCTTTGAGTTTTCTGCCATTCAAACAGAAAATTTAAAGCTTCTGAGGGAAGAAGTTCTTGTTTGTAGCTATGCCGACTAGTTCCAATTACCTCTCTTTTTTTCCACCGTTTAATCCGTTTGGGAGCCCCTTGGAAAGTGCTTACACCTTTAACCCCAAAACCACGATAAATCACTTTCCACGCTCTCATAGAGGAGCTGCGCTCCGTTATACAACAGACTGCTGTTAAGAGGATATATTGGCGTAAAAAATGCAAATAATCAAATGAAAATTTAAATGCTATTTTATAATGGATATAAGCAGGCGTGTAATGAGAAACGATCAACCTACTTGCAGGGTATGATGGCATCAACCAGTAAATTACTCAATTCATTTCAACTTGGTGATGTTGAAGTTTGTGTACGCGTGTGTTAGTGCCCAATGAAAAACAGAGCTTTTCCAGGTGGCTTCTTGGATAGTTGTCATGAGAAAAAGCTTGCTGCTCATTTCTCAGACTTTTCAGCAGAAACACAGCAATGACATTTCTCTGCACCTAAATTGAAAAAGATATTTAGTTTGATGAAGTACAATGTTTATTGAACTCTTAATTGAAAGCCATTATGTCTTTAAACAGCAGTGCTTGGCCTTCTGGGAAAAGCTAATACAGACAATCTTAGAGGTCTTTGGTGACTGTCACAGCAGGGGGCAGCTGCCTAATCTGACTTTATATTCTTTACAGATTAGTGTAACAAAATAATCCAATAAAGGTATTATGTACGCTAAGAGCACTTAATTTTCTACCACGATACATGATTTGGACATGGTTTCATTTAGCATGACAAGCTTTAACGCATAATACTAAACAAGGAAATTGAGTCTTTGACCTCCCTCTCCTTGGCCTTGATTAATATAATAATTTAGCACAACAATATAAATTCAGAAACTTCTTTCCACAATAGTTTATGCATCCACACATACTGTAGTGGTCCAAATGTGCAGCCTTTGTTAACACAATTGGCGAATAGCTACAAGCCAAAGCGTTCTGCATGCACTGTCTCCATTAGTTGGGCTTGGCAACAAATACAGCTGAGAAGCGCATCCACACAAAGCCGCTCACTGTGAGATCGTATCAATGGGGGTTCTGAGTGTTTATCAAAGAAATTACTGATCATAACATCACCCACATTGCTCTCCGAAGAGATGCCAGACCCATCTTGCATATTAGTCCTTGATGAGAAAAATGCAATTAAAATGTCAACTACTTTTTATTAGAATCTGCCCACCCTGTGGAGCTCCGCGTCCTCTAGAGTCTACTGCAGGCAGCCGAAGGATGGCACGGCAAAAGGGTTCCGTCAGAGTTTCAGCTGGTGGAAAACAGCCCTTTTGGCTGGTCCTCTGATAACTTTAATCTATTCTACACTGGAGAGGTGGGCTGGTCTTACGAGCCTGTAGCACGTCTCCCTAGAGTGGTTTATTTTAACGCTCAGAGCCTCTTAGAGCTTCACAGAAAGGATTGTTCATGGTTTTCGTGCTTTGACGGCAAAGGCAATCGCTCATTTGGAGCGTGACCCACATTAGTGGAGGTGGTGAAGAGAGCTGCTCTGTTCTTTGTAGACAATGGACTTGTATTTGCAGTCGACACAGGAAATTAAGCTTTTGAACTCATCTGAACAACAATTAGCTCCAATAAGTATTTGGACAATTAAAAATGTTGTAACAATTTCAAACCAATCAATATTTATTTTATAGAAAGAAGGCACAAGCGTATACTTTTCAAACAGAATAATAGAAGTTTGTTACAGTATAGTTAGTTATAATATTGAAATTGGATATCCTGTATGCCAAGTGGGTTTAAAGTCATTGCAAAAGTTACTTCTCTAGCATCTTTTGTTTGTAAGTGCCGCTTGGTTTGATGTTTTGTTTTCTAAAAAATACATTGGTTAGACTTTATTTTAGGTTACATAGTTACATTGTAGTATCCCCCCCCTTGGTAACAAACATTCTTCCAAATATCTTCCTTTGTGTTCAGCACAACAAAGAAATGTATACAGGTTTGGTAGGTTAGTGTAACCCTTTATTTTAAGGTGTCATTGTTACAGTGTAATTATACATTTATGTACTGAGTAATATTAATTAACTACATGTACTTAAAATGGGTTAGGGAAGGATTAGAGTTTAGTTGAGGGTTAGTTGCATTACATTGCATAATTTACAGGTATTACTACGTCAAGTCAAGTCACCTTTATTTATATAGCACCTTTTACAATGCCAATTGATTCAAAGCAGCTTTACAGTGTTAAGCAGGACAGTAATGCAACAGAATTTGATTCGGCTGTACAGCCGCTCTGGAGAAAACGGTTATGTCATCCAACTCAGTTTTAAATATCATATAGTGTCAATGTGTGCAGATCAGTAATATAGTTGAAAATTTAGTGTCCCCAAGGCTCAGTAGTAGTGCAAGTTCTCCTCTGGCCAACGAACAGTGTATGATTATGATTCTGGCAACATTACAGGTCAGAAGTCAAATTAAATCGAAAGATATTCAAAATATTATTTGAAAGATGGGAGTCGTTACGCTGGAGACAGGAGTCAGAGACATTATGTTAAGGATGTCGTGTCGATGCGGCATTTACAGGGGGCTGTTTCATTGACACTGTCTCTGCAGACATTTCAGGGATGCGTTGGTCATGTCTAGGCGCAGGTCCACCATCTGGCCTGGATACGGCCCGAATCCAGCTGACTGTAGTACACCTTTGGATAAACAGAGAGACTAAAATTAGAGTAGATGCAATTCTTCTTATGATGTAACGAGTACATCAGGTGTTATGGGAAGTGTTCCTGGTTCCGTCTGACCTAGTTAATGCAGCCTAAAACATAATTTAACTGATTTGAATAATATAATTGATAATGTTCTATGTGTATTCCATAGTAAAGAGATGCGTTTTTAGTCTAGCTTTAAACTGACAGAGTGTGTCTGCTTCCCGAACAATGCTAGGAAGACTATTCCAGAGTTTAGGTGCTAAATAGGAAAACGATCGACCGTCTACAGTTGATTTTGATTTTCTAGGTATTATCAGCAGGCCAGAATTTTGAGACCGCAATAGACGTGATGGAGTATAATGCTTTAAGAGCTTGCTGAAGTACTGGGGAGCTAAACCATTCAGTGCTATGTTAGTAATTAGCAAGATTTTAAAATGTATACGATGTTAAATAGGGAGCCAGTGCAGTGCTAATATGGTCATACTTCCTAGTTATTGTAAGAACTCGAGCTGCTGCGTTTTGGACCAGCTGGAGATTATTTATTAAGCGAGCAGGGCAACCACCCAGTAGAGCATTACAATAATCTAGCTAATAATCTTAGAGTTATGGTTTGGCTTTGGTTTAGGGTTAGATCTTTGTAACTATGCATAATTTACTGTTATTACTACAGTAATTGCATGTAGTAACGTAATACGTCACCTTAAAATCAAGTGTTACCAATACTTCTATACATGTTACGTCTTAAGTACCCAAATACATTAAGGGGACTTTTCTGAACTTGTGCACACAAGAAACAATCAGTATCATTTAAAAGTTTTGAGTCTGTAATATTTTTTTTAATGTCTTTTGAAAGCAGTATCTTATGTTAAAAAAAGGCTGAACTTATTTGATAAAAATAAACCCAATAAAAACTAATATTATATTTTAACAATAATTAACTTTTTTTCTATTTTAACATATTTTAATATTTATTCCCATGATTTTCAGCAGCTAGTACTGTCTCACGCGATTATTATCAATGTTTAAATCAGTTGTGCTGTTTAATTTTTGTAAAAAAAAAATGTGGAAACTGTGGTAAAAATTTTTTTAGGATTCTTTGATGAATAGAAAGTTCAATAGAACAGCATTTATTTGAAATAGAAGTCGAATCTTCTGATCAATTTAATGCATCCTCGCTGAATAAAAGTATTAATTCCTTAAAACTTACTGACCTTAAACTTTTGAATTTAAGTGTGTGTATATACGTGAAACTTTTACAGAGCTAGCTGATCCATCTTCTGGAATGTATTTAATTAGCCAAAGCTTAATTTTAAAATATGTGGACACGCTTTTATATATTTTGACACTCTGTGGTTCCTTCTTCCTCTCTTTCATATCGGTTTTAATTTCAAGTTGGATAATTACATTAATAATTTACCTAAAGAAACTTTTTTACTGCATAATGACCTTTAAGAGACATGCTGTATTTGTTGTGTTACATCTGATAACATGACACTGATGCTGCGGAAAAAAATGGAAAGAAAAAGGAGAAAGAATAGATCTTTTTAATGGAATTTAACAATAGGTCTCTGGTGTGCTCATTAGGATGACCAGTTTGACTTATTTTACAGCCATTTGTAATTAGTATCTGTGAGAGTTATTGCCATAATCAGCCTAGCGTTGCTCCTGACTTCCTTTGTTAGCCATTAACTTTGCTGTTTTTTACTTGGTATGTGAAGGCGGCCATTCGTTAACGGCAGCGGTTGTAAAACTAATAAAACTGTACGGTTCCTAAAGGAGAGGTTTCATAATTTCATAGATATGAGATTTTTCTCAAGCTCCAAAGCAGCCCTGACAAGGCCGCACTTGACCGCGTATTGGCTATGAGTGCGATGTTAGCGATAAATATTCACAAAGTCATTGAGTAAACCGTGCATTACGACTCACAGTACATAATGATACAATGATTTGTGTTATGAACTATTGCATACATCAGCTAACAGGTGTGGGCGGAGCTTCTCAATCTCAGCGCCTATAGTTGTAGCTGGTCACATGACCCATAAATCACAGTGCAGTAGGAAAAGAGTCGAGCTTTGAGCTGTGTTTCAGAATAGTGATGAAGATCTGTGACCCGGGGGCTTTAGTATATCATTCACCATCAGTCTTTGACTTCAGGCCAATCTCTGCCTTCTCCTGCACTGGGTTTTATTTCTTGCGCCTTTAGTGCCCAGCTAATGGCTTATTTATTACTTCCATACTTTATAAAGAGGATCCTGTGTGGCCTAATTAAGGGCCGGCCTTCTTTGGAATTCTATGATAATTATGGGGCTTCGTTGTTTTAATATTAGTCCTTGCCAGGCTGGAACTCTCATACGTTCTCGCTGTTCCCGGAGGGGATTTTTTTATGGCCGCTTTCACTAAGGGCAGACTGATGGATCTCGGGCAGAGCGGCAGTGAATGTTTATACGGCTGCAGTGAAAGTTGAGTCATCTCAAATCTCCTGTTTCAAAAGTCCTTCAACAATCTGCTTGAGCTGAAATATATATGAGCGCGCCGCTTGCCACAAGCTACCTCGCAGAGTTACCGGAGAACTGACTTGGTCGACGACGCTTCGCTGAGAATTCGGCTGCTGTGTAAACATGCGGAACGACCCATTAAATCTCCCATGGGACGTCACACTGTATGGAATATTTTCTACTGGGCCTTCACACAGAAACATACATATTCATGCATATGTATGCGCTAAAGCTCCATATAGTAGATGGATATCACTGCCATTTTCCACATATATATTGTATCATTTTATATCTGTCTATCAAATTTACAGTGCGTACAGCCATGATATGACCAGACGATGAATACATAATTGGATACTTATATAAAAGATAATTGCTGATTGTAGATATTTACATTTACGTATTTGGCAAACACGTTAATCCAAAGCGACTTGTAATGCATTCTACATTTTTTTCAGTTCATGCATTCCCTGGGAATCCTTTTAATGTTCTTGCAGATGGTCCCATTTCAATCTTTGGATTTCTGCTTAGACACATACACACTTTCATTTATTCTGTCACCAGCATTCACAAATGCATTTTCCCAGAAGGCACCTGGAACAGTGTCAAATAGATAAATATTCATGGATGGAGAAAGAGATGATGCTTGGTGAACGCTGGTTTACTTGTTAGGATGTTTTTGAGCAAGAGAAGTGTGTGGTACGTTGTTAGGAATCCCAGTCTTTTTCACTTTATAGATAAATGGGCAACACTTTACAATAAGGTTTCATTATTTAACATGAACTAACAATGAAAAATACTTCTACAGCATTTATTAATCTTAGTTAATCTAAAAAAAAACATACATGCATCTGTTAACATACATTAATGCATTGGGATAGCATGAACATGTTTATTAACTAACATTAATAGAGGTTAATAAATGCTGTAAGAATTATATTGCTCCTTGTTAGTTATTATTAGTTAACGTATTAGCTAACATTAACAAACGAGGCATTGTTATAATGTTAATGAGAAATGTATATATTTAAATTGATAAGAAATGTATTTATTTAATAATCTTTCAAGACACACCAGTCGGCGGGATCCTTGCAAACTTCAATAAACTTTTATATTTTTAATAAACTCTACTGATATCCGAGTAACAATTACAGAAGAATAAAATAAAGCACATTGTGTTACCTTTTAGAGCTTGGAAGGGTTCAGTTTGAGCTGATGTTGTTTGGTTTTATTCCAACATCACTGTCGTCAGAGCTCATTTCCCAGTACATCCAGCATTTCTCAATGGCTCATTCGCCATCTCAAACATATTCTCAAAACTATCACATTCAAAATCAATATTTTGATCGCTGACAGCTTCTTCACCATACTAGACCAGAGACTAATATTTGATTGTGTTCACCGCTTGCTCTGCAGTAAAATGAGCCATTTCAAGTTTTGCTGATGATACTTCCTATTCTTTTGTTTTCTGCCTGCGGTAACTATGAGTGAAACGTCACTTCATCATTGTATCAGACACTTTGTGAAATAAAGGTCAATTTCAGTCTTCAAAGATTAACGTATTGTTGTCCAGAATATATACATATATACTTACACTGTTACACACTTAAGGTTTTATATTAACTTGTTATATTGTTTATAATGAATTGATTGGGGAATACTGTGATGTCTAACTTAAAAAAAATATTGAGGAGGAAGGTAGTGAATGATGTCCGGGTCACTAATGACCCCAGGTATGCGTTTAAGGGTTAAAACTAGTTATTGACAAATTGTTTGAAGTCCCCACGGAGTAAATAAGTCTTGAAACTTCTAGAATCCAATCAACTGAAAACCCTTTTTGCCTTTCCTTACATGAACCTCTCTGAGAGCCTGTAACAATACATAAAAAACGTCATGTTAAATATTGTGACTGAAATCGAAGAAACGCTCAAGAAAGCCATCTCAAATCTCCCAAAGAAAATTCCCTGAATTATTTGCTTTGAACAGCATGATCCGGTAGACCCAAAACTTGCTGTAGGCATGCAGCAATGATCCAGCCAGCAACTGAAGTGAGTGAACGGAGGTTTTGAACATGTGCATGCGAGGATGTGTTTTGCAGCTGCAGTGCTGATTGCTGCTCATCTGTTCATTTCATCACCTTGTATTAACTAAATAAGTCTGACATCTATAGAAAGGCCTGGATTAGAATCATCATCAGACTTTCTTTACGATCTGCTGTTGTAGTTATCCTCTGTGTGCCTTTGGGTGCTCCGACAGCTCATTGTCTCTCCAAGAAAAGCCTCATGGACCGCTGTAAATCTGCCACGGAACGAGAAGCTCTCATACACGCACACCGCCATGGCCTCGCCGGCCAAATCCCTGCCTTGGCCGGTGCCGTTTGCTTTTTGGCAGGTGTCTGCAGCTCACGTCTGCTGATTCCATCAGAGGTATTAGTTACTTTACCTCCACCTCCCCCCCCCTCCCTGTGTTCTCATTAAGCATGCAGAATCCATTTGTTTAGCGAGCAGCGGAGGGAGTGACTGTGAGCACACCCAGGCTGCAGATTGATTTATTAACTCTGATTTGAACCTGGGAGATGATCACAGTGTCTCAGCTGTTTGAATTTCAATCGGGAAGGGCTTCCCTGCTCACCGGCAATTTTCTGAAGAAAAACTTTTCCTTAAAGTAGTGGTTATCACCTGGTTTTGCTTCAGGACCCGGATTTTATGTGGTGACCCAATATTACAAAATTGAACTGATTTTTAATACATTTCCTGTTACATTTCCTGTTAAATCTGGAATGGCAACTTGGTCCCTATATATTTAACAGTTCAACATGTATTTACAGTGTATCATTACTGGGTATATAGGCTATTTGTAAAATATCACATTTTGTACTTTACAAAAACCCTCTAAGACAAACAGCATTAATAATGCAACCAATTTAACATGAAATGTAATGTACATAAATAACATTTAAGGAATTGTTTCTACTTAAAATATAATAAATAAATTATTAGTTGACCATTTTATAATGCTATTTTAGTATTATTACTGTTATAGTATTTAATGAAATTTTGAATATTATTTTTAATTTTCATTTAACTTTACTTTTCAGTTAACTGATATTTCTATTCTGCTTTTTTATTTCAGATAAGCAATTTTAGTACTTCTTTGTACTTTAAACGTATTCATTTAGTTGCTAAAGCTACATTTTAATGTTTATTGTAATATTTGTTTTTTTTTTATTTCAGTTTTATTTTAATTACAGATCATGGTTTTAGTTAACTATAAAAACACTGGTACAGAAACATAATTTTGATAAAATCTCAACGTTAAATTGTTGTTAAATTTAATATAATTATTCTATGTGAAGAATCGTAATTTGAGAATGTCACAAGTTGCATGGGGCATTTGCAAAAAAAAAGTAGTGCCACTGCATGTTTGCAACTTGTATAAAGACACATATTACAAATATATTTACTGTATACATAATTTGTTTGATATCTGGAGCGACTGTATCTGCTCTCAGATAATGGTTTATGATGGTTTATGATGATTCTGCATATTTTTGTTCTTCGGGGGTTGGCGTTATTGGGAAGCACTCACTCTCTGCCTCCATTTCCTGTCCCGTTTAATCGCTTCCAGGTGAGAGGTGTTCCTCCGAGCTCTTCTGGGAATGCTTATTAAAACTGTTTTCTTATTGATATCGTGGGTTTGATATTTACCAGATTTGACAAAGTAAAGATCTCATGTTTGGCATAATATTACAAGGGAAACATAAGTGAATTATTTGGCCTGCACGGCTGGAAATATAACATTGTTAAAGCGCAGGCTTGAAACTCAATCCTCGGTCCCACACCACATTTGGTTTTCATTCTTTTTCTCGAAAATTTAACAATAGCACCCAGGGATTAAGTCATGAGGCAGGTCGCAGCCAAACCAAACATCCTGCCTCCTACAGAATAATGAAGACAGATGAAAAAAGGAAACAGGTGTAAAGTGTACTTTTTTCTTTGTTTTCTCAAGCAGGCGTTTTACACCGAGCTTGTCTTCGAACGAAGCGAAGGCTGTCTAAAAAAAAAAAAAGCATACCAAAACAAAACAAGGGATGTTATTCTTCTTTCAGCACAAGCAGGGTTCCCGGGACGCGAGCTCTCTGGGATGTTGCAGGAGTTATGGGGCTTTCTCCATCTCGCCTCTTAGGCTAGGATCGAGTTTCCCACCGATGGGGTGGGGGTGACAGCACTTCTCCCCCAGCAGAGCTCGCAACCACCTCCAGCGACACTTCGTCTCTGTGACCCGGTCACACTCTCCACACGGCCCTCTCGCTTCAGGGCCACACAAGGTCCAATTGGCAACGGAAATGATAATATTTCTTCAGCTGATACCGCGAGCGGTTTCAAGATGGAGCAAACGTGGTGAGAGAATGAGGTGTGGTTTTAGGTGGAGGTGATGACAGAAGGAGGGACTAACTGGGAAGAAATGCCTCTTTGGTCACACGCCGTTTTAAGCCGTGTAATTAAAGTGAGATTTTCTCCTCTATAACGGCACGTACAGTGGTCCAAGCTGATTCGGTTTGAACAGTTATTCTGACAGGTGATTTTTACCTCCATCTAGGCTGTGAAAGACATGCATGTTTAAAGCAGAATTCATCGAGAGCCAACGGTAACACTTGTCATACTCAATGACAGGTGGAGGAAAAGCAAGTAACAAGTGTTCAGCAATGCATGTCTCACTTCATAACCAAACGCACATCAAACAACGTCAATTCCTCTTATGTTATATCACCATATGACCCATCGATGTCACCGTGAGATCTTTCCCATTCCTGCTCCGTATGGAATTCTTTTTGCTAGTAGCCCTAACAGACATTTAAACAGATCTCACGATCAAATCCGAGATTGGATTTGACAAGAATGATGGATCACTTCTCAATAACTCACACCTGCAGAGGCCATTTGCTTGTGCCACACTGTAACACAATCGTCAAATCCGGGAGGGAACCGCAACCAAGCGGGAGATACTCCTAAATATGTTCTCCTTCAGACGAGAGCCGACCATACCTCAACACATGGTTTTGATGGGCCGATGTGATATTTCCAGAGCTCCTTCAGCGATCGTGGCTTCCCTGGCTAGAGGTGAACTTTTGCACGGGTGATTTATGCACCTTGTGAACTGTGCAGAGTTGGTGGAGGGCTCCTATGTCATCGTAGCATGAGGCCTCAAGCGCTTCCTGTTTAAGATGACTTACAGTTCCCTGTCAGTCCTCTGGGCCTGTTTTATTGCTGCCCAGCCCCTCGCAGAAGCAACGGCAGGCCTGCACTGTCACTATGACATCATCAGGATACAGGAAGTGTGGTCATTCCTTACATGTCAGGGTGGCTGACACACAGATGGGCCATACTTGAGGAGTGACATCATGACATTGAGTTCTCTGACTCATCCACACACCTGGAAAATAAGTCTTTGTGAAGTATTTCTTATATTATTGTAGATCTTAAAGAGATAGTTCACCCAAAAATTAAAATTCTGTCATTACTCACCCTCATGTCATTCCAAACCTTTAGAACTTTTGTTATTAAACACAAATTACGATCTTTTTGATGACATCAGATGACAATGACAGCTACACAACTGACACTTTGACGCTTCAAAAAGTTCATAAAGAGATTTCAAAACTAATCCATATGATTTTTCTGAAGAGATTTTATTTAGGCTATTATTCACATAAAAATTGGCGAACATAAACAGAAGCTCAACCGAACCTGCTTGAGGCGTGATAACAAATTTCATTGGTTCTTGCTGAAGCTCAAACGTGCTGCGTAACACAAGAATGAACCTCATTGGTTGTTGCTGAAGCTCAAATGTGCTGTGTAACACAAGAATGAACCTTATTGGTTCTTGCTGAAGCTCAAACGTGCTGCAAAACACAAGAATGAACCTCATTGGTTCTTGCTGAAGCTCAAACGTGCTGTGTAACACAAGAATTAACCTCATTGGTTCTTGCTGAAGCTCAAATGTGCTGTGTAACACAAGAATTAACCTCATTGGTTCTTGCTGAAGCTCAAATGTGCTGTGTAACACAAGAATGAACCTCATTGGTTCTTGCTGAAGCTCAAACGTGCTGCAAAACACAAGAATGAACCTCATTGGTTCTTGCTGAAGCTCAAATGTGCTGTGTAACACAAGAATTAACCTCATTGGTTCTTGCTGAAGCTGAAACATGATACATAACACAAGTATGAACCTCAGTGGTTCTCACACATCAAGCAAACATGCTTAAGCTTCCGTTTACCACAGCTAATGTGTGAGTTGATGAATGTTAATACGTGAATAAAGCCTAAATTCAATCTGTTCATCATGGGCGTCCATTGGAACCATTGTATGTGGGTGGGACAAGACCCACCCCCTTTTTAAGAACAATAATACTGGACAACACTCACTTTTACCATCTCTAGTTCAGCGCATGTCTGCTCACCTACCCCTAACCGATAAACACTTTATTATTAAACACACATTAGAAGCTTTATTTCCACTTTTCTAATATTTTATTCATTTGTTATTGAAAATAAATGCCTTTTTCGATTTGTGATGGGAAAAGGGATTAGAGCGTGTTCAGCAAAAGGTGGATTCGAACCTCGGGTCGATTTGCGTAAAAACTTTCTGCAATTTGTCTTGCCCCAACACTATTGCAGATATAAATAATTCAGTGTCTTCTGTAATTTTTTTGTGGCCCAACCAGACGTTTAGTAAACAAGGTGGGCTTTTCGCAAATAACGTAAATGCAATTTACTCCAGTAATATTTTTCTGGGGGAGGACCAACACACACTTTTTTTTTTTGTTTTGCTTCCAACGGCCATGCTGTTCATCATATAAAGCGTTCGAGTCTCTTCAGAAAATTTTGGACTAAACCGCTCAATTCATATGGATTCGTTTTACGATCTTTTTATTACATTTTCGAAGCGTCAAAGTGATAGTTGTGTAGCTGTCTATGGAGGGACAGAAATCTCTCAGATTTCATCAAAAAGATCTTTGTGTTACAAAGATCTTATGGGTTTGGAATGACATGAGGGTGAGAAATTAATGACAGCATTTTCATTTCTGGGTGAACTATCCCTTTAAGGGCACATTAGGGAACAACAGTCATATAAAAATGAAAAAGGAACATTATCAGTCAAAAGTTTGGAAACACCTATTCATTTCTATTACTACTTTTTAACTGAATAAGTGATTTTGTTGAAGGATGACTTTTTTTTGAGTGAGCTATTCCTTTAAGATCATGAGAAACAGTCAAACCAGTGTCTCTCACTCACTTTCCATGAACTCTTTACTTGTGTATTCATATTTAAAGGCCATATTTTTCTTCTGAAATATCATATGAATATGAAACATGAGTCTTACTCTGAAAGTGTCAGGTGTGGCTGGTGGTTTCAGCTTTGACAAACCAGCTGTAAATCCCCCCCTTTACTCAAGATGTTCTTCATTTGGCTGCACCAGTCATTTCATTGTGGAGGTACTGGAAACGTTGAACTGTTATCGTAAGGCTGACGTATGGATGGCAGTGTAACACAAAACTCTCCATGGGAAAACTCCGACACTGATAGCAGCCTTGCATCTTTGAGGAAAGCCACTCTCCCACTCACAAACAGACAAGTGGATATTTATTGAGCAACAATAGGAGGGTCATGGTAGTGCTGGAGACGTGCTCATTCAGGGTTGAGGAGTCTGGTCTCTGCAGTATGGACAGAGAGATAGACGGAGCTCTGATACTCCCACACATTTGGAGATACCAGGCAGATTTCCTGTTCATGAGCTAAAGCTTTGATACAAGCTCTGCTGCCCAATGGCATCAAAGGCTACGAGGACCCAGAAGATAAAGATACAAGACTTCAAATGACCACGCTTCACTGTAGATGTGCAAAAACACACGCATGCTCACATAAACGTGACAGTGTACACATGCATTTTAATGCATGCATTGAAGCCACCAATGCATGTAAATGGGTACAATTATTTTATAATTTCATTGTAAGCATAAACCTTTACATTTCGATGGATTTATATTTAAAAACAGTGTGCCAAACGGATCTCTTTTGCATTTTGTCTGTGTTTTCTCTCCTAACTTTTCCATTAAACTTCTGTTCTGAGATATAGCGGATAGCTAGTAAGAGTGACTTCAAGTGTAGACAGACATGTTGTAAACTAGCCAGTGTCGACTGTGCAATTTGTGAGACTGTCAAACTCTAGAGGTAATCAAAAGGCCACCAGTTTCACGTCTCAGATATTTCCTTGACATGAGCACAAATCACGTTCTGAATATCTCCCTCATTCTGTCTTATCCAAGCAGAGAACTCAGGAAAATTACTGCGCTGGAGTGATTTCAGGAATGATTGATTCTGATCTACATGGGTCACTGTGTCTTTACGCAGGTTCAGCGTGTTGGGTTTGAGGGCCAAAACTCTTGAAAAAATCGAATGTGGTCTTTGGATAAGGTTTCAAAAATATATCCCATCAACTGAGCATTGCTGGCAGGCGGAGCAGACCAAAAGGTCGAAACCTTGGAAGGATGAGCCTCGCTGTGAAGTTTGGAGCAGAGCTGGAGATTTCTGGCCTGAGATGGTCCACCCCATGCTGAGAAGCACAGCATAAAAACTGACTTTTATAACTCGATGGACTGTCGATGGTTTAAAACATTGTGAAAGTGAAAAAGAGGCTGTGCTTTTCACGTTATAAAGACGCTTGACAAAATGTTTTCAAGCCAAATGTAATCTTTATTTTTCTGTTTCTGTACAAAAAGCACGGGATCACAGGGAAAAAAAATCTGAAATAAAAACGAAGGAAAAACATGCATTTATTTACAGCATGGTCAGAGAGAAAAAAAGGAAAAGTAGAATACATCTCCCTATCTGAATTCTAAAGACATTAATTAAACATTGTGCTTTGATATATTTTGATATAATATTTCATATTTCACAAAGATGCAGTACCTTTCTCCATTTCACTTTTGAGTTCAACATTTCCAAAGAAAACAGGTTTTGAAAAAGAAAGCAGAAGCCAGCTCTCTACATCTATGACAAAAAACCTTTCACAAGCTATTAGGAAACTCAATGCATGGGTGAAATGGATGGATGTACGCGTGTGTGTGTGTGTGTGTGTGTGTGTGTGTGTGACTGTTTCCAGC
Organism: Gobiocypris rarus; assembly: GCA_023029165.1. Classification (NCBI taxonomy): domain Eukaryota; kingdom Metazoa; phylum Chordata; class Actinopteri; order Cypriniformes; family Gobionidae; genus Gobiocypris; species Gobiocypris rarus. The sequence goes on from CM040932.1 coordinate 19,981,858, forward strand.
CAAGCTGGATCTCTGAGATGTTTTCAAGTGAACTTTGAGATTGAATTCAGCTGTTGTAGTATAATAGGGCACTGTCAAATTGTATTTTCTTTACCCCATTTATGTCTAAACCCCAAAAGAATGAATATGAAGTAATTAGGTCACCTATGAAATTAAAAGAGGTCTTCAGAAACCACTTTCACATGTCATCTTTGCAAACACACACCTTCACATACTTCTAGAAAATAGGGAAAACCCATGACTGGAATATTAAAATGTTACATTGTTTCCAAGTGTTCACAGTCAGTGATATCTGGTTGTGTCCAACCAAAGAAACCACCTTCATGAAGATAAAGAAACCTGCAATGTGATGATCACATATGTCATGTTTTCCATATTTTCTCTACTGAGACTTTTGCCATTATCTACTGAAAAAAATGTCATTTTTAATGTATCATATCATATCAGACTTAGACTTTTTTTTCTTGATTTGTGATTTGAGATGTGTTGGAGCACATCCTATTTTAAGGCATCATTACATCTCCTATAATTTAATTTCACAGCTAATCCACTGAAATGTGGATAGCAAGTTGCATTTAAATATACAGATTGCATAACTTGTGCATGTGTGTGCAACAACAGTATCAATATCACCACCCAGACAGCAATATAGTGTCAGCCCAGATCAGGCCCACATCTGGCAAGTGTTGAATCCACATGTGCCAGATCTGGGCCGACACTATGTTGCTGTCTGGGCAGCTGAATGGTTCCATGTCAAAATGTGCTCCGTTTCAACAGGTTTGGACTTCTCTGATACAATCCATTTCTGGACATGTGATACAATAATCATGTGGCACATTAGATGTGACAGCATAGAAATTTTGACATTTCACCAGTCGACGCTATGTGGCGAAACAACGAATATCTAATGTAAAATAAACCTCAACAAGGACAGCGAAGTATTATGGAAACATTTTAGGAACATCAACAAAATCACATGATGACGATTTCAGTTATAATGACCAAAGCAAAGAGTAATCAATCCCCAAAAATCATCTGAAAACATACTGGTGCATATAAGTTTTTCTCTTTTTTTAGGTTTTTTTTTTTATTATTATCATTATTATTTTCTTCTGCTTGCTAAGATACATAGCTCTTGTAAGTGCCCCAACAAAAATAGTGCATTAGGAAATAACTATGATCATACACGTTTCACAAGAACACACAAGACAAGAGGAGGAACAAGAACACAAATGCTTTTTGCAAAAAGAAAACATTAAATATACGACTGAAAAAATGTTTTGTCAATGTTTTTTTTGTTTGCTTTTTTTTACAAAAGTGGTGAAGTTTTTTACCCTGCTTTCAAAAAACAGGTGTCCTGGTCATGCCAAGACCTTTTTTTTTTGTTGTCGTTTTTGTTTTTACAAAAAAAGTGTAATCCCTTTAATTTTCACTCTTTTTACAATATCTAAAAGGTATTAAGACATCAAACGTGTTGACATAGATATTTGATACTATTCAGGCCTAACTCACCAAAGAAATCCCGAAACAAACTTTATAAATACATACAAAAAAGCACAATAAGAAGTTCAACAATAAGTCTGGTACCTAAATGTGATTAAAACTGCAGAAAGCATTCCTGGCTTAAGTCTACCTATCCACACACCTGGAACTACACTGGAACTACAGAAACATTATGAGGAAAAATGGCTGACATCCATCATCCTGATGATTGCTAAATATCACTGTCTGGGATCATTTCGTCTGATGGTTTAAAACTAAAGCGGAAGGAAACAAAATCAACTTGATGTTAAAAACCAAAGACATCGCATTTTGTAAATGGGAATGAATCATTTTTGACTGGCGTTTTGAGCTGTGGCAGTCCCGTCTGGATGAGTGGCGTCTCTCTTCTCACAGTGAAACAGGACAGACATACAATATGAAACGAACAGAGAGGAACCAGTCTATAGACAACATCAGCCATGCAAAGAAGCCCTTACGGCTGTGGACGTATCAAAACCACGGCTTCTAGTTCACACTGCGATATTATCCAGCTTTTCTGCTTCCTGCTCGAAATGCCACCCGGTACGGCGTTCTCAGAGTCTCCAAGGATGAAGTCGTAGAGGGCAAAACAAACACATCTATTGACATTTCAAGACATGGGACATTTCCATTTATATATATTTTTAGCGATCCAGGTGTAGATGTTCTTTTCGGGCAGCTCCTCGTAGGACTGGTGATGTTCGATAAGGGAGTGTCAGACAGATTTGGTGAGCCAGTGAGTTTGTTGTGGGCTCAATGAAGCCTCAGAGGAAGATCAGGTTCCTCTTCACATGGGAGGGACAATCAGACCCGCCATAGCTGGAAGAGAAAAACAACAAGAGGTTAGTAGACAATAATAGAGACCGTTATGATTAGATCTATTTGACTCGGATATACACTGCAAAAATGATTCTCTTACTCAGCATTTTTGTCTTGTTTTTTAGTACAAACATCCAAAGCAAGACTTTGGATATTAAGTCTTGTATCAAAATAAAGTGAGTATGTTTAAAACAAGAACAAATATCTGTCTATGGAGTAAGACAAATAATCTTGTTTTCCCTTTGAATTAAGTTTATTTTTCTGACCGCATTGGCAGATGCCTTCTTATTTTAAGAAAAAATGATTTTTAAAAATATATTTTATGACTTAATATTACAAGTCATTTTCCTTCCTATCTTGATTTACAAGAATGTTTAGATATATGTAATGGGACAGAACATCATTAGTTATAAAGTCGTGATCTTTTTGAACCATAAAATGGTTATTACAGGTCAATATTGCAGCTCATTCCACAGTGAATCTGGACTGTGGAATATTTTTAGTTAAGCTAATATTTATACAGTTTAAAGTGAAGAGTCCATAGAACAAACTGATCTGCAGTCATATTGTAACATCTTTGAGAATATAAGAGAGATTTTGGGCTCATAAAATGAGAAATGATCTTTTATGGATAAGTTATTGACTCCATGTAACTGTAATTTTGATACTATTTTATACTATTTGCCCCAACAGACATCACCACCTGTATGAAAAACAACAAAAGTATTTTTTATTTATAATGCAACCAATCTTAGTACAAAAAAAGTAGAAAGTTATGGATCAACTTTGTCCTCAATTTTAGTGCCATTTGTTTGTGACATTCTAGAGGAGGGTCTTGTTTCCTGATTGGCTCAGAGTCAGGAGAGGGGTGGGGTGCTCACCCTGTAGGCTGCTCCCATTGGTGCTGGTGCAGGTGGGGGGCGGGGAGGTCTGTGGCCGGACGACAGGCGCGAAGGCGCTCTTCTGTTTGACTGCAGAGATCATATGGACAGGAGAGAATGAGAAAGGGCCCGCAGACAGAGAGATGGAAGAAGGGATGCATGAAGAGGAGGAGGAAGAGGAGGCATGGTGCTCCAATAGAGGACTGGAGGGGGTGACTGAAACAGACACACACACAGAGACACACACACACACACACACACACACACCGCACACACAAAGATGAGAGTTATGAGGTGGGTCATGCCGATTGTTAGAGGTTAATTGAAGGGGAGGGGCTATGGCAGAGTGAGGCATTATGGGAATGAAACCGTGTGCTACCTGCATTGCAAAGTTGATCCATAACTTAGAACTCTTAAAGAGTATTCATGTCAATGTAGTCCACATTTGACTGCCACACTTTTGCAGAAGATTTAACATGAGATCTGCTTTCTTTTATTGACACACGTATACGCAAAGCATTCCAGAAGACGATATTATCAGGACATCTATTATGCGGTCATCTGCATGCTTTGAGAGAAAGACAGGTAATAAAAGCCAATGGTCTTGGCGCTGAATCTTGAGCAGAAAGCTTGAGCATGCTCACCAAACTGGATTAAAACCCACAATGAAGTTTCTTCAATGAAATTCCAATTGAGAACCCTTGCCAACTTGTTTCCCATTTTTATAATGAATGGAAAGCCATGAAACCGCTTTGCGCAAAGCTCGGCCTGCCAAACAAATGCCAATCACACAAAATACAGCTGCTATATTTCGAATATATGAACAGTCTTCAGTATATAAACCTCATTTGTAATTGTCAGGCCTCCAGCATTGTGATTCCCCCCCCCCCAAAAAAAAAAATACAGTAGCAGCAGACGTATTTACATGAAAGTGCAGACAGAAAACTCACTATCCTGACCGCAGCGAGAAAGCGAGCATGTGACGGAGTGAGTGAGAGGCATGGAGGAGTCGTTAATGTGTTAGACATGAAAGGAGATGAAAAAATATGAGTGTTCGTGGAGTTAGTTCGGATGGAGACTTTCACAGTGCATGGAACAGCAGACAGACAATACCCTTTCCCTCACAGAACACGCAGACAAACAAACAACCTTAGCATTTCAGGTTAGCATTACGATGCTGGCTGAGTTGTGACCAAATATGCCTGTTGTGATATCCACTTTTTAGACTCACAATAATTGATTTTAGCTTGTTAAATCCAACCAATGAGAATCCTAAACATACACTGTTAAAAACAACCCTGCTGAAACAAATAATATCTAACATATCCTGGCTGGTTAGTAGCTGGTGAATCAGTCTACACTCCTAAAATAAAGGTTCTTTATTGGCATTGATGGTTCCATGTAGAACCTGTAACATCCATGGAATCTTCTCATTGTACAAAAGGCAGTTTATAGTAGAAAAAAGGTCTTCAGATTATTAAAATTTTCTTCAGACTAAAGACTGCTATCAAAACTAAAACTAAACTTGAATTTAAACGGCCAAAATGTATTTTCTCTTATTGCTAATACCTTTAAAAAAAACTTTTTGTTGGTCGCTTTTCAGTCAAATGTTCCCCTTCCAAATTAGGGTGGTTTGAAAACTACGTATGGAGTATATAGTGCATATCACTGAATTAAATGTAATGCTATTTCCAAAATTCCTATTCGTTCTCAGGTGTACAAACCTCTACATATATTCCTTTTCAATGACAAGCAGTTTTTAACAAAACAAGCCGATTTTCCAGGTATTGCAGCCCTTACATTTCTTAACGCTCATTTCATGCACATCAAGGACCGTGTGCAAATCTTGTATAAATATTTAATAATCATTGTCATATATAATAGGGACGTTCACACCACAGCTATAACAGTAATGACACAGAGGAATCATTGTCAGAATGATTTTTTTGAAGTTGATGAATGATAGCAAATTGACAGCCAATTGGAATCCACCTGACTTTAAAGCACATTTAAAGCAGCAGATGACACAACTGCATTCCATGCTAATAAACAGAATGTTGATAATAATAGTTATCATTATAGTTATTGTTCTAGGTATGAACGGGCCTTAAGAAAAGAACTGTCTACTCAAAGATGCCAAAATGGTTTGGAACACAACATTGCTTTGGAACCTTTATTTTTAAGAGTGTAGCCTAGCTGGCGAGGCTTGAGGCTAACTGAAAGTGAAAGTCTTGCTGTTTAAACTAGTTTAGAAGCCCAATACACTGGTCTTTTCAGCAGGATCTGTTAGTTGACCAACAGGACACTCACTTGCGTAAGGAGAGTTGGCGGCGGATCCGTTAAGGAAACTTGGGGATCCAGGGACGCCCAGGTTGGTCATTCCGGCTCCGTATCCGTTCATGGTGGAGGTGATGGTGTTGTAGTTGGACTGCTGAGGTGTGGAGCTCGGCACGTACCCGCGAGGAGACACGCTGTTTGAGTTACGAGAGTAACCTGGAATGTAAGACACCACGACAGGTTAAGAAGGACACTCTTGTAGCTTGAAGTTCAAATATAAGACGCTTGATGTGATTTGTAGATGTTGCAGTTGGACTAATGTGCGTCTGTGTCATGCTGGGTTTGTGTTTCTAGTGGGTGGAATCCCTTGGTAAGTGTAAGAACATTTACCAACAAGATATCCGACTGCTGTTAAAACTCAGTAAAGTCAAACAAAACTTTGACCATGTTCCCATAAGCAGAAGTGTTTGAGTGTTTTGGACTCTTTTCGCCTGGCGGATGGTAAGATAGACAGGACCAGAGCCATAGACATCACAGGGACTTGAGAGAGAGCTCTTTTTGACAGCAAGTAAAAACCCTAGTAATCACCTAGGAAGAGGAAGCAGGGTAGTAAAAACTAAATTAATAAAAAATAAAATAAAAAAATTATGAGATGAGATTTTTTCCCCAGCAAGTTTTTCTCTCCATTTTAAACAACGTTCTAGTGTTTTAACTTTAACAGTTTCTAAAGGTCATATTCTTTAAATACGAGTTGTGTATGTAAAATTGTGAAATATTATTAGAATTTAAAATAACTGATTTTAATATATTTGAATTATAAGATTATATTGTAATGTATTCCTGTCATGGCAAAGCTGAATTTTCAGCATCATTCGATCAGTCTTCAGTCACATGATCCTTCAGAAATCATTCTAATATGTGGATTTGATGCAGAATTTTTAAATGGTTGTGCTACTTAATATTTTTATGGAAACCGTGATTAAGTCATTTAAAATATAAAATTTTTGTAACATTGCAAAAGTCTTTAAAGTCACTTTTGATCAATTCAATTATTTATTACTGACCCAAACTTTTAAATGAATTTCAGTTCAATTTAGTAAGAAAAGAAAATGTATCGTTTTCAGGAAAACAAGTATTAATGCGGACTTAGGAAAACATACATCTGGGGTCGGAGTAACATGAACTGCATCATATGCTGCAAATGTCATTGGTTAGCAGAGAGCTGATGTTCGTTAATCTAAGAACTTCCCTGGATAAACTGTTACCTAAGTGGGTTGATAAGCTGCATGAAAGTGGTGGTGTATTCTGTAAATCAGTTTGCAACTTAATTAGAACTTGAAACAATAATTAGTTTGATGGATGAATGAGCAAAGCAGCAGGCTAACCGAATTAAATCCTGCTGAAGTTTCACTGCATACAAGCATGAAGTATGAAATGCAATATTTTTATAATGGCTAACGGCCCTTTCCCATGACCTCATGGATTCCTGTAGGTGTTTCTTTCCTGCGTGAATGAGGAAAACAGACGAGAGGAGAACGGGATGAGTGCTAGCAGGAGGGAAAGCAGAGAGTGTCAAGGGAGAGAGAGTTCCTCTGTCTTCCTGTGTGCGTCCCTCTCTCTCTCTCTCTCTCTCTCTCTCTCTCTCTCTCTCTCTCTCTCTCTCTTTCTCTGATATAAGGAGAGTGATCTGTTCATCTCACATCTATTCCCACTTCCTGTCTGTGAGTGTCAGAGCTGGTGGGTGAAGAGAAACATGGCTCGATATTGAAAACACTTGTGCATGGAAATGCTCACACACAGTGCATTGAGATTCACATATGCACGTCCGATGCAGAAATTGCATAATTCAGATGTTTTAAGCAACTTATTACAGATTTTAGCGAGATTTTAAGCAACCAATCGTGGTATTCATTTTTTCCATTTATGTGGAATTAAACTCATGACCTTGATGGTGACACCATGCTTAAGCTGTCAGCTAATATTATATTATTACAATTTAAAATAACCGTTTTCTATTTGAATATATTTTAAAATGCAATTTATTCATGTGACATAAAAAAAAAAATTTCAGCAGCATTACTCCAGTCTTCAGTGTCACATGATCCTTCAGGAATCATTCTAATATGCTGATTTGATGCTCATGGTTTATGACGCTGCTTTATGAATGCTAAATGTGTGCCAACTCTTAGAATTGTAAACCAGTAATTGCTAATTACTTACAATCTCGGCTTTAATACACAGACAAACCCAAATGCATGCATGCTGTGCTCATAAACTGCGTTTGCATTTGCGAATAACGTGTTTGATTCTTGTAGCGCTGTCATCCTGAGTCTCTCAGCTCGTTCACAGCCTGTGCCGCTCACACTTCTCTCAGGAGTGACAGGGAGTGTGTACACACACAGCCTCACTCTCATGAACGTGTCGTTTCTATGGGCAGGTGAGTGTGAGTGACAGTTTTGAGTGCTGTGGGTGACAGGCCTGCCAAAACACAGCCATGTGATCGTCATGTACAGTGCTGCTGGTCTGGGGCTGTACTTGGGTGTGAAGCTCACCAAAAGACAGATGAACAGATCCAGACACGGACTGACAGACTGTGTGACTGAATTTAAGTGTTTGTTGAGTAGTTTCGAGTTTTCGTGAAATCATGTCTCAATCAGAACCAGTCAAACACTTTGTAGGGCTGTCAATGCAACACATTAGACAAATTAATTTAAAAGAAAATGGTGTGATGAAAACCTACCCATCACAGGAGACTGCGCAGTTTACTTTAAACTGTGAAAATGAAGTACCTCATCCTGTGTGATTTATAAGCATTTTGAAAAGTGAGGACATGTTAAATGATAGAGAACGTCCTCATATTTCACCTCTTTTGTAAATACCTATGTCATACCAGATTGTCATTATACACATTTGTGTCCTGATATTTCAGGACTTAAATATGTAAACACACACACACACACACACACACACACACACTGACCTTGGTCTCCCTGTGTGGCCTCAGAGATGTTTACGGCGAGCTGGCTGCTGAAAGAGTTAACTCCCATCATGCCCGAGTGAGCGCTGGAGCCTGTCAGCGAGGGCAACTGGTTATGGCTCCGTGGCACGCTGTATAGCGCCTCCGTCAGGTCTGCAGCACGCTTTAAAATGATCTCCTAACCAATACAGAGAACACACACACACACAGAGAAAGAGTTGAAAGGATACTCAGTGGTGTTCTCAATGGGTTTCAAGATATTAAATTAAATGGTGGCTCCAAGCATAGCAAAAAGTATAAAAGAAAACAATAATGCTCTTGAATATATATAAAAAAGAAAAGAATGTATTATTATTATTATTATTATTATTAATATATTAATATATTGGTAACACAATTGTATACTGTATTTTACATCAATGTTATTATAAATAATTCTATATAAATATACATTATATTAATTATTCTTATATATATGTACAAACTATTAAAATTTAAATATTTAAATAGTATTGATTATTTAAAGTATATTTTATTTTTCATAAAAATATATAATAATATAATGTGTGTGTGTATGTGTGTGTGTATATATATATATATATATATATATATATATATATATATATATATATATATATATATATATATATATATATATATATATATATATATATATATATATATATATATATATATATATATACAGACTTTTTATCAGCTATCTGTATATAAAATCATGACATTTCTTGTGATTTTCATACCTGATTGTTATGAGGCATCCCATACAGCGCCTCCACGAGGTCTGCAGCTCTCTTCAGAAGTACCTCCTAATAACACACACAAACACACAGAGTTTAGTCCAATACTCCACCTCTCATACTGTAAATCAGTGCTGTTTGCATCTCAAATGTTTTCTAGACATAAATAATATCACACAGCAAAAAGAAGCACTTTAAAAAGTATGATTATATTAAATAAATCGATCATGTTTGCCCAAAGTTTTATTTATTATATATATATATATATATATATATATATATATATATATATATATATATATATATATATATATATATATATATATATATATATATATAAAGCGATCCATGTTCATAAAGAGAAACCAAACATGTGATGAGGCGGACAGAAAAAGAAGCTGTTGGAATCTCATTTACACCAACCTGTCACACACACACACACACACGCACACATGCACATACACACAGATACACACACTCAACCTGTGCCAAATCACACAAACAGTGATCCAGGGCTGCGATCCTTTCAGACTACACATATGCTCCACTGTCATTCTTCACACGGCGTGTGTGACTGTGTGTGTTTGTGCGTGTTATCCTGTAGTGTTCCTGTGTAAGTCACACATTTCACTGGCCCACAGACTCCATTCTGGTCTCAATACACCAAACCCAAACCAAGAGAGGACATGAGCACTTTACAACGGTTCCGAATGCATAATCATTTTCCATCTGCTAATATATATATATATATATATATATATATATATATATATATATATATATATATATATATATATATATATATATATATATATATATATATATATATATATATATATATATATATATATATATATATATATATATATATATATATGTTTGTATGTATGTTATATTAGTTATTTTAACCAAATTCTACTGTTGTCCTCGCTGATTTTTTCCTCTCTGCTCGCAGAAATACAATTCATTCAAAAATGTAGTCTGTATTTTAACTTTTTTTAAATTTAAAATAGGTTTCTAACGCTCACCAAGTAATGTTGTAAAAGATTATTACAATTTAAAATAACCTATTTTATAATATATTTATTCCTATAATTCAAAGCTGAATTTTCATCATCATTACTCCAGTCTTCAGTGTCACATGATCCGTCAGAAATCATTCTAATATAATTTGATGCTCAAGAAACATTTATTATCAATGTTGAAAACAGTGCTACTTAAAATAATTGTGGAAACTGAATTATTATTATTTATTTTTTTTTAAATTCAGGATTCTTTGAATAGAAAGTTTAAAAGAACGGCATTTATTTGAAATATCAATTTTTTGAAACATTATAAATATATTTACTGTCACATGAAAATGTATGCAAAAGTATTCATTTCTTTAAAAAAAACTAAACTTTGAATGAAAAAAAACCAGACAAATGGAAAACTAAATTAAAAGTGACCAGGTAACACATTTTAAGGCATGGTTGACTTAATTTTAAGACTCTGGTCACCATCTACTATCACTACAGAAGAGAGCCACTCAAACATTCTACTAAGCATCTTTGTGTTCCACAAAAGAAGGTCATTTGGGTTTAAATACAACAACAAAATGGTCTTACACAGCTAGTAAAGATAAATGTACACTTAATGCCTTAGAAGAACCATTTTTAGTTCCCTAAGAACCTTTTAGTGAACAGTTCTTAAAATAATATTTTTTTCTTAGTGTGAAGAACATTTGAATAAAAAAATTAAAGAACCCTTTTCCACTATAAAGAGCCTTTTGTGGAATGGAAAGGTTCTGTGAATGTTCAAGGTTCTTCATTTTTAAGAGTATAGATTTGGGCCAGTATGTTCAGGCTAAAGAGGAGGATCTCTCTCTCTCTCTCTCTCTCTCTCTCTCTCTCTCTCTCTCTCTCTCTCTCTCTCTCTCTCTCTCTCTCTCTCTCTCTCTCTCTCTCTCTCTCTCTCTCTCTCTCTCTCTCTCTCTCTCTTGCTCTCACTCTCTCTCTCTCTCTCTCTCTCTGGTACGCACAGCATTCAGAGATAGACAGAGAGGTGTGGAGGTGATACAGAGGAAGCCAGAGCTGGTATTATGGCAACCTCTACTTGAAACCTATCCCACACACACACACACACACACACACACACACACACACACACACACACACACACACACACACACACACACACACACACACACACACACACACACACACACACACACACACACACACACACACACACACACACACACACACACACACGACTGTAGAGAGAGAGACAGATGAAAGTATAGAGTAAACAGACAGAGAGAGAAAACAAACAAAAAAACAGGTTGGCTACAGAGAGCAGGACAAAGAAAGAAAACGGTAGAGTAATTGTAAATCTCATGACGAGAGGTGAAAGAGAGAGATGCAGACAGAAAACAGTGCTGAAAGATGAGCAAAGGGGGAAAGGGTTGGAGGGAAACAAAGGAAAAAAGACTCGAGGGACAGAGAGAAGAGAGAGAGAGAGAGAGAGAGAGAGAGAGAGAGAGAGAGAGAGAGAGAGAGAGAGAGAGAGAGAGAGAGAGAGAGAGAGAGAGATGTTAAGAGAGAGAGAGAGAGAGAGAGAGAGAGAGAGAGAGAGATGAAGAGGGGAAGTTCTAGCTGTTTTTCTCCCTCAAGAGTTGCCAGGTAAGAGGCAGCTGGGGTTGCTGGCAAACCTATCATTACTGTACTGTGAGAACAACAGCCTGTGTACACACGCACACTCATACACACACACACGCACACTGGAAATATTACACAAATTCTACAATTGTACACATATCAAGCATGTTAAAATTAAAGGAAATATTGCTTATATTTACATACAAGTATCGACCCCAAAGCAGAAAACCCTATTCACAGTATATTTCAAATATATAAAATCAAGTAAAATACACTTCAAATACAGCTGTGTATTTCACTTTTTGCCAATTTTATCTACACTGTTGTTACATTGTTGTTATTACGTTTAGTAACTATTCTGTCTCTTTGTGACTATTTGTCCCCAAGAGTGCATCTAAGCTAAACACACATAAATTAATCTAAATACACAAATATCTCTTAATAATTAATAATAAAAAAACTCATGCTGGAACATTAGTTCTTAAATAAATAAATACATGTAAATAAAAAGTGGACCCACTTTATATTAGGTGTCCTTAACTACTATGTACTAACATTTGAATTAATAATTTGATAGAATGCACTTATTGTGTACACGTTTTTACACTGTACTTACATTTTTTTTAAATACCTGCATGTAATTACATCTGTAATTAATTACATTTATAATAACACTGCTGACCCATCCTTCATACCTAGCCCCACCCTTAAACTTACCCACACCACCACACCTGTCCATAACTTTACCCGTATTCCACCTCAATATCAGCAAAAGTGTTTTGCAATAAAATATGAACACAATAAGGACAATGTACTTATTGTTTGATGTAAGTACATAGTAGTTAAGGCCACCTAATATAAAATGGGGCCTAAAAAGTAAATAAAATATTACTCTTCAGTGTATTGTTTGTAAATTTAATTATCCATAACCTTAAAAAAAGCTTTAAGAACCATTTAATCTTCTGAATATCTCAACAAAAAACTTTTTCAGAATTTTCTTATTTCTAGGGACTTTTTTTGCACGTTGTCCCCAAAAAGTGTATCTAGGCCAGAAATACACACACTTATAAAGCTAAAATAAACAAATATGCCATAATACATGCAGAAAAGCAGAGCTCATGCTGGAACATGAGCTCTCAGGTTTCTCACATCTATGTCATGCAAACATTAGCAGGGCCTGCATCTGTGAAGTGCAGCTCTTAGTGACTGTTTTATGCCAGGCCACGAGGCCCTGAAACTGAAGACTTTCTGGCTGAGTTTCTGAACACACTGTGTGGAAACTGTTACATTTACGAGGAAGAACAACAGTGGCCTTCAGATCAGGCAGAGAGGCAGAAACAGGCTTAGGAAACCACCAAATATTGTGATATTCCTTTGGAGTTTCAATTTAAGAGCTCATCTGGGACCGTGTTTGTGTGGTAGTGCACATACATACACACTCACGGAAGAGAGGATTGGGGGGCATATGGAGATGGGGGCATTAGGCTTCCTCCTCCTCATCCTCATTTACTTGCATTTCCCACGACAAAATATGACCTTAGAACTAACAGTCCTTCCTCAGCCAATCAACAACGAGCAGTAACGATCCTCACAGATGGCTCAAGTCAATGACAAACACGAGCAAGAGAGAGAAAGAGAGAGAGCGCTGATACATTGTGCTCTGTTGTTCCTGCATTATTTAATGTAACATGTTTATTCAACCTTTACATTAGTTAGTGTGATGAGTGCGAACTTGTTTTGTAATTCCAAAACTATATATAAAAGGAATATGATTAGAATAGAACAAGAGAGCCCCTTGAAAACACACCCAAAACAAGACCCGTCATCATTACCTTACATTTTAAAGACACAACCTGTGCACTATTTACTATTACTTTACTATTAACTTTAATTATTATCACTAGAAAAAAATGACATATTATAACATTTCACTTTTGTTTGATATAGATATAGATAGATATAGATGGTCTGGGCTGTATCGTTCAGTGTTAATAAAAAGTGCTCTTATTGCACTGTAAAAATGTTTTATCAGATAAACAAACATTAAAACCAATCATTTTTATTTAATATGACAAAATCAAACTCAATGTACAGAATTAGATTTTTTTTTAATGTAAAGTGTCAAATCAATTTAGTGCAATATTTAGTAAATTCACTCATATTTATTCATATAATATTGTAAATAAGGTTCATAATCTGTAAATATGTCCATTCTGGCTTAACCTAACTGTGTCTTTATATTTTTTTCATATATTAATTCTTTAATTGCATTATTATATGTCTTGTTGTATGTATATGCATGCACTGGAAAAAATCTGATTCTGATTATTTTATTGTTTTGCATTATTGTTAGCACCCAGTTTTATGCATCTATTAGCGTACAGTGTGTGTTTATGAGTACTGTGTTTTAAGTGTGTGTGTGCACCTGTTCATAAAGTATTTCTTGTTTTACTGTACGTCTGGTCGTTTCTCTTTTACAGTGTTCCTGTGGGTGTTTCTTTATTTTACGCGCCAGTCCTCCCTCCCTTTATCTGCCCATCTGTACGTGTCTCTGGTTTGGTTCTCCCCTGCTCTCGTGCCTGATGCTGTCCAGGTATGGGGCTCTTGTTCCAGGCTGCCTCCCCGCTGCAGTTCCCTGTGTCCAGCCCCAGCCGCCCAACCTGTCCCTAGTTCAACAGTGCCCTGCCATCCACACCCAGTGGGCAATCTGTCACCAACACAGCCTTGGCACTCGCAGCACACCCCTCATCTCGCTCTCTCTCTCTTTCTTTTCATACCCTCTTTCTCCTTTGCTCTCCTCTCCTGTCCTGTCTTCCCTCTGGCCCCGGCTCAGTTCATTAATCTCCATTATAAAACAGAAGTTAGTTAATGTCTCTGATGCTCGCTGGCTACGACACCCTGCCACGGGCCCTTTGGCACAACATGAACACACACACACACACACACACACACACACACACACACACACACACACACACACACACACACACACACACACACACACACACACACACACACACTCATGCTTAACTATTCACATCTTCACACACAATGACAAATACATGAAATAGAACAAATCACACACAGATTTAGTAGTCTGCATGTTTTGTGTTTACATAAAGTACAAATAATGTAATATGAACTTGTACTATCTGGATAAAGAAATGATTAAAAAAATCAAGTAGGATTCATTGGTTTAGAGGTAAATTTCTCTCTTACTTTGGTTTAGAGGTTTTATTAAACGCCTAACCCTAAGTACACTGAAAAAAATTAAGGTTTACTTTAAAACAATTTTCTCTCAGAAATTGCTTGTACATTTGGTTAGCCTGTAAAATATAAAAAAGAAAATAATTATTTGAGAAAATAAGAAAAGTGAGGCATGCAGAAACAGAGAAAGATGGAGAGAGATATAAAATAACTTCAAACAGCCACGAGGTGAATAAACTGTACAGTTCTGCTCTGTGGACTTAGCTTTATACTTCATTATTTATGTGGCGTCTACAGAACGACCTGCGGCTACTTTACACACGTTCCCCTCACACATCTCTACAAACTATTTCACATCACACTTTCTCTGCCAAAACAAAAAGTCCGGCACATTCCCTATCAAATTAAGTCTGCCAGCACAACTCAGCACTGTGCTCCCTGTAGTCAAGCTGCTCTATAACCTCAATATCACTTGGAGGCTCAATACTCACTCTGTTGAACCCCTAATGAAATGCAATCAATGATTGATAAGGTGGCAGTTGCCCTCAAGTAGACCCGCTGATGATTACAGCCGGTCGGCCCGAGCATCTGACCCTGCTCTGGGCTCCAGAGGTGTGCCACCCGGCCCTGGGAGAGACAGGCGCTGGGCCTTTTGTCTTATTAGCTGACTGTCGAGGTGTAAAGATCTGCCGCCTGCCAGGCATACAATTAGTCATCCTGTGATCTTTATTACTCTAGGGTGGTGGTCTTTCTTAGCAGAGCCCCAATTCGACACCCTTTCTTCCTCACCCGGGACCCCCAGGTAATGCTGGGGATCAGGTGATTGGACCTTGCGGAGGGTCCCTCGCGTCAAGGGTTAAGGACAAGGCAGGAGTCTCTTTTGTGCTACCAAGAGGACTGTGAGTGATCCTCTGCAGGGTCAGAGGAATCGACCCACTCTATCACGCCTGGTTCCTCCATATCCTCTATAATAACATTTGCAAAATTATTTGCAGTTTCTCAGGACCCTCTTGATATGATTTTTTTTTTCTTCCAACGGTTCTTGAGATGGCTATATAGCTCTTGAGACACTAAAAAGTACTAATAGTATTAATATTAAAAAATTATGACTTCACGCTCTTAGTAATTTTCATCTCAACACAATCGTCTGAGTTTTGTCTTGCAACCCAAATAGTCCCTGGGCACCCTTAGCGCAAATATCAACACGTCAAAATGTCTTGCAAAATGATTAATCTGAAACTGAAAAATGTACATGTTTTTATATGCATAAACAACAGCAAAACTGTTGAACAATATTTATTATTATTACTACCTAAAAATAAAACTATTAAAAAAATAACCCTTAGCTATTAAATAAAGCTATTTAAAATATAAATATTGTATTAAAAACTGAAAGAAATATTGCCTTGGCAACTAAATAATTTGAAGTTAAAGAACAAAAATGGAAATAAAATAAATAAATAAATTACTAAAAATTAAACTAAAATCAAAATATAAAGTGAAAATATAAAAATAAAGCCAATTGAAAATATTAATAATAATATACACATAATGTTAAAATTACACTGTAAATAAACACTGGGACAAATATTATATTAGTATTAGCCATATTATCAAGTATTCGGTTGCACTTTATTTTACAGTACGTGTACTTACCTAAGAAATATAAGGTAAATAAAGGGGTTAAGGTTAGGTTTAAGTGTAGGTTCAGAGTTAGTACCTACTTTATCAACCAGTTAATGTAATTACAGTAATAAGTACATAGTATGGACTGGACTGTAAAACAAATTGCTACCGTTTGTTCTGATTCATCCCCAACGGCATTCATTTATCCTTCTTCCTTTTAAAAGTCTATTATTTTGTTATATATTGTTATATATTTTTGTTATCCAAACATTGTTTTTAGCATTAGCATTAGACTGTCCGAGAACATCATAAGAAAAAAGTTATCTCTTTGTGGAACAACAGTCTGTAAAACCCTTTTCGGTTCTAATTGGAACCTTTATTTTTAAGAGACAGGTCGGGAAGGGTTCGGACTCTACGAGAGAATCGCTCGGGGAGGCATTCGAGCGGCTCCCTCCCCTGAGAGGTGTTCTGGATGAGCTGGATTCATGTCTGCATGTTAATCTCTTCACTCTACCTGCCAAAAGGCAGAGAGCACGTGTTACGGTGCATCAAGATGCTGTGTTCCTCTCCTTTTCCTTTTCACAGACCTCCATAGCCCAGCATCACAGCATGAAACCATCTCAACACTCCTGGCCCCCTGCTGTCTTTGTGTGTGTGTGTGAAGTGTATGTGGGTGAATGGGTCACGAGGAGTTGCTCAGACGCTCTACAGTTCATTCAGCACAGGTAACAAGGTGAGTCTGTTTGACTTTAGATTGGCCCAGCTCTCGGCACTCTAGCCCTGAAGGCTGTCTCCCGACAAGCCTGTTTCTATCTTCCCCCTATCTTTTCTTCCTCCTGTTTTCCCCTTGCTTTCTTTCCAGGGGCTCAATTATGGGAGGATGGTTCTCAAGCGCCCGGCGAGAGCAGATCAGCTGACCCGGGAGAGCAAGCCATCCGACAGGTCCCCTAACAATGATAAATCACATACACACACTGAGCCTGGTGAGCAGAGGTCCACCACACACACACACACACACACACACACACACACACATATACATGTACAACATTACGACTTGCGCGCACACACACGCACACACACAAGCTTATGGTGCTAATAAAGAGCAACTGATAAAGTAAATTGTGCCAACATGACAAGGCAAAGGAAGTCAATAATATACTTCCTCTTTAAAGAAGCCGCACAGAAGTATAAACAGAGCTTAAAAGGGAGACCGGGGCTAGTTGTCACGCAGTTAATATCTAAATAAGCCTGAGTCAAAAGTCCAACTGCACAAATGTGTTTTCTTTAAAACTAGCTTGTTTTTGTTGGAATCTAATAATATTTTTTTTTGTCAATTCAGATTAGCAAGTCACATGTTCTGCTGCCATTGGGGCATGTTGTCACAAAAGTAGGTGTGTGTAAAACAAACTATATTGTTTTTCCTGAGCAATCATGGTTGTAATGTTTAATAGCTTGTTATGTTCAAGATTTGCATCCATGCAGAAATTGACTCAATATTCACTCAAATAAAAAGTGTGACAACTAGCCCCAGTCTCCACTATCTACTTTTGTCCAGGGCTTCTGAGAGCTGCCACATGTACATAAAGTGCATATTCTCTCTGACTGAGCAGAAAGCCCATTTATAAATACTGCAGCATGCAAACAGCATGACTTTTTTGGTTAATTTAATGTGCATCTGACTGTCTTATGTTGGAAGCAGACTCGGTTGCTAAGAGAGACCACTATTCTGAGTTCACAAGACACGGCATAATCCAGGTGTCCGTTAGAGTGGATCTCACAGGTCGTTAACCTCATGGTAACCTGGGACTTGTGTCCCAAATGCCAGAGAGAAACGCAGCTGCCTGCGGGACAGAGGAGCATCCTGAATCACGTCCATATTCATGATCTATCTGGACGGAGAGGTGTGTGCTCACGGCCAAACCTGGGACTGGAAATGAAATTATAGATAAACCTGATACATGCCTGGCCCCAGCAAAGGTCGTCAGACAAACACAGCTGGGTTTCTAAATGCTTGGGCCATCACTGGCACACACACTGCAGATCTGATCAGGGTTTTGGAAAGAGTCAAATAAATGCAAAAACACAGTCAAACTCTGTTATACAGTCAAACAAATCTGTCATGCAAAAAGAAATAAATAAATCAAATGGTCAGATTTTTCAGTTATTTTTCAACAAGACTCCTGCCTCCTGCCCAAGGCTCCTGCCCAAATTGCAAAGACAACCAAATGTTTTGGCCTGTTCAGAGTCCAGATTTAAACCCTATAGTGAGTATGCTAACTTACTATATCTACAGTATTTGTGCATTTCCTGATCAGTGATTTGTGATTAATACACCCATGTATGTGTCTATATATATATATATATATATATATATATATATGTGTCTATATATATATGTGTCTATATATATATGTGTCTATATATATATGTGTCTATATATATATATATATATATATATATATATATATATATATATATATATATATATATATATATAGACACATATATATATATAGACAAATATATATATATATATATATATACATATATATATATATATGGACACATATATGGACACATATATATAGACACATATATATAGACACATATATATATAGACACATATATATAGACACATATATATAGACACACATATATATAGACACATATATATATAGACACATATATATAGACACATATATATAGACACACACACATATATATATATATATATATATATATATATATATAGACAAATATATATATAATATATATATATATATATATATCTGTCTATTTATTTACTTATTTGCATGCTCAATTACTTATTCTTTCACTTAGTAATTTATTTACCTCCTTTACTGCCTTATGTATTTACTTGGTTATTTATTTATAGGACTGTGTCAAAAAACGAGGCACCAGGAACAAGCTGAAAAAAAAAAACTGTCTAGATTCTTATTGAGTTTTCCTCTTGAATGTATAAGTATATAAGAGGTGATAGCTGGCGGTCTCCTCTTGCCACGTATCGCAGCATCAAAGCGGCCAGACAATGTATGCTCACTATTAGTATCAATTTACAAATAAACTGCTTTTTTGGTGACTGGATCTCAGATGTCAGATTTTGATAAATGGTTTCAATTTGGCAGCTGTTTTAAAGTGTCAGTCCGCATCAGATCTGATCCCCTCCTACACCAGAGCCCTGCCCGAAAGAATCTCTCTCACTTAGCTTCCTGCCTTTTTAGGGGAAAATAATCTTTTCATACTAACCAGGCGGCAAACCGCCCAGGGCACCTGACGGCACATCGAGTTTTTGCACTCGACTCGATGTGTGTGCGTACGCATGCATGTGTGTTTTGTATATATACACAGTCTGCACCCGTTGCATATCAGCTTTGTTCTTTGATTTGTTGCTTGTTGCTGCCCCAAAGCTGAAATATGCCACAAGCATGGATAACAGCACAGATCTAACCTCCATATCACCCTCTCAAAGCCAGCATCACACAAACAGTTGTTTTTTCATTCACAAGCTGGTACGAGCTGCTCTTCTACGTTATCAAACAGAAGACCCTCAGGCTTTCAGAATCAAGGTTTGCTTCACAGATTTAAAAACACCCGTACTTTTCACCAAGAATGGAGATGCAAAGCCAAATCTGAGGCTGAAATATTCAGTGCCCATGTTGCAAATGCTTTACACCTATTTTAAAATTGATGTCAAGTTTTTTTCCGTTTTTTTTAAGGAGAGGTTGTGTAAATCACTTATGTTTTCACCTGGTATTAAGTCACCTGGTTTTGGTCGATAATATCACACATAGACAAGGGAGACACATTCTTGTTTACACCTGGTGTTTTCTCTTTTGTCCACTTTCAACCACTTCTGTCCTGATTTCTTCCAGGGGAGGGTCTATGGGCGGGGTGAATGAATGTTTTTTTTTTCAGATCTTTCAATTTAATGGACAAAATAAGCTTGCACATTTTACATATGCACGGAGAGCAGCAGCTTTAGTTTCTGCCTTGATAGATGCCAGACCAAACGTGCTTTATACGTCTTTCATCTTCAAACCAAGATCAGCTGACAAAGTTTAAATCCTGCCTGGCTAGCGCGCTTCTTATAATGTCTACACATTAAGTCAGTAGGTGGAGAGTAGGCGTCACTTATGGCTGTTTGAACACATTCAACCACAGCATCTACACCACAAAAGCAATCCGGTCGAATGCGTATTCGACTACCTCTGGAAGTGGTCGAAAGTAGGCCTGAACGATTTTGGAAAATAATCTAATTGCGATTTTAAAAATAAAAAAAAATTATTTTATTACCAATATTGTGATTTAATATCCGATTCTTTTTAAGCTCTTTATTTTCTGTATTATTCAACAAAGACAAGCAATAAATCATTGTATAGTAATAGTGGGAATCTTTAGGCACCTCACGATCCGATTCCAAAAACATATTAATAAAACTTAAAAAAAGAATAATTGCATATGTAATTGTAAGTACTTTTTGTAAGTAATTTTAAATATATAAAATAATAGCTTCAAAACATAAAAGCTAAATAATAAAGAGGAATAAAAACATATTACAAGCAATAAACAAAGAGTGCTTTCAGTATTTAAGAGTCTCTGAACATTTTCCATTCAAGAGCTGTGAGTGATATTTCTCTTTCTCGGCTTTACTGTTGCTTGATTATTAATGATGAGATCTGAATTCACACTAATGCACAGATCTCTTGAAATATAACATGTGGTTTGTCCTGTCTGTTTAATTCCTTAAGACATTACTGACTGTGTTTACATTAATTTTGTGTCATAAAAGCATTTTGAGACGCAAGTAGCCTACATTTAACCACTTAAGCCCTGAGTATACTTACATTTCCACGTCCGGTGGCGTGTCTCACGCGCAGTCGTGTCAGCACAGCTTTCAAAGTATGCTCAACCACAGATGAGCGTGGATGGCTGAGTTCAACACATGTGCAGTAAGATTGTTATGACTTATTGTTACTGAATTTCTGGTGCACGTGCTGTTGTTGTGCATACGTTGTTGTATGCGGACAGTCCGGGCGGTCTCAAAAATTGGGCTAAATGCGGACGGGGTGTGCGGTCCGAAGTATACTTTGGGCTTTACATGGAGACGCGCACAGCCATATGCGCGAACACTCTTCACAAAGCGCGGCGCGAGCATTAGAAACTGAAAGCCTTCTGTCAGTGAGTTTCCTGTTTTTAATATATAAGCACACTGCATTCCAGACGACATAAATGACACCTTCGTATAGCATTTGTAAGGCAAATACCGGCGGCGAGAACACACACTAAGCGTAACATCAAGCAAAGCGCACGTTTCTCCCACCCCTATTGTATAGTATGACCAACACAATATTAAATCAATTAAACACAAACTGTTCTTTCCTGTAGGCCAGGCCTGTAGGTGTAACATGCCAAGCTGATGCTTCTTCTGCAGACTGCTTTACTCTCGCGTTTAACGTGACCAGAGTGTAATCGCAGCCTTTGCGATTCAAAAATCGTTTTATCATAACGCAATATTATTGCAAATGCAATTAATCGTTCAGTCCTAGTCGAAAGTGGACAAGCTCAAAATGTTTTCCCATCTACACCTGTATTTAGTATCGTCCACTTGTGATCCGATTAACCAAAATGCATCTTAATACCAGGTGTAAACATGCTCTAAAACACAGACAGGAAAAGCAAAATGTGTGATTTTGATTGAACAGAAAAAATATGCAGCGAAAGCAATAACTTCAGACTACACTTACCTTAGGTAACCTCTCTGGGTCTCCAGGGTGACGAGGGATGACCTTTTGTAGCCTCTGGAAACCATAGTCTATGGTGGGTTCATTCAGAGCTGCGGGAGAAAACCAAAATAATATGTTTATTTGATTTAATTGACTGCAATTCTCTCAGAAACAGGCCATTATGTCATCTCGTCCATTTCCCAGAGTACTCTGCCATGACGCCCAAGAGTTCAGAAGGATTAAATATCAGTGTGTGTGTATGTACATTTGTCCCAGTATATTTGTTTACATTCGTCCCTGTGGCATCAATCCAGGCTTCCCCCTGTGTGAATTTGTTTTATGAAGTGTTTAGTGAGGCCCTATGGCCTTCCTGTCCCCCTTTACACTTCTTTATTCCAAAACTCTAACCTTTCCTGCCTAATTCAATTCTTCTCTTCTCACTCAACCTGCTCACGTTTATTTCATTCTCTCACTGCAAACAGCACCTCATCTTAGCCCCTCTTTTCCATCTCTCCGTCGCGATGCGATGGCAGAAAGAAACACCCGGAAAGCAGTTAGGGAGATATTTCTCCATAATCAAGCCCATTAATCATAAAAGGCTGTCAAATTTGACTTTGGGGACAATTTGTCAGCCTTCTTGCCCGGTCCGCTTTTGTCACCGTTGCCTCTTGTATTCCGTAAGGATGATTGACAGTCCAAATGCTAGCGAGTAGAATACCTAGTTTGCACTAATATGCATAAGCGGTGCTTTCATGAATAAGAATAAGGTGGCTGCGCAGGAGCAGGGGCCTCTTTTCAAAGGGCCCGGTGCCGTTTGTCGTGCGTGGCAAATAGATGTTATTACCATTATAACAATATTTGTTTTCTTTCCTCGGGAATGGGTCTCAGCGAGCTGCTAAATCAAATTTGTTTGAGCCGGTTTCACAGCGAGGAGGAGAAAAGAGCTTGCGGAGTGACAGCGGTTGCGGAGGAGGGCCTGTGCGGGGATCTTTGTGACTCAATACCACTGTGAAAGTGAAGGAACAGTCTCTCAGGACGCTCTGAGAAAGGCTCTGTGGAAACGATCGCGTTCCTTCTCCAGGTCAGGAGAACAGTGGTTTGATCAAGCTGCAGTGTGATTAGACTCAGTAAGCGATAAATGTGCCATTGTTTTGTTGAGTCATTTTTGGACAGTCAGCTATGTGATAATCTCCGTCATCTGGAAAGAAAGAAAGAAAGAAAGAAAGAAAGAAAGAAAGAAAGAAAGAAAGAAAGAAAGAAAGAAAGAAAGAAAGAAAGAAAGAAAGAAAGAAAGAAAGAAAGAAAGAAAGAAAGAAAGAAAGAAAGAAAGAAAGAAAGAAAGAAAGAAAGAAAGAAAGAAAGAAAGAAAGAAAGAAAGAAAGAAAGAAAGAATAAATCATGGAAGAAAGGAAGGAAGGAAAAGAAAGAAGCAAGGAAAGAGTGAACAAATCCATGGTAAAGTAAATTAATGGGGAAGGAAGGAAGGAGAGGGAGATGTAGGAAAGTAAAAGAAGAAAGAAATTAACTAATAAACAAAAACAAAAAATAAGAGAGAGAGAGATAAGGAAAGAAAAAATAGACAAGAAGAAAGAAAAGGAAAGAAACAACAGAGGAAGATCGTCCATGAGAGCAATTTCACAAAGCAATCCCATAAAACTTGCACTTTAATGAACCGTTGGACAGGGGACATGAGAGGGAGGGCTTTGTCTCTCTATCACACCCCCAAGAAATTAAGCCCATTACTTCTCTTATTAAAATCCCCCTGAACTTTGACCCCAGCGCCCCATTGGCTGCCTGCAGGGCCTCTGTCCTCTCAGCCAATCGATACAGGCTGCCTCCCGCCGAGAAGTGGGAGTAATTGGAGAGTGTGTGTGCACGGGCCGAACCCTGACCCCGCCTGCATTACACAGCCCATATGAAGATAGATTGCCTGATTTAGTGTAAACATATGCTGCAATTCTAGCCATCAGTGCCACTTTCTCCGTCGTAATTTGTATTGATTTTTTCTCCCTTCCTCTCAGCCATCCACGCGTCTTTGCTGTGCCTGACGTGCGATTGCGAAAAGGGAAAGATAATGCAGTTCGCTGAAGAGGTGGCGAGTGTATGTGTGTGCGTGTGTGTTGGGGGAGACGAATAGAGGGTTGTATATTTATTATTAATTTAATCATCTCCTTATTGCAGGCGCTGTGGGGCTGCACATTTCTTTTCTCTCTCTCTCGTTCTCATTTGAAGGTTATCACACTCTCCACTGAGATCTACTGATGCTAAATAGAAGGTTGCTTTGGAGTGTGAGGTAACAGTGAAAGATTAATATGATTTCCTCCTCCAGATGTCCAGTGGGACGGGACAACACAATGAGCTGCCATAGAAGACAAAAAAAGCATTTCCTCATATGCTTGCATAACTCTATTACTGTCGAAATGTTGATCTTCAGCACGACAGGGTCAAGTCTGAATCGTGTCTCCCATCATCAGTGACACACATCACAATCCTCTCAGCAAAACTGAGCCTTTGACCTCTGACATGCAGTTAACCTGCACGGCACACCTACGTTTGTCCTCACATATGAGCTTGTTGAGGCTCTATCTATCTAGCAAATTAGAGGTGGTGCGTGCAACTCTAAAATCAATCCCAGCATGCCTCTCCGTTCTTATTACATGCTCTGCAGAAGTCAGAGGTCAAATAGGGCTGACTGGGTAACCATTCAACATGCACCAACTCATGATGGCCAGACCTAATGAGGGCAATGCTTACTAAGAGAGGTATAGATAAACAACCAAAGGAAGAAAGAAACCCTGTGTGAATGGAACACAAGCTATCACAGCACTTAATTTCCCAGACCAGCCCCAATAACTCATCTTCCGCCAACTGTATGTACATTTAGTTTGTGCTTGTTTACATCCATGCTTTCCGATGGGCTTACATCTATTTACCTCCACTGTTTTTCTATTTACATTCTCTTGTTCCCACTTTCCAACAGGCCCCCCGGCTGATCATGTTTCCCCTCTCCCTGATGGCATCTGTCTTTACAACATGGGGCTTTTTAGATGCCATATCCATTCCCGTTCTCTCCTCCTTAGCCCCCGTGATGCAGTGATTGTAAGCGTAGTCATGCCCCCTTAGGCCACAATCGCAACCGTGTGTCTGCACCATTCAGAGAGAGGCTATTTCAGCGGTCTCCCTCTAACGCAGACTGAATGATTTTAGATGGAGCCCTCTGCCCATCTAAAACACTTGATCAAGCCCTGCTCTGTCCGTGGGAGGCGCATTGATGGAATGGGGAATTTGATTCAGGTTCGGATTCCGACGCAACACGCCTCAATTTCTCATTTTCATGTGCTACATGATTGATATGGGAGAGAATGGCACCAAGCGGCTCTTTCACCTGCATATGGGTATCTCGTACATAGATTGCCCCCCTACTCTTTAGGGGGAAGACATTTACAGGTGCGCAACGGGGCGGCGTGAGAGGAAGCGATTTGTTTTCACGTTCTAGTCTGTCGCCGTGAGGTCGCAGATCTGGCTTGTTGACAAACGTCTGAAGAGCTCCTGTTGCGTGTCATCGATTTCAACCCATCCATCTCCTCTGTCTTCACTTCAGAAAGGTGTGGAAACGCATTGCTTTGCAACTGACGGAAAAATCAGAATGCCCTTCTTCGCACCATTCTGAAGGAATAAAACAAGAAGTGAGATTCTGATCAATCATCACGGCCCGCTCCCCCATCCCTAACCTCTGCAACCCCCAAACACTCCTACCACCTCCTCCTCACTGGATCGATCCTCATAGAAATTTCATGAACTTTAAACTGTGATTGACAGTAAAGGCAGGGCGCAGGCTGCTTTAAAGTGGAAAGCCACCAGGGAAGATGAAGAAAAACCCACCCCAGCCTCTTCAAACACGCAGACAACACAGACTCGCTCGCACTAAAAACCACACACTTTTAATTACGGCTTGAACACGCTTCGCTGTTATGGCAGCAATTACGAAAGTCGAGCTAACCTCGGTTTACCCCTGTGTGACACCGCACTTTGAAACACTGTCTGGATTTTTAGGGGGCAGATAATTATCAACAAACGATTCTCACATTTGGTCTGACGTTATTTTAAGGGAGCAACAAGATGTCCGGAAAGCACGAGTGTCAGTCATTTTGTATGCATGTACGAGATGGGAAATAAGATCAGTGGAATAAAATAGAAGGATGTTGAACATTTGATGAGCTGAGGAGGGCTTTTCTCCACCAGGGGAATGCGTCATTCCTCTACAGAGCCGAGACTCCTATCACTATCAAAGGAGTCACTTTTCTCTTAAAGAGTAGACCTGTGGAACCAATGTTGGATAATTAGTTATTTCATGGGGGGACACTTTAGGCTGTGACTCCAAAATAATAACAAGCTCCTCAGGTGGGGGAAGTATGGCTTTGAGGCACACTTCCTTGACGTGTCACTCAACTTAATCAAGGCTCTACAGAGGCAATTACCCAACAGACGATTAACATATCTAGCCGGCAAGGCGAACGGATGCAAGCGGTAATCAGCATGGTTGCATCACCATTCGGTCTCCGCTGAGAAAGAGAGAGAGTAGGGGTAACAGAATGAGCTTGGTGTGTTAATGTCACTTCTGCTTCAGTGTTTCCACACTGGAAATGTTCACTACATTTAAGTCACTGCAAAGCACACACATTTCCACATATCTGAGATATTGGTGCTGTGTATAATAGGGCTGGGAATCGCCTACGGTTACGTCAATCGACTACGTCACGGTACAATATGCATCACAACACATACGTCCTGAATACATCAATACATTCACTATATTTTCAATCTCTAGATCCTCATAGAGTGGATTTAACTGCACTGACAAACATTGTCTTAGTTTATGCTTATTTAGATTGCACCATACTTTTGGCCACCAAAAAATTTATACAATTTTGAATACAATAAAATAACATTTTTAGTTTTCAGTGAAAAGAAAAAAGTTAACAAAAAAGTGGAACATTTTATTAGAAATTACTTACTTTAAATGTCAGAGAACCATTTTATAGCATACAAATGTGTTACATTACCAGACATTAAGTTTTTATGTCTATAGTTATACAGCAATACTTTAAAAATATTATCCAATATTTTGAATTATTTTAAAATAATTATAAAATTAAATAATTTTTTTATTCAAAATTTAAAAAAACATTATAATTTAAAATAATAATTTCAGTTTCTATTCTGACAACATTTTTATTTAAAATAATAATAATTTTTATTTTGGTGCATCACCAACAACTATTGCTACAAAGTCTTAAAGTATCATTACAATATTCTGAGAAAAAAGCATTGTGGCATATATCAATTTACTGTATGGCTGTATCAACACAGCCTTAAGCATTTAAGCAAATACAAAAATATTAATAATTAGTAAATACTCTTGACAAACTCTATGTTGCTTGGCTAGCAAGAAAGAAAGATGATGTTTCTGCTTTTTCAACATTTAAAATTTGACATTAAATAAGTTACCACATCCCAGTAGCCTGGATGTGGATTCCACTAAAAGGCTGTTCTCAGCTACTGTCAAAGTATCTCACCAATATACGCCCACAGTCAGGATACTGCCGACAGACCACCTCCTAGTGTGAGACTCACAAACACATCGGCGTCCAAGCTGTGAAACAACTGAACGAAATGATGACATCATGCCGGGTCCTGTTCTACGTGCTCGGCAGCCCTGCAGAGCTCATCCAGTGGAACGTTCCGCTAATGTGTTCCATCTGCCCGCTCCGAGGATGAAAAGGTAACAAAGTGGCCCATTGTTCCTTGGCTTGTGCAACAAGTGAACTGCTCCTGGTCCCTCTCTGAGCTCCGGCTATGGGAACGGTCTTTGAGAAACATCAGCCACTGTGTCCACAGAGTCTGTGCCATTAAGCTTTAGTGCCAGTTTT
This sequence comes from Gobiocypris rarus, assembly GCA_023029165.1. Lineage (NCBI taxonomy): Eukaryota > Metazoa > Chordata > Actinopteri > Cypriniformes > Gobionidae > Gobiocypris > Gobiocypris rarus. The sequence continues at coordinate 20,010,240 of CM040932.1, forward strand.
AAAGAGCTTATGTAGTGGATGGCGCCAGAACCTCTGGCTGATGTGAGAACACAGCGAGCAGGTTCCAAAACCAGCCCATGATTTTAAGTTGCATACCAGCTGGGTGCTCCATGGTTTTCCAATCAACTCTTCGGGCCCCAGGCTGTGGCAATTACATAGCTAGATTGAGAAAATCTTTGTTGTGTAGCTTTGACATCCAATCCCACCCTCACAACGATTCCCTTAGTCTCTTCCTCCTTGGAATTCTCTTCTCCTCATATTGTTTCAAACCTTAAGATATTCTGAAGAACAACTTTTTGTCAGATTAATGAAAGGTAATGGGATCCCCCATGGACATACTTTCTGGATCTACTTTTGTGTTCCACAGAAGAAACTCATACAGGTTTGGGACGACGTGGTCAGTAAGGTGAATAAGGAGAGAGCTGCAAGTCAATGCAACACAATTTGAAACTAAAGTAAGCATCAGTTTTACATTCACTTCTGGCAATGTATGAAGTCTGTGCACTTAGAGCCACCAAAACACATAAACACCCTTCCTAACCCTTTGGGACTGCGCCAGCCTACCCTACAACCTCATGACAGCCATTAGCTTCACAAAACAACCCCTTTTCTACAACTGATGGTCAAAAAAGCTGAAATAAGTACCAGAAATAGTTAGCTCATCCTGTCCCTGCCCATTCTGTAACCCAGCACCATATTTGAGTGACCCCCGAATCTTTTAAACAAAAGGTCTCACCCAGCAAAGATACTACAACTCTTGTTTGCAATGCCAAAGGCTGTCAGCCTGCAAAGCATCAGGCAAGTTCTGACAGGCACATTGGCACCCAAGAGAACAGTGCTCTTCATATTAACAGTCCCGCACCTCCAGTATCCTCTCAGCCTCTGTTTCTAGGATATTGTGCAATTGCTTGGAATGCATGCAGCATCGCTAAGGGAATATAAGCCCTCCCTTTTTCAGGAAGTTGAGAGGATGTTTCAGATACAAGTTTTATTTCTGGTAGATCTCCTTGACTGAGGCAATCAAATAAAATGGTATACCCAAAAGGCCGTGTCAAATGCTGACTTCTTGATGCCCCAAATACAGTTTGAACGCTTGCAAACCAGAGGCACGATGTGCTGTCGTTTAACTGCACATCACTTCTGGTCACATGTATTATTATTATGATTATAATGGCAGAGGCAGTAAGTTACTGGCTATTGGGAGGATGGTGTTAGCGTAGGCTGGATTCATGCCGCCAGTCTCAGAGCTTGTAATGTATAGATCAATGTGGCCGTAGGGGAAAGAGGATCAATGGCTGTTGAGTTATTGCAGTATTTGGCTACTGATTTTAGAGAGCTGTGTTTTCCCAGGAAAGTCAATACCCTCAGGCTCTTCACACTCATCTCGCCCTCCTTCCTCTAACCCAACACCTGGGGAGTCTTAACCCCCTGAGAGACAGACAGAGAGAGAGAGAGAGAGACACGAGCCGGTGGACTGAAGGACTTAATGATGCATGCAGGCAGAAAGCAGAACTAACAGAATAAGAGTGAAGATCTCTCCGAGGGGAGAGCAAGAGAGAACAGAGTAAATGTGAGAAAGCAACAGAGCCATAATAGTTATCAGGTACCAGCTGCAACACTGAAAGTGAGAATGGACTTAACATTCTGCTAATCTAACAAGATGTCCTAACTAGCCCATGCCACACGTGAAATGCTTTCAGGGAATTTGGACAGAGCCAATCTTTGACATTTCCCTGTAGTGCTAGACATGGTAAAGTGTCAGCCAGCAGGTGCAGAGTTGAGTTGTGTGATATTCAGAATTTAACTGAGAAAGCCTTTAATTAAAATCCTCAACTAAGTAACATAATTTCAATTTAAACTGTGGTAGCAAACAGGTTACAGAATCGCAAATTTAAGAAAATACAATTAATATGAACTAAAATTTAAATAAATAAACTGCAATAAGTTGCCCAGAAAAGTAGTAAAGACATTGTTAAAATAGTCCATGTGACTACAGTGGTTCAACCTTAATTTTATGAAGCGACGAGAATACTTTTTGTTTTTTTGTGTTTTTACTACTTTTCTGGACCTTGAAAGTGTTAATTAAATAGTTGTCTATGGAGGGGCAGAAAGTCCTCAGATTTCATCAAAAAGATCTTCATTTGTGTTGATGAACGGAGTTCATTCAGGTTTGGAACAACATGAGGGTGAGTAATTAATGACAGAATTTTGGGTGAACTAACCCTTTAAGCCCTGTTGAAGAGAGGTGAAATATCTCTTTTACAGCCTCTGCTTCAGTTTGAAGACTGTGATATCACTTCCTGTGATGTGTTAACGGCAGTGGTATCAGAGAGGACATGCTCTGAACACTGATGCTCTGGCTTTCCACTCCAGCAAAGATAAGACAGTCAACCTATAATCAGTGGAATGGGCACATTGACCGTCTTTGATGCATTTCTGGGGTCCTTTACTGCTAATGAAAAGCAGATAAAAGGAATATGATAAAAAATAATGTGTGTCTGCACAGAGATGCCAGTTTCCTTCGCCAATGTACGTATCCCCCTCCCAATCCCAAAGGCCTGAACGCTTAATTTCTGATGACCTAAATGTATCCCTTTCAAAATATTCAAACTGGCTTGTGTTCATTTGGAAGTGTCTGAAGATAAGGAGTGAGTTTTTTTTTTTTTTTAGCTGGAATGCTGTGTAAAGTTGAGCTCACTTGGGCTTATGGGAAGTCTCTGGTGGGAAAGACATCACTGAGGTTAGACACACTCTCATTCCTCTTCAATTATACACAGTCTGCCTATTTAGTATTTAAAAGCCCGCTTCATTTCACATTCATGAATATCACACATCTCTGGCACAGTAAATAAGTTGCTGGATGTATGTCAGTGCATCCGCAAACTAAAATATGTATGCGTGAATCTAATTTGCAGTGTACAATGAAAAGGATTTTGAGAAACAGAAAGATTAGGCACTCACATTTTCAAACCATATTCTTATAGGAATTGCTATATTTAAAAAGGTGTATGCAATAAAAAGATATGATATTAATATTAAAGATAGTATTAAATATATAATATACACACAATGTATATACTTATATATATATATTGTTTGTATTATATATATTATATGTATTTTTTATTCATCATGAAGAAATATATCATTTGTGCGAGTGTATATTCTTATTGACCTCTATATTGTATGACCTTACATTTACTTTTGTCTCTGCTTTCTGATTCAAAGATGATGTGATATTCTACAGGTCCTTTTTCATTCATCTTTACAATTTGCAACAGGCTTTCATTGCACAGAGAATATTCTTTTGAACTTTAAGAAAAATTCAAGCTATTCACAATGCAGACGCGGCATACAGCTGTCAGTCAACTCATCTCGTCGGTCCGGCAGACATTAGCATTGCAAAGGAACGGTCGGAGGTAAGACAGGGCCGTCCTCTCTATTGTAAAGTTGTCTCTTTTTGCTGCTTACATGGCAAATGCATCTGAATGAGAGGCGCTTTGAACAAAGAACGCGGGAAATACACTGAGATAAAGCTGATGTATAACAGAGAGTCTGAACACAGGCCTCTCTTTCTTTCTCTTTTATGACCGTCACTGTGACATTTTCTTATCACACCAAACAGTCCTAGATCTGACCTTTCGCCTACTTTGACTGGCATCTGGATTATTCTGATGGAATAATCAGTGTATGAAAAGCATTGATTTGACTAAATGATACTCGTCCTGCCTGTTGGACACAGGAGAACGGACATCAGCCAAAAGTAAAGACACGACCGCTTGTGTGGAGTTAAGAATGACCTGCTAACAGTATGCCATCATGGGAAAGCGTCTTTATGGGCCGCAAAGCATACAAGCCCTAATATTTTAAGCTAACAAAGACAGGAACTCGATAAAATGGACAAAGAACACATGCAAAGATCGACCTCTGAGAAAGATGATAGAAATGTATTCTGATGCTGGAGATGGTTGCAGTGGCTCCAGGCAGTTGCAAAGTGTTGTATACCTGTGTAGACGAAGCGTCCCGGAGCTCCTTTGCAGAATTGCTTGGACTTGTAAGAAAGTGTGACCTCCACGACCCCAGGGATGTGTCTAGGGGGCGTCTGCACCCGGATAGCGTGAGGTGTGATGAGCTAGAAGCCATCGGAGCACACGTTCAGTGGTCAACACTCAATACACAAGCATTGTCTCCAATGTAAACACAGTTAATGCTCAAGCTAAACAGTGATTCGTTACTCAAAGGACACGGTTATAGATTTTAACCATTTAGTGGGATCTGTTATGCTGTGGTTTATAACCTAAACTTGAAATCTAAAGTTTTAAGTAATATTAAACATTAAATGAAAGAGTGTTCAGATTATTTAGACAAAATAAAATTCAGTACAAGTCAAAAAGCAATTTATTCTTTTGAAGAAATAAAAAGATTATAAAGAAAGATAATATGTAAATATTTAAATAATAGTTAAATGTTTAATAGTAAAATGGTTTGGCTCTTTAAAATAAAGAATATATATATTTCAATTTCATAACTTACCTCACTCCAAACCAGCATCGTGCCGAAGACCACTTGTAATCCGTCAAAAAAGTTGTCACCAATTATGATGACGGTCGCCCCCCCAGTCGTCCATCCTTCACTGGGGCTGATGGCCTTAATGCATGGAGTGGCTGCTTCGGAAAACAAGATCACAGCACAAGCACTAGGTTAGAGCGGGTCGGTGTCAACACTCATGCAACATTTGGGCAAACGTTATCATTAAACTAATTACTATATACAGTACCAGTGTTTTACTCTACTCTCCATGCAAAAGAGAAAAAAAAACCTTGATAAACAGGAAATCCGATGACTGCAAAAGCTCATTTGATTTTTTGTTTTTTTCTTTGGTGTCTGTGTGCATCACTCAGCTCAATAAAACCATTACGTTTTTTTTTTTTTGGTCTTTTATCGTAAATCCGTCTTTGAGCAGGCGGTATGGAGACAGACAGGCTGACTGAACGACTGGCCCAGACTCCACCGGCTGTGGACGGGAATTGATTGGTCGCAGCTTGGTGAGCTAACAGGCAAACCAAGGGGTCTTGGTGCAACTTCAGACCACATTACTGCATTACTCGAACGGCATCATGGGAATGCAAAGTTCCCAAACTTTAGGCTGTGAATCACTTCTGATTGCTTTTGATTGTTCTCTTTGTTGCATAAGTAAGAATCTCTAGAAAGAGGGAATTTTGATACCAGTGAAAATGAATAGATGAAAGTAAACAACCTTTGGGCGTAATTTGCATTCACCTGTTGGGGTGTAATGGAACAGCTGTTCCCTTTTACAATATCTGCATGGGTATTCTATTGTGTTAAAGATGAAAGCCTGCACAACTCCCACAATGCATCGCCATCAGTGACTTCCTCTTCATGTTCTGGTCTTTGGAGAATCACTGAAGAGTCTTACTAAAAGTAGAGCAGTGACTTTCCTTTTCCTTGATTGGGACGCAGGAGCGCAGGTGATTCCACAGCGACGGTTTTCACACAAAACAGTCACAGAGCTAATCACACATTTTCCCACATACAGGAACTGTTCTGAGGTCAGCTGGGAGGTGATGTTTTGTGCAGACTTTTATCACTTCATATCAAAGTGACATTACCCAGTGCAGCCCCTTCAGATAGACAGATGTGAGACTACCTGTACTCCGAGAACTAGGTGAGGAAGTACAAAGTAGCACTAACAAGTTTGGTTCTCCTAAAGAAATGGGGACTCAAACCTACATTACCATTCAGAAATTTGGGATGGGAAAGGTTTTTGATTTTTTTAGATTTTTGAATACATTTGAAGACTCTTATGCTCACCAAGCCTGCATTTATTTGATCACAAATACAGCAATAGCAGATACATTCTGAAAAAGTTACAATTCAAAATAATTGTTTCCATTTTAATAAATTTTTACTCCAGTGTTCAATTATTATCAATGTTGATTGTGCTGCTTAATATTTTTGTGGAAACTTTTTCTAGGATTCTTTGATGAATAGAACGTTTTTATTTTTTGGTGAAGGTTGCGTCTTACCTTCAGAAGGGTCCAGGCGTCGCGCCCTCCGCCCATGTTTGGAGTTGTTGTGGACAAACATGTTATCTGACACGGCCAGGACGTGGCCGTCCACATTCACTGTGGTGGACACCACCACCTACAGGGACACCAAAGCGTGATTACTCCCTGGTTGTGTGCATGTATCCACAATGTTTTTGTCCATACATTTGTATTCTCACCTGAAATCGTCTCATATCTCTGGGGTTCCCTGCATTTTTCAAACAGTTCTGATTACACTTGAGGAAGAATTTCAGGAAAAATCTGGAACAGAAAGACAGAAATGTTTTTTTTGAGTGACTCAAACACAATGAAAACACTCAAGGACAATAGCAGCTATATATGAGTGATTTAGCCCAGTCTCAAAGCCGGCTCAGAGAAGATGTAGACGTATGATATACAATTAGAGATGATGTTTGATTTTTCTGCCTTTATATTGAAGACCAACTCCAGCTTTGTTGATTTACTCGTATTTTTACCTCAGCCTGGTGCTATTGATCGGGAATGGATATCAATGAAGATGAGCCGTAATAGCCTCCACTGCTGGAGGTGGGCTACAGTATGAAATGGATTGCAGTCTTAATGCATTTCCCCTGGCTGGTAATCTCTATGCATTCATCTCCAGGACCATAAGCCCCACTATTTTGATGGAGTGCTTTCCTTTTAATTGCCACATTATCACAATAATAATCCGGGCAGTTAACAACCTGCAAGGTCGCAGACAGCCATGTCACATTAACCACAGGATAACCTCCGCTGCTGCCGCCCCACGGAGCGCGCGGAGAGAAGGATGCTGGGAGAAAAAGTGGCGAGAGAAGCCCCGTCTGTTATATAAATGGCCGCCATCTGCAGACACCATTGATTTCTCCTTAATAAGACAGTAACAATATCTTTAAAAACACATGGTACTAACTAACGCGATTTTTTAGAACCTCACTTTACCGCATGACATAATCACTATATATATACTTTAACCCCATCAGCGCTTTTACAGCGAATGCCCAGAGAGAGATAGGAAAGAGAGAAATCCGGCGAGAAAGATGGAGAGAAAGGGAGAAAGCCTGCTCTCTTTAGCTAGTATCGACTGATACTTGATCTGGGTTGCTCTGTTGGCTGCTAATGCCCTTTATGGCCACGGAATACAATAATATGGGGAACCCATCCCTGAGCTCCATTCATATGATATTGGAGTCCTTGGAAGGAGAGATATGGATCAATAAGGATTGAATTAAAACACAGCAGGAGACAAGGGCTGTAAGTGAAGCTCTTCTCAGATATTAGAGGAGTACTGTGTTTATACACCGCCCCAGTCACCATCTGAAAGTAGAGAATCCTGCCTGGATCGTGGGCTGAAACCCGTCCCGCTTTGGCAGTTCTGAAACGGCATAGCCCTCGGAGTCAAGGAACACGGGGAAAAAAGAGAGATGAGGGCATGAAGGGGGAGAGAGGAGCACGTGACAGAGGAGCGTCTCGTAGGTCTAGACTTCTCCATCTGCCACTGGGCAGGAGTTGACAGGGAATGTGAGATTCCAGGTCTCATCCTGGAAAAGCGGCAGCACTTCAAAGCAGGTCGGCTCCCTTCGGATCGAGGCAGGACTAGCCCAGTGTTTGGAAGTGTGCGGGATGAGGGAGGAAGAGCTGCTTTTAGATGACAAGGCTCGGGGTGGAATAGAGATCTCAGACAGGAAAACGGGGGCGAGTGGAAAGACACGAGCAGGGCAGATTCTGAAAGAGTCCAGTGTAACCAGCAGACTTTAAAGGTATATTCTGGGTTAAATGCAACTCAAGCTCTATCGACAGAATCGTTGACCTGCTGTTGATGACCACAGAATTATTTAAACCAAAAATCTAACAAAAATTCATAAAATAGAAGTTTATGGGAAAATATTTTCTATGTTCACCCTATGGATGTTTAAATTCTTAAAATATAATATTGAATTAAAATCTTTTACATTGTTGGTTAAATTGAGTAAAAACATTCATGCCTTTGTATTGTATATGCATAATTAATATTTGTATTATTTGTAGTCAAAAATATATAAAAAATGAAATATATAAAAATATAAAATATATATAAAAAGGGTTTAATTATAGAAAATTCTGGTATATCAGCATTATAGTGGCCACTGGACAATTAAAAACCATATGTGTTGATCACTTGGCAAAAATAGATAGTTGAAAAATGTTATCCTTGCTAATTAGCACAATGATGGAATAAAAGCAGCCATAAATACAATAATCATATCATGTCATATCATATCATATCGTTGTCACTTTCAGAAATACAAAGAGTTTTCATTTCCAAGTGTGGATATATGTCAACCTGAAATCCCCTCGAGGCCTTGGCAATGACTGATATTGTGCCTGTGATACAAAGACCCCAGTATGAAATGGACAGACAGCTATAGGAAAAGACAGAATGACAGAACAGGAGAAATTGAGGTGTGGACAGAGAAAGACAGAGAAAGGAAAAACTAAGTCTCACGTTGAACCTCTCCCTCCCTATCTAAAACTTATTAAAACAACATAAATAATTAATGACCTTCTAGAGCCAGGGCTCGGTTATTAGTCTCAGTGTTTCTTTTTCTCCATCCTTCTCTCTGTCTCTCTCTCTGTCTTTTGCTGTCTCTCTCTCTCTTTCTGCTCTTAAAAAAGTGGGTAAAGATAATGAGGGAGTTGGCGTCTCTGTTGTAAGCCGTCACCTCATTACGCTGGCCTGCAATCAATTACAGGGGGATGTGTGGCCCTGTCAGTCCCTAATGTGCCTCCAACTTCGAGTCAGGAATTACTGCTGGTCTACAGCACCCTTTCCACTTCTCTCACTCCATCGCTCTGCCTCCAACTCGAGGGACTGTCATGGAAGGGGTTCTGTGGCCAGAGAGAGACTGGAAGGGCTGGGTGGGTGGGTTTCAGGCTGTGAAGGCCAGGGTCTCTTGCTTGTAGCACTAAGAAAAGCTGTTTGGCATGCCCTCGTCTAAGCAGGACTTTAGCCGTGTGAGACCACCTGACCAATTACAGCTCTTCAGTACATGCAACAACAAAAAAACAAGTTGGGGTTGTTTTATGGGTGATGCTGGCAAACAAATGTTTTGATGATGTACAAAATCCACTATGTCAGAAAAATATGAGAGTTTGAGGACAAAAAAGAGCAAAGTGTAAATCTAGGAAAAATTATTATAAAACTTGACATAAATTTATGAAATATAAATTATATAAATTATTTCCCCCTAGGTTCTTACATAGCTCAGGACACCTGCAGTTATGTTTCATTGAAGTTTCAACTTTGTCTCTTCTAAACTTCCATAGGGAAAATAAAAATACAGTATAAGTCAGTATAAGTATAGAACCTTAAAATGACTTTGGGTACAGCTCAGATAAGTTGGTCTCTGAATAGTTTGATATGTTTAAGAACATTTTGAAAACTGAAGACTTTGGTATCTTATCAAATCTGAGTACAGTTTGAGACTTTCTGGATACAAATCTGATCAAATGAAGATTTTCTATTCAGTCTTCATGGTATCAAGGAGAAAAAATAAGATATTAATGGGATAGTTCATCCGAAACTGAAAATAACATTGGACCCCATTGACTTTCAAAATACAATATGGACAAAACATATCATATGGGGTGAGTAAATGTTTTTAGGTGAAGTAACCCTAGAAGCACATGCCATAGAACCTTCTTAAAAGAACCATTTTCTTCTTGTGCAGATTATCTAAAAAAAATAAAGCTTCCATGGATGTTAAAGAGTGCATCATTATAGTTCAAAATACAGCTTGTATCTGCACAAAGACACGCGTACAGATTCACAAACATTCTTACATGCACACACAAATGTCCTCACATGATGTGTGAAAAGAGCATCTCTGTCTGCTCACCCATCGTCTCACACACATACGCACACATCCCTGGAGTCTCTCACTTATTACGTTAGGCAAGAAGAAGAAGAAGGGGAAAAAAAATCAATATTTCAGCAGAGGTATTTTTAAAAGCTGCCATGGCTCCAATTCTCGGCCACCGTTTTCTGCGAGTGCTCGTTGCTTTCTATGAAAAGATGCTCTTTCTTTGGGATGCTTGAGACGGGCGGCGATCGCTCTCATACGCTCTGCATCAGATTAACAGTCTGCTTTTTGTCCCATTCACAATATTCTGCTCTCAACACGCTGACTGATATCCAATTACCTCACTGTATCGGAAAAGGCGGAATCAAAACTCAAAACATTTGACTGTGCTTGCTCTTTCTGGTCTTCTGAATAGACTGGTTGTAGAGAACTGTGTGAAATTATTTTAAAGCCAAGTTTCTGGCAATAATTTAGCGCAGCCCTATAATTTATTGTGTATGATAGCAAAGAGAACATTAAGGAAATGAACCAGAGGTTATAATATAATTTCACTGACATTGTCCAGACTTAAGAATCATTTTAGTTAATGAGGACAAGATTATATTACCAATAAAGGTGTACAAAAAAGGCAAGGTGTGGATATGTGCGTAAGAGAGAGAGAGAGAGAGAGAGAGAGACTGGGGCCCTCCTTTGCTCTCCTACACGTCATCAATTATTCACTAGCCAAGATGGCAATTACAGGACCGTGTACAATCAGACTAAATATTTAATAAGGCACTCAAACAGTCTCTAGAACGGATCTTTGTCTCTCTCTCTCTCCTCAGTCTCATCCTTTACACTGCATCTAACGCTCCTTTGGACTCTTACCTTTGTTATGAGTACAAAAACAGTTACACTTCACAGACTCCTGCGCGTATCGGAGATGAGCACTGACTATGCATTTTGTTTGAATGCATATGAAATGTATTGTATGCATTTGGGGAGTTTGTAAAACACGAAGGGAACATTTGTAAGAATTTTTAGGAATAAGGAAATGATCTACCTGTTAAAAGCTAGAGAAATTTTGTAACCATTTACTCACCCTTATGCCCTTCCATTTTATTCTGCAGAACACAAAGGATGATATTCTGAAGAACTGTTTTTGTCTGTTTAATAAAGGTCAATGGGATCAATACATTACATTTGAACCTCATTGACTCGTTGAAAAAAAAGAAAAGAAAAAACAACAACAACAAGCAGAAGGAAGTAAGTCATAACGGTTTGGAAGGACACAAAATTATATTAATATATTAATACAATTATGATAATACTTTATTTTAGGGGTTCAAATCTCGCTATTAACTAGTTGCTTATTAGCATGCATATTACTAGGATATTGGCTGTTTATTAGTACTTATAAAGCACATATTAATGCCTTATTCTGCATGGCCTTATTCTACATCCATTATACCTACCCAATTCCTAAACTAAACAACTACCTTAACTATTAATATGCAGGAAATTAGGAGTTTGAGGCAAAAGTCGATTTCAAATAAATGCTGTTCTTTTGAACTTTCTATTCATCAAAGAATATGGACAAAACTGCATCATGGTTTCCACAAAAATATTAAGCAGCACAACAGATTTCAGCATTGATGTAATCTTGTTTTTACTGCATTTTTAATAATAATAATAAGAAAATACAGCCTTGGTGAGCATAGGGGTGTTTACAATAACACTGAACCTAAAGATACCAAACCTAGCGGCTAAATTCGCTTGTTGTATGTGCGTATAGCCTACATATGATGCTATTTGTTTCAGCTGAGAACTCGTAAAGAGCTTATAAAATGTGTAAAGGAGTCAAAAGGGGTCAGGAATCCCTCCATCAAACACAAACGAGGATCTGCTGTGAGGAGACGCGGTTGGAATGCCTGTACCGAAATGTGATGGGCAACATTGTGACTATTTTTGGGTCGCATCTTGTGACATCATGTCCCGCTTTTGGTTTGTTCACGTCTTTGGTCTGTGTTGCGTTCATATTTCATGCGAACCGCACCAGAGTTTGTTTGAAATCGGACTCGATCTGCCTTTTTGGTGCACACCAGAGTTCAGGTGGCAGCATTCACACTTATTCAAATGAACCACACTAACAGAATAATCTCACCAAGTAGGGTTCTTTTTAATCGATCTAAACATGCCAAGTGTAAATAAACCCTAAGAGACTTTTATGCAGTTAAACGAGTGCTAAACTTTATGCTTATAGGATTGAGGGTCTGTTCAAATCCTTACCTCTAAGTATAAAAACTAGTAATAAAGTAGAATTACTGGATTACAATAAACATTAGGTAAAGATGTACACTAACAATCATTTTTTGCTTCTTCCTGTTTTATAAGAGATTAATCCCACACTAAAGATGCTGAATTGCTAGAGACAAGGCTGGGAAAATAAATCCATGACTTCACCATGGGAAAAATGGGAAAGAAGGAGGTGCAGACAGACAGATAAGAAATGAGAAGATCCTGTAAAAACCCTGGTAGGCTGTTTGTTTGGATCAGTGAACAGTGTCCTTGTGTCTGTTTGTACTTAACTCAAATCACACTCACAAAATCACTCCTCCCTTGTGATCAGATTTCCTCAAGACCCTCCTAAGCATTATTTTGGCCCCTGTTGCCATGGCGAAGTACACATTTGTACCTCCAATTGAAATCAATCCATGACATAATGCAGTAAAGAGAGAGTGAGTAAAACACATGAACGTGGCTGACCTCACAATGGAGGAATGGATCAGAAATTACTGCAAGCTGCACTTCCTGAACAGAGCACAGTCACTTATTACACCCATAAACGAAACCCCAGAAACCTGCCACACTTTCACACGGCCCATTATGTGAACAGAAACTGCACATTTCCTCATGAAGTCTGAATCATTACGCTCAGCACAATAAATACTATATTTTATGAAACAACACTCCTTAATGAACTGTCAAATGTCAAAAGTGACTTTGTACAGACTGTAGGAAAAGAGAAGTAGATTTTACAGATGATTTTGTCACCATCTAAAGCCCCAATGATTCTTGTGAGAAGGAACATAACTACATGTAGGTCCAAATGTACCAGTAGAAACTGACCTGAAGAACACAGTTGTGATCTGTGAACAATGTGTCGATGTGTGAGAGTCTAAGACCAGGTGAGTTCACTGATTTACATTGAGAAATCAAGTTGGGTTAGTGACATTTTTAAAAACTTTAATTGTATTTAATTATGATTATTTATTTTGGGCTAAATGCCACTTTTTTGTAAATAAAAAGTAAAAAGGAAATTGGAAATTATTGGGTAAAGAGGAGAAAGAAAGGTATCAGGTCACAACACAAGTCAGATTCACACCTGTCTTCCCCAATAAAGGCCATAGCCTCATTTTAGCAGTATATAATAATACACAAATTATCTGGTGCTGTATTTTTGCATTAAGCTCTGTAAATGTGCCTGATCACAAACATATACATATATGTATATATATATATATATATATATATATATATATATATATATATATATATATATAGTATATGGGCAAAAGTCTTAGGCACGTTAGTATTTTCAAAAAAAAGAAAAACAGGTTTTACGCCAGTTATTTATATATTTTGCAGTAGATTGTCAGTAGGAAATATCAGTTTACATTTCCAAACATTCCTTTGGACATTATTTATAATAATCTAGTGAGATTTGTTGTATGCACAAGGAATCTGATAACAGGCGTATGCTCCACATGGAGATCTGATCTCAACATCATCGACTCCATCTGGGATTGCATGAAGAAACTTAAAAAACTGAGACGGACCAAATTCAGAAGAACTGCAGCAAAAGTTACTTGTAGTCAACAGAATGTATAAAGAGGACCATCCAAAAATGTCTTTATTAAAATAATATTCATTTACTAATGAAACCATGTAAATATTAATAAACACTCACCTAAAGGATTATTAGGAACACCATACTAATACTGTGTTTGACCCCTTTTGCCTTCAGAACTGCCTTAATTCTATGTGGCATTGATTCAACAAGGTGCTGAAAGCATTCTTTAGAAATGTTGGCCCATATTGATAGGATAGAATCTTGCAGTTGATGGAGATTTGTGGGATGCACATGCATGGCACGAAGCTCCCGTTCCACCACATCCCAAAGATGCTCTATTGGGTTGAGATCTGGTGACTGTGGGGGCCATTTTAGTACAGTGAACTCATTGTCATGTTCAAGAAACCAATTTGAAATGATTCGAGCTTTGTGACATGGTGCATTATCCTGCTGGAAGTAGCCATCAGAGGATGGGTACATGGTGGTCATAAAGGGATGGACATGGTCAGAAACAATGCTCAGGTAGGCCATGGCATTTAAATGATGCCCAATTGGCACTAAGGGGCCTAAAGTGTGCCAATAAAACATCCCCCACACCATTACACCACCACCACCAGCCTGCACAGTGGTAACAAGGCATGATGGATCCATGTTCTCATTCTGTTTATGCACAAATTCTGACTCTACCATCTGAATGTCTCAACAGAAATCGAGACTCATCAGACCAGGCAACATTTTTCCAGTCTTCAACTGTCCAATTTTGGTGAGCTTGTGCAAATTGTAGCCTCTTTTTCCTATTTGTAGTGGCGATGAGTGGTACCCGGTGGGGTCTTCTGCTGTTGTAGCTCATCCGCCTCAAGGCTGTGTGTGTTGTGGCTTCACAAATGCTTTGCTGCATACCTCGGTTGTAACGAGTGGTTATTTCAGTCAAAGTTGCTCTTCTATCAGCTTGAATCATTCGGCCCATTCTCCTCTGACCTCTATCATCAACAAGGCATTTTCGCCCACAGGACTGCCACATACTGGATGTTTTTCCCTTTTCACATCATTCTTTGTAAACCCTAGAAATGGTTGTGCGTGAAAATCCCAGGAACTGAGTAGATTGTGAAATACTCAGATCGGCCCGTCTGGCACCAACAACCATGCCACGCTCAAAATTGCTTAAATCATCTTTCTTTCCCATTCTGACATTAAGTTTGGAGTTCAGGAGATTGTCATGACCAGGACCACACCCCTAAATGCATTGAAGCAACTGCCATATGATTGGTTGATTAGATAATTGCATTAATGAGAAATTGAACAGGTGTTCCTAGTAATCCTTTAGGTGAGTGTAAATAACATATAAATAGAATATATGAAATCCGAATAAATCAATCAATTGCACACCGCCCATAACAAGCATTCATATCTGCCACGAAAGCAATGCAAGGTGGTTCCTTTCTCTAACCCTAACTATGAGTGATGATAATAGTGCTGATATATGATCACCAAAAACAGAATCTCCTTTACTGGATCTGTAGGCTATATCTACTTCCCGAATCCCGTTACAACACTGTCTTCCATTTCAACCATCACGGTTAACAGCCTGTCCAGTCAATCAAGCCAAAAGAGGAAGAGACGATGGAGGAAAAGAAAGGAAAACAAAGAAAATCCCTCCTTGATGTGTGTAGGCTGACAGCTCTATCCAAGCCCCCAGTGTTGAAATCAAGCTGTCACTCTTCCACCATGGAAATAGAGGAATTGTGCGCTCAGATTTAAATACCGCCTATAATAGCTTCCCATCTATCAGGCCTGCTGGCCGGTTATTCTTAGACACATACATTAGCCCTTGGCCCAGATAGGAATGTCACCAGATTAAACATCCAATTTGTTAACCGGGCCAGGCCAGGGGTGCTGCTTCTTGACAGAACTTACAAACAAGCCCAAATGGCCCCATTTTTCACCCACAGGCCTGCTGTATTTTCTATTCAGAGAGAGGGAACCACTACGGATGAAGAGAGAGAGGGAGCGTGGAAGGATTTTTTTTGTGGGTGGAAAGACGAGGAGAAATGGTAGGTGTTTTCTGAAGCCACTTAATCTCAGGAAGAGGCATAAAGACTAAAAAAAAGAGTTTTTGTCATGCGGTATTAATTTCGGGAATATTCCCTCATTAAAGCACGGCAGAAACAGATATTCCGTCAAAGCCTACAGTAAGTCTCTCTCACTGCCAAAACACCAGCATACGGCATGCTGAGCGGCTTCTTAGAGGGATACTTTCCCATGCATCATCACGACCAAGGGAAAATAAACAGCACATTGTAAGAAGATTATTTTAAAGATATCGTTCACCCAAAATTCTGCTATTATTTACTCAACCACATGTCTTTCCTTTCTTTTGAGTGGGCTGTTAACCACTGAGACTGAATCATGAGTCAGCGAGTTGAATATGAGTACTGGATTCATGAATGAATCATTCAGAAAGGTTTGCGAACTGGATTAACCGATTCACTGGGAAAAAAAATCTGCAAAGATTTGTTCACAAATCAGACATTGCTATTTCTTTAATGAATGCAAGATAAACTGTTCTGCACACAATGGGATTTTATGAAACTTTTATGGTGCTTTTTAGTCATTTTGAAGCTTTTGTCACAAGAAGATTGGTCTTCTTATATCCTTAACATTTTTTTAAAAGTTATACAGGTCATTTGTAAATAATGACAGAATATATATTTTGGGCTGAACTATTCCTTTTAAGTCAAGGGGATCCAGAACATCCCACGCTGTTAGACAGCACTAATCCTCGGCAGCGCAGCGGCCCTGTCAAAGCCTAGCGAGTGAACAGATATATACACTGAAGATGAAGTCGTAGATTAGAGCGAGCGAAGGCCCTGTGGACAGATTGGGAGCATATTGGGGAACAGAGGGAGAGACAGTGAAGCAGATGCCACCAGTTAAAACCCTCAGAATGGGAGAAAGAGTGAGAAATATGGGCGTCCGACACCGCTCGGCTGGTGGAAGCCATCCGTGGGGAGATATCTTACTCAGGGGAGGGAGTGAATGAATCTGTGAGGTCACTAAACGCAACAGGGACAATCAGTGCTTTCACTATTAGCTGGAAAATCAAATGTTTACAACAGAAATGGCTTGTAAATGATAGAGATCAAATGCATATAATAATAATAATAAAAAATGTTTTGATAGGCTACATTAGATTAAATATTACAGAATTAAACTAAATCAAGTTCTCTAGAGTATGAAAGAAGTACAAATAAACATGCTGTATCTAAAAATAAGTGAATGCGAAAAATATCTTAGCAAATTTCAGCAAATAAATTTAATTTTGAAATTTTTGATTTTACGAAAAGTTATTAAACTTATACACTTTTTTATAATTTTTAACTAGACAGCCCCTTAACTGTCCCCAGCCACTTTTATTAAATTGAAAAGATCAGAATTTTCTTAGATTTTAATAAAATAATTGTAGAAATGATCCATTCACATGTCAAATTCACATTCAAATTTGGCCAGTCCAATTTACTTCCTTCTTCCACAGATCAGATGGTTTGTAGACAACAAAAAATGTGTTGTTTACCCATCCTTTCCCTCAAATTGTCTATATATTGAAAATAAATGTTGATAATTCACTGTCACAATTTTCCCTATGTGTTCTAAGAAAGAAATTAACACAGTTTCAGAACAACTTGAATGAGTAAATGGTGACAGGCCTTTTAAAACAATCACAAAATCTTAAAGTGATTTAACACTATAAATATGCTGGCTTGAAATGCAGTTAGTAACACAGTTGAATGTTCCAGTGTTTGAACCAAAGCGGAACACGAGGTAAATCAGGGAGCTAAGTGAGTGAACCACAATACATATGAGAGTCCTTTAAGACCGGTAGAATAAAAGAGTCAGTCTGTGAAATAGCCTCTGCCTCTTTAAGTAGAAACTAATATAATTTCTCTCACGCCAGCAAACAGGAGTATTTTATTATTCCAAAATCGTTCTTCGGGGGAAAAGTGATTTATACCTCACTTTATCTGTCAGACAAATGTTTCTCTTTATGGCTATTACCATTCCGAACCGGCGGCAGGCAACACAAAACTAATATAGTGTGTGAAGTATTTAATTAAGTATCTGGGTAGGGATGGCTGAACGTCTTGCTTTATTGAACCAAAATTAAAAATAACTCCTCCATTTGAATAATGCCTAGGGCTTGCCTCTCATCCGCCTCATTTTAATATCACTCATGCCACTTTAACCTTTTCAAGCACCACGTCCATCGTTTGTTTGTCAGTCAAGAGAAATCAGCACTCACATGGTCATTCTCAAACAGCTTTACAAAACTGTGCATTTGCAACAAGGAACACAAATACCTCCAGGTCAGCCGGGCTGTTTTTGCCTGTGTTGGGTGTGTTTTGCTTTGTTTTTGAAGTGGGAAGTTCGAAGTCAAGATGAAGAAGAGCCGACATATCAGCCCTAGATACATACAGTATGTTGATTTGAAAAGCACACATGATGCAATGCTTACATAGTAAATGTAATTTGCAGGAGCTTTGAAGTGTTTAGAGAGCAGCAGCCATTTTGGGGCGCATCAGACACTGGGTATAATTAAACACGACGGAAACACAAATAATGGAGGGAGAGAACTTATTCTGAGCGTGAACACCGCAGAAAACAAAATCGAATTACCACAAACGGGGCTGGGCTGCCAGAAAAGATGAAAGTTCACTCTTCATTCAGGGTGAAAAGAGTACAAGTGAGAAAGAGATAAAGAGAGTGAAAAAAAAAAAAAACATCCAGATGCAGGTTTTAAAATCACAGAGCAGATATTATCCATCTGTTTGGCACACCTCATTCTCTGCTGCATTGAGGAGACGGTCATGGACAAGGTGAACCCAGCATCACCATCTGGCTGTGTGCTGGCCTGGACAGAACCGAGGACAGTTACACACTCCAGAGAAACACACACATGCACGCAGTCGCCAACATCTTCTCAGAATCTTCCAGAGCAGATTACTGCATTTCAATCGTATTCAATGTTTATTTACCGTTTTCTCTTTTCTTCCTGATGGGGCTTTGTTTGGAGGAACACATCATATGGGGCTTTGTTTGGAGGAACGAAAATAAAATCATAATAAATAAAATAAAATAAATGAAATATTAGCTTGAACACTTTGGTAGAAACTTGATGGTGGCTACTTTGTTCATTCTGACTTATTCACACTGTTAAAGAGTTGGATTCTCATGCTAAACATGGCCAAAAAAACAAAAACAAAAATACACTCCTTCAGGATTCAAACAAGTTTTCATTACGTTTTTTCAGAGTATGGCCCTGTATGACTTCACAAAGGGCGGAATTCCTTGTATTGGCACTTCTCCCATATGAGCGCGTGCACATCAACCAGAGCGAGACCAAGAGCACGCCCATCAACAAGCTTCGTTCAGGTTACGGAAGCCATCGGTAGTTCTATCTGTCATTTTGCACAAATTCAACAATGTCACTAAAGAACTGTGTTTTTGGTTGTGATGGAAAGTTAACCTTGTTCAGCTTTCCAAATAAACCAGCGTTAAGGAAACAGTGGATGCAGTTTTTCCGGAGCAGCAACGGAGTTCTGCAAGTGTGTGTGTGTGTTTGTTCCCGGTCACAAGTTGAATCCGCAGGCGGCGAGTGAAACTGCATCAAAATGTCTGTGTTTTTGTGTATGGCAATCGGCGCACAAGTGCATATCATCTAAACAACACGAACATGTAGTGAATCGAAAGTTGTCCAGGGATAATGCCATTATGTATGTGTGTGTGTGTGTGTGTGTGTGTGTGTGTGTGTGTGTGTGTGTGTGTGTGTGTGTGTGTGTGTGTGTGTGTGTGTGTGCTTGTGACCTTTTAGCTCCGCCCACTGCACACCTGCACACACTCGGGTGTTTTCGGAAAGAATCTGTAGAGCGTATCTGTCTTTTATTAATATGATAAAACTAAAGACTCTTCAGAGATATGAAGGATGCTACTCTATAGCTACTCAAGACTTAACATGAGACTGGCAGAAACTTTGTGTGTTATGTACCTTTTAAATGCTTTGGTCGAAATCATCCATTCACATGTCACATGCACATTTAAATTTGGCAAGTCCAATTTAGTCTTAACTTCCCCAGATCACATGCTTTGTGGATAACGAAAAAGTCTTTATACCTCTCCCCAAGTTGTCTGTTTTTCTTCCTGATGGGGCTTTGTTTGGAGGAACACACCGTACCAGAAGAGGGTACAGCTTGCCAATCAGAAACAGGTCATTGGTTCCCGTCCCCGGAGAGGGCCCGAGTCTTACCGCAAAGTTCTAAAGCACGTGTGTGTGAGGAGAGTTCGGGCTCTTGTTCGCTCAGGCAGGCTATGAGTGTACACAGCTGGGGTGAGTTTGACTTAATGAGAATCTGTTCAACAGTGCTGCATGGAATCCAGGCCTGCAGGTGAAGACTTTATGTTTTGATTTACATTCCACAGAAATTTGATGAATGCCGCTCTTTTTTTCCCCACATTCTCAAATCAGCATCTCGTCTGGTGAGGCTCAAAGTTACCAGAAAGGCCCTGAGTGAGCTCAGTAACAGTATGACAGTGATAGAAAGCTGCCAATTCTGGGAAAGAGAGAGGTCAAGTGTTTAGCCACGGCTGCCTCCAGATTGCAAACCTACACCCACTGAACACAAACGCGCTTGTTTGTTAAACAGCAGAATGGATTTACTCTATGTACTCGGGCGGGCGGTTACGCTCAGATAGCGTATTGATTTATCGGAGGCTGGTCACTTGGGATCGTAGATTTAAACTGTAGCGCGCTGTGGGGTTCGGGGTCATGTGATTTGTACGCCATTAAATCCAGCATGACTGAAGTAGACGGTTTGGACTGAGCCGGCACACAGGTTTATTAGTGTTTATTAGCAGTTACAGAACAAAACAGGCTGTCAGAAGAGGATGCCACTATCTGTACAGTAAGGAATGATTAAAAATAAATAAAAGGAAAAAACTGCTTCATTTTTTAATTTGACGCTCATGTTAGGATGTTGTGCTTTGACTGTCTTAATAATTTATTGTGCATATTTTAAAGGAAAAAATCTATGAAATTAATAGAAATTCTGCAATTGATACCAAGGAGAGCTGTGTTATCGGTCTGTCTGATGGTACAAAACTAGCAGAATCTTTCATTATTAATGTTGTCTAATGATATTGATTTCTTTTAAACTGGCTTAACCATCAGATTCAAACTAATCAGAAGCACAAAGATTATATTTAATAATAATTTGTATTACTAGTAAAAATAGTATCAAATGTTTAATAATATTTATCTTATATTTTATTCATTAATCTAAAATCCCAAATGACAATCAAAGTACCAAGGAACAACTAGTACAAAGAAAACCTTATAATAAGTAAATAAATAAATAATTTTAATGTAGAGTAAAACATCAAAATCTATATATAAATTGTACATATATTTTATATATATATATATATATATATATATATATATATATATATATATATATATATATATATATATATATTCATATTTATAATAAATAGTTGGGAATACATTGGCACAACTTCAAACTAAATAAAAAATATGTATTTTGGTGTGATAAAATTGGCAAGAGTAATTTAGAGAGGAATGAGAAAATAAAAAGATCTCGGAGAATGAATTTGATCAGACCGCTATTGCCACGAGTTGACGTATTGATCCTGGTGCGGCACTGGATTCAGGTTGTAGCGTATTTCATTTGTGTGGATGTGTTGATAAGTTCTGGAAGATCTGATAAGTGATGTTAGTGGTGTCCTGTGAGAGTTGCATTCTATAGTCTATTATACTTCCGTCCCGTCAAGCGTGATGTATTGTGTTATTAAGAGGACAAGTGCTGGGATCTCCTTTTTGAGACCGAGTTCCTGACTTCCCGTATCACAAAAGAGCAGCGTGGGGACGGTGCCACTTTCCGAGGAGGACAAACAGAGAGAACAGCTCCTGTCACGTCCCATCAGAACGTGTGAGATTAAAAAAAGCTGCCACTCAATTAATAAATCACCTCCTCCCTTACAGCTGTGGGAGCAGCTGGTCTCTCTGGCACTAATAACAGAGAGCGAGGGGCTGAGGAAAATGACGAGGAGGCCCGAGGCCCTGTGGTGTGACAGCACCTCCTCAGCAGTCACTGAGCCCACATGCCTGTGGAGGACTTCATCACCCAGAGGAAGACTTGTACTGCTCAGAGGATGCTCCTTCAAAGCTCAGGAGACTGCTTGGAGATCTCATTAATGTTCACTGAAACTTTGGTTTTCCAGAAGAAAAAATTCAAGTTAAAAGAGACACAAATAAAACAATTGTTGACAGGACAAGAAGGCAAAAAAGTTACATTTTAAAAAATATATAATTGTGTCTCAAACAAATGAGAAATTAATGATGCAAAAAAAGGAAAGCAAAAAATAGTAGTAGTAAGTTAATTATAAAAATTATTTGTGTTTGTGTGTGTGTGTGTGTGTGTGTGTGTGTGTGTGTGTGTGTGTGTGTGTGTGTGTGTGTGTGTGTATATATGTCAGCAATAGTTTTGTTTGATATTTTATGTATATATATACACACACACATATATATAATATAATATAATATAATAATACAATTTAGGTATACCATTGTTGAAATTAAAATGTAAAATTACATAAAAAATAGATTTATTTACAATCGCGAATAAAAATACAATCGTGGATTGCAAAGCTCGAAAAATTGGATGAAATACTAAAATTTCTGAAATACCTGCAACTCACTTTTGGGTCACAAGAACCACTTGAGACATTAAGATATTATTTGACAGGAGAAAAAATGTGAGAAGCAGAACACTACAGTCTCCATTTGCTCTCTATTTATTCTCATTGCTGTGATTAAGATCTCATTTGAGATTTTCCTTTCCTAAAAGAATAGGTGAGGTGAAACAAGACCTGCATTTCAATATTCAAATAGTCAATGAAACTCTAAGGAGGGAAAAGTTCTGCTTAAGTGGAACCGAACTGCTATAAAAACAGCCGATATTTCAGCGTGGCAGCGTGCCGAGGGACAGAGAGGGATGGAGAGAGAAAAAGAACAGGAAGAAGGGGCCCAAAGAGAGCGGTGCAGGTGTGAAGTTTGGACGCGGCCCAGCCCCACACACTCAGTTCGTGCATACGCACTCAATCACGCAGGTCACACACCAACACACTCCACCGCGCTGATCTCGCCAAATACCTCTCATGACAAAGGAATTATCTCAACATCAGCTGCTGGGCGTGCTCGCTCGCATTCTCTCATTCTCAAGATCTTCAGCCAGCCCCGTGTCATCTTAGCAACTGAGTTTGTGTATGTATAATATGGATACTGTATACAGTGCAAAACAAACAGAGCCATAACAAATAGCAACAGGGGGCTGAATCAAGATCAAAATGGTCAACATAAACAAACATGCGCACGCACAACGCCAGAATTCCCTGGGAACTGGCTTATCGCCCGATCTGATTGGCTGAATTTTAGATACAGGATGAATGTGATGGTTAAAAAGCAGCAGAGCGCATGAGAAATTATACATCTCTATCTCAGAATTCTGGAGGCATTTAGAGTGTAAATTGCTGCCATTGCAGAATAAAAACGTTTCGTTTGTGTTTAAGATTTCTTAATTTTCCAAATGGAATAAGTGACTCATCAGAGACTGTCGACAACATGTACCCAAAAGATAAATAAAACTCTTTAAGGCCTGTTCACGGGACAATAATGATAACTATATAACTATAACATTTTAACAATCATTTTCATTATATGAGAATAGGGAAGTCCGCACCACAGCTAGAACAATAACAGAGGAATGGAATCACTTCAAAAAGTTTTTGTTCCCCCCAGATGATGAATGATTAAAAACTCTGACAGCCAATCAGAATTCACAGACTCTACAGAGCTTGAGTTTAAAGTGGCAGCGCTTAGAATAAACAGAATGTTAATATGCGTTGGTGTAGACGCTAATGTCGTTTTGTAGCTACCGCTCTTTGTGTGAACAGACCTTTATCCAGCAGCGTAAATAGCCGGATGATATTTTAGGAATGTCATGGAATGCTTTTAAAAGTTGTGATTTGCGCTTTGTAGAAAGCAAAAATTTTATTCGCAGCCCTCGTTCAGTTGTAAACATCACCTTTATTTCAGAGTTGAGCTTCTGTTGTTCAGTCACCTGTTTCTTCTTATCGCAGCGCTTCATGATGTCACCGTGTTCTCACAGAGAAAGGAAACATGGGAAGGGAGGAGAGAGAGAGAGTGTGTGTACAGCCTTTTACACAGCCCTGATTTGTAGGGAAAGCCATGGCGCAATTGAAGCAATTTGTTCTTTGCCATCTACGACACATGGCCAGACGAAACGCAGCCCTACTAATTGCTCTGCCTGTAACCCCCACCCTTTTCCAAAGCCACCTCTCTCACTCACACACACAAACAAACACACATGCAAATGCACGTGCAGTCGAGCCAGGCAGCCAGGTCAGAAAGGTCACAGGGGAACTGGACCGATTCTGGTTTTCTCTCTGCTCTGCTCCAGTCCAGTTTCAGACTCCATTCAGTCGGGCTGCTAAATGCCTCATCAACATGTTTAATCAAATTAGTAAGCAGCCAAAAATTGACGCTTTTCATTAATTATACAGGATAATTCTAATTGCAAATTCAAATGTATTCGCTCTGAACAGAAGGTGTTCAGTAATATTTCAGGGAATTTGCATATTAAATGGGGGTCGTTCTGCATTATGTATGATAATATATGCGCATTGTCTTTATTTTTAACTCGCGGGCCATATGCGCCGCTGCTTGCCAGAGCAGGTGAAAAAAGTCCGGAGTGTTTAATTTTGCTGAACAAACGCATCGAGGCGGCTTGTCAAGGGGCTGTATGGTCGGTGTCAATCTTTGTTTTTTTTTCTGTTTTCCCGACCCTTCTTTTGATTACAGCCGGCGGCACGGCCACCGGTAAACAAACCCCGACGTGTGCCCGCGCAGGAAACAGGAAGTCCCACGCGTCTGACTCTTCCAGTGTCATTCGCCTTTTGTTGTCGCTGGTCCCGATTCATCTTGTCTAGTCTGTATCAGAGCCGCCCCGTCAGCAGTTCTGCCCTGCCAGGGGTGGACCTCTCCTGCCATGTGGCCATCATGGCAGTGTGCATTATCCCAGAGAGTGAGCAGCGTCCGCAAAATCTGAGCCAGACACAAACCACTCACTCAGAGAATATTGCATTACCCACCATAAAGACTCAGAGGTCTTCAGATCATGTCTAGCTTTAATGAGCTATACTTAAAAACAAAATTTTCATTAACAGGCGTTACATTCTCAAATAACTTTACTGAATGAAAACCTCATGCTGGGGTATATGTGACCCTGGACCACAAAACCAGTCATAAAGATACATTTTTTTGAAATTGAGATTTAAATATCATCTGATAGCTGATAAGCTGATAAGCCTCCCATTGATGTATGGTTTGTTAGGATAGGACACTATTTGGCAGAGATACAACTATTTGAAAATCTGGAATCTGAGGGTGCAAAAAAATCTAAATATTGAGAAAAGAATCTTAATGTTGTCCAAATGAAATCCATAGCAATGCATATTACTACTAATAATACATTTTTATATATATTTACAGCAGGAAATTTACAAAATATCTACATGGAACATGATCTTTACTTAATATCCTAATGATTTTTGGAATAAAATAAATTTTGACCCATACAATGTATTGTTGGCTATTGCCACAAATATACCTGAGTGACTTATGACTGGTTTTGTGCTCCGGGGCCACATATTTAACGCTGCTACTATCACTGTTTGTAGGGTTAAATGATTCTCAAAAGTAATACTTTTAATTGTTTTTGAAAGAAGTCTCTTATGTTCAACAAGGCTGCATTTATTTGATCAACAATACAGCAAAAACAGTAATATTGTGATAATTTAAAATAACTGTATATGTATTGTATTATATTTTAAAATGCAAGTTATTCATGTAATATCAAAGCTGAATTTTCAGCATCATTACTCCAGTCTTTAGTCTCACACGATCCTTCAGAAATCATTCTAATATGCTGATTTGATTCTTATTAATATCAATGTTGAAAACAGTTGCGCTGTGTAATATTTGTGTGCATGCCATAACACGTTTTTTCAGGATTCTTTTGTTAATATAAAGTTCAAAAGAGCAGCATTTATCTTTGATCAGTTGATCAATTGAATTTTCCCTTGCTGAATAAAAATATGAATTGCTTAAAATAAAATAAAAACAGACTGCAAACGTTTGAACAGTAGTAAACCTTAATATGTTTTTAATAAATCTTTTTTAACTTGTTTTCAAGTACAAATATCTAAAAAAAGCCATATAAAGATAATAAATAAGTGAAAATTTGCCAGTGCATAAATTAATTTAGTTAATGAGCCTTAATATGGTTTTTCGAAGTGTGTAATATAGCTGTTTGTGAATATAGATCAGCAAAATTTTATAGATGAAATTGCACAACAAATAAAGTTATTGAATCGATTCTGAACTGCATAAGTGAGTCGTCAGCAATTTCAGTACAATGTAACAAATTTGCATAATGCCAGCCTATGGTCTTGATTGGCTGCCTGTGAACAACATCTACTTTGACCCGCCCTCAAACTGTAGTTGTAGCTGAGGCCTGGACAAGTTTGGTTCCATGTCCAGGAGATGCTATTTTCAGTGGTGTGGATCCACTTTGCATGTACTTCAAAAGAATGAGCACTCTGGAATTGATCCGGAAAAACCAACGCCATTGTCACTGTTCGTATCACTGTGTCTCAAGTGCTGATGACCTCCAAAACAAAATTAGGAACCTTTAAAAGAGCATAGGGGCACTTAAATATTTTATGCAGTGTTGCTTATCAAGTAAATGTACCTTGTTTTCAAGGATTTTTTAGACAGTTTACCTAGAAAATAAATGTAATGAAATGTAACATTCAGATGCAAAAGCACTATTCCCTGCAATTGTGGTTTCTGTGTGAAAACGGTCAGGAAGGATGCATTCTCAGACTGTTACTTAATGCATTATTTGCCTTTAAAATGAACAGTGTAATGCAATTACATTCTCTGTATAATGAGTTATTAAAAAGTACCATTCCTCAACACAGTGTTGCTGATTCAGGTGAGGAATCCAGGTACAGAAGTGGAAACCAATGCTCTAGTTGAACCGGAATACAAAGACTCCAGGAGCCCGAGTTGCATCTCAACTGTCATTAAATTTGCAAGCTGTTTTATTGGAATCAGTTTAAAACAAGATAGACGTATAAATGGGTATCAACTTCTGTGTTACCGCCTGGCACGGTCTCAAGTCAGTTTTCTGACGAAAAAAAGGAGTGATTCTTCAAAAGGAGATGAAAGGAGCGTTTTTCACCGCGGAGAGAGCAGAACAATGATGTGGTTTGGGAAATTGAACTTCGTTTATTTAAAATGACTCTATGCTGTTTGAACTTGACGCAACATTACCCAGTTGCACGTACAGGGAGAGTCGACGGAATAGCATTAGTGAGAATCACAAACTGCATCCCTGTAGTTTCAGGTACAAATCTCATTTTGCTTTCACTAAGAGCACACGGAAACACAGACAGACGAGATGCAGGCTCGGACCCCTTTCGAAGTGGCAATCTTGTATAACGCTTATTGATTTTCGTGAAGAGGAATCTTCATCAAGCTGTTATTTACCTCTTAAAGCAGTTCGGCACAAACTGACATGTTCTTTAGAACTGCGGTGCTGTTGCGGAGGTGTTAATGCACCTTGGACTGGCAGAGGAGGGGCTCGTAAGACCCTTTAAAGGTAAAGATTAATTACCGGCTGAGGTTAGGTGTTTGCATGAGGGATGATGACAGCGCACCTCACAGATGAAGGCGCGCTCTTAATGAGCTGAGATCACAGTTCCCAACGTTCCATCTCCGTTATACAGGAAGGGCCTTTATTAAGTGCCGTACATTACGCTGTCACACGCTTTAAACATGTTCACACCAGCGCATATTCACCTGTCCAACACCGTGCACACACTGCTTTGAGGAACCAGGTTGGTCTATCAATTCAGGTACATCCTCATTCTGAAGAACAGATTGCATACATAAATTAAACACGCAAACAAAAGAAGACATTAATAAATAAAGACAAAAGCTATGTTTAGGTGGACTATATAAGGTACTTAGAACATTATGGACGACTTCAAAGGTTATAACTATATGGGTATTTAGTGTTGGGGAAGCTACTTTAAACGTACATAAGCTAAAAGCGTATGATCATTTAAAATAAACTATTTAAAATAGCTATACTGTTCAAAATTTTGCAGAATTTATTTGATAAAGATACAGTAAAATAGTAATATTGTTAATTTAAAATTAAAATAATATATAAATGAAATACACATATAATATACATATAATAATATAAATCTATAACATTTCATATTTCGTTATCACAGTCATTTATTCCTGTGATGCAAAGCTGAATTTTCTGCATCATTACTTCAGCCTCCAGTCACATGATCCTTCAGAAATCATTCTAATATGATGATTTGTCTTTACTGTCACTTTAATCAATTTAATGTGTCCTTACTAATTTAAAGTATTAATTTCTTTCAAAAAATGTAAAAAGACAAATACATGCAGTGCATAAAAATAAATAAAAAATAACACAAATAAAATTAACAGAATCATTTGCGATCCACTTGATTTACTTGAATCGTCCCAATGAACTGTTTCACTAAAATGAAACCGATCGATCAGTTAAGCTGTGACGTACGCTAGTATTTGCCACATGGCTATTCGCTGGAACAATGCTGAAGTGTCGTCATTCTACTTCAGAATGCATGATGAGCAAGCAGCAAGTCTGAATCCGCCATCATTTCCTGTCTTCTCTTAGCTATCAATAAAAGTGGCAAAAGAGAAATAAGGTATATATGTTGAACCTGAATCAAAGAATACATAAATCCTGATTCCATTTCTCTCTATTGCATTGGAAATCATCTCATCACAGGAATAATTCCTATCTCTCCTCTATTAAAGCCAGTCAGGGGAGCCAGCAGCCCCCCAGGGCGCTACCGTCATGGCCGCCAGCAGCGTACTCAAGCCCAGCCATGGCTAAGTGTGAGCTGGCAGGCCTGAGAGAAGCTTTGGCTCTGCTGGTCTGTGAATACTGGAGTCCACTACCGCAACGCGGCGAGGACGGGGGGTCCGTCCAAGGACACATTGCTCCTGGAGAAGGACCCTGGACAGATGGGCGGCTGGATCTCAGAAGTGTACACTAACAACTGATGTCAGGCCAGAAATGCTCTCTGGTTGCCAACAGTAACATTATGCTCACTTTCTAGTCAGTTATGACTGAGGACACTTGACATATATTGCTCGTTTCTAAAAGGCCCTCGCATGTAGTTCATTTGACATTCAAAACAAGTAAATATTAATTCAAATGCGCAGGCAGCACATAACAGCTTTGCTTCATTGCCGTTAAGCTACCGATGTTTACCCGACACTCATTTGTTTGGCATTTTTCTGCACGTGTAGCCGACCCGGTGATTTAGAGGCAGCTCTCGATAGCGTACAGCCTGCTTAATGACAGTTATTTCCTCCCATAAGAGCAGCTCTGAATTAGTGCTCAAATATGATCCCTTATTATAGTCAATAAAACATGCCATTCTAATTATGAGCAAGTGAAGCAGCTCAGGATGAAAAAAAACACCAATGCATGTCTTTTCGAAACTGATATCTCTATCAGAACACTTGCTGCTAATCCTCAAGAAAGGAAAATATCAGAGAAAACAAGCTTGTATATTTAATTAAGATCTCTTTTGATGGTTATTTCAAATAGAGACATTACACTTAACATTTGCGCAGCCTATTTTCACGATTTTCCTGTATGCATTTTAATAATAATCATATATTATGCCATGCAGCACATAATATTCCGTGCTGGTATGATATCTAATGATGCCCAGATGGATGTTGGTGTGTGTTTGTGTTGTGGATGCACCTGAGCGCTCAGTGCCAGTAAAACTCCTTTTCCTCCCTGGTGGCATCGCAACTTCACCACCGAAGGAAAACACAGAACGCTGCCAAGGCTCTTGTGCGCTGCCCAGTCGCTGCGCCGCTCTGCCAAAAGCATTTTCTCACTCGCTCACTGCCATTTCCATTTCTGCCAACTTCCAATGACAATGTTATGCTTGTTTGCACCATAAATACACTTAATAGGTAATATGACAACATTCATAAACAGTCGGATCAGAACCTGAACTCCTCCATTGAATAATCAGATTTTATTGAATTTCTGTATCGTTTGAGAATGGAACACTTTAGGGGTCTTATCCAAATGAAACGTTTTTATTTTGGTTGAAAAGCTGGGTTTGAACTCAAGCTTACTATTAGCAATAGTAATAAATAAATAATCTCCTTTTCTAGTGGACTTTCACAACAACCAAATGCCTCAGGTCTGCTCCAAACGCTCTACAGTGAAGCACTCATAAAGTTTTCAGTCAGAGTAAACACTTTTTCTTTGAAATAAAGACGATAATCTCAAAAGCAGATCTCCGAGCTGTAAACTCATCAGGGCTTTCTTTCGTTCTGAATAATGATTAGTTTCCCCCCAGGATCTGCACACCTTTTCCACACTCCTATTTCGCACACATTTGGATTATTTATGTTGGCGTTCACTTCAAGCAAAATGGTATTTAAAGCTTTAGACTCCTCGTATTTCTGCCGCTCTCTCCTAACGTCTGTTTCATGTTGAAAAGTCTCGAAAAGTTGCCAGTGTCTTGGTATCTGTTACTGATGACCACTCTCTGGGAATATTCTGTATGTCCAATTCACAAACTTTCCCTTGAAATTTGTTCACACAACTGCATTTAATTAAAGTTCTCAATTCGTCATGATTGCGAAACTCGTGGTATTTTAGATGTTTTGTTTGGAGGAGGAAGTTATATTGGTTTCTCAGGGCCGCTTCTTAAGAGGCGAGTGTCTGTCAGGCATGAGAGGGTTAAAGTGCACAGCTAAGGGGTCAGAGGTTAGCTGAGTGTACCGGGATGAAAATCACTGCAGCATCAGGCAGCAGCCTTGGCTCTGACTGTGTGAACGTCAGGGTGTCCATGAAACTCCACTAAAACTGTCCAGTCCTTCTCCTGGGAATGAACAGCCACTTCCTCCTTCTATTTCTCTGTTTGCATTTCCTCTGGGAATGGGAGTGTCTGTCATCAGTTACAATTGCAATGTATAAACTTTTTCCAACTACATAAAACAAGGATGTTAATACAGCTGAGAATTTCTGAAAATGTATGTTAGTACCATCTTGTTAAAGAAAGCTCTCAAACTTAATCTTACCAGTGAAAATTACTGACAAAAAACAAACTCTAAAGCATTAAGATTTCACAACACAAAAGCTTCAAATAGTATATTTTCAAAATATACTATGTTTAAAAATTAGGTTGAAAGTCTGGTCTGTGTTTGCACATCATCATCCAAATTATAAATGTAAATATTAAAAAATTATTTAAAAAGTATAAATTATTATTATATGTCATAATCAATTAATCAATCACTCAATCAATGACTGAATATTGCTTATATAATATAATATAATAAATGTGTGGATATAAAGTTCACTATTTGTATAATTTATAATTTTTCTATATTGTATGGCAACTCTACGACCAAAGGTGAAGGTAAAATAGATAAATTCACAACTATCAACATTTAAACACAACCTACACTTTAGCGGAGGCCCGAGACTGAAACATCTGGACATGCAACCTTCTGCAAAGATGAGCAAAACATGCCCACGATTTATACTAACAACCTACAACGGCAACATGGAAAACATTAAGGCAGTTAACACTATCATACTGAAATGAGTTTTGAAAGCAACTCCTTTTTTCAATAAAACAGGATATGGCTCACGAGTAACAAAGATTGTGGGCGGACGAACCCCTGACGCAAAACTTCCAACTCTAGAGCCAAGAGTCACAAAGGCTATCGCTTCCATTTCTTTTGGAAAAACAAAACGTACAGAGACATTGGTGAAATGTGAAGAACTGTGGACTCGACAATACTTACATTTCAAAGGCCTGATGAAAGGCCTACAGAACAACGGCCTGAGAAAGTGTCTGTTTGTCAGAGAAATCAAGCATTAATTAATGACCAGCTGCCAAACTGCAAAATCGCTAATAATACTTAAGCTTGTGCCTTGGGCCCGTCAGCCGCACACAAATCAATAGATCGACAGTTTCCACTGTACAACATAAGTCAACGTCCATTTAAACACACACACATACACACATACACAAGCTCGGCATTAGAGAGGGTTCTGGCTGAACCGGGCTGGACGTCTCTGACTGCTGCCAGTCTCTTTCTCTCCCTCCAAGTCCGTTTTCCCAGTGCGCCGCCCAAGCTAGATTAGCTAATTAAGGGGGACTGAAGCAGATCTGTAGCTGGTGTGGCAGCGTGTTTTGACAGGTGGGCTTAGCGAACTGTGATTAGGGGAGAGGCCACGGCGAAGCGGTTAAGCCCTCCGTAAGCCCCTCGCCGACACAAGGAGCGATGCAATGCATGCAGACCCCTGAAAACCCACTGCTGATTTTGGGAAGAAGGAGGGGGTGGGCGATTTGTGATTGACACATTGAAAAGCTGAGATTCCGCCCCTATCCGCAACCTGTCCCGCCTGAATGTTGTCATCAGAGGTGTTAAGAAAACACCTGACTTCTGACAAGAAGCTTTCTCTGACTTTTAAACAAATGTTGGTGGGTTCAGTACAAGTTAAGCTCAATCAACAGTATTTCTGGCATTATGTTTATTACCACAAAACATAATTTTCGACTCATCCCTTCACTGTAAAAAAGCTGTTGCTTACTTTTTAAAGTACAATCAACTTGTATGTTTAAGTAATTTCAACTTAAAACGACATTAAACTGACAAAAAAAATTTGTTGAATCTGAAAATTTCTTACCTTATTTTGATGAGTTAAAGTCAAACAATAATAAAAAAAAATTATTTCAGATATTAAGCTGTTTAAATCACCACGTTTATCATTTTCAGGTTTTATGGGTTATGCAAAGAGGTTGTAAAACTGAACATTACTACAGAGAAAAGGTAATGTGATTTTAAAAATAATATTAATATTGTTTACATTTTGTCTATACTATTGTAAACAGTATAACAGTAAATATTTTAACATTCACAGATCGGCCCCATTTATTTCTATTGTAAGTGCCTCCTGATTTAACCAAGATTTTTGCTTTCTGTAAAGAAAAGGACAAGTGGAAATTATTTTTGTGATAATCAACATGCCACAAATGCTGTCAACTGAGCTTGTACTGAAACTCAAATATTATTTCAAGGCCCTTTCAGCTCACCTCAACCAGATTGTTTCACATGACTCAAGAAAGAACTTAAGTAAAAGCATAAAAATACTTTAAATATTATTAAATGTCATTAAAAAATGGCCGGCCCTCAAGCAAAAAAGTGCGGATACCACAAAACTTAGACCTGTCATTTCAAAGACAGATATGAGTCGATGTAAAGTCGCAGCTGACGCTTCACTCCAGCGAGGTCAATGCGTTTGACAAGGCTGACTTGAGGCATCAAAAGGGCCTTTACACTTAAAAAAGCAACAGCACATGCGTAAACAGTAACTGCTGCCAAGCAGGCAGATATGACCAGTTCAACAGTTTTAATAAACTCTCTCCCCAATAAGCCAGAAGCTCTTTGTTTTCTCTCGGGTTCACAAGTGTTTCTTTGTTTCTGCGTGTATGTGTGTGCGCTCACGAGAGTGGGAAAGCTGCGTGTGTGCGTATGTTTGTGCATTCAGCTATTTGTGAGCAATTCCTCATAGAGCTTTCTCAGCAGGTAAAGATGTGCTCGTGTGGGTGATGGGAGTAGGATTAGTATTATCTAAAACTCTCCAGCCGCCCTGAGTATCATCCACCGTGCTTAAGTTAAGGTGCAAGACCGGGTGATTTGCATAAGTAATTAGCTAATGTGCTGTTCAATTTCACTCCCATCTGGCTGCCTGAGCAGGCCCTCATTTCTCAAATTGACAGGCTGGTCTCTATCACTACCCACACTGCAACAAGGCGCACACCAAATTAATTTGTCAACCTTCTCCAGTAATGGGATGTTCACCTTGAAAACTCAATTTTCCCGAGTCCGACTGAGAGAAAAAGGTAGGAATTTGCTCTAAAATATATCGCAAAATATAACAAAAGCATGGCTAGATGGTTTCTGATAGCTTTTGGAAAGTGCCAGTATAAAGCGCACGAAAAAGGCTCCACGCATCAAACACGCACACGAGGCCACGGACGTCTCTATTAAGTAAAATAACCTAATTGGCCATTATTAAAGAAAAGTAAATATTTGTTTACTTAAATGTAACCTATTGATTTAAAACTCACAAAAATATGACTCATTGCTACAGTATATTCAGTGGAATAAAAAGTGCAATATTAGAGCATTAACTAATAAGGAAAGCAATAAAGAATATTGTGAAACTAATTAAAAAATATCCTGTTGAGCAGCTAAAATGAAACAATATTATTTAAAAATAATTTTAACTACAGGTTTTCATCCAATGCAGTTTAAAATTAAATAAGTATTCAATTTAGCAGCTAAAAATTAAATAAACATTTTTATTAAATAAAACAATAAAAACAATAATTTCATAATATATAAAAAAAGTGTCCTGGAAAGTGGATATTCTGAACTTCGAATCAGCTAAATCATGGTGTGTGTATATGACACATACAACACAAAGGGTGATGTTAAGTTAGTATCAGTATACTTTCGTTTACTCTAACAGTTTCAGACTTGTGCATGTCTGGACATCTAAGCAGCAACTTTTCCATCATGTCTTTTTTTGTGCGCAGTTTTTATTTTTTGGGCCTGGTTACTCTCTTCTGGGTGCATTGCTGGCCGTTGGGGGCTGGGTTGGCACAGACGCCACTGATGCCAGGGTGTTCAGCTCAGGGACCACTCAGGGAAATGAGCCAAAAAAAGAATTTAATGAAACCCCCATCCCCAGCCAAAATTAATTTTCAGTCTCATCTCTGGCCGGGGGCAGTGTGAGTTCTGGGACCCCCGGCCTGTTTGCTGAGGTCTGGATGGAGGGTGAAGGGAAAGCGGGCTCATATAAATAAAATACAAAAACACTGTTTCCCCCAATACCTTTTCATTTCTCTTTAATGGTGACTGCATACTTATTAAATTCCTTTGTGTGTTGCGCCGTTCTTGTCTCACTGCTCTTAAAATGGCTATTCATTTTGCCAGCTGCCACCCACTACAACATAAAGAGTCCCTAAGAACCACATGGGTGACGTGGGATTTCTGGAGTGGGCCCAGAAACCCCTCACACATGCACAAATACCTAAATACACACACTAATGCACACAGCCCATAATGTGTGCAGTACATCACACTTTTACGCTTTTAAGTGTAAGCCAAACTATAAGACACAGATACAATCTTTAGGATTTTCTGTGACCTGAAACTTAGAAGTGTTGTTTAAATGCTGTTGGCTCCTATGCTTAATTTGTGTCTAATAAAGCAGCAGTGGCCTTGATGTTCATTTAGGTCTGGTTCTGCACACAGGGGCGTTGAGCTTTTGTGCTGATGGATGCTGGGAGATGCATTCTGGGCCCTCAGATGCTTCGCTGTCTGTCCAGTGCACCATCAAATGCTTTCCATGCCATTTAGCGCCGTGAATCCCACGCCACAGCGCGTGCCCGACCTTGGCGTTTTCTAGTGGCTCTGCCCGTGCCATCTGCAGCCGGCAGGCTTGGGTAGTAAAGCATCTCGACCCCGCGATTCGGGCACATTACGCCCCCACAAGGGGCTCGGCCAGATGGCACTACCCACTAAGAGGGTTTTACTGCCGCTAAAGACGCCTGGGCAGCAGCAGTGCCCACTCTCTCTCTCTCTTCCTCGTTTGCCACTGCCAAATGCTCCTTCAGCAGACACGGCGGTCATGATTAGCAGGCAACAAACAATCCTTTAGCATCCACCAGGGCCTGCTGAACAGCTCCATGCAGCCAGAGCCTTTAGCGTAAAGACGAAAAAGAGAGAGACAAACGGCCTGCCTTTCATTACTCGGACTCGTCTACAGAGAATGATCTCTCTACTCGTCATAAAGCTGCCGTTAACTGCCTACAGACTGTGCCTGATGAGAACCAACCCCTGAATTTGCTTGATAAAGCACTGGATTTGTTTTCCCACAATGGCTTATGGTCGGTCACAGTTGGCCCACATGGCAGGGCTAAAAAGTATTACTGGCCCTCCAATGCTAACTTATCAAAGTTATCATCACATTTAAAATGATCAAGTATAATAGGGCGAAGAATGAAAATAAGCAGAAACATCTGACAAAATCAAACCATGCTCTAAAATATGAAAAATCTCCCACAATGCATTGGTACATACTGCTAGCCTGGATGTTTTTTGTCTCGTTAGCTTCAGCATTTGGACATTGCTGGTAGTAGACAAAGAGCATGTTTTCCAGCAAGCATGTCCAAAAAACGTTTTATAAAACTTTAAGGCAGATGGATAGATGGACAGATAGACATATAGATAGATAGACAGACATACAGACAGACAGGCAGGCAGGCAGGCACCAACTATAAGGCCTGCACCAGTGAACCTGCCTGGAGGTATTTTCAGAGCCAGTATGTATAGTCAGCCTGACCATTACCCCACGTCAGGGGACATATAGATCACTCAGCTCAGGTGTGGGGGAAAAATAGGAAAAATCATGCTTGTGGTCAGAAAGAAATCAATC
Organism: Gobiocypris rarus; assembly: GCA_023029165.1. Classification (NCBI taxonomy): domain Eukaryota; kingdom Metazoa; phylum Chordata; class Actinopteri; order Cypriniformes; family Gobionidae; genus Gobiocypris; species Gobiocypris rarus. The sequence goes on from CM040932.1 coordinate 20,046,766, forward strand.
AACTCCATATGGTACCTGCTACAGCTCAAGCTGTGTTGTGAGAAAAACAGATGGCTTTACCTGGGCTACATGTATCTGTTATCATTAAGGAACTTTTTGAAAACCTGCCCTTAAATGAGGGATACAAAACAGCAGTACATTTACCAATCCTGGCTTAAATGTCTCTAAGGTCTAGCTTAACTCGTGTGGAGATCTCTTAGTAAGCTTGTTAGTATTGCAGCAATGTCTGAAAGTCCAGTCAATCACACAGACAGTAAAGCCCTGATCGTGAAACTCTTATTCTCAGCTGACTATGTCTTACCGGTAGATTCTGCGGCACGGTTAAGATGCGTGAGGGGTGAGCGGTGGCCCTTATGTAAGTGTTGACAGGATCAGAGGTGGAGGAAGGGATCTTTACTGGACTCTCGGCCCAATTAAGCGTCAGTCGCTGTGGTTGATTAAGGGATTAAAACGGGCTGGTTGATGAGCTCGGTATTGACTGCTGGAAGAAAACGAGCAAACCTAAATCCCCCCTCTCTCTGGAGCCACTAGCACTGGCCTCTAGTCTAGTGTGAGTGTGTGTGTTTGTGGAAGCATCTGAATGTGTGCAAGCAAGAATATGTAAATCTGTAAGTTGTGCGTGAAAGTGAACAAGCCTAAAGCAAAAAGTTCACCCAAACATGAAAATTCATAATTTACTCACTCATTTACTTGTGAGTAATATTATATTTCAAATTCAATCTATACTTTTACTTTGGAATTACAATTTTCATCTAAATGCATTCCCTTCTTATTGTGAACGATTCATCAGTGCATGTTATTCCAAACAAAATATAATAGTTTGATTTACCCTAACCCTCACTAATCAAAATGTTAAAAGTTACTTATCTAATAAACTCTAAAAAAACATCTAATACCCACTTTTTACCATCAATTTCCAATGGAGGAAAAAATATATATATATTTTTCAAATTACAGAAGCAAATGGTTGGCAAACATCAAGTCACACTGACTTAAATTTGTGTGTGCTTTATTTGTACAGTGTGGTACTGGGGTTTTATCAGGAAAGTTTATTGCTGCTGGTGGTTTTACTTGCAGAGGTAAAAACAGGTTTTTCTTTTCTTTTTTCTCCCCTGTTTTATGACATGATTGATTTTCTTTCATCGGTTGAGACTCCCCAGGAGATGCGAGGTAGGGGCGGGTGGAGGGGTAGGTCAGGGAAAACTGAACCGTGTGTGTATGTATGTGAGTGTGTTAATGTGTGCGCACGCGTTTTCACCGGACTTTACCAACCAGTTCTTTCCGTGCATGTTGGACAAGTTGAGTGCTTCACACTGTGTCTGGATACAACATGGCAGGGAACACTAGCAAAAGAGGGTTAGAGACAGCATCTTCCCCAAACACACTCAGTTTATTCACCTCTATGGGCCTGACAGCTCTGTTCCTCCCAACTACAAATGACTGCTGGAGACACTCCACTCCAGTTTATTCTTGCATCAAATTTCGCTTCAGAGTGTTGATCATTATTATTATTTAAATTAGTAGTACCTACAATCGTAAGAATTATGACAATAAAGCAATCAGCTAAGTGTATATAACAAGTCTTGATGTGTCCAACAACAATTATAGCATATATTTAATCTGCAGACTATAATTCCACCAATATACCTCATTAGCATAAGTGTAGGCCATATGTACTATTTCAGATCACCTTTGAACATGGCTCGTCCAATAAGCTGAAATTTTACTGTATAAAATGTTTTCATCATTATATCCTGTCACAATAATTTCCACAATTTCTTTACACTTCTAAAGGTAAACTAAATTTTCTTCATAAATAATTAAATTGGACGAAAGCATTTGTGTTACTACTTTGATTTCATTTAAAAATAAAAGGCAGGTTTCAAATTGACCTTTTTATTGAACATATTATAATTTTTATTTTTTTTACAGAGTAAAAATGACGGTTAACTGAAGTTATCAAAAACCTGTCTGGCCACTAAATCACTAACTAACCGTTCTGGTGGTCGAGACTCGAGACTGCATCCCTGGCTCCGGTCCGAGTGATCAATGTATTACAAGACAATGTGTTTTTACTTAGGGCATAAATCCATGTGTGAAAGTGCACCCGGTTCTGGCAACCAGAGGGGACACGGCTCAGACAAATCGTCCCACTTATCCCAATCCCTGCACATGCTACATTACTCTCTGCAGATTCGGGGGGGGGGACTTCTGCCCACCATTAGCCACTTTATTTCATTCCTGGGATCAAATTTGTTGTCCAGTTAGGCCTCTCATCTCCAACTCAAAGGGAATAAATAAAAGCAAGCTTTATTGCTCGGCCCCCTGAAACAAGAAAGGGGGCAAGGAGAGAGGGAGAGAGAAAGAAAAAAAAAATCTCCAATTCATTCGGATCCAGTCAATAACACTGTAATATTTATGAAGGCTGGATGCTGGCCTGCCCTAAAACCCAAACTCCAGCAATCCTGAATTATAAATTGGTATTGATTTGTGTTGTGTTTTGTGTGAGTGTGTGTGTGTGTGCGTGCACTCTTGTGCTTGTTGGAGAGACCGAGAAATATAGAAACGGCGGTGTGTGTGTGTGTGTGAGAAAGACAGACAGAGTGTGTGTGTAATTGCATGTAGACGCAGTACTCGTTTGGAAAGGGAGACAGGGTGTGTTTTTTTACGGGGCCGATAAAATTCTAATAAGAGGTGTATATAGCTTCAGGTGGGCAAACGAGTGTTTGCACAGTGTTGTGTGTGAGTATGAATGATAATTGACATGCCTATGTGAGAATGTATGCATATGGCGCTTTTAATAGGTATATTTGTGACTATGTTCACATACATATACTGGACATTTGTGCAGGGTTAAAATAACTAACAACAGCAAAGCATCAAATATACATGATTCTCTGGCTCTAGAGATCTATGTCAGTTGCACATAACACAACAAAGACCAACCCAGACAAATACCAACACAATAAACTACACCACCCCAACTCACATGAGCCAGGCTTCATCACAAGCAATGTCTACACTGGGGAAAGCTATGTAGTGGTGAACACTAATTAGTGGTGTTTACTATGGCACTTAAGGCAAGCAGCACTATTACAATTGCTCTTACTTAGAGTTAGTGATTTAACACACTTCATTATTAAAGGTACCTTAAGCACTTCAAATCATGTTGTTTGCTATTACTCTTCTAAGCATTCAGATTTATGTTTTACATGCAAAGAAAAACATTTTAGCCTTACATTGAAGGAGAGACATGAGCAGATCTGAAGTGAGGTGTGAACACCCATAATACCGAAGTAAGCTACATAGCAAAACCCTAAAAAGCTCTTAGCAACAACATAACATCCTTACAAATGCTTACAACACACTAGCATCATTTAAACAAGGCTATTAATCACTTACTAAATCACTAAAAAAATATATATAAAGTATTGTCTGGTGTACTATGCTAATTATACTAATGTTATTATACGACTTCAAAAGTACGGGGTAACATTTTTCTTTTTAATAAATGAGTATTACTTAGCAAAAATGTATTAAATGTATTAATTGTGTTTTGTGTGTCGTAATTTAATTGTAGCTGGCTGATTTGAACTGATATCCTAAGATCACCGTTTTGCATTACAATATAAATGCATCTAGCAGTTCATTGAAACAATATAACATCTCAATGTGTGTTTGTCTGTATGTTGGTGATTATGTAATGGTCAGTCCCTAAAGCAGTCTCCTGTGGCTGGCTACTACACTGCCACGGACGCCCACATCAGATTTATGGATCTTTATATAGAAATCAATACCCTCTTAATCTGCTCCTCTTTCTCTCTCCAATCTCTCTGGCCTCTGTCCCTCCCCCTCTTCCATTCTCACTCTGTTTCTATTTCTCCACCTGCCTCCATCCAGCCCCTGCCTTTCTCTCTCGTTTGCCCTCTACCCTCATCCACACCATCACTTCTGTCCTCCACACCCCTCTCCCTTGGTCTCTGTTTCTTTCTGCGCTTATAGGCTGGTCTGGGCATGTCAAGGCCAGATTGCACCCTGAGACAGTGAGAGACCCAAAGGACACAGGAAGGAAAGGAAAAAGAAAGCATAGATGGAATGGTAGAGGATAAATCGCACTCATTCAAAACCTCATCAAGGACATTCTATACTGCTGTGTTTTCCCGCTGTTCAGCTGTGTGGGATTTAGGAGGTGAGGTTGACTAGATTTGGACCTGTAGAGTTCATCTTACAAAATCACTTCCTGGTTCAGTTGGGAACTCTAGAGGTGAAATGACCTTTCTTCTGCTTTACTGTTTATCTACTGTAGTTTTTTTGTGTGTTCATTTGCATGACATCATATCCTAAAACCATGCACAAGCTGACTGAAAAAAAGCGATACATTATGCATCTCATCAAATTTTTGTCCCAACAACATGTGATAGGGCCCTATTTTAACATTCTGAGCTCGTGGTCTGAAGCGCATGCCGCAGGTGCTCTTAGTGCCTGTCCTTATGCACTTTTGCTAGTTTAACAATGGAAAAACGGTCGGTCCAACAGGCGCATGGTCCGAAAGGATGTACCTAGTCTCTTAATGAGTCATGGGTGTGTTTTAGTTGAAACGTGCAATAAACCAATCAGAGTCTCATCTCCCATTCCCTTTAAATGCCAGTTGCGCTTGCACCATGGCGGATTCGATATTTACATGGCAGAATTTATGAGCGGAAAGACTGAACGCTTCTCCAGAGAGGTATCCATTTCATTTTTAATATTTAAAAATGTTTGTGAGCTGCTGCACGTCCCTGTGTGTGTAATAAGAAGAGTGTACGCGCATTGTGCACCCGCCTATAGGCACACATTACTAACGTGCCCTTTAAATAACAAACAGATGGGAGCGAGTGCATTTGCTATTTAAACAACGTGGCCACTGGATGTGAAAATGATAACTGCGTCGGGCTGAAACTAGCAAAAAACACGTGGCATTGCATTGCGCCGGGTATATAGGGCCCATAATGCGTTTTGTCTGTACAATGGTTTCTATTTTTGTCACGTTGTGCTGGTTAGGTCACAGTATAATCTCAATGGTCCCATGCCACAAAGTTCTATAGTAGCATGAAACCCATTGGCATTTCAGGGCATAAGAGGAAATACAATTCTGATGTACAATGAAAAAAAGTGCAAAAAAGAGAAAATTACAGATATTAAATGAGAAAAAAATAGCACAAAACAATCTATGGGAAGAAAACGCACAAACGTGAATACTACATTATAGAAAAAAGCTAAACAAAATGCTAAATCAGAGGAATATACATTTAATGTGAAATTAGAAACGACTTAGAAAATAGACAAATTGGAAAAATATTCACTTTAAGTGTGGACCAAAAAAATCAGTTATCACTATAAACTTTACATCTGATTAGGCCATGATGTACAACTAAAACGATTAGACCCTAAAAATGAAAGAAAGGTAGAATATACTGTATACTATGATTTAGACTTAAGTCAGAAATACTTTTGATATGTTTAACCGTAGATGCATTCTTTATTCAAAACCACCCTTTTGTGTAAGCACCTCTCGAGAACATCTGCAGTTTGACCAGACCATGACCTGCACGGAGCCCCATGCTGGTCTGGATCTCTATGGGGCCACAGCACCGCTCTACCCTTTTAGCAGCTTAAGGAGGAGCATGCGAACCCCCTTCACATCTGCTAGCCAGAATCAGCACCATGGATAGAGCCACCTTAATGAACCATGGCAGTACCCTCTGATGCAAAACAGCAGGGCCTCATTAGGGCTGTTTTTAATTGGGCAGACGTTCGCGTATCTAAGGTGAGAGGGGGTAAAGTTATCAGAGAGTAAATAGCAAGCTGGATGTATTTGATATTGAAATTTAAACATTTGATCAATTATTTGTCGCTAGAGACTAGGGCTGCACAATATTGTAAAAAACTCACATTGCGATATTTAGTTTTTCTGCGATATATATTGAGCCAGGAAAAAAAATACAGGAAATTTCACCAGATGAGTTGAATAGCTATATTTGGAAAGACTGAATCATGTTAGGTAATTTTGTAGGGGAGTGTATAAAGAATATAATAAATACTAAAAAAGTACTTTTTACAGGCAAAATCCTTTTAAGGTGAACGATTTAGGAAAAGATTATTGAAGAATGTTTTACAAGAAAATACTATTTCAGTCTCTCTACTTAAATATCATGTTCATTTGAATGGTGTTACTTTCCATTTCTTTATAATTATCTGTGAAATTTACTAGAAATTCTGATTCTGATTTCAGAATTATTCACCAATTTTTTTCTAGTGTTGAAATAAAATAAAAAAATTGCACTTGAGTTTTCATAGGCCACAATCCCACTATTTTTCAATTCACTAAACGAGACGAATCATTCTGAACTGCTTAACCACTATTTCATGAACTACATGTGGAACTGGTAGCGCATATATTTATTATTGAATTAAATCACTACCTGCGTGATTTGTCGATCGCACTAAGCAATATCAATTTTATTTCTTTAAGCCCTCCAAGAGACAGGAGAGAGGTAATTACAGAGATTAATGGGCAGTTTTAGGCTAAATGCAAAGCATACATTTATCAGATTTTAGTCTGAGAACATATAGCCCTCTGGCATCAGAATGTGGGTTAGACTCTGGGTTCAGGTCCAGTTCAGTGGTATCCCAGATGACTCCGCGTGATCTTAGTCAATACTGGGGCGTGGCTAAGAGTGCCCCTTACTGTGTTTACTTTCCCAGATTACACAGCACCCAGTGTTCCTTCTTTGAGACCCGCAGGAGGCAGCGATATGTCGACAGAGGGTTGAGGGAGAAGCGATCGATAGCTTTTCCCTCACAGAGGGGTAGCGAGGGATAATGCTAGCATTAGTGACAGGCACTGGAGGGGTGGATTTAGCTGCAACACTTCCACGCTTGCTGGAGGGGGGGCGATCAGATTCCCATGACCCCAAACACACTCTGCCAGTCTTAAGAGGCAGTGTAGAGAAAAAAATCTCTGATAGCCGAGGCACTCTGCCAGTCACTGGAAGGAGGCGATGCTCACCTGGCTGTTTGGAGATTCTTGCTCGGAGCATCTAACAGCATCCCTAAAGGAGTTGAACTGTTAGGCATGAAAACCAGCCTAATGGTGTAAGAACTGACAGATGCGTAGATGTTGTTTTGTTTGAGTTTTTCCTACTTTTATTCCTGCCTTTCTGCTTCTCTCTCGCAGAGTTGGCCCTCAGGAGCACATCCATCCCTGCAGGCCCCGGGGCCGTTCTGCAGGCTGTGACTGAGCCTGAGCCTACTGTTGTCGGCCCCACAGGCTCCCAGACACATCTCACCTCAGGCTCTGGATGCATACACAACACTTCCCCATAGAGAGCTGTAAACAGGCACTACAGATGCCCCACGCTCTGCTATAACTCCTGCTATCCTAACCGACCGCTTCATCTGTTTTTAAGTAAAGAAATAGAAGTGCAGGCCTTTTACATAAAGCATTTTGTATGTATGAAAAATGTCAAAGAGGAACAAATACAGGTATGTTTGCTCTTAACCTTAGAATTACTTTTGACCTAATTTAGTGATTAGTCAATAAATGATTCATATAAATTACATGAGTATTTGTGACCCTGGAACACAAAACCAGTCATAAGGATATCTTTTTTTGAGAAATTGAACACATAAGCTTTCCATTGATGTATGGTTTGTTAGGTTAGGACACTATTTGGCTGAGATATAACTATTTGAAAATCTGGAATCTGAGGGTGCAAAAAATATCTAAATATTAAATAATATAAATAATATAAATATTGAGAAAATCATCTTTGAAGTTGTCCAAATGAAGTCTTTAGCAATGCATATTACTACTAATGATACATTTTTATATATTTACAGCAGGACATTTACAAAATATCTTCATGGGACATGATCTTTACTTTACTGACCTAATGATGTTTGGCATAAAAGAAAAATGGATCATTTTGACCCATACAATGTACTGTTGGCTATAGCCACAAATATATCCATGACTGGTTTAGTGCTACAGGGTCACATTAGAATACTCTTTATTTCTAATTATAAAATAAAAAACAAATAATAACTAACTGATAATAAATATCTGAGAAATTTTAGGTAAATATCTATATATTCAATACTCTCTAAAAATGCTGGGTTGTTTTAACCCTGCGGTTGGGTTTAATGATTGGAACGAACCCGCGTTGGGTTAAAACAACCCAGTTGCTACGTTGGGTTGATTTGACCCAACATTTTTAGAGTGTAAGAACAAAAAGCAAGCCTTGTGGAGGTTCTGATCAGCACTGTGTAGGTCATGATCTGGTCAATCTGCAAACGATCTAGAAATAAGGGTAGCTTTGAATGCAGGATGCATGTAAGATTGAACAAACTAACAATTATGCAGCTTTTTCCAAGTCTTTGTATGTGACACACAAGTCTTATTGGCACACAATGGGTGATACTGCAACAACAAGACAGTAAACATCCGACTCCACGAGGACGCAAGTGCCCCAGATAAGTTACAGTGAGTTAACCTTCTGTTGGAGGCTTGTGTGTGGCAGAGGGTGAGACTGCAACAACAAAACCGAGAGGGAAGGTGCTTGTGGTTGTGTGGCTTTCTATTTGCAGGCCTGGCTGTGTTGCTGGTGTAGCGAGAGTTGAAACAGATAGCCCCCGTGAAAGAAGAGAGGTCTACAGCACAAACAGCGACTGTCGTATTTCCCTTCAATTCTCTCAGTCGGCCACTCAAGGTCATTATCGTGTTTCGGCTATGACAAAAACACACGTACACATTAAGTTGTGGCTGCAACATTAAGTGCTGACATTGTAAGATATGATATGCATTGGAACTGTGGCCCAGGACACATTGAGCTGTGGTGTAATGTTGGGAAAAAATGTCATTGCGATTGCAATGTAATTAAGATGGGTCCCGCAAAATGCCGTTATCCAATTCTCCCATCATTTCTTGTCATCTCTCGACTTTTACTAAACAAAAAAAGCACAAAAAACATAACTTTTAGAGTCTAGGCTAAAAGCACATGATGGTTGTGTTCGCAATCGCTTCTACAGTTGATGGGGGTGCTTTGGGTAAAAATGGCTCAATAGACTCAGGGTTAATGAGAGATGACCATTCTAGAATCGCTATGGGAACTTTACGCTCCACATCGTCATGGCGACTGGCCTCATTTCACCTGCATCTGTCACTGTTTTTATCAGAGTGCCACCACCAGGGCTACAGTCGTGCTACTGCAGAATACTCAAAGTTCACTCTGTCTTTTCCTTTTTCTTTCTATTCCCCTGTTTTTCCTTTTCTATTCCACAGAAGTGTGTGTGAGAGCGGAATAGGGGGCAAGACGGATCCCCCTGTGAGGGACAGGATGTACTGAATTATTGAACCAGCCAAACGGGCCACCTGCCCCTACACCACACCATGATCATTCATATTTCACTTATAAAACACACACACACATACACCCAGGTTTCTTTCACTCTATTAGTGAGGACATAGCATAGACTTCCATTGATTTTATTTCAGGTTAATGATATATTCTATTCCCTAACCCAACCCCTACCCCTAAACCTACCCATCCCAGAAACTAGATTTAAATAACATGTTTAGGCCATATTTATAAGCCTGTTTAACTAGTGAGGACCAATCAAATGTCCTCACTAGTGAGTTGACATAATATTTAATATTTAATACTATATAAGTGAGGACATTTGGGCCTTCACAAGTATAGCCAAACAAGGCACACACACACACACACACACACACACACACACACACACAATCCAACCTAAAACACATTGTTATTTTTACATAATTCTATATGGTAAAGCTAGTGGTGCAGAAATTACACATTTCACCTTTAAGAAGTTTTTTTATATGATAATAAAATGCTGCTTTTGTGACGGCTAAGAGTGACTGCAAATTATTACTCTAAAAATTATGAATCAATAGCATCACTCTTCTTAATATTTCACATTAAAGCACATTAAAACGAGCAAAGTCTTCCTGGTCTTGAGTATATAATGTCATACATGTACATTGTCCGCCTGTAATGTGTCTCTAACACACACATACATAAAATCTGCCTCTTTAACACCCTTCTCTTCTGCCTCTGACTCATCTCCACTTCCAAGAGCTCATCATTTTTTTCAATTTTACCCAGGCTGCCCAGTAATGTCCTTCTTTTATTGCAAATCTATACTCTTAATCTGGCCGGCACCGATGGGCGCGCAGCTCGATCAATAGAACGCGATTGCTGGGAAGAGTCCAGAGAGGCTGATAACCAAAAACCAGCAGCCACCCCCACAGGGTTAAGGTCTGACACAGGCATGCACATATATGTACAAAGCACACACACACACAGTCCTAGAACATACAAACAGTCAATCTAAGGGTTAAAATGAAGTTTAGACACACATCTATATATATATGTAGACACCATACTACACAAACAGTCAAACACAGGGTTAAGGTCTGACACATATAAATAATAAAGCATTGGGATAACTACCTAGAGAAGAATCAGTAGTATACTAATAATCTTAAAATACTTGTATTAAAATATTTAAATATTATTAATATAAATAATAACTATATATGAAAATATATTTTTCTTTAATATGAAATATATACACACATACGTCATACAAATATATATCAATATAATGTATGGTTTGTTAGGATATTTGTCTGATAACTATTTGAAAATCTGGGATCTGAGGCAAAAAAAAAATCGAAATACTTAGAAAATCGTCTTTAAAATTCTCCAAATCAAGTTCTTAGCAATGCAGATTACTACTTATAATACATTTTTGATATATTTACGGTAGGAAATTTACAAAATATCTTCATGGGATATGGTCTTTACTTAATATCCTAATGAATTTTGGCATAAAAGAAAAATGGATAATTTTAACCCATACAATGTATTGCCATATATATATATATATATATATATATATATATATATATATATATATATATATATATATATATATATATATATATATATATATATATATATATATATATATATATATAATTTTACATGTCAATTTTTCTAATGATTTTTATTATCTAATGATTTTATTATCAAAATAAAAATAAAAAAGTAAATCACTGATTTGAAAAAAAAGACCTTTCTTTTAAAATATTTTTTTTCCAGCCAGATAATCATTATTTTTAACTATTATTTTTTTATTTATCTATTTATTTTATTCTTTTTTTATCTACTAGTCTGTGTTATAGGACCTTCATGAAAACATGCCTTCCTGATGAAGAGATAATAGTAGAGACACTGGTGAACATACACATGGAGCAAAGGTCAGGAAGGTCAGATGGAAATGGATGTTAACCCTTATCTATCACCTCATTTCTCTCTTTGTGCATGACATAAAATGAAAAGCATAGAGGCAAATGATGACGATCATATTTGAGGCTGTATGGGTGAGAGGAAATAGGAGGTAATTAGACCAAACCCATCTAAGCACTGACAGCGCTGCACAATTTATTGTCCAACTAAGAGAACTCTCTGGACGATCTAACTGCAAAATTAGCTCGTACTAACACCTGTTTTAAAGCTTGCCGAGCGATACTTCATTCAGCCCATCATGAATTTGCTCTTGCCTGAGCACTTCTTGATCTGTAAATGGCATGTAAGCCAAGTGCTTCCCATCTGTGTAAGTAAAGGTGTCGTGAGATACGACCCCTGACCTTTCTGACCCGTACTTAACCCTTAACAAGTGGACTTGTGAATAGACTTGCATTTACGAAGCTGAAACAGGACAGGAAGTGACTGTGTCGCCGTAATTGCCTTGTTTCCTGTGACAGCCGTTAATGGGCCGAAATCAAAAAGAATCAAGTGAAGCTCTTTTGTTCGTTGTTGTTGTTTATTGTCTCCATTAGCGGTAAACATCACGATCAATGAGGCAAAATTGATGAGACCAAACTAACAGAGAGGCAGGGGTGAAAAATGATTCCTTCGAATGCCACCAGGCCTGGCTGTGCTAATGCAAGTGTGCGCGTGTGCGTGCAAGGGCTCTATTTGTGATGCATGGGGCCGCACAGCCGTGCACAGCAGGTCTTGATTTACAGAGCAGATCTGTGCTTGAAACAAAGGTAGAGATTGTGGAGGGCAGGATGAATAGCCGTCATTAAGCCTTTTACAGTGACGGGCGCTACAGCTGATTTGCATGGTGGGCCGGCGGCCGTCCCTCGCGCCGAACTGATTTATCTGTTGGTTTAAGGAGCTCAGGGCGGCGCTCCTATAAATACTGCCCATCTTAATAGGGCGCTAAAATGCAGTCGTATGGACCGGTCCGCCTTAAATCACACGCATCCGCTGTCACCCGTAAACACTTTAGAATGGGTTTTGGTCAGCGTAATGAGGAGTTCGGATGTGGCTGGCACACACACACAAGCTAGACATCAGCGATTCAGCCCCCACATAGCGTCATTCATTCAGACTACTCCCAGAGGAAACATTTCAGATGGCAATATCAGCCTCATTGTAGAGAGATGAAAAATTCAAACGCTCTCACGCACGCTTTTGTCGTATTTTGTCGCGCCTTTGATGGTTCTCTCGCCCCGTCGGTTGTTAGTAAATTGGCATTATTGGTAGTTTGTTTGCCGGCGTGGATGCAATAATGGCTGCAGGGTTTTGTCATTTACTGAGCGGCTAAATAATGGTACATTCCATAAACGACACAGAGAGCATGAAAAGGTGACATCATCTCTGCAGGTTCGGACCTTACACCAATCAGATGCACTCCATGGCAGCTAGAGGTGAGAAGATTTCATGTGTGGTTGTGCGTACGCGCTTTTGTGAGTGTGTGTGTGTGTGTTGAGAAAGAGGGAGGGTCACTGATTTCCGGCTCCCTTCACTTCTGTCCGCTGGATACGCTCCAAGGCCAGTCTAATGAGCCAACATGGATTTGGTAATGACCCCTGTGCCCTAGGAGGACACTCTTACTGCTGTCCTGTTTGGAAGTGCACACTCTCTCACACAATCTCGTCTACTCCATTCCAGTCATTACAAAAAGTCCCTATAGACGCTTTTAGTGGGTAGAAGTCCAGTCAACAGGGTAAAGAGTTTGAGAAACGTATTCAGAACGGAATAAGCAGTTAGCAAACCTAAAAGTAAAAATATGTAGTATTAACCCAGGGGGGAAAGGCAAAGTTGATGGGAATTATACAATATCTTCAATCTCTAAATGTTCCAGAATCTAAAATGTGGTTGCTATTGCTCCAAATACACATGAACCCCTGCAAGAGCTGCATTTGTCAAGAGGAGAATGTGTATACAAACTTCACAAATGATCTTTTACTCACTAGTCTGATTGTGGATTTACCTCAAAAATGGACATTAATAAAATATCCAGATGCCAGTAGGTACAGGCGTCTTTCCATTTTGAAGGGCAAGAGGAAGATAAAAGATGTTCTTACCTGTCAATGATGACAGGATCAGATGGCGTCTCGTTTCGGTTCCCGCAGCTCTTCTTGTCACAACACCGGCTGAAATGGATTAAAGACAGAAGTTACACTCCTATCTAATAGAGTAGGATCGATATTAAAATGTTTGGGTGCGATACTAGTCGTTGCAACTTCAGTACCAATAGACTCAATACACTCAAATTCAGCATTATAATTTGCAGTTGCATAATAATTTCAATTTAACATGTATGAGAATATATAATAATAAATAATATAATAATATATTTGATGACACTTTTTTTATTAAACACTTATGATTGGGGTTATATTTACTGGTTTTATGTTACTCAGCTTGACGTTCAATTCGATTTTTAAATGCAAATCACAGAGACCAGTGATTTGGCTCTGATAAAGGGTTCTGAAAGACCACAGAGGAAAAGAGTTTAGAGATTTGCTTTCATGCTTAAAAGAAATGCTCTGCTCTGTTCTTTGAGAGGTAGGGATGGAGCTATGTGGTGACCGGCAAGTCTTTCTCAAGCTGGTGGCTGCCTGACAGGTCGCCCTCTTTCTCCTCTCGCCCTGTGCTCCAGCTGGGCTGGGCCCCCGCCAAGGTCACTCAGCCAGCCTCTGACAGTTTGGACAGCACCCAGAGAAGTCCTGGTGCAGCGGCTCTCTCCCAAATGCTCCTCTCCGACACTGTCATCACCTCTGCCCTTGCCCATGCCCTCGCCCCAGGCTGGCACCTCATCTGGTGGCATGTGGTTCCCCCTAAATACATCCCGCCTTGCCCATTCACCACTTGCCAACCAACTGGTGAGACCACTGGTGCCGCCTGCTTTGTGAAAATGGTTCCAATTAAGTTTAATCTCATCAGCTTGAGATCACCAGTCAGAAGAGAAATAATTTTGGAGTAGTGCTTTCTGCATGATTTCTTTTTTTGGCAGCAATATATAATAAATATAATATAATATAATATAATATAATATAATATAATATAATATAATATAATATAATATAATATAATATAATATAATATAATATAATAATAATATAATATATTATAATATAATTAATATAATAATCTCAATCTACCTTTTCCTAAATATAGTATTACATATAAATATTATATATTACATTTAAAATTTATGTAAAAAAATTATGTCTATCTATAATTTAAATTACAATGTTTTATGTATTTTAATATAATAATATAATATAATATAATATAATATAATATAATATAATATAATATAATATAATATTAAAAATATATATATTTTTATGAACAATGACTAGTATAATCAAAATTAATCAAGAAGCTGCAGCGCCCCTGAATAACAGTGCGGGAGACACTGAGTTGCTGTACCTATACTCCATTTTCCCTGCACCGTTTGATGAAATGATAAAGTAGATGCTGAAACAAAAAAATCATTACCCTCGATTAAGATTAGCTAAGCAATAACTTCAAATCATATTGCATGGATTTTTCCGACCACTAAGACTCCTGATATATTCATCCTACTTGCTTCATGCTGTCATGCATTAGATTGCCATTTGACAAATAATCCTCACTTAGAGCCACTGAATGCAAAATGATCTGACTTTATGAATCATTTATCACATTGTTTGATCTTTAAGAACCTAAAAAAACATAAACCGTTCGTTGTTTTCCTGTTCTTTGTGTGTGTGACTGTTGCCATAGAGCGCGCCACCATAATTTATTCCCTCAGCTACTTGGAACCATTAAGCAAACTTCCAGGAGACCAATTAGCATTGGAAACCCACTGGTGAGGCTGTGGTGACAACCTCCTCAAACTGCGAAAGAAGTGTTATAAACAAACTGGACCCCAGGAGCACAGCCAGGTCCGGAGGGAGGCTTGGGCCCCCGTTCGCAAAAACAAACCTTGGCGGAGCGTCCGTAATGTGGCCTTAATGGCGTTCCCTCCAGGGTCTGAGCAGGCTAGCCCTGGCTTGGTTAATGACGAAGAGCCAGGACCACGAAAACAAATGCGGCTCCAACTTTAAGCCACAAAAATCATCACAGGACAAGCCGTGCAGCTGTAGAGAGGCACAGACTCTGGTCGCTCCTACTGATTAGTTATAGATTGAGGAACAGATGCTTTAAGAGCTACTTACTCAGCTTGCTATCTCCACAGTGGCCCTTACTAGTCCACCAGACGGACCTCCGGTATCCTGTAGTAGATTCACTCAAAAACTAGAAAGGTGGATTTATCGGATGAGGGTGCAAAATCAGAGCGAGGCTTAATAAAAAAACAGCTTTCAAAGCTTCCCTGGGGAATCTTAAGACTAACATCAGATAGAGTGGAACATGCTGAAGTGGTAAGATAAGACATGAAACGATAGAGAAGGACAGAGAGAATGGATGTCAATAGAGGGCTTGTTTTCAAAGGGCAAGTGTTGTAATTACCCAGTCAGGCACAGAGAGGATGCGGCCAGGGCTAATCATATGCACCAGGCTGCCTGACTGGAGGGTGAGAGCCGATGACAGACCTCTCCAACACAGCATCCTCATCCAGCCTGGCGGACAGAGACCAGTCCATGCCCACTGTTCACCGCGTGCCATGATTTTGTAGATGCGCCATGCCAACTATCTGCTGTGATGCCTCATTTGGAGACTCTGTGCCAGTTTCAAGTCATTGGGGTGACCAGGAAGGACCTTGAATGGTTGAAGGCAGATCAAGTCCTGTCCCATGACAAATTCCTTTGTACAGTACATTACAGAGAAAACCAGAGGCTTTCTAACTTTTAACTTTTCGATTAAGAAGCAAAATTTGCACCTTGGAGTTGATTTTAAGGGGCATATTATTTATATCCGTAAAAACAAAATACTGCAAGTCAAAAAATTTAATTTAATCAATCCATTTACTTATAATCTGAATCTTGAAAATATATTACTACCATATTTATTTATTTATTACCTCTGAATGTTTTTAGCCAATCACCTGAGCCACAAATTACATAATTGATTGGCTGATGGACGCAGAACCCAACCCTCAAAGGGAAAATTACAAATCATATTTATTATTATAATATATACCATTTATATATGACCACGGTATATGTTAATATTCTTCTAAAGCCTCTCTCATGCAGCAATAGTGAATCGTGATCAGTAATATGAAGCGTAATAGTTTTTTTTCGCATTAAATAATAAAAAAGGAATTAATAAGGCACTGAATGTGCTTTGAATGTGAGAAGAGCTGTGCTTGTTATAGAGGTCTCAGGATCTTGTTTTAGGAAATGAGAGGTAAATATGAACTGACCTGCACATGATCTCATGGGTGAGGAGAACGTGACACATCTCTGGGTTTTTGTAAAAATTATTTCGTCAATAGAAGCAAACTAATTTAGCTAATGTGGCCATGCTAACCAGCTAAATCATGGAACACAATTCTTTAAACTTCTTGGTGTCTGTGTATATATTTATATATATGAAAATATTGTAAATGCTTACAAGAGATGCCAATTAATCTGTCAAAGCCGTTTACTAAGCTCATTTACCACACAAAGGAAATGATCTCCAAAACAAGTGCTATTTATTAAACCTGAAAGGGACCATAGGACACTCATCCTCGCGTCTGGGACAAGAACATCAAGTTTGCCATGAACAGCTGTTGTGCTTTCAGTCTGTTGATGGGTGTTGCAGGTGAGGCAGACTCCGTCAGGGCCCTGATAAAGAGTTCTATCACCTGGGAGTGAGAGACAGGGGAAATATCTCTCATCTCGCTCTCATTAGCGAATGGAAACACACCATTCATCAGGGGAGGCAGTTAATAATCACACTCAATCACATAATGACCAACTCAAACTGAGCCATCATTATGGAAATGGAACCTGTATCGAAATCATCTATGAGAAATCCCGGTTCCTTGAGGGAGAAAATAGCACAGAATACCCAACATCCAGTGTTGTGTGGCATAAAACAGGTGAGTTTTCTGGAAGTGATGCTGTCCACTTTATAGGGTAAAGCATTTGTGAGATTTATGTAGTGCTGGTGGCAGCCAGATGGAATCACTTCAGTGATGAACATAATTAGCAAAGTCCATCTTAATGATTCGGAATGTGTTGAAATTCCCATCAACACTTTAATAACTCGACAGGCTCCCCATAATAATTGACTGTCTCTGTTCTTGGCAAATCTCTGTCAGAGCAAAGCAAAGAACATTAGCATTAAATATATAAAAAATATTGGACGCAAACTGTATCCGTAGTAGCATAATTTTTAAACTGCTGCAGTAGGGCTGCAAGATATTGAAAAAATCTGACACAGCGATATTTTGTTTTTCTGCAATATATATATATATATATATATATATATATATATATATATATATATATATATATATATATATATATATATATTGAGATATTAAAAGTACAAACATTTTCAATAGGTGACTTGAATAACTATATTTGGAAATTATTAATTCTTCTAGAGTGAGTGGGGTGATTTTTAGAGGAGTTCATCTGAAAATGTGGTGTGTTCAGGTTCGGGTTATGGTTAGAAACAGATAAAGTAGTGCAGTAAGCTTGAATTTATTTGATTGAGTAATAACATTCATTTGAATGAATTAGCCTATTGAGAGAGAGAGAGAGAGAGAGAGAGAGAGAGAGAGAGAGAGAGAGATGTGTGTGAATTACCTGCATCTGTGCAGCATCCCTCTACTAGCAATGAATCTGTGAGTTTAATTACTCACAAAAGTAAGTACCTGTGCATTAAATAGTTTTATTGCACACCTTCCAGCCAATTAGAAACGAGTATTCAGACAGAACATGGTATAACTGTATTTAATTCAATCACAGCCTGGACGACTTGAAAGTTGCAATTGCAAAAAGCCATATCGCAATTTAGATTTTATTTTGATATATCGTGCAGCCCTAATTGGTATTCAGATTATTTTTGTCTTTTCCCCACATTGGAGAATTTGTGTCTCCTACTGGCTCCTGGGTCCAAAACAAAGCCCCATAATATCCCTACATTATTATCTCTGAGATCCCCACCTGGTCAGCCCCTGTCAGCCAGGACACCAGCATCTGAGCCCCTTAACTTCCTCCACCCCCCAGCCCTGCTCCCCTACTGGTCCATACCCCCTCCAATAGCCATCAGGCAAAAATTCATGGACAACACACCTCTATCCAGGCCTCCAGCCACGCGAGCCCACTGTGAACCCATAATTACACTGCATTAAGGTCAATGTAATGAGGAAAGCCCTGTAGGACTTCACAGTGGAGCGGGAAGAATCGTGTAGGCCAACCTATGCAACCCTGCGGTACACCCGTGAGCTGAACTCCCAAACCATATGTTAATGTTCTTCTAAAGCCTCTCTCATGCAGCGATAGCGAATCGTGATCAGTAATAAGAAGCGTAATACTTCTTTTTCACATTAAATAATAAAAAAGGGATTAATAAGGCATTGAAAGACACTTCAAAAACTGCGTTTTGTTCAATATGTTAGTGCTTTGAATGTGAGAAGAGCTGTGCTTGTTATAGAGGTCTCAGGACCTTGTCTTAGGAAATGAGAGGTAAATATGAACTGACCTGCACATGATCTCATGGGTGAGGAGAACGCGACACATCTCTGGGTTTTTGTCTTGGCCTTCATAAAGGATTGGCTAAAGGAAGAAAGAGATAGAAATGCATGTCATTGTTAAATATAAAAAGTTAAGCAGTTTAATATTGCATATTATTTTTATACTAGGTAGAGCAGCCCGGGGCTAGTTGTCACACTTTTACAACTAAGTCAATATTTACCAGGGTTAAGTCATTTTATGTGTAATCACATACCATAAAGTGTTGAAATATTGAACATTTTCTACAATTATTGTCCAGAAAAAAAGTTAATTTAATACAATGTGACAACTTACCCCAGGAGTGATTGAATGTGTTTTTGTTTTTGTTTTTTCATTTCATTTCAACATATTTTAAAATGTATTCCTGTGATGGCAAAGCAGAATTCTCAGCATCCTTACTCCAGTCTTCAGTGTCACATGATCCTTCAAATCATTCTAATATGTTGATTTGATGCTTATTATTATCAATGCTGAAAACAGTTGTGCTTCTTAATATTTTTGTGGAGACCATGATACATGCTTTCCAGACACTTTGAATAGAAAGTACACATTACAATATATATATATATATATATATATATATATATATATATATATATATATATATATATATATATATATATATATATATATATATATTTTGAGTGGTAGGTTTGAAGGATAGTATCCACTAAAATGATTACTTTTTAAAAATCGTTTGGAGAATTGGCCGAGCCCTCCTTTAGCTGATCCTGAAATCCGAGATTGCTCAAGATAAATGTTTAGGATGCTGACACCTGGTCATTAGTCATGTTTTTGGTTCGAAGCATGCTGACAACTTTAACATATGCTAAGAGCTAAATCTGGTCATCGGTGTTTGGACGTATGCGGCGATCTGAGGGGGATCCAGACTCTGCTGGGGCTCATGTGGAGTAACAATCTTCCCGTTCTCCCCATCAGCATCCAACCCAAGCAGCCAGATGGCCAGCCAGGCCCCGAAAGAGACCTCCTCCCAGGCATCCTTCATCGGGCTGTCATGCCTGGCCTGAATGACGGATGATCGGTGCATATCAAGGAAGTTAAGAGACTCACCCCCCTTCCAACCAGACCTCATCCCAATCACCGGTAAAGATGAATCCATCATAAACACACACACACTCACACATAAGGAACGCAAAACACAATCCACCTCAAACTATCCTCCATCTTGCTCGACTCTGGTCAGTCAGCCAGACAGGGTTGACCCAACGCCCTAGGGAACAATACTTTTAGGATAACGACCACTTCTACATTATTGATCTTTCTCTCCGCTGCCTATGAAAGTCTCTTCCTCTTCATCACTATCCTCCAATTTTGTCAAAGGGGGTGGGGATTTGGTATCGGAGGGGGTTGGGAGGTGGATCGGGTCGATATTTATATATCATCGTTCTTGATTCACATCGCTGGCGCCACAGTAGTGGCCCCACCCGGTTCTTCAAGCACGTCTGACTCCAGTGATATGGAGTAGTGTTACAACTCTTCCATGAACTCCAAACACACTCTTTCCTGGTACTTTAATTAAGTCATCTCGCCTTACAAGAAATAATTTGATTAGTAGAACAAAGCTATTTTGCAAAATTAATTTTGGGGAAATGTTTAAATTGGAGCCAGCATAGCTCAACCAAGATCCTTCTCCCTCATATTCTCAATTAGAAGAAAAAAAAACGTGCCCATTGTCAATCGATATTTGCAGCTTCGCTGTTGATGCACATATGTAAAGGCTGCGTGCGCGAGTAGGGGGCAAGGATTTTACGGGCTCGCACAGCTACAGCCCTTTTTTGTCGTCAGGAGGATTATTGTCTCCAGCGTGTCGGCTCTGCAGCTACATTAAGGCCTATTGATTGGTCTCCGGGGTTGATGCTTTGTCGAGGAACTGGTTGCCATATTGATCTGAGACAGGCTGACACGCAGTGACAGTGGGACCTGCTGGGCTGGGGAAAGGATAGGCCATGCGAAGACCAGAGGGGGTTGAAGTCTCGTCCATTTCACAACGGAACGAAGTACGCAGGTGCAGGACTAAGTTCATGGTATGAGAGGCATAATTAATGGGGTCCATATCACATGCAAATTTATATGTATAGCCCTTATTACAATAGACATTGTTTCAAAGCAGCTTTACTTTTAAGAAAATCATGATGTCAATGTTTATAATATCTTCATGCATTATAGTCGCATTTAGCAGATTAGAGCTGGGCATTAATATAATATGCATTTTGTGACAATACCAGCAATTAAGCAGTTAAGATTTGTTGTATAGTGTTTAACGCTTTACGTGAATATATGCAGATAAAGTTGGACGTACTTCTCTAACTTTATATAAAGAAATGACAATAGTTACATTTTGCACCTAAATAAAAATATACTAGGCTATATATTGTTTTACATGAATGTACTGTATGTATGCATTTGTATATAAGTTGAATATATATTCGGATGAGACGTCAAACCGAGGTTCTGACTTTCATAAAAAATCCCAGGATGTCCTCTGAAAAAGAGTATGGGAGTATTGACCCATTGACCTCTATCCATCATGGCCTCCTAATTATACCCATATATATATATATATTGGCTATCACTCTTATTGGTCTCCTTTCCACCAATAAGCTAGTGTGTGGTGGGTGTTCTGGCGCAATATGGCTGCCATTGTTGGTGATTGAGGAGATTTCCACCTTCCATATTATGTGCAGAGAAAAGCACTATATAAATATTTTATTATTATATACAACTTTAGAGAGCAGTGTGATAATAGAGTTTTGCAATGATATAAACAATCATGCAGCCAAGATTTGCTATACAGTATATTTGATTTACGTGAGTATACTGTAAGTCCGCAAGTAAAAGTAGGATGTACTATATATCCACCTTTTAATAAATCTTGTGCTAATAACGTTTACATTTATTGACAATATAACAATCAAGCACTTGAGATTTGCTACTATGTACAGTAGTACACACTACTTAACGTAAGTATGTATGTATCCAGGTAAGGTATACTTATATACTTATAGTAGTTGAATTATGCATTATTTATAATTTGTTTGATCATATAATTTGTTAATTAAATTGAGTTATTAACTCGTTCTCTGATGACATTTACTTTTTGTACACTTTACTGTGCAACTTTCAGAGTGGAGGGAAATTCAACAAAAAATAAACTTTGAAAATAAACTCAAAAAGTACTTACCTGTTTAGTCATGGAGTCTATTAATCGAACGTACAGATCCTGTTCTGTCCTGATACCTGCAAGTTTAAATGGAATAAATATATTAGACACAAAAACATGCATCTCAGACCCAAAAGTGTTCTCATATGCTCTGCATATATTGCAATCATGCTCAGCAAAATAAAAAAAACGAATGTGCCATATTTCAACACAAATACTTGTAGAATCAAGTGTGTGTTCAAATTAAAAGGCTCTTTGAGTAAACAAACAAGAAAGCCAGCCCCAAACGCAAAGCCCAATTGTTCTGAAAAGTCGACATAAAGGGGCTCATTTCTTATAAAAATCTGGGAAATTAATTTGTTTTATTATTCTTTTCCCTACAGTACATTTATGCACATTCTGTTATGTTTGTCGTGCTGACTGCGCTGTACCGCTAATGCTTCTTAGCAAAAACAAACTCGCCTCAGTTTTTCTATTATTTATGATCTTCCCGCCTTAAAGTGTGAGAGCTTGCTTTTCTCTTGCCCTGCTGTCTCTGTGCTGGTGGATGACAGAGAATCCACATCCACAGAAAAATCACTCATCACTAGCTGTTAGCATTACGCTAAGGAGAGCAGGAGTCTAGTATTGAGTCTTTGGTTCTGACTTTTCTTTTAGCATTCATGTTGAGTCAAACTTTCTAATAACTTTTAGATATTTCATGGTGGCATTTCCAACTATTTAAATGTACATTAAAGGAATATTTCACGTAATTTCTTCACCCTAATGCCGTTCCAAACCCGAAATGAATGCATCAGTCCGATTCATGAATGAATCAGTCTTGTTTTGTGAAAAGGATGAACAGATTTATTGAAAAGATCCAAAAGAATTATTTGTTCATAAACTGGATATCGCTACTTCTCTCATAAATGACAAAGCTATCACATGGATTCAGAAGACCTGAAATATTAAGCACAAGTTGTTGGACCATTTCTATGATACTTTTATGGAGCTATTTCATCCTTTTTGGAGCTTTAAAACTTCAGTCCTCATTCATTTTAACTATATGAAACAAAAGCAACCAGCATTTCTCCTATGCAAACATGTACAGTATATAATGTCAGTTTTTGAAAGAGGTCTCTTGTGCTCACCAAAGCTACATTTATTTGATCATAAATACAGTAAAAATAGCAATATTGTGAAATATTACAATTTAAAATAACTGTTTTATATATAATTTATTCCTGTGATGCCAATGGCCTATATATATATGCGCATCAATTTAAATCATGAATATTGACGAGTGTAACATCATACCTGCTCTAACAGATGTAGCCAGTCAGTATGTACTTAGTAAGAACTAAAAGCTCAAATGAGACTATGTTTAACGTGTCTGTGTGGGAGAGTAGCGTGGAATGACATTAGACATGAGCGTAAACTGCGAAAGGGTGGCAAATGTGTTCAACAGCATGAACTCCTCTCAGGATAAACAGATGGGGCTCTCAAATACTCTTCCAGATGTGATGAGACATGTTGCATGATTGTGGTTACATATCGTTTACAGTTGGCCCCACTCTGCCTCGCAATATGTCTTTGTTATTGATGGGTTATGGAAAGGGTTTGGAGGAGCAGTATGGGTCTCACCGTTGCTGTAGAGAAGCTGTAACCTGTAGTGGATGCCATTGTTGGTCTTCTCACCATTGTATTCCTAAAAAAAGACAAAAGCAAGTCGGACAGTGTGAGAATCAAAAATAAATATATATATTCATACTGTATGTTCTTATTGGAGTCGTTTATTAGAGCATTAGCCACAATGACCTTCAGATCTGAATCGTGAATGTCATACTGCTGGTAATGACTTATGAAATCACTGTCACAGTGGCAACAATAATTAGCAAAAACTACTATTAAATAAGAATACATTCACAACTAGATGTTTATTTATGCATGTTATGCAATAGCAATCCGTTCTTCTATGTAGTTACTTGAATACAATACAGTTAACAGTTTGGGGTCTGTAAGATTTGTATGCTTTTGAACTTCTTTATGCTCACTGCATTTATATCAACAAATAAATCAAAAACAATAATATTGTGAAATTATTACAATGTAATGAATAGAAAGTTCAACAGAACAGCATTATCTATGGAATAGAAATCTTTTGTGAAAATATAAATGTCTTTATTGTCAATTTAAAGCATTCTCAATGCTCAGTAAAAGTTTTTCTTTTTTTTCTTCATTTGCAGACTTACTTCAAAAGTCTTTGTTGAGACTATCAAAATCATTGAAATCGCAGCCCATCCAAACGTGAGCCTAGTTTGATTTCACTCTTTGGACTAAGATCGTGTGAGATTTAAGCATCGCATCCAGGCTTCAGGTGAGTTATTTCCCCCTGATGTAACATCAATCCAAAGAGACGCAGGAACACGACACACCCACACATGTCGTCAGACTTTCTCTATCTCCTCACTGCCAAGTTTAGTGGTAGCGTCTTGGCAGTGACCCAGGGTGGAGTGGAGGAGTGTGTGTGGGGGGGGTGCTGGGCGGGGTTATGGCGGAGGTGAACGGACAGCGAGGACAGAGCGCTGACCGTGCCAGCTGGACCCCGTCCCACATGACTGTGGGCGGAGCTGTTCTCTGTAACCTTTTACTGAGAACAACCCACCGACACACACACCGCGGGGTGAGCAGGACTACCCTCCGACACACACCGCAGGGCTAGCAGGTACAAACACACGACTGAGAATCAGACTCAGAAGAAGAATGAAATAATGTGCTGTGTTTTCTTATAAAAGCTGAATATTTTTTTGTTTATTTCATTTTTAAAAATTATGTTTTAATATTAATAAGAACATTTTCTACATAAACATTGATAATACAAAAAGTGGTCTCATTGCTGCCCCCTAGATGTATTATTTGGTATTGAGAATCACAAAACTGCCTGTGAGATCATGTGAGTGTGAAGCCCTGAAATTAGATCTCACTTATACACATTGCAACTACTCAACAAAGACACACAAATGCCTGCAAATTGGGAATTGTTAAGGAAATTGTTGGTGTAGTTTTATAAACTGAGTATTTATATGAACATATATTAAGCATCTTGGAAGGATACTTCCAAAACACAAGATAATCATTTCCAAAAATGAATGTATATGATCAAAAAGTATATATGTACTTCTTTTTTATATGTATTAAAAAATAATTTGGTTACATTTTATTTTAAGGTGTCCTTGTTACAGTGTAGTTATACATGTAAGTACTGAGAATAATTACTGGATATTGAATACTGAAAAATAATTAACTATATGTACTTACTTTATATAGTTGCTTTACATGAAACATTCTTGTAGAGGGTTTGGAAAATGTTTGATTTTTTTTTCTTTGTAACCAGTGATACAAAAACTATGTATTATCACTCACATATACATGTGTGTATATATATATATATATATATATATATATATATATATATATATATATATATATATATATATATATATATATATATATATATATATATATATATATATATATATATATATATATATATATATATATATATATATATTATTATTATATATATATATATTATTATATATATATTATTATTATTATTATTTTTTATTTTTAACTACAAAAACACAATAAAAAATTATTTTGACCTGCAGCAATAAAAAAAGTGTGAGATGACATAACATTTTTATGTCTCACATTTTAGGTTCTTCGGCTTTATCAGAATAATTTCGAGGTTTTATATAACAAAAAAAAATGTATTTGCTAAAAAATGCATCTAAAAACAATTATATCATACAGTACATTCCTAGCATGTTCTCTAAGTTCAATAAGCAGCACCCCAGCATATCACAAACCCTGTTGCGTTGTGGAGTGGTGTCTATTAGTGACAGAGTGCTTACTTTGTCTTTTTCCACAAAGTCCACGTAGGAGGTTCTCTCGATCTCGACGGGCTGTCCCTGCCGGTCATACAGGGCCAGCACAAAGTGGAAGAAGTTTGACTTGCGCAGGTTTGAGGGAGGCTGCTTCTCATAATGGGCTCTTGCCAAACCCACACCACTACAAGAGAGAGAGAGAAAGATGGAGAGAAAGAGACAGAGAGATTAATGTACTGTAACCCAAATAATCGCTCAAAATATGAGCTTGCAGAGAGATGAAATGGCAGTTTCACATGAACTTTCACAAATAATATCACATTGCATATAAATATATAATGCTGTGTAGTTGAAAAGTCACCGCAACGTCAACATTTTTAAGATCTGCATGTGAATCACAGCATTTTTCTACATGGGCATCTCCAGAGTCCCACGTACTGTATACTAGTTCGACAATCTCAAATCGAATCCATAAAATTATAAAAGACAGGAAATTAAAGCTGTTACAAAAGAGAGATAACAGGACATAACCGAGAGGGGTTAGAAGAGAGATATTTGGCTTGTTTTCTCATGCCCTGTGTGTGCCATGAACTCTATTGTCTGCCCCTCTCTGCTCTGCCACCTCAACAATTGGAATCTGGCACGGAGCGGGGACCCCAGAAGGCACCGTCTGCCTTTGCGGCTGCCAATCGCTACTGGGTGCGGCTCGCCTTGGCAACTGCTGCGTTCCTCTTTCCTGACCTGTCAGTCAAACCTGCTCGGGCCTCCCCAGGGTTCAGCTGATAGAAGACTCCATCCTGACTCGCGCACTTGAGCATCGATTAGAACGCGTGGCAAACGACGGACTGACAGAGACCGAGGATCCTCGCGCAGCCCGAGAGGAGGAGGCCCGCACCTCTACGCCAACCCTACACGTCCACCTATCAATCAAACCCTCAGCCCTGGTCCACTGACACAAACACTGATCATCTTTCCATACCTGGATCAGTGGACATATGGTCCTCAGAGAGAGATGAAGGCCTGAAGTAAAGAAAGATTAAAATGCAGGTTGTCTGTATTTTTAATAGGGTGGTAATGCATGCATCCCTTCCCTCAAGCAGAAACTGACATCAAGCACTCAGTCTTACTCCAACACCTTTCTCACATTACATTTTAACAAAGATATTTGACATGTATTAAAATATTAAATAATAGCAACATAATTTAATTATAAATAATATAATTATGAATAAATATTTATCTACATATTTATGTATGTAAAGGTGATGTATCACCAAAAATAATGACTTGTTTCAAACAGGTTTCCCGAAAACATCAGCCATTAGTTGCCAAACAGATAGCCCAAATGCATTTTCATTAAATGCTAAATAAAAATCAAGGAATACAGAAAAAAATGTATCACATTTTCCACAAAAATATTAAGCTGTTTTCAACTATGATAACAATTAGAAATGTTTCTTGAGTAGCAAATCATCATCTTAGAATGATTTCTGAAGGGTCATGTGACACTGAAGACTGGAGTAATGAGGCAATGCCATCACAGGAATAAATTACATTTTAAAATATATTAAAATAGAAAACAAATGTTTATTATATTTTAGTATTATTTACTGTGTGTTATTATAAGAATTATATAGTATTATTTTTGATCAAATAAATGCCTTGGTGAGCATAGCAGACTTCATTTTTATAAACCAATTTTAAGTCAAAACAAATGCCCCATAATAATTCCCTAAATCATTAAATACAAAAGTGCGTAATGTTCACAGACCTAAATTGCAGCTGTCATTGTTAAGTCTGTTCATTATTTACTCGTTACCCTGACGAGGTGGGCCGAAATGCATTTGAATCTCAAAAATATGCTCATACATAAATATTTGTTCATCTGCTGAGATCGGGGTGGGGAGCCAGTGTTTTGGAAAGCGGCCTGCTCTCTGTCTCCGCTCGTTGAGATATTCCCCTGATAGGACATTAATAAAGCCTGACCCTCCCCAGTACTATTACCAGGGCTTAATGCTTCATTTGTATCCGAGCCTGGTGAAATCTCATTCGTGAAGTTGAAGTTACTACATTGAAGGCAAAAACAGCTTTCACAGAAGAGGCTGTGGGAGGGGGATTCTGGGAGGAGCCCTTTTAAAGCGGATGACTTCAACGTAAATGGGAAATATGATCTTCTTCATCTGTAGTAATTGATTCACAGTGAAGATCTTTAGCAGTCTGACTGGTCAGGGCGGTGCTAAGTCTGACAGATGCCCTCTAAATGCAATACCAAGAAGGCATACAAAATAAAAAAGGTAGATAAGGTAAGATAAGGCTTCTTTAAAGATCAGATTTGCTACTTTAATCATAAAAAAACACACATACATATATATATATATATATATATATATATATATATATATATATATATATATATATATATATATATATATATATATATATATATATATATATATATAGTAATGTTTCAGAATTAATATAGCTATCGCACAACAGGATACATCAACAGTCTGGGCAAATTCTGCATCTGCACAAGCACATGTAAACACAAATTATCACCTTCACATTGGAAGACAGAATCACAAAATTACACATTTTGGGGGGAGATAAAGAAAAAAAAGCATCACACTTAAACATACACACACACACACACACACACACACAGAGACGCATTGCATCATGAGCTCCTCTCCATTACCCCATCAGCTCGGTTACAAACCCAGGCGTCATGTTTCTGATGGGGTGAAGGAGAGAGACAGCGTTCCTGCACACTCTCACAAAGCACGGATCTTTACGTGCAGGAAACGATCGACTCGGAAAGCTTGTTAGTGTTATTATTTTAATTATGTTGATTGCTGCCATATCCACTCCAGCAGTCAGAGGCAGGCACGATTGGACGGCTCTCTCTCGCTTCATATTGAAAAAACTGCTATCGAGGTGACAAACACACACACATACATAGCAGAGCTGTGTAAATCAGTCGCTAACGGACGGCTACAGCGCGCGGTCTCACAACGGTCTCTGTTAAACACACTGTTTGACATCTTCTCGTCACAGAGCAGAGAGGAATAAAAGGGGGGAAAAGCATGCAAGCCAGAAACAACCACAGTTCTGACACAATTCTGGATGTAAAAAACACCCTCCACTTGACGACTTTTATTTGAATCAATAAATACAGTCTCACAGAACCTCTTTAACAATAAACCACTCATAGCAGGAGCTGAAGGGTTTGTAATGATGACATTTCAGAATACAAGAGCGCCGTCTTTCTTTATGCAGTGGCAGTCGGTGCAGTCTGCGGCCCTTTGCATACTGCAAGCTTAATGCGATACAGCAAGGTCTAATTATGTTAAATGAAAAAAGTAACCCCAGGCTAAGATCCTCACAGCTCAAGGGCCTGAACACTTGAGGGAAATAGATACTAAGCACATAGAGTCAAACTCTGAAATCGTCTGCTAATGAACATGCAGAGGAGAAGAAACTGTCAATACACAGGATACAGCAGGATATGCTGAGATATTGAGGAGTTAGATGACATGTGTGTGCCTACACATGTACATCTCAATAAAATAATCATCTCACTTCAAAAAAATGATAAATCAAATTGTTTAAGATTCAAATTTGAAAGAAAACATGGTGCAGGGATGACGTCAAAACACGGAAGACTAATTTTCCAGTGGTTCCCTCAAGATTTACCTATGGTTTTACAATGTTTTTTGTTTTTTTAATATATTTATAATTAAGGTCTGTGGTAAACACAAGCTGACGATACTTGACGTTTTGTTTCCATATCGAAAATGTGAATTTTGATTGTTTATTTTAAAAATGTATGTTTCTAATAAGTAATTACATCCAATTATCGTCAAGTTATGTTTACCACAGTCCTTATTTTACTCATAAATTGAAAAATCCCATTATAAAACACCATAGGAAAATCTTGAGGGAACCAGTGGCGAATTAGACATCCGGTTTTGACATCGTCCCTGCACCACTTTATTGTAAATATGTAATTTACAATACATTTAACTCCAACCCGATCTCACAACAATTCGTACATATTTTACTAGGTGGCTAATTCGTACGAATTTGTACGACCTCACTCGTACGAATTCATAAGATTTTTACTAAATCGTACATATTTGTGAGTTGGCAAATTCGTATGAATTCGCGAATGACCTACCTCAACCCAGCCCCTAAACCTACTCATCACTGGGGTTTAGGCAAAGCGTGCAATTAAATGCGAGTGAGGTCGTACAAATTTGTACGAAATAGCCACCTCGTAAAATATGTACGAATTGGTCGTGAGATAGCGTTGTTAACTCCAACAATGCGTAAAACTGAATATTTGATATTCAAATAATGTAGTGCGGTACTTGATATCAGCTATCAGGATATGGTTGGATATGTTATTGGTTACTACTATTTTCCCACCCAATGTGGCTTAGATTAGGTCAGCAAAAAAAGAAGAGATTTTTTGGAGGTCGTTGTTAAGCATTGTTAAAGATGCATGCTTAACATTGAAGTAATGGATTTGATAACATATTTTAAAAGTCCTGCGCGAAAAATGGCGCTGGGGGCCTGAAAATGCACATTTTTGAAAACGGGATTCAAAGTGCAAGTTTTACCGTTACCGTCTCCGTTTAAACTACAAAACCACGGATTTGTGAAAACAGTGACATCATGCATATGTGTATTACGTATTAGGCACATAGTGTTTCTTTACAGAGTGACATTGCCAACTACTGGCCTGGCAGCAGAATACAGCATTTTTAGTTGTGGGAACGGGGATCATTTCGTCAATATTGGAAAGGAAAAACAGGTTACACTTTATTTTAAGGTGTCATTGTTACAGTGTAATTATATATTTACGTACTGAGTAATATTAATTAACCACATGTACTTACTTACTATTGGGTTAGGGTAAGATTAGGATTTGGTTGAGGGTTAATTGCATGTAACTATGCATAATTTACTGTTATTGCTATGTAATAAGTACATGTAACGTGTAAGAAGGACACTGTAAAATAAATTGTTACCGAAAAACATTTCCGTTTTTAGTACACCGTTGTCATGTAAACGTACCCTAAGATTTCCTGATGGTGGTTCACTCCTGCCAAGTGTTAATTAAATTTTTTTTAAATATATTTTTCTGCAATGTAATGGACAAGAACCGCTTTCATTACATTGTAGAAAAATATAATATCCCTATAACAAATTGAATCTGTCAAATGGCTTGTGATTAGGTCAGGACTCAGAAGACCACATTAAATGAATAAAAATTACTATTATACACTTTAATCTTGTGGTCTCTTCAACTCCCAAAATGAAGTCAGTAAGAGTGAAGAAAATGCATTTGGATTTCATGTTATCTAAAACACTACACTTCGTTTAATGGTTTGAAAGAAGCATCTCATGCTCACTAAAGCTGCATTTATTTGATCAAAAACAGTGAATTGTTATTACAATTTTAAACAACTATTTCTATTTTAATATCCTTTAAAATGTAATTTATTCCTGTGATTTTCAGCATCATGATCCTTCAGAAATCATTCTAATATGCTGATTTGGTGCTGAAGAAACATTTATTATTCTCAATGTTGCAAACTGTTGTGCTGCTTATTATTTTTGTGGAAACTATTTTTCCCCTCAGGATTCTTTGAACGTTTAAAAGAACAACCTTTATTTGAAATAGAAACCTAGAAGAGAAAGTTATTTACTGTCACTTTTGATCAATTGAATGCATCCTTACTGTATACATGTTTTCATCTCTTTTAAAAACGGTAGTGTATGAATTTTGTATTGACTGTATCAGTCAGTATTTTACTTATTTTTCCATGAGGTGTCTGTTAAAACGCCTGCTAAACTATATATGACATATGTAGTGTGTCTGTGTGTGTGGCATATGTGTGGCATCACGGACTCAGCCCCACATCTTGGTGACATTAATCACGCCTGTGATGGACTGTGACAAAGGGAAGTCTTTAACTACAGCTCGTCTCTCTCTCTCACTATCGAACTAATGAGCCGTACAGCAGCGCTCTGTTTATACAAATGTGACGCGGAAAAATCATCTCTGCCCTGGCTGTGCGCCAACGTGCTGATCCAACAAGTAAATGTAAATCTCGTTCTCTCTCTCTCTCTCTCTCTCTCTCTCTTCCTCATTCTCACTTTTTTAAAGAATTTCTTGTTCTCTTTTATTGCTTCTATCCTTTCAGAAAGGAGTTATCAAAAAAAAAAAAAAAAAAAGGTTCCATGGCTGGATGGTATCAGCTGAGATCTGGTCGCCTTCATCAGAGATCTGCAATGGGAGATCATACTCTAAATTAACTAACATAAGGGAATCAAATTTAATTTGACCTTTACTCTAATAAATGTCCAAAACAGACCAAATGAGAAAGGAGGAAGCTGAGAAACAGAGCATGCCTGCTTTTCTTGTGCTCATCAGGGTCTGTATGGAAGTATTTTGAGGATGGTGGATACCAAGATATGCACATACTCTATGTTTACATGGAGTAATTTATGCAGAAAGAGACAATTACTGTGGCATACATTTGCCTATGTTTATGTGTGTGTGTGTGTGTGTGTGTGTGTGTGTGTGTGTGTGTGTGTGTGTGTGTGTGTGTGTGTGTGTGTGTGTGCGTGTGTGTGTGGGGGCAGCAGTGGGCAGTCAGCATGGCAGCGGTATGTTTGGTTAGCGCTTATTAGCTGTGTAATAAGATTTAATGAGTTGAGGACTAAAGCGCTGTAGGAGCATGGGCAGCATATTGGGATTAGTGGAGAGCAGAAACAGAACGAGAACAGGAAGAGAGAGAGAAGAAGAGGTTGTTTTGAAATCCAAATCCCACTTGTGGTCAAACCGGCCTTTTTTGGGGGGGGTTTACTTGGCCTGTTGCGAAGTCATCTCTGTAGCTCTTATTCTCTCTCGACTCAAGTATGTGGTGATTTAATTGTTCAACACAAGCCTTGTGCATTGTAAATTGTCAAAATGGGCAGTTTAGATCCCCCTAAAGTATAAAAATTTGTATTTTACATGGCTGTTATCTGAGGTGAAAGCGCTGCGCCAGATGTGCTGATTGCGTTTATGGATAGTCGGCATCTTTGTTTCTTTATCGCTAATTGGATGTTACGACGTGGAATCATAGGAAAACCTTCCTGGAATGACAGAGTGCAGAGAGTAATAGAGGCATTTGTCACCGCTGCACAGTAACGGGTGGCCGTAAGTCAAAGCAAACGTGTCGGAGAGGATCTTTGCATAAAGAAAGGCCTGTCATTTCTCCATGATTTCTATTGCCACACAAACACAAACGGCCTGTCTGTCACGTCTCCCAGCGATAAGCTGGCACATACATCACCAGCTGCCTGCATCACTGCCACCGCCTGCTCGCCGTTTTATTCACACACACACACACAAATACTAACACTTTACTGACATCCGGAAAGTAGACAGTATCTTCACATGCCTCTCTGTTCTTGATTGTGTTCCTTTAAACTCTGATGCATGAATTATTAAAAATAGAGAAATAATATGTATTTCGATAGAGCTATATCTACAGAGGTAAAAAGCATAATGGCATATGAAGACGACATATATAATTATGGATAAGGGTCAAGAGTTATTACCTATATGTAACTTCATGTAACTTAAAAAAAATGGCTTATTTAGAACATCATGCATCAGAGGGTTCATTTCTAAAAGTGCATTAATGTTAACGTGTTTCTGATTGGATGATGATAAAAATGTACTACTTTTTCTATGTATTTATTATTTGATTGTATTATATTCATCAAGTCAATGCCTATGTTTGAATAATTTAAAACTGACAAGAAAAATATTTTAAGATGTACAATGCTTCTCCTGTATTTTTTTTTTTTTTCTTTCTATATACCCTGATATGTTTGGTTTATGCTTGTGTTCTCAATAAAAAATGAAAGCCAAAAAAATTACTTTTCACTGTCATTAATCATCTATTTCTTTATGTATAATTTTTGTTTGATTGATGATTTTTAATGATCTCTCTCTAAATGGAATTACTTCATTCAATTCAATTAAAAGCACTTAAACATGTTTTAAACAAATGCATTGAAAAAAACAATGAGCGACTGAAAATACACTTTTTCACACATACAATACACTACTTTTTCCACCAATATTTAGCTCAACGTCTCTTTTGACGTATTCCTCCAAAGAGAAGGTGCTCTGCAGAATGGCCCGTGTAGGCAGAGGGGTTGATGTGCCATCATTGCTCACTGATTGTGGCTCTCAGCGCGAGATGATCTGAGTCAATAGACTCGCGGCTCACTCACAGATTAGACATCTAATCAAATTCAGCCCCGTTTGTTTATCGCTCACTATCGTGGGCTATGGGATGTCAGTGTGGAACGCGCCACAGCTGTGACAAAACGAGGACGAGTCACATGATGTAGGCTACATTTATGAATCCAGACTTGCAAAGTAATGCTCTACATGTGTATCATGAGATATGCCCCATAAAGGTTTCATCAAGTTTTCCTGAAAAAATAACACCATGATCCGTAATGCTGATTCAGTTTTAACAGACACCTCATGCAAGTCTCTATAATTAAATTAAGTCTTTTTTGGTCTTGTAAGAGCTTTTAATGTCTAAATGCAAAGAATTAGTGTTCACACAATAATTGCTAATCATACTATAAAGCTAGTGTAACTAACAATAAAGATTAACACACATGCACAAACAAATTCAAAGAGCTGACGGCATTGTCACCGCAACACAATTCGGAAACATAATACTGCTTCTTTAATCGTAAAAGCGTATAACCAGCCAGTGCTAAACGCTTCCAGCTAATTTCTAATTTGTTCGTAATTGCACCGAGACAAGTAAACCATTGCACAGTGAGAAGTTATTTCCTGGAGCTGGACGGCTAAATTACAGACAAATGTTTCATGCGATTAGGACACTCTAATTGAACATGTGACAAAGAATAAAGCTGCAGAAGTGTATCAAGTGCATGGAGGAAACAGGTATTTACATTTGTTACATCTTTATGCTTTAATCACATTGAATTCCTTTTCGATTATTGTATCCCCCCAAATTGCAAAATGTTTGTTTTTCTTTCCATCATGAGAGAGTGAAAATTAGTCAGGGCCTCATTGTAACTGATCTGCTCTGGACGCCTTGATCAATGCACTGGTCACATGGTTCTCCTCAGCTGGACTGAGAGAGCAGAGCGCCTGTGCTGTGTGTGTGAAGTGCTGCCCCTGCACTGTGGGGTCTCTGTGTGTTTTATTAGTACTGCACTTGTGCATGTTTGCTGTAGGTTTAGCCCGACTGCACCTGCCAGACCTGCACGCACACTACAAATTATAGCACTCGTTTCTTTCTCTCGCTCACACTTTTCTAAAAAAAACGTACTAGTCATTTCTAAAATCGTTAGTGGCCTACAGCTGAAATCATTAGCTGGTCACCTGTACGTTTCTAATGGGGTCATTACCGAGGTGGCCCTGCAGCCGGCCGCTAATCGCTAGCATGTTATGGGGCAGCTGTTTCTAAAACACTTGTTTCTCTGTTACATTCCGGCATGCAGTCGTCAACTGAGATTGAACAGAGCGAGACCCTGTGTGTTTTGTGATTTGGTGAGTGTTTTAATGTATTTACATTTGCGAAATGTTGCATGAGCAACTTTTCTTGAGCGGCCAAGTGCCATTTATGTATCGTCCAGTGTCATTGTTGCAGATTTGGTCAGATTTGCAACATGTAAAAATAGTATCCCGCCATTGCACTCTCTCTTTCAGCACGTAAGGGATTTTGGGAGGATGCGGAGAAAAAATGCTTTATTTTATTTTATTTTATTTTTTTCAAAGCCTGGGGGTCTGGACTTCATTAGTCTGACCCCTCCTCCTCTCCCCCAGCGGACAAAACAGAGGCGACATAATTCACTTTGCCAGGTTTTACAGTGTAGGGGTACGGAATCGGTGAAAGGGTCAATCGAAATCTGTTCCCCAGCTGTGCGGCCCTCTCACTCACCCCTAGGCCCAGAGTGAACGAACGAAAGAGAGAGAGAGAGAAATGCTCGGGGGGAGATGGACCCCACAAACGTACCCCCGAGCTGCCTGAGCATCACAAACCTGTTCAGCCAACTCCATCTACATCTATCTAGATTGCAGGAATGCAAACAGGTTTACACCAAATTAACATTTGCACTGTGTGTCTGAAATGTGGTTAGATATTAAAATAATGTGGGTAATAATAATGGGATCATGCATGAATACTGACTGATAATGTCCGAATAATGACTTTCCTTTTCTACCAAGCTCACCCCTTGACACCTACCTATCACCACCAGAGCAACACATGGTATTATTTACAGGATCAAATTAAGGATTCAAATAAAATCAGGCTCTCACTTTTGCTTCTTTTGTCTAGATTCACTTTACACACTTTACTGTCTCTTATGAGAACACCCTTTACTGCACCCATAAAACTGCCATCCTGCCATGAGTATTTATTTGAGATTTAAATGGAGCACTAATTCTAATATATATATATATATATGCACTAGGATGAATTCAAAAGAGTGAAAGCAAGAAAGAGGATAGATTTAAAGTAGAAGCAGAAGAAGAGGTGCGTGCATATATTTTACCTGACAGTTAACTAAATCATTCATATATATATATATATATATATATATATATATATATATATATATATATATATATATATATATATATATATATATATATATATATATATATATAGGTCAATAAACAGAACAAATTAAGGATTATAACAAATTATTATTAATTAAGAAACGTTGTAAACATTTAAGTAGCCTTTTTTAATCTTTCAGTCTTAGTTTAAGATGCTATCGTGACTATAAGTTTGTAGGAGAGCGGGAGAATTTTGTGTTGAGTATGAGGCTGATAATTGGCTAGAGGAAATTATTTATTATTATGAGGGAAACTGTTTGGTATTAACATTTACAAATGACTTTTTCTGCAGCCCTTCTATATGATGAGCACACACGGCTCTTTATCATAACTTTATGCATGAGAAATAACTATAAAATGCGCGATTTAAAAATAATAGTAAATAAATAAATAAGCGCACATAAAACGTGTTTTTTCCCCTTATTATTGCATATAGCGACTTTTTGTATGCAATATGTATTGTAACTTACATGCAATGCGACTTTTTTCTTCCCAAAATAAATAATTCAAGATGTGAGTTTATCCCATGTAGGGTAATTAGATGCCCAAAGACTCTGCATTTTTGTCTCTTATTAATATCTAAAACATCAACAGCTTCGACTGCAAATGCTGGTGAACTACAAGGTGTTCTTGACATTTCCACGCTATAGCGCATATGAAAGGCAGCGAATGGGCAGGTGATTTCGGCCACTTGTTCACGGCAGCTGACCTCCGTGTAAGTTTGGAACATCAACTTTATCCAGCCTTCACAATATGCAATATTAATATACCGCGGGGATTTATCTCCGAACGCATTCAAGGGAATCACTAAACATGTAGCCTACCAAGAGAGATATGCTGCGTTTACATGTTTTAATGAACTGCAAGATTATTTGTACATTAAAAAACGCCTCGAAAGCTTGCTTCAGTGTATGTCCTGAAAATGTTTTGATTTCAGGATGCATACTTTTCCACACCAGCAGAAAATAACAACCCGTCTCATTCATTTCACTGCTCAATTTAGTATACATATCATATAAAATCATATTTAGGCTATATGTTAATTTATTGTGGCCCGCACGTTTGGCCCTGCTGCAGCCAAATTAAATGTAGCTATATAATGAATAAATAGGCCTGCATATTTTTTTAATTGAGCACAAATACCCTAAAAAAAGAATCAATGGCACAATGGCAAATGTAGTAGACTATACTTTAAGTCCTTGGCCGTTTTCTCTGTGCATTTAGGGGGGGAAAAAGACACACGTGTGTTTTCTAAAAAGCGTACCTGTCTTAATATTACATTAATATACAATTTATTTTTCAAAATTAGTGTGATGCTCCCTGTTCTTTCATCTACTCTTATATTTTTAATAACTGTTTTAACATGATACCACGGGCCAAATTATAATCGTTTTGAGCCGCAATCTATTTTTATTTTTTTTTAATGCTCAAACAAATGTTGTCACTCTGCGTAAAACTTCTACAAGTGAACTTGAGTGTAACCTTTACGCATTTTTCAAAATCCCAGGTCTCTCTTTGAAGGCTGAGACAGTACAGCACACATTTCCTCGGCGTTTCAACATCATTCTGGAACCCAGGGGAGAGTATATGCGGAGGAACTCAGTCCTAAAACTAACTTTGATTCAAGCGCAAACGGTTGGTTTGGTTTGCATTACACTACTGGCAAATGCGCCAATGTCGGTTCGACTTTTTTTTGTTTTTGTACGACAACGCAATAACCTCACAAACTAATTTCCCTCCACTTTCAGCATTTGTCTGTTATATTCATAGGCTACTACATAAATAAGATATGAGATATATAATTTAAGATCATTTTTAATCAACTACAGGCAATTCCAAGATGTAGTGCATATTTCATTTACAAACAAGCTATAAACTTACGCTTGTCAGTGATGCTCACTAGAGCTCTCAGTCCCTGCGATGCGCGTGAAACATCATTAGATTAGCGCGAAATGTCAACATTTTTACAGTAACTAAATAAGATGGCATGAACGCGACGTTCCTACCAAGACAACCTTAAAGATTTCCAGCTCTCTTTCGACCACAGAGAAATCAGGTAGAAGAATGTTTTCTCATGTGTGACAGGCAGTGTAATCAGAGTCCGGCTCTGGAGCGGAGCGAGCAGCTTTTTCTAAAGCGCCTAACGATGCGCAGTCACTTTCAACATGTCTACAACTAAATAACAGCCGACAAACTGACTGGGATACTGTGCTATGTGCGACGTCCTCGTATGACCATTTGCAAATTCAAAACTACTGATTTCGAAACACTCATTGAACTGTGGCAAAGCGCTTTCTCTAACGCGCATCAGACGCTCCGTTTCACGCACCCAACTAGGCTACTTGGAATATGAACAACTTGGAGCTTGTTGGTGATGTTTACCTTTGCGCAGCTGTGTTGGCATCCAGTATCCCCGCGCTCTGCATCCAAGAGCGCACCGGCGTCATGCCACTCGTAAGGGGCTCTTCTTTCATGGTCAAGGCTCCCCGTGGGAGACCGTCCTGGATGGAGAACATGAAAATCGCCTTCTGGGGGATGTCTCTCTACACCAGCTCGAGTGGAATAATCCTCCTGCACCACCTGGATTAACAAAAACCAACTGAAAGGGAAAAAATCTTCCCCAAAGTGCAACAAGGGGAAAGAGGTCCTTATCCAAAGACGCGCTGCCGTATCCCTTTGGGTGTTCCTCTTTCTTTTAGATTCCAAACCCAAGTTCAGTTCACTCAAGATTAACCGGTCTCTAGTTAAAAGAGGGTGGAGAGAAGGCAAGAGCTGTGGAGCATCTCAAAGGAAACGATCAGCCGGGATCAAGCAGACCTTCTCGTCGCGGGGAGAAAGAGGGGAGAACGCGAACTTGCTCTGAAGAAGAAGGCGAACAGACGCGCACGGGATTGTGAAATGAAAAGTGGGATAAAACGGGCGACTGCTTCAAAAAGGAGTAAAATGAAATGATTACCAAACAAGAGGGAGGGATGGACCAGGGAAGGCTTGCTGTCCCTGGGGAAAAGAGGGATTGGGTAGCAAGAAATCTCATTCCCTCCCTCCCCGTCTCTTTATGCCTCCTGTGTCCCAGTGGAGCGCACCTTCTCTCGGGTTCCGCGGCTCCAGAGCTCTCGGGGGGGACAAGCGTGGACTTGAAGAGGGCGGAGACTTGCCCTTAAAAGGCAAAGTCATTTACATGTCAATCTCCGTTCTGAGCTCTGATTGGTCGCGGTCATCCCTTGCGTCATTTTCAAAATTCGCCGCAAAAACTCAGCTGATGTTAGAGGGACTGAGCGCTCTGCCAGTGAAAGTGGTCTCGTGCTTTCC
Organism: Gobiocypris rarus; assembly: GCA_023029165.1. Classification (NCBI taxonomy): domain Eukaryota; kingdom Metazoa; phylum Chordata; class Actinopteri; order Cypriniformes; family Gobionidae; genus Gobiocypris; species Gobiocypris rarus. The sequence goes on from CM040932.1 coordinate 20,086,842, forward strand.
AGATTTCACCTGACAATTGCCTTTAATATCCAGGAACAGTCACGATGCATTCAATCTATCATGATTAAAATATAATCGATTATATCGTTTTCCAGAAGTCAAATGTGTCTAAAAGTGCAGCTGGTATGATCTGATATTAAACAGTGAGTGAATGCGGATCCTAAGCATATGTGTAAAGTATAGGCTACTACTATAGGCTACATTATGTCTCCTGGAACTGTTTCCAGAGATAACACAGCGCAGTAATATTCTATAAGGCACTGTCAAACATTACTATTATTAAACAGTGACATCTCTTAATTTTGAAAAAAGTTGAAGTTGTCCTGTCTAGGACAATGTTGCCTCATGATCGATGAATTAGAAGAAATATTAAAATTTGAGAAACCACGGGGTTATTTGCAGCTGCATGGACTATGATAATAATAGTAGCCTAATCATAATTATGTTATTATTATCAATAGCCCGCCTGCAATACAAATATCAAATAAATTAAATGAATTATATTAACAATTGGCCTAATTTATAATTTAGGTCAAATTAATCAAGTAAATTGTCTAACGTTTTTGCTCATACTGTCCCAAAGAAATTTTGAATTGTGAAAGCTCGCATTGTATTAATGATTTTTGGTGTTCTTTGGCATTATTCTGAATTCCACCAAATGATGCCTGATTAAATATTTATTACAGACAGCCCTCCAGAGCTCAGTCACAAAACGACCCAGTGGGATTTAAGGAAAACACAAACTCAATTTCATCTGTAAAAAAATTTTGCCTGCTGACTAACGCAAACAGTCCCCATAATGCAGTCATTTGCTCCAACATATCAGAAGTTTGTTTCCCCCTCACATTCCTTCATATTTTACACATTATTATTATTATTATTATTAGCCTACCGTATTATCATTATCAGCATTATTAATAATAACTATGGGACTATTTGTGAAATTATTTTGCTAAAGCATCTTCACATCACTCTTCGTTAAAAAAATTGTACTAAAGTATTATCTTGCTTTTGCCGTCTGAAATTCGTTTAAGGGCACAAAAATGTTGCGTGCACGTCTCACTCAAAGACTAAACAGAAAAGAAGCGGCAGAAAAGCAGCCCGGTGTTCATGAAAGACACGATCCCCGTCTGCCCTGAACTAGCTCAAACGGAGCATGACCCCTGACCACTTATAAAACAGTCTATTCTATATTCGAGTGGAGCTTGGAGGTCAAGAGTCATCAGAAACTTGTGTTGTGTCACAAGACGAAACTAAAACATAAAAGACTAGATTATTTTCTATTCTATATTTTAGAGGAGGTTGAAGGGTCAATAACCAAAGCACAGCATCTGCAACACCATAACTAACTCAACATGTTACACACAAGACAAGGACATAAAGATTCTAATCGTCATGTCTCATAATGTGCTTTTCGCAACTCTCAGACCGTGATAAATATTTCTGCGATGTCAGACGTGTCAGAAGCCCTAGATGTTTTAAGTAGAAAATTATTTTCCAATGCTGTATTTCAGCCTCTTTCGATTGTTTAGCATCTCTCCATCAACCAAATCAATTTTTTTTACTCGACCATTCCCATATTAGCTAGCCTATATGAATTCCTATATGAAGATGTCAAATTGTAAAACATCATGTGAGTCGTTTTAACAGCACGGGCGGGTTGTAAAAGTCTGTTTTGCTATTGGAGTAATATTCACTGATCCAATATAACACAAACTCTTGAAAAGCCTATAGGCTGCTTTGCTTTGTAGTTTGGAGTGCATCATTTATCAAATAGCCTATCACTGAAATATAATATCACTTTTAGGGGAAAACGAGATGTTAATTCAATTACATTTTTTATTATATATTTAATTACGTATTATGTAAGAAATTAAATTTATCAAGAACAAAAAAACGGGAAAAAACAACAACTTAATATTGTCTTTGCGCATATTGTTGCTCACTGTTCCAAGTTAATTGAAGTCACTATATCAATCCGGACATCTTTCTGTCAGATTCAAGGGGTTGTTACCACCTAGTGGCCGAAAAAGAATAGAAAAAGGAAAGCCAAGCAATGTTTCTTGCTAGGACAATCATCATCAATAATAATGGAATTAGATTGAGCATCTATAAACTTACTTAATGGTGTTCTTTAAAAGCTCAAGAGAAAATCTGTATTTCTTATTAGGCTATTTATTTCATTTTCTATTACACTCGTTTCATGGTCTCTTGCAATCTTTTGAATCACCTTAAATGTGCAAGGACTGATATTAAATTAGGACCTCAAGAGTTTAAATACCAATTACTGGATGTTCTGAGATCAGAGAATAGGCGGCTTGAAACAGCATTTTTATGGATCATAAAATTATTAATTTTTATTGTTTATTTATAAACGCATGCGAGCGTGTCTGTTATCAGTAAAATACAAAAAAATAAAAATACAGTCTGTTTAGAATCAGGTTAATTGGCACGACGTTCTTGACATCAGAAATGAAAGTTAGAGTGATCATTTGCGCAAACATAAACAAATAAGGTTTAAATCGTTAAGATTGTAAAGTAAATCACAGAAGTTATGACATCTGAGTAGTAAATAAAATAAGTATTATCAGGACCATGCTATTGTTTTGTTTGGAAGGTAAAGAGCGCCATCTAGTGTTCTAACAATGACCTGCAAGTCTTTCAATGGCCTTACCTGAATGCAAGCTATAATGACCTCAGTAAAAATGACATTTGGGATTCCTCAGAACACCACACTGACAGGACACTCTGCATGAACTTTTAAAAAGGGGCAGGAATATAAAATGGAATCCAAGAACTCTACAGATGATTTCGTCCTCCAGTTACCCCATTAGAAGGACAATGTTTTGAGTTCCTTAAGTACGCAATGTATAAGACATTTAACATACAAGAGGTTCTACAGAGTGTTTTAGTGTGGAAGACCAAAATATTTTCATGTCATATTATTATACTGGTGTGTCACTGTTCCAATATCACACTTTTTATATATTTTTATTATATTCCTCCAAAATTCTAGTTTCTTTTTGCAATATTTAATTTCAGAATACCCCCCATATCTTGTAAATGGATTTATTTAAACATGCTCATTCACTCTCGTGAACACTTGTAGGTTATATAAAGTAACCCTATTGAATAATATGGCTTTATGTATCAGGACAATAAAATTAAAATTAAAATCACCAAGTCCTTGGGAGGTCTTAAAGTTAATAAAACCTCAAATTAACAACAACACATTACATATTACAGTGTCATGATTTATTTAACAAAAACTAGGTCAAAATCCCACAGCGCATTTGAAAGGTCAGGCACTGATGTTGGACGAGAAGGCTCTCCGCTCTAATTCATCCCAAAGGGGTTCTATCAGGTTGAGGTCAGGGCTCTGTGCAGGCCAGTCAAGTTCGTCCACACCAAACTCACTCATCCATGTCTTTATGGACCTTGCTTTGTCCACTGGTGTGCAGTCATGTTGGAACAGGGAGGGCCCAGATAGCATTCTGACATTGAGTCAATGTTGAAATTCCATCAGAATCATCATTTTGGTTGAGGTTGAAATTTCAATGCTAAGTAATATTGAATCAATGCTGAAAATCTGATGCTAAAAACATATTGGACCAATGCTGAAAATTCGATGCTAAATAATATTGGATCAATGTTGAAAATTCCATGATTTTCAGTGTTGAAAAGACAAACATTGAATCAATGTTGATTTTTGGTCAGCTTAATTCTCCACTGGTGAGACTTAATTACTATCAATCTATCTGTCCCGTCATTCAATATGTTACAGCAAATCCAAATCAATTGGGTACATTTCTGTGAAATGTGAAGACATTCATTATCCTCAAAGGATTAAACTCCTCCAACGAGTGTATGGATTTTCAAAGAACTCCTACCATAAATTGAACTCAATGAGATACACCAGTTGATTATCATTAGTAGGCTATTATTAATATTAATGTTTTAATTATTTTTTAAATATCATGTAAAACCTCTCCAATCCCCTAGTTTTTTTCTGCTAGCTATACAGCGATTGCAGCGAGATATAATGACTATCACAAAGTAGGCCTACTTAATTCTTCTGGTCATTCTGGTCAGTTATATAAATAAATCATAGCCTATCTGTTGTAAATTTTAAAAAAAAGTATTATTAGTATTATTATTTAAATTATGTAGAGTTTACATACATTTAATTATGTATCTAAAGAATGCATGGTTAATAAAGAATTTAGAATATTTTTCCCTACTTATCGAATGCGCCACAATCCAATCCAGTAGGTGGCGGTAATGCACCTATAATCTCGCTGCCTACCACCACCAATCAGATCAAAGGACAGCTTAACTAATTTCAAGCGTGAAAAAGACAGACACAGGACAGCGACAGTGTTTTTTAGAGGTAAGTACAAAAATATTAATAAAACATATCTCATTATTTCTTACAAATGGTGTGCTTCTCCTGGGCGAGTCAGAGTGAACTGCGATAGAGTCACGTGAACGCCCTCGTACACAACCAGTGGCCAGGATAATCTTAATACATTTGAGTTTCAGTTTGTTTTTCACCAAACCCTATAAAATTTGTATTCATCTTTATTTCTTAAGATTGGCATATACTGTGATTTTCGTACTATTTCGAACCGAATTCTGACTCGTGCAACTCTTATTTGGGTCGGGCCGATTTTCAACTTTGTCACGCGTCGTTTGTTGTGAGGGTGTTCGTATATGGGATGATTTTAATATCAAAATGATTCGTGCGTGTAACGAGTAAGATGTGCATTTGTGGAAATGGTGCGCGCATGCACTGCACTCATTGACTTATGAGTCGATTCTATTTGATTCATTTGGATTTTGAGACAATATCGACTCACAAATGAGTCAATGCATGCGCAGCACCATTTCCACAAATGCACATCTTACTCGTTCATCCCATATTCGTACAGTGTAGAAACGAGAGGCGATCGGACGGCTAGATGAATTTCTGTCATGGCAGTAATTCTGGTCGCCACTCGTGAGGGTATCGCACAGCTGAAGCAGTTACGAACTGATTGGCATATCAGCGCGGTGAGGGGAAATAAGACAATCAGTTCATAGCTCGGCTTCAGCTGTGCGATACCCTCACGAGTGGCGACCACAATTAAATAATTCCAATTTCATCTTTAATGTGGCAAGAAAAGAGTGAGATCTTTAGTACTGTAGGCAGCTATATCAAACTGCAGAAATGTAGCAAACTTGCGCCTCCAGTTCGTGTTGTAAATGAATAATCTATTCCAAACCACTGTGTAGCTTATCCAGCTCCTCTTATTAATTTAGCTACTTGATCATTAATTTACTTGTTTCACTTTCACACTTTATTTGTTTATATACTATTAAATATAATAATACTATAAGATAAAACATCGGATTTCACTCTGCTTTTCCATTCATTCCTCCTGTGTGTCTGCAGGTACTAAAATTCATGAAATAGTCTTGAATTTAAATTCAGTGAGTTTTAACTGGGATGTAAAGATTTTGATACAATTTCAAGTTTCACTTAATTGTGTAGTACATTTTTAATGTTTAATTAATCAAACTTCCAAATATGTACTAACTTGTTGTTTTAGATGCCTTACAAGTGAATGCTGATAAAAGGAGGCCTCAGAGTTTCTCCTTGCTGGAATGGTGCAAAAATGGCTCCATTAAGCCCCTGAAAGGCTTAGTGGCATTGCTCGTGGTGGAAACCCCTGAGTTAAGAGTATTTCATTCTTTCTTCTACCTTCTTTCTTTCAGTAGTACTGTCCCATTTCTGTCTTTATTGGTTCCCATTTGTATTTACTTCCATTTTGCAGATGCAGGTTGTCATGTTTTTCCAGGCTCTTCTCCTGGCGTTTGTGTTATAAATTCCGATGTAATTTTTCTAAGCCAATGTGAGATTTCCTGTTGTAATTGTGGGGCATAAATAAATACATTTGCATGTGAACTGAAGGGTGTTACTTTGAGTGACTTTTTCAAACAAAATCATCAACTGCAGCCATACATGGTCTCTGATTGAAAGGAATAAAATAAGGAGACACCTAACTGGCATAGAATCCTGCTGTACATAAAGCAAGATTGATTTTAAAATGTTTCTATGTTGATTCAACATTAAATAAGTGATTTTATTTAAGTTGAAAAAATATTGATTTTATTCCCATCTTAATCTATTTTTTATCGTTGAAATAACATTATTTCTGGGTGCAAACCTGATGAAAAATCAATGTTAAATTTCAACATTGATTCAATGATATTTTAGTTGATGCATTAACATTGATTCAACGTTGATTCTGTGTTTGTCTGCTATCTGTGGGGCCATACCCAAACTGCTCCCACAAAGTTGGGAGCATGAAATTGTCCAATATGTCTTGGTGTGTTGAATCATTAAGAGTTCCTTTCACTGGAACTAAGAAGCCAAGCCCAACCCCTGAAAAACAACCACACACCATAATCCCCCTCCACCAAACTTTACACAATTTTTTGCACAGTGCAGTCAGGCAAGTACCGTTCTCCTGGCAACCGCAAAACCCAGATTCGTCCATCGGATTGCCAGACAGAGAAGCGTGATTGGTCACTTCAGAGAACACTTCTCCACTCCTCTAGAGTCTGCAGAAAGTTGGCGACTCCGCTCTGTGATTTTACATGGCCTAACACTTCGTGGCTGGGTTGCTATCGTTCCCAATTGCTTCCACTTAGTTATATTACCACTAATAGTTTACCGTTAAATATTTAGTAGTGACGAAATGGATCATGAATGGACTTATTGCAAAGGTGGCACCCTATAACGGTACCACGCTTGAATTCTCTGAGCTCCTGAGAGCAACCCATTCTTTCACAAATGTTTGTAGAAGCAGTCTGCTTGCCTAGGTGCTTGATTTTATACACCTGTGGTCATGGAAGTGATTGGAACACTTGAATTCAATGATTTGGAGGAGTGGTCCAATACTTTTGGCAATATAGTGTATATCTTCAGACTCTACATGCCTCAATTAGCATGGTAAATGTTGAAGTTCATGACAGTACAATTAGAAAAAGACTGAACAAGCATAATTAGTTTGGGAGATTTTCTCCTCCTCTCTTCCTCTCTTTCTCTTCTCTATAAAAAAACCATGGCAGCATGGCTTAGGTTTGCAAAGTTGCATTTGAACAAACCTCAAGACTTCTGGAACAATGTCCTTTGTACAGATGAGACCAAAGTGGAGATGTTTGGCCATAATGCACAGCGCCAAGTTAGGCGAAAACTAAACACATCAGCACAAACACCTTGATAATTTTTGTCTTGTTTTGCAGCCAAAGGACACCTAGCAGTCACTGAATTGACCATGAGCTCCTCTGTATACCAAAGTGTTCTATGTGAGGCCATCTGTCCAACAGCTTAAGCTTGGCATATATTTGGTCATGCAACAGGACAATGATCCCAAGGACACCAGCAAATCTACAACAGAACAGCTGAAAAATAAAAGAATCAAGGTGTTGCACTGGCCCAGTCAAAGTCCAGACCACAACACGATTGAAATGCTGTTGCGGGAACTTAGGAGAGCTGTGCTTAAACAAATGCGAGCAAATCTCACTGAACTGAAGCAACGTTGTAAAGAACAGTGGGCCAAAATTCCTCCAGAAGGATGCCAGAGACTGATACTAATACAAAAAAAAATTCTTATTGCTGCTAAAAGTGGAAATAAGAACAAGCAATTGAATCAGGGTGTACTTAGTTTCGATTGTGCCTTTATTTTTGTTGAATAAATAATGACACAGTGTAATATGTCATTTGTTGTTGTTCATCTGAGGTTGTATTTACTTCATTTTAAGACCTGGGGCCTATTGCACAAAACTAGGATAAGGGATTAAGCCGGGATATCTTGATGATCCTGGGTCAATTTATCCGCTAATATACAGTTACCTTTAGTTATCGTTATCGTTCTTGGTGTGAGTGTGCCTTCAGGGTAAGTTTACCCTACAGCGGTGTACTAAATTTTGCATACAGATAACAAGATCACCAAGATATCCCGGCTTAATCCCTTATCCTAGTTTTGTGCAATAGGCCCCTGCTAATGACCAGATGATTTTTATTATGTTCTGATACATAAAACCATAAAATTCTTTTCACATGACTGTAAATATATACAACAATTAGGCATAATTTTACACCTTCCTAATATTATGTTGGTCCCCTTTTTGCTGCCAAAACAGCCCTGATCCATCGAGGCATGGACTCCACTAGACCCCTGAAGGTGTGCTGTGGTATCTGCCACCAAGATGTTAGTAGCAGATCCTTTAGGTCCTGTAAGCTGCGAGGTGGGGCCTCCATGGATCAGACTTGTTTGTTCAGCACATCCCACAATAATGATTTGTATATCTCTTCATCACGGCACCTGCTAGTGGGTGGGATATATTAGGCATCAAGTGAACATTTTGTCCTCAAATTTGATATGTCAGAAAAAGGAAAAGGATTTGAGCGAGTCTGACAATGGCCAAATTGTGATGCTAGACGACTGGGTTAGAGCTTCTCCAAAACTGCAGCTCTTGTTGGGTGTTCCCGGTCTGCAGTGGTCAGTATCTATCAAAAGTGGTCCAAGGAAGGAACAGTGGTGAACCGGCGACAGGGTCATGGAAGGCCAAGGCTCACTGATGCACGTGGGGAGCGTGTATAGCCACAGACCAGTCTGGGTGACCATGTGCCCATGCTGACCCCTGTCCACCGCCGAAAGCGGTAACAATGGGCATGTGAGCATCAGAACTGGCAATGGAAGAAGGTGGCTAGGTCAAATGAATCACATTTTCTTTTACATCACATAGATGGCCATGTGCATATGCTTCGCTTACCTGGGGAACACATGGCACCAACTATAGGACTGCAGGACCTATGGGAAAAAGGCAAGCGGAGACAGCTGGGAATCCTTGGGTCCTGCCGTCCATGTGGATGTAACTTTGACACATACCACCTACCTAAGCATTGTTGCAGACCATGTATACCCTTTAATGGAAACAGTATTCCCTGGTGGCTGTGACCTCTTTCAGAGGATAATGTGCCCTGCCACAAAGCAAGAATGGTTCAGGAACGGTTTGAGAAGCACAACGAGTTTGAGGTGTTGACTTGGCCTCCAAATTCCCCAGATCTCAATCCAATCGAGCATCTGTGGGATGTGCTGAACAAACAAGTCCGATCCATGGAGGCCCCACCTCACAACTTACAGGACTTAAAGGATCTGCTGCTTACATCTTGGTGCCAGATACCACAGCACAATTTTAGGGGTCTTATAGAGTCCATGCCTCGACGGGTCAGGGCTGTTCTGGCAGCAAAAGGGGGACCAACATATTAGGTCATAATGTTTTGCCTGATCGGTGTTTGGGTTAGGGTTATAAATATATAATTTAAATAAGTAAAAAGAGCAAAACATATTTTACCTTTAGTGATACCTCGTCCTTACTGTAACAGTAAGCAGCAAGCTTTTTCTGAAAACAAAAGAAAAAGGAACTGATAAATATGCTAGTTCATATTGAGTTATTTGTGTTAAGTATGCTTGTTTTAAATTGCATGTATAAAATATTTGCAATGCTATACACATTAAACAATTATAATAAAATTCTACTTACTATGAAGCATTTTCTGTTTTTGCTTAAACAAATTGTTTAAAACAAAATAGTCTTAAAGTCCGCTTGAAATGCATATTCTTCATGAACCAATTTAACCAATCAAACATACATTCTAAAGAAATAGTTTATATATTTTTTTTAAAAACGAGCACATTCAGACACATTAGACAACTCATTACAGCTTATCCTATTGGTTGTGTGTAGGGGTAGGATAAGGGTTAGAGGATAGTATATATACAGTTTGTACAGTATACAAATAATTATGGAAAGTGCCCATAGAACATGAAAGTGTGTGTGTGTGTGTGTGTGTGTGTGTGTGTGTGTGTGTGTGTGTGTGTGTGTGTGTGTGTGTGTGTGTGTGTGTGTGTGTGTGTGTGTGTGTGTGTGTGTGTGTGTGTGTGTCCATCGTGATAAACAAACAAAAAAATCTATACCTGTATCCCTTGAAAATCAAAAGTAGAAAGTAAAGAATCAGAACTTGTTAAGCAGGTAAACCCTTTTAAAACATTCAAAGAAATGATTGTATACTCCAGTTTATACATGAGGACTGATCTACTGCTGTACATTCTCCTGCATAAAATTTACTGCTGAGATTTTGTAATTTCCTTTAAGGTAAAGAGCACCATCTAGTGTTAAAATCATGAACCTGTTAAAAGTAAAATATTGAAGACAAAAGGTACAAACCTTTTTTTCTGTCTTTCATTGCAACATACGGGTAAAACTGGTTTCCACCTGCAATTTCTGCAAACAGATTGATGCTTAACAACTTTTCAAGCTGTTTTGATCTTTTTTTGAATGTTTTAGAAAAAAAATTATACATAATGTAAATATAGGACAGTATATAATTTCCAGTTGTTCCAAACAAAGGCAATTAACTCGATAACATTGAAAATCTCTATGTAAAAAAAAACAAACTATAGAACTGTCTTCTATTTTCTCCTTGAACATAAACTCTTGAGGTCCCAATTTTATAATAAATCGTTTCACATTTAAGGTAATCCAAAATATTGCAAAAGACCAATCATTTGAAATGAAAGTGCTAGAAAGGGAAATGACGAGAAATACAGATCTCTTTAGCTTTTGAACACTATAAATGCAAATTGGTGAATACAATTCATATAGAGTGGGTACGGAAAGTATTCAGACCCCCTTACATTTTTCACTCTTTGTTATATTGCAGCCATTTGCTAAAATCAAGTTCTTTTTTTCTCATTAATGTACACACAGCACCCCATATTGACAGGAAAACACAGAATTGTTGACATTTTTGCAGACTTATTAAAAAAGAAAAACTGAAAACACATTATCCTATTTCAGACCCTTTGCTGTGACACTCATATATTTAACTCAGGTGCTGTCCATTTCTTCTGATCATCCTTGAGATGGTTCTACACCTTCATTTGAGTCCAGCTGTGTTTGATTATACTGATTGGACTTGATTAGGAAAGCCACACACCTGTCTATATAAGACATTACAGCTCACAGTGCATGTCAGAGCAAATGAGAATCATGAAATCAAAGGAACTGCCTGAAGAGCTCAGAGGCAGAATTGTGGCAAGGCACAGATGGAAAAAAATGGAGTTTGCTAAAAACATCTGAAGGACTCCAAGACGGTGAGAAATAAGATTCTCAGGACTGATGAGACCAAGATAGAACTTTTTGGGCTTAATTCTAAGCGATATGTGTGGAGAAAAAGAGGCACTGCTCATCAACTGTCCATTACAGTCCCAACAGTGAAGCATGGTGGTGGCAGCATCATGGTGTGGGGGTGTTTTTCAGCTGCAGGGACAGGACGACTGGTTGCAATCGAGGGAAAGATAAATGCGGCCAAGTACAGGGATATCCTGGACGAAAACCTTCTCCAGAGTGCTCAAAACCTCAGACTGGGCTGACGGTTCACCTTCCAACAAGACAATGACCCTAAGCACACAAAATAACGAAGGAGTGGCTTCACAACAACTCCGTGACTGTTCTTGAATGGCCCAGCCAGAGCCCTGACTTAAACCAAATTAAGCATCTTTGGAGAGACCTGAAAATGGCTGTCCACCAACGTTTACCATCCAGCCTGACAGAACTGGAGAGGATCTGCAAGGAGGAATGGCAGAGGATCCCCAAATCCAGGTGTGAAAACTTGTTGCATTTTTCAAAAAAGACTCATGGTTGTATTAGATCAAAAGGGTGCTTCTTCTAAATACTGAGCAAAGGGTCTGAATACTGAGGATATTTCAGTGATATTTTTTGATATCACTCACTGTGATACTGTGATATTTCAGTTTTTTCTTTTTTAATAAATCTGCAAAAAGGTCAACAATTCTGTGTTTTTCTGTCAATATGGGGTGCTGTGTGTACAATAATGAGAAGAAAATGATTTTAGCAAATGGCTGCAATATAACAAAGAGTGAAAAATGAATACTTTCCGTACCCACTGTAACTGTAATGGATAATAACTATGAACAACTTCAAGGTTAAAACTTACCTTTGCATTATTCAGAGAAAAGACCACAGAGGTTCTCTCTTTTCTTTTTGCTTGTGTGTGTGTGTGCGTGCGTGCATGCGTGCGTGCGTGCGTGCGTGCGTGTGTGTGTGTGTGTGTGTGTGTGTGTGTGTGTGTGTGTGTGTTTGTGTGTGTGTGTGTGTGTGTGTGTGTAAGTAAGTGTGTATGTAACATACAATATACTGCCCAGCCAAGAGAAAAGCTGCTGTTTAGAATTTAATGGACAAATTTAAGATTGGATCCTTATTGCAGTGATTATTACTTTTCTAGCATGTTATATTTACACTCACCTAAAGGATTATTAGGAACACCATACTAATACTGTGTTTGACCCCTTTCGCCTTCAGAACTGCCTTAATTCTACGTGGCATTGATTCAACAAGGCGCTGAAAGCATTCTTTAGAAATGTTGTCCCATATTGATAGGATAGCATCTTGCAGTTGATGGAGATTTGTGGGATGCACATCCAGGGCACAAATCTCCCGTTCCACCACATCCCAAAGATGCTCTATTGGGTTGAGATCTGGTGACTGTGGGGGCCATTTTAGTACAGTGAACTCATTGTCATGTTCAAGAAACCAATTTGAAATGATTCGAACTTTGTGACATGGTGCATTATCCTGCTGGAAGTAGCCATCAGAGGATGGGTACATGGTGGTCATAAAGTGATGGACATGGTCAGAAACAATGCTCAGGTAGGCTGTGGCATTTAAACGAAGCCCAATTGGCACTAAGGGGCCTAAAGTGTGCCAAGAAAACATCCTCCACACCATTACACCACCACCAACAGCCTGCACAGTGGTAACAAGGCATGATGGATCCATGTTCTCATTCTGTTAAGGGTAGGATACCGCCAAATTCTGACTCTACCATCTGAATGTCTCAACAGAAATCGAGACTCATCAGATCAGGCAACCTTTTTCCAGTCTTCAACTGTCCAATTTTTGTGAGCTCGTGCAAATGGTTGCCTCTTTTTCCTGTTTGTAGTGGCGATGAGTGGTACCCGGTGGGGTCTTCTGCTGTTGTAGCCCATCCGCCTCAAGGTTGTGCGGGTTGTGGCTTCACAAATGCTTTGCTGCATACTTTGGTTGTAACGAGTGGTTATTTCAGTCAAAGTTGCTCTTCTATCAGCTTGAATCAGTCGGCCCATTCTCCTCTGACCTCTAGCATCAACAAGGCATTTTAACCCACAGGACTGCCGCATACTGGATGTTTTTCCCTTTTCACACCATTCTTTGTAAACCCTAGAAATGGTTGTGTGTGAAAATCCCAGTAACTGAGCAGATTGTGAAATACTCAGACCAGCCCAACTGGCACCAACAACCATGCCACGCTCAAAATTGCTTAAATCACCTTTCTTTCCCATTCTGACATTAAGTTTGGAGTTCAGGAGATTGTCTTGACCAGGACCACACCCCTAAATGCATTGAAGCAACTGCCATGTGATTAGTTGTTTAGATAATTGCATTAATGAGAAATTGAACAGGTGTTCCTTATAATCCTTTAGGTGAGTGTAGTATGGCAACAGTTATTTTTACCATAATGGAGTGTGTAGCTTTTCATTTATTAAACAACCATGTAGAAAGACAAATTATGGCCATATTCCAGCATGACAATGTCAAGATTCATCAGGCTTACATTGTGAAAGAATGGTTGGGAGGGAGCATGAAGAATCCTTTTTGGCACCTCTGAGTCCAGACCTTAAATTCATTGAAAGTATTTGCTGGAGGAGACTTTACAGAGTGCTCGACTCTTGCATTGTCAATATAAGATCTTGACCAAAAATTGATTGGACTCAGAGGCTATTTGCCTATTTAAATCCAAACAGGATGACCTTTTTTGGTCAGGTAGTGTATGTTTGTGTAATGATTGACATTAAGCTGACTTTGCCAAATGACTCCATGGCATGTTAAACATTCCCTTCCTAAAAGACATTATTAAATGCCCTCTCTGCCTCACCTCATCTATATAATAATTCCGCTGTGTGCATCCGGCCGGCGTTCCTCTATTCTTGTCCAACACTTCTCCTGCAGACAAACTGACCACTACACCGTGAGGCCGACGACAGATGAACGACTCGTGACACGGCCATCCCAAACATTCTCCGCTGAACGGCTGAAGGCCAGTTTAATGTAAGGTGACCAGAGTTCTGAAATGGAAACCGCGGTGTAGTGGTATCTATTTCCTATATTTAAGTGGTCAGAATATCTCTAAAATCTCATTTGTTATTATCTTTTAATTAAAAAACAGGGGAAAAAATTTGTTTAATTTTGTTGTTGTGGTGGGCACACAATATTATTATTAACATTAATAATTATTATGATTTAGTTTGATTATTAGGTTTTTTGGTCTGGATTTAAAGGGTTAGTTCACCCAAAAATGGAAATTCTGTCATTAATGACTCACCCTAATGTCGTTCCAAACTCGTAGACCTCCATTCATCTCCGGAACAAAGTTTAAGATATTTTAGATTTAGTCAGAGAGCCTTCTGTCCTTCCATTGAAAGTGTATGCACACTCTACAGTCCGTGTCCAGAAAGGTAAGAAGAAAGGTATGAAAAACATCATCAAAGTAGTCCATGTGTGGGTTAGTTAGACTCTTTTGAAGCATTGACAATACATTTTGGTCTAAAAATAACAAAAACTTTGACTTTATCCAGCATTGTATTCTCTTCCGCGTTTGTTTGAATCCGCATTCACGAGTGCACAGTGACGCTGCTGACGTAAAACGCAAAGAGTCGTCAGCAGCGGGATTCAAACAAACGCGGAAGAGAAGACAATGCTGAATAAAGTCGTAGTTTTTGTTATTTTTGGACCAAAATGTACTGTCGATGCTTCAAAAGAGTCTAACTAACCCACTGATGTCACATGGACTACTTTGATAATTTTTTTCATACCTTTCTTCTTACCTTTCTGGACATGGACTGACATGGACTGTATACTGGGCATACACTTTCAATGGAAGGACATTATGTTCTCGGACTGAATCTAAAATATCTTAAACTTTGTTCCGGAGATGAACGAGGTCTTACAGGTTTGATACGACATTATGTTGAGTCATTAATGTCAGAATTTTCACTTTTGGGTGAACTAACCCTTTAATACAATTCAATGACTTGTAACTAACAAGCAGTTCAAAACAATATTATAACATGACTTAACAAAACACATTACAAAAATAAAACATAAATATGATAAATACAACTATTTAACAAATATTTTATAATTGTATTTAATATTTTCATTTTCACAAGTCTATAAATAACTTTTTTTACTTTTAAGTTTGTGCTTGAAAATGACTATTTGGTCTTGTTATTTTGCATTTTAGGCTTGTAAGCAGAAAGTATGTATATAAGTTGCGACTGTGTTATAAAGCATAAAAACATTATTACTTTAATTTAACATGAATAGTGTTTGTAAGTCACTACCTTACCTTGAACGCAAACGATGTTTCTTCTGATATATGACGATAATGGCGCTCTGTTGTTCATGAAGTAGCGATGTGCGCGACCAAGTAGAGTCAGCGGATCTCACAGCGCCATCTGCTGGTGAAATCACTACACGATTGCTCCAAGTTCATAGTATAAGATAATAGGAGATATTTATAGATAATTCCTGTCTCACAAAGTTCTAAGATAGCATACTGTTCTGAGATGTCCATTGCCAATAAATACACTAAAAGCTCAAAATTATACCAATTTGTATACAATGGACCCTTTTCACAGACTGTGATGACGCATTTTAACGGTCATTAATATCGTAAATCCTGCAACGTTTTTTGTATTTTCATTTTTTTTTTGTTTTATGTATGTACATTTATAACGCTACTAGTTTGTATTATATACGGAAGCCCTGAACCGCAAAGTAAAAAAAAAAATCTGTAAAAAAATCTAGAATTTCGAGATTAAAGTCGAAATATTTCGAGATTAAAGTTGAAATATTTCGAGATTAAAGTCGAAATGTTTCGAGAATAAAGTCGAAATGTTTCGAGAATAAAGTCGAAATGTTTCGAGATTAAAGTCGAAATGTTTGAGAATAAAGTCAAAATGTTTGAGATTAAAGTCGAAATGTTTAGAATAAAGTCGTTATATATTTTTAGTAGCTAAAGAACTGCGCTGGTGAAGAACTGGTCCAAACTTAGTGTGGCACGTTGACTCGTACGATAAGATTAAACGTAGGTCTCTGCTCGGATTCTCACGAAATGTGATGTGGTTGAAAGTGTATTTCACCAATAATGACCCGAAAGTCATGCAACATATTTTATTGAGACAGTAAAGAATAGAGATGGTTGTCCTAGAAGGATGCGTTCCGATAGTGGGACTGAAAACGAATTGCTATGGAGCAGATGCAGATCTTTCTTCGACAAAATGCTATGGCAATAACTGCATTATTCATATAAATATGGAAATACTCCAAGATGGCTTGAAAAATACACATAAACCATATATGATCACATCGTGTGTTAACTGTCCTCATGTTTCAGTCAAAATGTTCTGCTTTTCATTCAATATAGCAGGATGATCCCCCCGCCCCCCTGCTCTCAGGACAGATAGCCTATTAATGTAGGCTATAAAATAATATTGATAAAAGGGTTTATTTAATCATATTCACAATCACAGCAGTTTAGGCTTATAATCATTCATTTTGAGCCTCGCTAGGCGCTCGCAGTTTGAAAACATTTCTACTATAATCTCGAAACATTTCAACTTTAATCTCGAAATATTTCGACTTTAATCTCGAAATATTTTGACTTTATTCTCGATATATTTCGACTTTAATCTCGAAATATTTTGACTTTAATCTCGAAAATTTTCGACTTTAATCTCGAAATATTTCGACTTTATTCTCGAAATATTTCGACTTTATTCTCGTAATATTTCGACTTTATTCTCGTAATATTTCGACTTTATTCTCGAAATATTTCGACTTTATTCTCGAAATATTTCGACTTTATTCTCGAAATATTTCGACTTTAATCTCGAAATTCTAGATTTTTTTTTTTTTTTTTTTTTACATCAATTTTCCAAGTTTTCAAGGTTTTCCAGGACGAGTGGGAACCCTGACTACTGTTCAAAAGATTAGAGATAGTAAGATTTTGTTAAGAAATCTCTTATGCCAGTGTCACATGATCCTTCAGAAATCATTCTATTTTGCTGATTTGCTTCTAAGAAACATTTCTTATTATTATCAATGTTGAAAACAGTTGTGCTGCTTATATATATATATATATATATATATATATATATATTTTTTTTTTTTTTTTTTTTTTTAAACATTGAAACTGTTAGATAAATCAGTATATATAGGCTATATATTTTTTTTAAAAACATTGAAACTGTTAGATAAATAGTAATTGTGACATAAATACAACATATTGTTTCCAGATTTAAATTGGCTATACATAATGTTGGATGTATAAACCTGAAGAAGAATGTTTTCAACTAAAAAGTATTTGTATGCAACTTTCACAATAAATGTAAGCAGATATGTAGCACATTAATACAACTGCCTTACAACCCCATAAGTGAGATAAAGACTATGTGAAATTTTTTTAGAAATGAAACAGTTAAACACTAGCCTACTCATTTTTGCTTAGTTTTTTTACTTTCTGAAATTGTCTGGGGACCCCGGACCCCAGTTTGATTAAATTCCCCCCCAGTTTAAATTCCCAAGATGATGTTGTTCCTGCAGTTCACAACATTTCTGGCAAGGGTACAACAAAATATTTTTAGATCTTACTAACCGGGACCTTCTGCCAGATGATGATTGACAACCCCTGGAAGTCTGAGGCCCCAGGAAACTAGGCCCAATGATCAAATCCATAATCCAGCCGTTGTCAGTGATTTTCAGAAGGAAGGATGTAATATGCCATCACTGCCCCTTTATAGAGGATTTTACAATGAGGTACTTTGTGTTGTATCTAATAATTTAGTTTTATATTATTGGACAAATTAATTTGACTTTAAAGTTATCATGAAACAGAATTTGCGATAGTCTTTTATTTCCTATTGTGTGATGATTTCAAGGGAACAAGGAAAGTTGTTTTGCTTAAAGATTAGGAAGGTATACATGAATAAAAAAATAAAATTAAAAAAATAATGATGCGCAGAGATAAATATAATTTAGTTATATTTATACGTTAGGCTACTGCAATATTCAAAACAATTAAAAATAATTAAAAATAATAGTCAATTTTCATTTCATGGTGACTTTAACTTGCTGACTACAACCACTAAAAAGAGAGATAAAGTAACCCTGACACATATCCTCATATTTTGTAAGACTGTTTCGTAATGTCTTTTCCTCTCTGTTAGTCACTACCAACATTTAACACAACATTTCCGTAAAGTGATGCCGTGCATAGAAATCAGGACAGATAGAGGGAGTAAGAAAGAGGACATTTTGTAAGAGAGAGAGAGAGAGAGAGAGAGAGAGAGAGAGAGGAGGTGGAGACACACACATACCTATACAAGTGTTCAGTATTGAAATACAGGCCTTCCCGTTCATACTCAAATATAACTTCCATTCTCGTCAGGATTATTATCGGTCAGGCAGCTGGAATTCTGTTTTAACGGTCCGTTTTAACGGCTTATTTTGTTCTTTTCCGTTTCGGTCTCGTCGTCGGGTTTCTTGGATCTTTAGTGTCTGGCTAGCGAGCACAGCTAACCGCAGCTAGCCGGATAAATCTCCTCTTTCCTCGGCCGCAGGAGCCCAGTACACACACAGAATGGCATTAAAACGAATTCACAAGGTAAAATATATTTTATGTTAATAATTTAAATTCACTACACAAACCCTTGGTGTGTTAGAAAGCTTGATATGTTAGAAAGATGTTAACAAATGCTATGAGGATAGCAGGCTTGGCTATAAAGGTAGGCTGATTTTGTTTTATAATCTTTAATATTTTGATTTTTATTGTTGTTATTTTAATGTTGTTTGTTGTATTATTGTTTCCTCAAAAGGAATGCTGACATTGTTGTTCTATCTATCTATCTATCTATCTATCTATCTATCTATCTATCTATCTATCTATCTATCTATCTATCTATCTATCTAATACCCATAAAGACAAGTGCCACATTGTAATACATAAGTTAGTTTAGAGCTAAAATAACGACATTTCTCATTAGATACTGGTTAAAAACGGAGGATATACTGGAATCATATGTTGAAAGGGGAGTTTTAAGTGGATGTGTTTCCTCAGTGAATCACATCCATATAAACACAACCTTATGTGACTTTCTCCTTGCTGGAACTCATAGTGTTGGTTCAGGTGAATAGTATTATGAATCATCTCTGCCACAGAAGTACTGGTTGGGACAGGATTTGCCTTACTGGTTAAGAGTAAATCATGTGGGCATATAATGGTGACTTATTAGTTCTTTGGGTTGTTATTATCTCTTGTAATAGTGACGTTCTTTCATTTTGGTAAACACAACTAGAACTTTGCGTCATTGCTAGAAGTGTTTCCTGGAAGTCTACTACAAGCACGTAATACTCCAGTTAGAAATATCCGACCGGCTCATACCAGTGTGAAGTTGCACATTAGTTGTTGAACTTGGCGAAAGGATCCTTTTTACCTGTTTTGCTGACTTTGAGAGCTTCTATGAATTAGATTGACACAGCAGATTGTTTGCGGGCAGACAGCCAAATACTTAGTTGGTCCCACTTTCTGTGGTTTCTTGTACCCATATCAAGCAGTTTTCTGGCTTTGAATTGTTTAAAATGGAAATTAAAAAGCATGGCAGATATTCCAAGTTGAGCTGATAATTGTTAGACTGCAAATGCCAAGTGTGCACACAGACAAAGTTGAAAATACCAGCAACGTATCTCAAGTGATGGCAGGGCTGGTTTATTTCCACACCCTCATCTGAAGTATGCTGGCATAAAAATAGCTGTCACTGTTAATGCTAATGTTCACACTGTCCTATATTGGTTGGCTGAATGGTGTCGTGCATTGACTCTCTCAAAGACTTTCTCCACCCATGTCATCCAGGCAGCTTTAAGGATGACAGAGATTTTTTTCATTATTCTGTCAATTAACAATAAGCTGGAACGTTATTTTGGAAGAATGGCATTGTTTTAGCTCTGCCAACCTTGTTGTTCTTGTGTGGTTTGTGAAACTAACTATTTAGTTCCTATTTAGACTGGTTAAGTTCCTCATTAGTAGCTCAGAAGTGAATCTCAGATCCATGTTGTTTATTTTTTTTCTTGCAGCAAAGATGTTTCATACAGTGTTTTTGTTGATCTTAACTAAGAATTCAAACACAATAATCTCATAATTGATTTTAGGAGGAAATGATGAGGTATCATAAAATCGGTTTAAAAAAAACAATATCAGTCTTTGGTTTTAATTTCTACCCATAATCCCTCAAGTCTGAGCGACTGGTGTTCTCATAGCATTTGTATGTCTGTCAGCTGGTTTTGTATTCAGAGATGTGCAACCTGCCAACAATATTATGAACTAAACCGTATACCTGTGTTTGTTTTGATTGTTTCTATCTCAGACACCCTCATCATCAAAGAAACCTCTGACCTCTACTTCCTGTATGGTCTCATGCTCACATGCACAGGCAAGCGTTGCCGGAGGGTTGCCTGCACTTCATACATGAATTCTCAGAAACGTGCTATTTTCTCAGAAGTGGTTTATATAGTCACTGTATTTTCCGATAAAGAGAGGCCGAAAGATCTAGAACGGTTGTTATTTCCTTGTTGTCTTAATTACTAGGTGTTGCCAGAGATTACAAGGACTAGTTTATTATGCCAACAATTCTTCATTATTTCTTAAACCAGTGCAAGTGTATGCAACCTTATTAGAGGTGTGAATCTTCACTTGCCTCACGATTCAGTTTGATTATAAAACTGAATCGTGAAAACTGAAACTCTCTCTCTCTCTCTCTGTTGTCTATGCTCATCTCATGAATAGCCGTTGCCTCATCGGCTTGTTGCTCCAGCATAGTCACCGACTGTACATGTAACTTTTAACAAGATCCACTCGTTTAAAACTCCTTAAATTATATTAACATCTGCTATATAATATTTATATTATAAACAACATCTAAATAATTACAGCTCTGTAAAAAATTAATTATCATTCCACTGATCCGCAAGAGACGTTCTGTTTTCATCGATGAAAACAGCGCTCTGTCATCAGCAGGTATTTCATAATCTAGACAAAACGACACAAACCTTATTAATAATTCAGATAACGTGCCAGATGAGATGGACTAGCAATGTAGCCTTATAGCAATGATGTATTCGCATCATATGTTTTGTTTATTTTTCTGACAATGTTTGCATATTCCAGAGAATATTCCTGCACGTTCCATTCTCCACTCTTTATTCTATTAAACAACACATATACCTTTTAAAATGAATGCTTAAATTTATGGGAAGTTGATAGACTCTGCCATTTATTAATGTTCTCCATTTGAAAACATTAAAGTTTTTAAATTTATTTTGCTTGTTGTTAATATGCAGTTGTTATATATACAATCTCTAATTAATAATCACAATATAGTTATTTGTTATCGAAAATAAGAACAAAGATGCAAATAGCACAGTAGAACTAGCCTAATACAAAATAAGAGAGCAGGTTTATTGTATACAGTAATATGATAAATTAGAATAATAAACATGCATGGTATTGCTATCGTGGGCACTTTAAAATAATGTGAATAATTATTTATTATAAATGATTCCGATTTTTAGAATGCATTTTAAGAATACTTTTCCCATCAACTGTTTTAAATGCACAACATCACTGCCAAACACAAGCTGCGCATGGTCGAATGAGTGAAGGCATCGAGCTGAATAAAAATGCACATTCATTCTCTGACTGCAGATGCCCTGATGGAACAGAATAAATGCAGCCGTTACCCGGTAACCCTGTAAACAAAGCAGCTGTACTACTTTCTGTTTCTGAACATAATTTTTAAACAGCCATTTAGATTTGTTTGTTTATTGTTTAGTAACAATTTACAATAAGGCTCCATTAGTTAACATACGGACAATGAAAAATGCTTTTAAAGCATATATTAATCTTAGCATTTATCACAACATGAAAATTTGATAGTCACATGCTTATTTACAAATCATCCCCAAAAAAAAAACAACAACTGTTTACTTTCACCTAAGACAATGTTTCTCTGAATATTTGCCAAGACAGATATTTTGAGATAATACTCTTTGTATCTGACTGTTCTTGCACAAATACGCCACTAAAGTTTGAATTGAGGATTGCATGTCCTAAACAATTATTCTGTACCTTATTGTAAACATTTAGTTTGACAGTGACCCATTTCACTTAGAAATCTAGCAAACTGGAAAAAAATTGTTGCACTCTGAATTGGCAAAAAGAGTCTTTTTTTTCTCTCTCTTTCAAGAGAATCTATAAAACGAGCCGCATCATGCAAAAAGTGCATGTGAATTAATAACAAATGAACAGGAGCTGAGCACTTTTTGCACGATGCAATTCAGACTTTTTTAGTCTTTATTGAATCCAGTGTGTGGCCGCCAGCCACCTCCCTGCTGCATTTGGTCGTCCAAAAAGATTCCTCTGATCCTAGGCTAAAATCTGTAGTTTGGTCGTTAGTTTGACATGTTCACCGACAGCCACTTAATGATCGTTGCGATCAAATATTACCTCCAACGAAATTCTGTTAGTGTCAGAAGATTAGGCGCACAGTCCTGCAGTGTAACTTTCTTATATGGTGACCGTCAAATTAACTTGTTTTTCAAGACAAGCCATGGTTAACGCTAAAGATTTCTTTTATTAGCCACCATTTCAGTCCCATGTGTAATGCAGCTCACAGTCACAGAATGTGAATGAGTTGATGTAAAACTGGACAAGTTTTCATGTGCACATCCATTCTTAACGTGTCTTGACTGTCGTACAGTTAATGACGGCTGCAATCCCACACTGTGACAAAGATTCTGTCTGTACAGTCTGGCAAGCAACAATTTTAAAGGACTATAAATTGTGCAGTGCACACGGCTTAACCCTAGTACCAGTAAAATCTTGAATTTAATTTAAAAGTTTGTTGAGAGAGTGTGAGCTTGAGTTTTGTTTCCCAACATTTTAAATCTTAACAAACAACTTCAAAATGTTTGAAATGTTGACATTTTATTAGATCAGCGTGAATAAGCCTTCAGACCAACTCTTATTGTTGAGGCTTCCAAAATCATTATCAAACACTATATTTTATATTTATATAATTTATAAAAGCCAAACCAAACTTTAATTAGTTTGATCTTATAATGACCCGTAAATGAAATTTATTTCAGTCTGATTTCTTTATTTTCAGGTCATAAAGTGTAGTGGCCGTGATTTTACCTAGTAAGACATAATTTTATGGATTTTGTCATAACTTATCCATACAATCAGATGGAAATGATAGGTGAATAACACTGATGTAGAAGCACCTAACCCTGATCACAAGCCTAAACTTGACATAAACTGTAAATTTGTCCCTCAAATCTGATTGGTTGGTTGGAATGTTGTTCCAGGATCAACAATGTTGTAATTGAAATCCCATGATTCACACAAGTATATTAACTAAGTACAAGGGCAAAAATTGCTGCAGATTTATATGAATATGAACCATATTCTGAGGCTAAAATCAAAACAGTTTAAAGTTTTTTTTTGCTGAAGTTGCTGGAGTTTTTGGCTTTTAGGTGACTGTGAGGAAACCAAAAGAACATTTTGCCCAATCAACTTCTGATGTTCTTTTGTAAAGTTACATTAAGAAGACAACAGGACTGTCATTTCCTGTCTGTGTTTTTTTTTTTCAAGAGTTGAGAAATCTGTCAGTCAAATCAGTGAAGGGGGAGAGCATGTGAAATTATAGGATAATCTGTCCACTGTTCCTGCTAATCCCGATGACACATGAGTCTCAGCTCTGATTGTTCTCCAGAGTCAACAGTTTGGGCCTCAGGGACAGAAGAGCGTATAGTTGTGACAGTTCATTATTTGCGTTATCTGTCTGGAAGAGGAATGCATATGGATTCAAATGAAAGGATTTAAGTCTTCTCTTTCCTACGGAGACATTTTAGATTTCAGCTGTTTATATGGTTAAATGTGAATTATAATAGAACCAGTTAACTGACACTATGAAAGATATATTGTACTTGAAATCAAAATCAGATTGCTCATTCATTACATTAAAATCAGAGCATGGTACATTATAACTGGTTTAATGTCTTACTTGTCCTGATAGTGCCAGAATACTTTTTTTTTGTGTAAATTTTTTACTAAATTATTATTTAGTTGTTATTATTATTATTTATATGGTTTATAACATTATAAACCAGCTGTGCAACTTCCTTGACACCCACTGTGATGACTAAAAGTTTGCACAGTGTGTGTCTTGTATATTGCTTAAATGTATTGCTTAAAACCAAGAAGTTATTCAAGAAGATTTTCTTATTTTTAAAGACCTTTTGTTTTTTTGCATGTTCTAACTATGTAGTCTCTGAAATATTAGATTATAAAAATACATGTATAAGAATTATGAAAGTATAGCAGTATATAGTATAGCATGCTGCAGGACATGTTAGCTTCCAAAGGTTATTTCATGTCAGCTAGCTTTATATAATTCTATCAATAATTTGTATAATTAAAAATGAGTTTTTTTTTATCATAAGTGACATAGAACCTGGGAGCGATGGAAAGTGTTTAGAAATGTATAGAAACTGTGTGGATGGATGAAAGTTGACATGAAATTGATAACAAAAACATTTTTAACTAAATTATTATACAGTGGGGCAAAAAAGTATTTAGTCAGCCACCAATTGTGCAAGTTCTCCCAATCCAGAAAATCACATTGTCTGATTTTTAAGGAATTTATTTGCAAATGATGGTGGAAAATAAGTATTTGGTCACCTACAAAAAAGCAAGATTTCTGGCTCTAACATACCTGTAACTTCTTCTTTAAGAGGCTCCTCTGTCCTCCACTCGTTACCTGTATTAA
Source organism: Gobiocypris rarus (assembly GCA_023029165.1). NCBI lineage: Eukaryota > Metazoa > Chordata > Actinopteri > Cypriniformes > Gobionidae > Gobiocypris > Gobiocypris rarus. Next base: position 20,111,900 of record CM040932.1, read on the forward strand.
TGGCACCTGTTTGAACTCGTTATCAGTATAAAAGACACCTGTCCACAACCTCAAACAGTCAGACTCCACTATGGCCAAGACCAAAGAGCTGTCAAAGGACACCAGAAACAAAATTGTATAACTGCACCAGGCTGGGAAAGACTAAAATCTGCTATAGGTAAGCAGATTGGTGTAAAGAAATCAACTGTGGGAGCAATTATTAGAAAATGGAAAACATACAAGACCACTGATAATCTCCCTCGATCTTGGGCTCCACGCAAGATCTCACCCCGTGGAGTCAAAATGATCACAAGAACGGTGAGCAAAAATCCCAGAACCACACGGGGGGACCTAGTGAATGACCTGCAGAGAGCTTGGACCAAAGTAACGAAAGCTACCATCAGTAATACACTATGCCGCCAGGGACTCAAATCCTGCAGTGCCAGATGTGTCCCCCTGCTTAAGCCAGTACATGTCCATGCCCATCTGAAGTTTGCTAGAGAGCATTTGGATGATCCAGAAGAGGATTGGGAGAATGTCATATGGTTTAGGGTTGGGCGATGTCCCCTAAATTGGCAGTTGACGATGTTTACAGTAAAACATCGCGATGGACGATGATATCGTGTTTTAAAAAAAAAACAAATTTAAATAAAAAAATATAATTTACTATATCTGTATTTTACTATCTCTTTACATGAATACTATTTTCTATTTCGTTATTTTGCTAACCCAAATAAGGACTCACCCTCGCTAGATTCCTCGTGAGGGGAAACAAAGTAAAGAGTTGTGCACTTTTTATTTTAATATACATCCTTACATAAATACTATTTTCTATTTAAAACTATAATTTTGTTGTTATCCCCGTGTTTTGTATGTGAATGCTGTTGTACATAAATATATTACCACAGGACAGAAGCACAAAGCTTTGTTTTCAAAGGAAATAAATTCGCAGTTACATCGCAGCCATGAAAACATATGGATTCATGCCGAATGAGAGAGGGAGGCTGAGCCCAATTAAAGATTTGCCAGCTTTTCAAATATGTTTGTACCCGATTTTCCGATTTCCATGAACTTTAACAAAAGGCATAATCAAAAGGCTAACAGTTAATCCATTTTATCCCACTGGACATCACGTTTCTTTTCATAAATCTTCACTCATGTCACACTCATTTTCGCAGGGAATTGTAAACGTTTCTTCCTTTCGTTTGCTTATAATTAAGTCTATTATAGCCTACCCATTCACATGCTTTACTGTGGTGAAGTAGAAAAAAACAATGTAGGACGAATACCTTTTTACTTCCAATTTTATTTAACACAGTTTGTTCTTATTAGACTTGGCGCATCAAGTTTATTTGAATAGCGCAATTCACGCGCACACACACACCGCCAATTTTAATTTTGTTTTCTATGGTAGTGCATAATCAAACATAGCCTAAATGTCTTGACCCTGTGGAAGATAAAATTCGCTCTTCAGACGTTTTATAACAAGTGTTGCTTTGCAACATCAGGAGAAAACATTAAGACAAAGATATTCGAGAAGGTGTAAATACATTTTTTTTTTTTTAAACTAATATTTAATTGTCTTAATCTTTGTTACCATTATTAACTGATAATCGTTTAAATGTTTTACTGGCTGTAGTGTGTTGTTTCACTGACGGAAGTGCTAAAATAAACACGCATGCTTATGAAATGGATTATTTAAAAATGTAGGCTATATATCTGGCATAGTACAGTATTTAAATGCTTTAGTTATACTCTCAATTTAATTTACAGAGCAATCCCTGCAAAGTTTTTAGTTTAACTATAGAAGAGGATTAGTGTGTGTCGCACTCGCAACGGGGGGCGTGGCATCACGTTGGTGGCTCCATCGTTATGTTGGTCAGCCATCACGATGGACGATGATATCGTCCATCGGCACAACCCTAATATGGTTAGATGAAACCAAAATGGAACTTTTTGGTAAAATTCAACTTTTTTGTTTGGTGTTTGGTGGAGAAAGAATGCTGAGTTGCATCCAAAGAACACCATACCTACTGTGAAGCATGGGGATGGAAACATCATGCTTTGGGGCTGTTTATCTGCAAAGGGACAAGGACGACTGATCCATGTAAAGGAAAGGATGATGGGGCCATGTGTCATGAGATTTTGAGTAAAAACCTCCTTCCATCTGCAAGGGCATTGAAGATGAAACGTGGCTGGGTCTTTCTACATGACAATGATCCCAAACACACCGCCTGGGCAACGAAAGAGTGGCTTCGTAAGAAGTATTTCAAGGTCCTGGAGTGCCTAGCCAGTCTCCAGATCTCAACCCTATAGAAAATCTTTGGAGGGAGTTGGAAAATCCGTGTTGCCCAGTGACAGCCCCAAAGCATCACTGCTCTAGAGGAGATCTGCATGGAGGAATGGGCCAAACTACCAGCAACAGTGTGTAAAAACCTTGTGGAGACTTACAGAAAATGTTTGACCTCTGTCATTGCCAACAAAGGGTATATAACAAAGTATTGAGATGAACTTTTGTTATTGACCAAATACTTATTTTCCACCATAATTTGCAAATCAATTATTTAAAAGCCAGACAATGTGATTTTCTGGATTTTTTTCTCATTCTGTCTCTCATACTTGAAGTGTGCCTATGATGAAAATTACAGGCCTCTCTCATCATTTTAAATGGGAGAACTTGCACAATTGGTGGTTGACTAAATACTTTTTTGCCCCGCTGTATATACATAACATTATGAACCATCTGTGCAACTTCATTGATACCTACTGTGATGACTGAGAGTTTGCACAGAGTGTGTCTTACTGCTTACATTTATTGCTTAACCAAGCTGTTTATTGTTTTTTCAAGAAGATTTTTCACTTTAAACAGCCATACTGTCCAATACTAAGAAGATCCTGTCCAATACTGATGCATCCTCTCTGTCTTTAGGAGTTGACTGATCTGGGCCGGGACCCCCCAGCGCAGTGCTCAGCAGGACCGGTTGGAGATGACTGTGAGTTATTTCGCTCTCTTCATTACCTGTCTCCGAGCATATCACAGAGCTCACTGTAATGAGACGTTTCTTGCTCTTTATTTGCAGTGTTTCACTGGCAAGCAACAATTATGGGACCTGTAAGTGGATATATGTCCTTATTTGCATGTGCATATTGCATAACAATGATGGATTGTGGCATTTATTTGCATGCAGTGTCTGTATTGTTATAGCACTTAGTTCACTAAAGGAATCACAGAAATCATGTAACTGTTGTTTTTTCTTTGTTTCTTTACAGAATGACAGTCCATATCAAGGGGGGGTGTTTTTCTTGACCATTCATTTTCCTACAGACTACCCTTTCAAACCACCTAAGGCAAGAATCAAGTATTTAACAACCTACAGGTCTAATCTGTCTCTAAAGAATAGATTTGAATGTGATTTATTTATTTTATTTTGTTTGCATCTCTGCAGTATTTTGCACACAGTTAGATTCTAGAGATCTACAGTAAAATATCAGTTGGTAGGTTAATGCGGTCTGATCGTCTGTATCACCCTCTCATTTGCAGGTTGCATTCACCACAAGAATTTATCACCCAAATATTAACAGTAATGGCAGCATCTGTTTGGATATTCTAAGGTCGCAGTGGTCTCCTGCATTAACAATCTCTAAAGGTGAGCCAATACAAAATAACAGAACAAAATCATTGACCTTAATATAATACCTTTTTCTTAAGAGTCATTTTATTGGATAGGCAAGATAAGCATTAATATTGTTTATGCCATGTGCCAACCTCTCTCTTCTTTCTGTTGCAGTTCTATTGTCCATCTGCTCACTGTTATGTGATCCAAACCCAGATGATCCATTAGTGCCAGAGATAGCACGTATCTATAAAACAGACAATGAAAAGTAAGTGTATTTGTTTGTTTTACGCCATATAATTAATATGTTTAAAAATGCTTTATCACAGTTTAAAGGTGCACTGTGTACATTCATCTATGTGTCTTTATACACCACTAAAAAACATTATGTATATTGCATTTCTGTCAATAGGTCCTCATAAATATTAAATATTATAAATGTTCTTTAGCTGGTGTATAGTAAGTTTACACCAGCTCAGGGCTACTTTAGAAACATGTTGGCGCAAAATGGTGACTCCACTGTAATGACCTGCAATTTGTTCACGACTGAGAATCACTGATGATGGCTCATTAACCCTCATAAGTGCAAAATAAAATGCAACTAAATATTTAATATTTGACCACTGTTTTACGATATAACTGGTAAAGAAATAATCAAGGATGCAAAGTAAACTTTTGTCTAATTTTGCTATTTTCAATTGAAAATATATAAATATTATAATTCATGTAATCTTTAGCTGCAACTGTATAGTCAAATTTTGGGACCAGCCTGTATTTATGCCACAAGTTTATGAGGTTAGTTAAAAGCTGTCCCGTGATATCAACATTGCATTTGTTACTTTCAGTTGAACAAAGTCACATATTTCATGCCTGAGAAAAAAAGATCTCGTTCTTGTGAGCCCAATATCGTGGATTGTCTTGTGAGCTAAGTGTATCATCACACCCCTACTTTTAGATAGAGTGAATAGTTTGATTTCTCCTCTCAGGTACAATAAACTAGCCAGGGAATGGACAGAGAAATATGCCATGTTATAGGGTTTAAGGTGAGCAAGGTATCGTGGGAGAGTGTTTTTGTGTGAGCATGAAGAAGGCTTACTAATCTCTTGAGGTCACCATGTTGCAGTACAGTTGGTGTTCACTACTGGATGTGCTAATGTTATTGATGGTGTTCATAACTGGATGTAGCTTTTCAAAAAGAAAATCATATTACACATGAGATGCACGCTTCCGTTAAAAAAGATATTTTGTTTTTAAAAAGAAATTATCTTTTATTCAGCAAGGACGCACTAAATTGATTAAAAGAGACCGTAACGACATTTATAATTTAAAAATCAATAAATAAATATATATATTTTAAAAATTTTTACTCATCAGAGAATGCTGTAAAAAAAATGCAGCAAATCATATAAAGATGATCATGTGACACTGAAGACTGGAGTAATGATGCTGAACATTCAGCTTTGACATTTAAAAATGTACATTTTATTACATTTTTAAATATATTAAAATAGAAAACAGTTCTCTTAAATTATAGTAATATTTCAAAATATTAGTTTTTACTGTTTTACTGTACTGTAAATGCAGCCTTGTGAGCATAAGAGAATTCCGACCTCAAACTTTTGAACGGTAGTGTATGGCTGGTAAAAATTAAAAAAGTATTTTGAAAATGAATTAGTTTTCTTGCTTCTGAAATGTAACATTATGCATGGGAAATGTTTGCATATATATCAGAGTGATTTGTAATCATATACTGTGTGTGTGGATAGGTGTGTGGACAGACACATACAGCAAGATGAACAAAAATAAATGTGTGAATCTAACTCACTTTGAATGTTGACGATTTCTGACTTGTTTTTCCTGATTAATTTATGCATTATTATTTTGATTGTGATGTTATTCATTTTGATGACTTTAGTTTTTTTTACTTTATTATTTCTACGAAAAATGAACCGGTTCTCATACAAACCAGCCAATATGGCCCATTTATTTTTCAGATTTTTAAATGTTTACATTTCAAAGGCCATGCATACAAAAATCAGATCTAAACATGCCTGGTTTTATCAATGGTTTGATGACAAAAGGTTTGGTTGAGATAAACAGTTCAGGCTATAACTAGCATCAAAGTAAATAATAGAAGTAATGTTTAGAGTTGCAGTGTAGACATGGTGAAGATGCCACTGTGTTTGACCTTGAGCTGTTTCTGCACTGTGTTTATGTTGGCCTGAGCCGAGTTGGCACACGCACCGCTTACACAGCATGTGTGACCATGCCTCTGCAACAGTGTCTGCGCCAATGCCACACTTCATTTCTCTTTCTTTCTCTCGCACAGGTACAACAGAATAGCTCGGGAATGGACTCAAAAGTACGCCATGTGATACCTGAGGAACATCAGACCAATCTGCAGTATAGCTGGGAAAAAAATTGAACAACTTTATTTTTTCTTTCTTCCCCCTCAATGAATTGACAGTTCCCCATGTATTCAGACAATATCAGTTCTGCTTGGTTATTTTGACCCCTTTCAACCTTCATTCACATGCTGTAAAAAAGACCACAATATTGCAAAGATCACCAACTTTGATGTTCAGAAAAATGCTCGTGTCAAAGAAGCATGTTTTAAATACGAGCGCAGACCTTTTTTATTGAGATAAGAAAAGAAAAAAACATAACTAAGGTGAAACCATCGAACGCTTCTGACTCCACTGGCTAGAGGTGCTATTTCAGAAAAAGAAACAACGATTCTGCAGGTGCCAGCGTACCTCAAAGTCGATCTTTTGCTCGGTTGGCCTTCATGTTTTTATATGCTTTTACAATAGCAATGAGAAGAACTATGGTCTGTGAAATATATTCTTGCTTATATCTGACTGTTTCTTACCAAATCAGTCATGTCATTGTATCAGCAGTTACAGAAAAATATATATTTTGCATGTTAATGGAACAATTAAAGTAATTGGTCTGTGGTCTGCCAAAAATGAATATCTGCAGACGATGTTAAGCAAATACATGTCCACTCTTAGAGTCTGAGAACTTATTTTGTTACTCCTTTTCTCGCCTCTTTTTGATGTTTTTAGAACGGGGAGCTATTAGTTTATCTATCCTCATAAACACTGTTCTCTCATTGCACTGAATATAAGTGATTGGAAGCTCTCAACGGATGACCGATCAACTAATAGCTCTACTAGCTGTTCATTTTGTTTGCTCAATAAAGTTGCTAAACTATCATTTTGTGTTTCCTTCTGCTGTACCGCCGAGAGAAGTCTGTTTGAGAACCTTGCACCAATTGCACTTTACTCAATTCACTGTATTCAATATCTCGGACAATGTTGCGTGAATGGACGGAATTTGATGCTTTAGTTGTTCGACCATGTTGCTAACATGCATGACCTATCGTTCCATTGAGATCTCTCAACAACTGCTGGACTATTATTAGTTCTCTGAAGGAGGGACCCCAGTTGTGAGGTGAAGATCAGCTAACTAACACCATTGCCTTTATATGTGGACATATGTAAAGCAGTGGCCGTGTTCTAAAAGCACAATTTATTGAGCTTTTTAAGCCACTTCTTTTAAAAGTCCTGCAGAAACATTAACATGTCCAAATTATTTATGTTTCCTGAAGTTGGATGGTTTGAAGGGCCTCGTGACGAGTTTAAATATGACCCAAAACTCTTTAAAACCAGCCAGCAGATCGGCCTGACCAGGGTAAGAGATTTGTAAACCATTTTAGACTATTTGTTTTTGTGTTCAAATACCGTATACGTCCACAAGTGGGCGCAAGTGGACGTTTTTGAGAGCAATGCATGTTAAACAGGAGTTACGTCACAGGGAATTTCCAGTAAGGAAGTCAAGCTGTCTATTCAAACGTCGCGTTGATCTCGACATGATTTACTGTGATCATTCGCGACGGGGGATTAAAATCGATTGATCGGTCCATGTGCCTTTTAAACCTCTGTGGCTCTTCTGCATATCCATGTCTAGCAGACGCAAAAACCATCCTGAATAAGGAACCTGCCTTGAACTGACTTTCTATGAGCTTACATTAGTTGACTTCAGCGCAACATGGAGAAATAAGTTATAACGAATAAGAAAACTTGACTCGGAATCCCAGATCCCAGCTGTTTGATGTTGATCCTGAACTTCGAATATCTGTCAGGAAAGGTAAGCACCCTCGTAGATCCAGCCATGCTTGTTGTCTTTGAGTTGTCCATGTTGCCATCTAAAGGTTGTTGTGATACTTTGTGCTGCTGAACTTCCTACTTGTGCCTCAGAGGCCAAATGCACATTACAGCTCTCAAGGACTTTTGATTAACTCGTTTAGGTGAGTACGAACAACTCGTGATGCACATTAATAATGTGTTTTTGATTGAAGTTGAAGTTAGTCAGGATCCGACAATAGAAAGTTTGTGACTGCTCTATGTGTTGTGCTGGCCTTGTGTCAAAATCTATCAATACAGTATATTTGGGCATCAAGACGCTTTCGGTCCGAACATCCGGAGTTGATTATTGAAGTTTTATTCGAATTTCGATTCTAATGTTCCAAACGCGCGAGATGGTTTGATTTAAATGATCGTGGATCTGAGTTTCTGGTGTCATTCAGTGTTTGAGACAATTAATAGTGTGTTTGGTATTTTGATTCATTCCAATAACGCTAATAAGGTTTTGAAACTTAAATTAAATGAATAAATCAAAGAATTTGCTCTCTATTTGCTCGACTCTACAGGTCACAACGCCAGTAGGTGGCGAGACAGACAATTTCTTTGCTTTGCTGTGAGTGATTCACTTGATCTTTCACTCAACCGATTATAAATGACCGCAAAACAGATTTCCATCTTAAATTTTTCATTCATTACAACTGCAATTTTTTTATGTATAAAAAAGACAAAAATAATTGCATCCCTGCATCATCTTAAAGATCACCCAAAAAATTACTCATCCTCATGTAATTCCAAACCCTGGAAACAAATGAAGATCTTTTTGATATTATCCGAGCATTCTGTCCCGATTAACAGATTGAATTTAGGCTTTTATTCACATAACAGAAGCTCAACCAAAACTGCTAGACGCATGAGAACAAACCTCATTGGTTCTTGCAGATGCTCAAACATGCTGCGAAACATGAGAATGAACCTCATTGGTTCTTGTGGAAGTTCAAACATGCTGCTTAACATGAGAATGAACCTCACTGGTTCTTGTGGAAGCTCAAACGTGCTGCGAAACATGAGAATGAACCTCATTGGTTCTTGTGGAAGCTCAAACGTGCTGCGTAAAACAAGAATGAACCTCATTGGTTCTTGCAGAAGCTCAAATGTGCTGCGTAACACTACAATGAACCTCATTGGTTCTTATGGAAGCTCAAACATGCTCCATAACACACGAGAATGAACTTCATTGGTTCTTGCTGAAGCTCAAACGTGCTGCGAAACACAAGAATGAACCTCATCGGTTCTTGCAGAAGCTCAAACATTATGCGTAACATGAGAATGAACCTCATCGGTTCTTGTGGAAGCTCAAACATGCTCCATAACACACGAGAATGAACTTCATTGGTTCTTGCTGAAGCTCAAACGTGCTGCGAAACACAAGAATGAACCTCATCGGTTCTTGTGGAAGCTCAAACATGATGCGTAACATGAGAATGAACCTCATTGGTTCTTGCGGAAGCTCAAACGTGCTGCGTAACATGAGAATGAACCTCACTGGTTCTTGTGGAAGCTCAAACGTGCTGCGTAAAACAAGAATGAACCTCATTGGTTCTTGCAGAAGCTCAAATGTGCTGCGTAACACTACAATGAACCTCATTGGTTCTTATGGAAGCTCAAACATGCTCCATAACACACGAGAATGAACTTCATTGGTTCTTGCAGAAGCTCAAACATGATGCGTAACATGAGAATGAACCTCATTGGTTCTTGCAGAAGCTCAAACGTGCTGCGTAACATGAGAATGAACCTCATTGGTTCTTGCAGAAGCTCAAACGTGATGCGTAACATGAGAATGAACCTCATTGGTTCTTGCAGAAGCTCAAACGTGCTGCGTAACATGAGAATGAACCTCATTGGTTCTTGCAGAAGCTCAAACATGATGCGTAACATGAGAATGAACCTCATTGGTTCTTGCAGAAGCTCAAACGTGATGCGTAACATGAGAATGAACCTCATTGGTTCTTGCAGAAGCTCAAACGTGATGCGTAACATGAGAATGAACCTCATTGGTTCTTGCTGAAGCTCAAACGTGATGCTTAACACGAGTAGGGTTGTAACTTGTAACGGTATGATATTTTCATGCTATGATAATCGTCTTAGAAAATATCACGGTTTCACGGTTAACGGTATTTAAAAAAACATTATTGTTTTGCTGTTTATTATTATTATTGTAATCATCAGCTACAATGACCCATTCAATAAATGAAAACAGATACATTTTTTTTTATTTAACATATGGTTTATTATATCAAACTTTTTTATGAAAAAAAAAAAACCTTATTGGAAGTATGGCTCTACCTTTTTTGGGGGAAAATACAAGAAACTAAAAAAAAATCCCCCATTTGAACAAAATAAGGAATGCTATTTCTCTTTAGATTAGAAAATAAACCAAACTTTAATATTTTTGGAGTTTTTAATATTTTGATATTGTAATAATTTCAGTTACTCCAATAATTTCAGTTGTTCCAAATTAATGTAGAAACAATTTAAAGACAGCATATTTTAAATATGTGCTGTACTGGCATCTTTTTATGAATGAAGGCCAGTATCACTGACACCAATGTCTCTATGAAACATTAATGACGTTACATTAGAGTATAAATGAAAGCTAGCAATTTCAACATTTATTAGGCTTTAAAAACAACTTTTAATTTAAGTGAACTTAAAACAATCTTAAAAATGTTATATTTACCTGTGGCCTTCCCTGTTAGACATATACAGAAATGTAATAGTTATCAAACAGCTTTCTTAACTGCATAAATAATAAATTAAATATAGATGTGTAACGAAGTTCGTTGTTGTGGGAAGGAAGGAGGCGGGAACTGGCGAACATTCAAAAGACTTAAATAAAATGAATAAACAAAACGAAAGTAAATCGCGGGCAGCCCCTCACGGACGACTGTCCGCACACACATAACAAAACATAACGTAAATCCAGGCCTGGCCCTCTCTCCCTTTGCACTGTCGTCGCTCCTCCTTTTATGCTCCTGTCATGCTCCTCCATGAGGCAAGACCGGTGTGGCGCTCATCATCCTGATTCGCCACCGGCCCGCTCTCACGGTCCCTCGCCTCGCTGCTTGCCACATACCCCCAACGCCCTTCGCAGGCCGGGGGCTACTCCGAGACTGCGCTCTACTCCCCCTTGTCCAAAGATCTTCATTTGTGTTCTGAAGATGAACGAAAGTCTTGTTTGGAACGACATGAGGGTGAGTGATGACAGAATTTAGACTTTTCATTTTTGGGTGAACTAAACATTTAAAGGTGCACTATGTGACTTTTCCGTCCGCTAGAGGGCGCCTGTTCAAAACAAAGGCGTAGTTTGATGACGTTAAGTTTGAGCGCAGAATCTTGGGACATGTTGTCTTCACCTCACAGCCGGTGGAAAAGAATCGGGATTGGACTCGGACAGAAATCATGTTCATGGATGCGATTATTAACTTTACTGTGTATGAAGCAGAGCAGGGGCGAGTGCTGAGGGAGCTGAGTAAGGCCGCTGGAGAGATTGTTCAACAAACACACTGCTCGCGAGTAGCGGGACTTTTATTATGACGGGACACAGTTGCCGGCCCAATCTCCGATTTTCCGGTCATGAGTATGAGGTAACGCAGCTCTGTTTATTATATTAGATACATTTAAGTGTGTTTACAATGATGTTATGACGTTACTCTGTGCATTCTCTCGGCGGCTTGTGTGACACTTGTTCACACTGCAGTGAGAGTAAAGCTTTTCTGCAAAATCAAACCGGAAACGAGGGTAACGCAGATATGACGCAATTGACAGGCGACTCCCTCAGACGCTATGCTCACACGTCCCGGTTCATTGGTAAAAATAGCGATTTTCTCACAATTTACAAATAGTTGGAAACATTTGGGATATTGTAAGAACTCAACTGAACAAAATATATAACACTGGCCTGGTGGTTTTTGGATATTTGACTGCAAAAATCCTACATAGTGTACCTTTAAATGTTTATGGTTGGTTATCAGTCATTTAAAACAGTTGCCATGAATAATTTGTGATGTATATCTAATCCAAGTGAAACTACAACAAAAATGTAGTAGGTCGGGACTTGATTTTTCTCATCGTGAAATAATGTGCACAGATTATTCCATAAAAATGATGAAAATGTGTCCATTTTGATTTCATGGTGACTTTAAAGCGTTGCCGCCTCCTTTCCTTGCAAAGGATATCGACTGACAGTCAGCTAACTTTCATTCACAAACAAAATGTTTTATTAATTCATTTTGTTCACAAGCAAAGGTGGTTTGTTCATTCAGTTTGCTCATGAACAACGTGTCTAGCTTAGTGGCGCTTTGAGTCTCGTGCAGATTCAAGGCTGACTGATTCAGAAAAATGTCATCGTTGATGACAGGAATGCGGCTTCAAAAAGTGGTAATTTCAGGTAATCAAAATGTGAGTCAGTGACTATTTTCTCAATATGAATCATGATTTAGTTTTACTTTTCTCCTTAGGAATCATGGCTGGAGAGGACCCGTACCATACAGGGGTGAGGAAATGTTTTCTACAACCTTTGGAGTCACAATTGCCAATCAAAATGTATTATACTTCAGGAATCTGCTATAAGACCAGAGAGTTAATAGACTCAGTTTTGATTTCATGTTGACTTTAAGCTTCCGTTGCTACCTAGCTGCTAATTTATTTAAGAAAATGTTCATTGTCATTAAGATCACTGATAGCAGCTCATGCCTTATAATAATCTTCACAAGATAAACATCGACCTCAGAGCTTTTTTGCGTTACGCATGCCTTTGAATGCATATAAGTCTGATAGTAAATGATTAAATTTGAAACGGGACATATTAATTTGTGTAAATGCCACAGCATCACACAGGAAGTGTCTCTTAGAAAGCCGAGGAGGTTTTCCTTCTTCCTGCCTGTTGTGGTTGTTATTTCAACTTTAACACAGCAGCAAATTAAGATTTAGACTAGAGTTTGTTCAGTTTTTTATCCACATATGTCTACACTGGCTTCATGCAACTGTCCTTATGCAACAGTGAAAAAACCCTCTCTCTTTATGACACAAAGTCATGAAGCTTTTTATAAAGTATGTCGTTACATAGGTTGAATTTGAAGCGTTTACAAAGGTCATAATTTCATGCTGTTCTATTCTGAATAAGCCTTTAAAAAAAAAAAAAAAAAAGACTTGTACAATCTCTACAGTATGCATGGAAACCAGCATATGTGATTTATTATACTCAGTGTAATTTTAGTCATTCTAAAAGTATGGCTTTTAAAGGGATAGTTCACCCCAAAATTAAAATTCTGTTATATTCACCTTCAAGTTGCTCCAAACCTGTATGAATTTCTTTCTTCTGCTGAACACAAAGGAAGATATTTGGAAGTATGTTTGTAACCAAGCAGATCTCGGCAGCCACTGAATACCTTAGTGGGGGGAAATACTATGATAGTCGATGGTTGCCGAAATCTGCTTGGTTTCAAACATTCTTCCAAACATCTTTGTGTTCAGCAGAAGAAAGAAATTCATCCAGGTTTGGAACAACTTGAGCATGACTAAATTATGACAGAATCTTCATTTTTGGGTGTACTATCCCTTATATGATTAATATGTGTTTACATACATAATCTGGATATGACCAAATTCTAAAATATATGAATAATATTAGGAATATTTTGTGCATATAAACTCAGTCGGTGTGTTTTTGTTTTTATACTCTGAAGTTCATGGAACAAATTGAGTTCAGTAACGACCCAATATGGATGACCATGGACCCGACACCATTTCCGGGCATTCACAACAATAATGTTATGAGGACAGGTAAGAGTTTCATTCATGTTTCCAGATGTCGTTCAATCAAGGTCTTAAATTCACCAATGAAACAGAAATTGTGATAATCTTGTTTCCTCTATTGTGATGTATATCTGAGTGAAGTGGGTTCTTGAAAAAGAACAAGTGTAGGGGAGTTGATTTTGCCCATCAGGAATTGGTTGGATGGTTGTGGTTTGCTATTGCTGTGATGTCATGTGAGTGACTGGTTGTCCCGCCCCCATGCCAGTAAACACATCATCAGAGAAGAGAAGAGATGTCGCTGGAAGAGGGAGGGGAAGCTGTTTTGATTAAGCATTACGAATGCACATGAATTTTAGAAAAATAATGATGTGCACTGAGAAGTCTTTTATAATAAATACTGCAATAATAATTACAAAATTTGTTTAATATAATTAAAAAATAATTCAAATTTAATTTCATGGTGACTTTAATAATGAGATACTTTGCAGAATTGATGCAGTAACATTATTTTTAGTAACTATTCCTTCCTCGAGAATACAGTAATCCGGCACCTTAAGATTGAGTAAGAGGTCAAATCCAATAAACCGCACACTGTACCGCTGTTCAGTGCAGACACTATAAAGATCCCAGAAACATCTCCCTCCTCGTTTCAGTGATGTCACATGCAGTCATTTGTGTATTATGTTGGCACTACAGGAGCAGATCTATTTTTCCACGCACTTTTTATTTCCTCATTGGATTGCAGAGACAGGGCTGAAAACCATCATGTGGTTACATGAGAAACCCGCTCTGAGATAAGTGCAGTTTTGGGGCTGCCACCTCTCTTGATCTACCTGAGCATGCTTGTACAGCTTCAGAACAAATCTTGACGGTTTTGGTGAAAAATGTACTGTCAGTTTTGAATGAAAGACTATGAAAAAGTTACACTTAAAGGGATAATTCACCAAACAAAGAAAAAAAAACATTGAAAATCTGTGAGATTTCTCTGTGGAACACAAAAAAAGATATTTTGAAAAACATACATTTGTAATAAAAAATTGTTTTGACACACAAATATACAGATTGAAAGTCCTTTGGTTTGGATCCCATTTACTTGCATTGTGTAGGCAAGGTGTTTTTTGTTTTGTTTTTTTGAAATATCTCCTTTTGCGTTTCACAGAAGGAGGAAAGTCATACAGTTTTGGAACGACATGAGATTTTTCATTTTTGAATTACCTTTCCCTTGAAGATTGAGTTTTGAAGTCTTAAGATTTGCCTAAAGTTACCATGAAATCAAAATGGACAATTCTTGTTTAGTTTTTTTATGGAATATTACTAGCCTGACAAGCCAGACCCAACCCGGGACAACCTGTTACTAACATGACATCACAGCAATAGCAAACCACAACCATCCAATCAATTCCTTCCTGATGGGCAAAATCAAGTCCCGCCCTACATTTTTCTTGTTCGAGAAGCTGTTTCACTCAGCTATTTGTCCCAATATGGACTATCATAGCTTCTGTTTCATGCTGGTGGAGTTATCATGGAAGGGCATTGCTTTAACAGTGAGAAAGTGACCAGCAGCATTTATTCAATGAGAGTTGGTAACTAGAGACGACATGAGCAACTGAGAGTCAAGCCAGTTAGACAAAGTTCCAGAGCAGAGTTCAACTCTAATCAAGCATGCAGTGGCACGATGTGGCAAATACCAGTGGAAATGCAGATAGTGATACAGTTGGTTTGAGGTCAAGTAGTAACACCAACTTAACTTGAAGTCATTTGGGTTGCTTCAATCTTACTACTTCTGTTTTTAGATGGTGTGTTCAGTGACAATTGAATAATGTATTTATATTTAGAGTTCAGTGCACCTGTGGTTTTGACATCTGCTTTAGACT
This sequence comes from Gobiocypris rarus, assembly GCA_023029165.1. NCBI lineage: Eukaryota > Metazoa > Chordata > Actinopteri > Cypriniformes > Gobionidae > Gobiocypris > Gobiocypris rarus. The sequence goes on from CM040932.1 coordinate 20,127,332, forward strand.
TGATGTATAATGTCAGATGGGTAATGTTGGAAATATGATGTACATTATGTAAATGGCCTGTCCCTGTTATGTCAACACATTTATTGATCTGGACTGTACCATAAAGTCCGTGCATTGGCAGAGGTGGACACATTAAAGTTGGGCTCTAAGAGGTTACATTCTGCAGATTTGGCAGCAGATTGATTTAGCTATGCTTCACCAAGGATGTGGTCTTAGTCCTTGTAGTGCACAGGAAGAGGAAGAGGCTTGCGCTTCTGTGGAAACACGTGGTTCGGCGAGAGCTCTGGCCTTGAAATATCTACAGAACACCAGCCTCACAGCAAATGTTTTGATATGTTTGATGGCCAGAATGTCTTCATTATAAGATTGAATTCTAATCCTTCTGAGTTTCCCACACCTGGTTGAATTAAATTACGTTTGGGGCCTTTTAGCTAGTCATGTCTGCTTTTATTGCTGTTTGCATTGCAGTGTGACATTGATATTATAAGCCAAATTACTAGAGGAAAACCAACGTTTCCTCAAACAAACCACAAACATTTCTTATTATTATCAGTGTTGAAAACAGTTGTTGATTAATATTTTTGGTGGAAACCATGACATCTTTTTCAGGATTCTGTAAAAACTTTTTGTCATGTTCATTACTCTCACTTTTTGATCAACTGAATTTCTTATAAAGAAAAACAATTTTACTGACCCCAAACTTTTGAATGGTAGCTCATGCAACTGTCTAAATAAAACTACACAAAAATGAGTACGTAAAGCCACAATGTAATTTTTTTGTAGTGTAATTTTTCACCGCTAGAGATTGCTTATTCAAAACAAAGGCATAGCTTGATGATGCCTTGACTTCGCTGAGCTTTTATAATGCCGCAGACAAACGCTTCCGCTTTTCACGTCATATGTATGTGGGGCAACGCAATGCTGTTTTATCATAATATATACATTTGAGTGTATTGAATGTTATAATGCTACTCAATACTAGGCTAGATCGATACTTGGCATGGTAAAACGTAGACTTAAAACAAAGTTTTAAACTGTGTTGAGCTATATAACAATCATTCGTTTTCTGTCGATGAATGTATCCACACAGTTGCTCATCTGTCTAATAAAACACAAATATTAAAGCGTCTTTGGTGTTTCCATGGTTTCTACAAAATCAAGAATAACGTAGTTATGATGTCATTGATAGGCAATGCACGGACGCGATCCGTGTCCTGGTTAAAATTGCTTATTTCTCTGGATTTAAACATTCTTGGATCTTTCATTCTTGTACACAAGTCAACAAAATGTATAACATTGGTCTGGTGGTTTTTGAATATTTTAATAAAAAAATATTACATATTGTGCCTTTAATGAAAGTGGATACTCACCCTCAAATTGTTCCAAACCTTTATACATTTCCAAAAAAAATAAAATCCAAACTGGTATGAATTTCTTTTCTCTGCTAAAAAAAAAACGAAACACTTGACGGACCATAAATTTACTTCCATAATATTTTCTTTCATACTATGGAAGTCAATTGTTGTCAACTGTTTGGTTAACCATATTCTCCCAAATATCTTCTTTCGTGTTCAGCAGAGGAAAGAAATTCATACCGGTTTGGAACAATTTGAGGGTGAGTTAATGATGACAGGATTATCATTTTTGGGTGAACTATCCCTTTAAATGAAAATACCATGTTGTTCAAACCCGTATTAGTTCCTTTCTCTTGTGGAACACAAAAGGAGATATTTGACACCATGTTCACGCTGCCCTTTTGCCATGTGATTGCTTTGTGTGAGGAGCAGGCTGATATTTAAGTTGTTGTTTGCTGCATCTCACAAATGTGAAATTTCATTTGAAATATGATGCATACAGATGATGCTTAACAGTGTTGGTTGTGATTGGTTGTCTGTCAAAACCAATTATGATCCAGCAAGTATAAAGATATATTTGAGAGAGAGACTGCAGAGTGGAAGATTAATAGAACAAACGGGGGAATTTTCATTCTACAGTTCATTCAAGTTTTTTTCATCTCTCCTTTTGCAGTAGACGGACCTTGTCTGCAAATCATCGAACAACCAAAACAGGTAATGCACACAATATTTTGGCAAATGCTCTTGTTAAATGATTGGCACTAGTCAAATAACGACACCACTGAAATGTTATCTAGCTTCTTCAAGTGTTTTTCCTAACATGTTTTTAAGTATACAGTGTAATGGCACAAAGTCTCAGAAGAGACAGGCTCATTATAGCACAACATTAAGTCTGACACTGTCATCTTCAGAGGGGCTTTAGGTTCCGCTATGGATGTGAAGGCCCCTCCCACGGAGGACTCCCTGGGGCCTCCAGCGAGAAGAACAGGAAGTCTTACCCACAAGTGAGGGTAGGTTCAACCACTTAAAGCTCTGCTGATGCCTGGCGTTAAACAAACCATTCACTTCTGTTTGGGCAGTAGGGTTTAGATTTCTCCAGTGCTGAGTAGGCTGTTATTTATTTTTGGTCTTGGCAGACATTGTCATCTTAAAGAAATTACAAAAATAAAGGCTGAAAATCTCCCTTTGACTTACACTACCATTCAATAGTTACATTTTTTATTTATACTTAAAATCAGCAAGGATGCATCAAATTGACCAAAAGTGACAGTAAAGACATTTATAATGTTACGAAAGAGTTCTATTTCAAATAAATGCTGTTCTTTTTATTCATCAAATAATCCTGGAAAAATATGTATCACAGTTTCCACTAAACTATTAAGCAGCACAACTGGTTTCAATATGATAATAAGAAGGAGAAGACAAAATGTGACACTTGAAGACTGGAGTAATGATGCTGAACATTTTTTAAAAATTCAACTTTGCATCACAGGAATAAATGACATTTTAAAATATATTCCAGTAGAAACAGTTTTAATTTAAACAATCCCCTGGTTTCACAGACAAGGTTTAAGTTAGTCCCAGAGTAAAATGTTGTGTTTGAGCTGTTTTAACTGAAAGCTACCTGCACTGGCAAATCTTAAAATGTCAGTGCCATTGTTTTGTCTCAAGATGCACATCAGTAATGTTTTTTCTAAGGCATGGTGGTCAAATTAAATGCCCTAATTGACCTAAGGTTTAATCCTGGTTTAATCTAAGCCCTGTCTGTGAAACCAGGCCACAATTTTTTTAGAAATCTTACAGACCCCAAATTTCTGAACGACAGTGTACATTGTGTATTTGACAGTAATAATGTCATTGTGTCATTTGCATCCTGAATTCTGAATTCTTTCTTATATTAATATGTGGAATTGGGATTTTTGTCTTTTTCCTTGTAAGCACTGGTATTTCCTTCAGGAAATGCAAATCTAGTTTGCGCAGTTTTGAGATCTAGAGAGAGGGAGAGCCGTCTGACATGAGAGGTGATAAATCCCAATGATGCAATATTTGCTGGTGCTCTCGACTAAAAATAGTAGCTGCTTTCTCTTACAACTGCCTGTCTGTGCCAGGGCAGTTATTTTGGGATCACGGTGGCTGAAGGTTTAGAAAGTGAGTGAAGCAAGACAAGGAAAGCGAGGAGAGAAATGAAAGAAGGATTCTGTTCTGTTATCATGTTCTCCTTCATGACGGCAGTCTGTTTGGGAATTTCCTTAGTGTGTCACTGGGGTAATTAGTGGGAAGAATCGTTCTGTGTAATGTGGCGTCAGAGATGGCAAACTCGCCCCCTCTCGCCCGACACACTCTGACATGCAACACACAAGCGCACATTAAAGAGGTGTGTGTGTGTGTGTGTGAGTGTGTGTGTGTACTTTGCACACACACCTACGAGTAAGCGTGGGCTATACTGGGACTCCCAAGTCCTTGATCAGATTAATTTTATTTGTTATGCATTGTTGATTTTGATGTTTTATTTTTTAGAATTGCCATTAAACATACAGACCCCAAATTTGGTAGAATGATCACAGAGCTCATCACAGAGATGTACACACACATACATTTGACAATAGGCGGCACTATGATGGGCTTATTATATTTTTCGCTCTAGAACCGTATAAGTGAATGTGCGAAATTTGCGAAGGAGAGCCTCATAGACCATAAACTGAATTTTTATTTCCCCTTCAATCTACACAATATTGATGACTTTTGAAAGCTGATTAAGAGGAAACCTGACAAATTTCATGAATTTCTTATTCTATTCCTGAAAAAACTTTGTTAAAGAGGACCTGTTATGCTTATGGGAGGGCGAGACCTGGTTGAGTTGAGTTAGTACTGTGTTGAAATTCGCAATTATGGTCAAGGGGCGTGACATTTCCAAAACATGCTCAAAACGGTTGACCAATCACAATACACCGGTGCAGTCCACCAATCAAAGCACATTGCACTTTTAAGAAGAGGGCTTTTTTTAAAGACTGGAACTAAAAAGAGCATTACTGACAGACTGGAAAAGAGGTGCTGCAACAATGTAAAATATGTGAAAAATTATGTTTTTTGAACATATATGACCCTATTTTAACTATCTGAGCGCATGGTCTGAAGCGCATGCCACAGGCACGTAGGGCGTGTCCGAAACTACTTTTACTAGTTTAACGACGGAAAAAAACAGTCGGCGCGACATGCACATTGTCCAAAAGTGTTGTACGTAGGCTCTTAATGAGTCATGGGTGTGTTTTGAATGTAAAGTGCCATAAACCAATCGGAGTCTCATCTTCCATCCTCCTTAAAAGCCAGTTGCATTTGCGCCATGGCGGATTTGCTATATACATGGCGGGATTTGCGAGCGGAAAGACTCGAAAGAATCCTTTTATTTTTAATATTTAAAAATGTTTGTGTGCTTTGTGTGTAATAAGCAGAGTGTACATGTTGTGTGGCACTAACGTGCCCTTACAATAACACACAAAATACTCAGCTATTTACTTTAGATTGGGTTTTTGTTGGTCAATGGCGTAGTTCGTTGCCTCAATATCAAGTCAGTTGCCAAAAATTTTCAGTTGCCTCAAAAAAGATGCCATGCCAACAATGCACCTGAACACAACTCGTTTTTAGACCATTATGCCCATGGGCAAACAGATGGCCGCGAGTGCATTTGCTATTTAAATAACAGGGTGCTGGGTGTGAATATGATCATTTGTCAGGCTGAAACAAGCAAAAAAACACTTGTGTCACGCCAGGCGTCACATTAGGCCGGGTCTATGATAGGGCCCTCGAGCATGAAAACCTATTCTATTAGACCCCAAAAACAGCTTAATATGGCCTTTTTAAAACTTCCCAACTATGTATTGAAATTTAACACTGTAACCACTACTTGTCTCTACAGCAATAATAGTCTATTGTTTTAAATCTGGCAGTTTTGGAAATACTAATGCATGTGCTGGAATCCCCTGTTTTTATGTTGATATTTAATTTTTGGTCTACTTTTAATTTTATCACTCTACTATGTACATTATACAGGTTTATTGTAGGGATTTCCGTGTTGATGAATTTTATATCAATAATTATTCACGTATTCGCACACATGTATATTTTCATGTGCGGCATCATCAGTCCTTTCATGATATCATCAAACAATCTTTCTAAAGGAGCTCGCGTTTATATTCTTTGATATTCGCTGGGTATTTTTTTGGGGGGGTTGATATTTCTGTGTGCATGAGTCATTTCGTCCCAGAGAAAGTGTCTTATGAGCCACATTTGAACATTTGGCCTATAGAAGCAGTCAAACCACACACCCTGGCATATGAGTCAAGAAGAGATGATTTTAAGTCTTTTCTTATTAGTATTTGAGATTTACTTATAATTCAAGCCACTGTGACACTCTTTTGTTTTCATTTGAGCTCTTCTGTGTGTTTATTAAGGATGGTGTTGATAAGAATGGCCAAATTATGTTGTGGAAAAGTACACAAATGGTCCGCCCACTTTCCCTGTGAATGCAGGGATTTCCCCCACGAAATGAGATTAGCATACCTGTGACATTCCTGTGCCATTAATATCTTCTGGTTTGCCTTTTAGACTTTCTTAATAGTGCTACACAAAGACTTCACACTGTATATGCCTAATGTATGAATAGTAATTTTAGTATATAATATAGTATTATTTGTTTGTAATAATAGTCAAATAATAATAGACAAAAATATCACTAAAACTATTATTATTATTGTTGTTGTTGTTGTTGTTGTTACTATTATTTCCCAAATTGTTGTTATCATAAAATAATATGATGATCTGTCAATAGCTTTTATTGATTTGAAGATGATTATTATTATAATTATTAATTGAGCAATCATAATTTTTGTCTTTAATTTAACAATTTTAACATTCATTAAAATAATTTAATTAATATAATTTAAAATATTTTTTATAGATTATTATTTCACAAAAATAATGACAATAATCTATTGATTTCACAATAAATGAATATATTATTGTCAAATAATAATAATAATAATAAAGGTGATAAATGAATTACAATTGTTCTTATTGATTAGATTTTTATTATTAATTTTCCACATTAAATTATATACAGTATTATATTAATCATAAGATAATGATCATTGTCGATGGATTGTTAATTGATCAATACTAATTGTTTTATAGATAGATAATAATTTTATAGTTAATGAGGATGCTTATTATTGTTTCACAATAAATGATATAAATTATATATATTGTGAAATAATAATAATAACAATAAGATATTATTATTATTTCACTATATATTATTTCAATATATATAATAATATGTTTTATTTATACATGCTTATTATTATTTCACAATAAATTATTTTTTTAAAATGATTTGTGAAATTATGATAATTGTTTCTATTGATAGATGCTGATGATTATGACAAAGTGGCAAATTCTTAGCAGATTTTGATCTGGAACGGTCTGTTTAAAAAACTGCATTGTCATTCTTTTTTGTTTTTATTTGGTTTGTTTGTGGGGCAACAGATCCGTAACTACCAGGGAGCAGCACGAGTGGTTGTTCAGCTGGTGACCAACTCTCCAGAGCCCCATCTCCATGCTCACAGTCTGGTGGGCAAACAGTGCGATAAAGGAATCTGCATTGCCGACTTGCAGCCCAAAGACTCAAGTATCAGGTCTGTGTGTGTGTGTTGTGTGTGTGTGTGTGTGTGTGTGTGTGTGTGTGTGATGATGATAATAATGATGGTCATAATTAATATTCACTTGAACGTGTTTCACAGTTTTCCAAACTTGGGCATTTTGCATGTGACAAAGAAGAATGTTAGTAAAGTTTTGGAGGAGAGGATGATTGAGGCCTACAGGATGGGATATAACTATGGCATATCCATCCATCCTGACATAGATGCCCTACAAGGAGAAGTCCGCATACCAAGGGAACTCACAGGTGTGTGTGTGTGTGTGTGTGTGTGTGTGTGTGTGTGTGTGTGTGTGTGTGTGTGTGTGTGTGTGTGTGTGTGTGTGTGTGTGTGTGTGTGTGTGTGTGTGTGTGTGTGTGTGTGTGTGTGTGTGTGTGTGTGTGTGTGTGTGTGTGTGTGTGTGTGTGTGTGTGTGTGTGTGTGTGTGTGTGTGTGTGTGTGTGTGTGTGTGTGTGTGTGTGTGTGTGTGTGTGTGTGTGTGTGTGTGTGTGTTAGCCCTGCTTCCACTCACTCACACCAGCTCAGAATACCTGATCCCTTGGGTCAACTTTACTGTGGTAAACGCTGCACAATGGCAAGTGGAAATACTGGTTTAATTTAGCCATATAAGAACCAGAACTGATTCAGAAGAAGAAGTGGAAAAGGGATTTTTATAGGCTAGTTCCGATGTATCAGAATGGTAATGCGTTTTATGTATTACTCTTTACAATGTTGAACACATAACGGTAATTAATATTAATAATTAACAGAATTTGATTCTGTACAGCCGCTCTGGAGAAAATAGTGATGTCATCCAGCTCGGTTCAATTGGCCGTTCGCAGAGACCCGCCCCCTTTAGTTACTGTTGCTATGTCCGACAAGCCATGGTGCTCTCACACTGCACACGTTCTCACATAAAAACCAAAGAGGACACAGACAACACGCCGACAGACAGACAGAGCAAGTTACTTTTGATATGAAACAAAGTCTCAACTTTCAAATGTTGACATTTTTAAAGAAATTTAAACAATATATACCGTTTTGTGGCTATTTAATGTGATCGCTGTAACGTCTCAGTTAAAAGCTGCTCATGAACCGATCATCTCTTCCTTCTAGTTCATTAATAAGCATCAAATAAACATGAATTAACACTGAAATAAATGTTGTTTCAACCGCGAAAAGACGTCAGTACACACCGTTTTTCAAGTTCAAGTCCACCAACGTTAATCTACGAACTCTCCTGACTGCTTTGTCGGACAAAACGGCAAATTCGGCAATTTAATTGGTCAGATTGCCTGTCAATCAAACTTGCTGCGAAGGGTGAATTATCATATAGTGTCAATACATGCAGATCAGTAATATAGTTGAATATTTTGTGTCCCCAACTAACAAGTCAAAGGGAAAAGAGGCCACGGTGGCAAAACTCCATCAAAACTCCTAACAAACCATACATCACTGGAAAGCTATTTATTCCATTTCAAAAAATGTACCCTTATGTGTTCTGATCACGCTGGAAAGTTCTGAGCATGATCAACTGACGACAGGAAAATTAAAATACATGGATGCAGCCGGATCATTTCCATAATGACCAACGCAATCTACCAACAGCAGCGCAAATACTCATCTGGTTTAAGACATACTTTTTTCGGGCGTTAAATAATCCTGCCAATACCAGTAAATTGACTAGTGCAAACCTTAGTAAATAAATTTTTGAATTGAAATACATTTTTGCAGGAAATCGATGGCATGCAGTGTGACCAGTGTTACTAATTGATTTGTACTTTTCAAATTAAAAAATACAAGTGACCAAACTTCTGGAGCCCTGATATTGCTTGTGGTCGATCTAGATCTTGCTTAATGGTTGAAGATCTGGAATAGTAACCAAAGCTGTAGGTTCAAACTCCACAAGGAGAGATCACTTTTCACTTTGTACCAAGACAATTAACCCCAGTTTGGTCTGAGGGCAGTGGCCCTATAAAAAATGTCCTTTAAATCACTATGGATTTAAATAGGAATTGGCATGTCTCTTGATGATCTGAAAATACTCTGGTTAACAGAAAGGTTTAAGAGATTAATGATTCTTTTTATGAATGCTTGAGATGTCCAGCACATTGTGACTGTGTGTACATGTATTTCAGATCCTGAGAAGAACCTGATTAGCAGTGCAGCCATTCATCAGGCGAAGGAGATGGACCTGAGCGTGGTACGGCTCATGTTCACAGCCTTCCTGCCCGACAGTGATGGAGGGTTCTCCCGCAGACTGGAACCAGTCATTTCTGACCCCATCTTTGACAGCAGTGAGTATCATCCTCCTTGATACTGACCGTGTCAATCAGAGCATTCATAGCAGTGTATAATTGAGATATCTTTATGTTTAGAAGTCTTTATGTTTACACTTTACAATAAGGTCTCATTACATGAACTAACAATGAGCAATGCATTTTTTACAGCATTCATTAATCATTGTTAATGTTAATAAAAACAACAACTGCTCATTGTTTGTTCATGTTAGTCACAGTGCATTAATGTTTATAGATACAACTTTTGATTTTAAAAATGTATTCGTAAATGCTGAAATTAATGTTAATTCAGATTGATAAATACTGTTACAGTATTGTTAATTGTTCATGTTAAAGCTGCAGTCCGTAACTTTTTGCACTCTAGCGGTTAATAAACAGAATTGCATGAGTCTTGCGGAAGAACATTGCAGCCGGAGCTACTTCTCTCTGTTTATGTGAGTCACGCAGGGACTGTGCTCCTCCACAGCGGTTCCTACCACACCGGTCTGAAATAGTCCCAATATAAACACTTATTATAAGTATACCACAATGATTCAGGGTAAGACAATAACACGGTTTGTAAAATTCATCATTTTTGTAAATCTTGAACACAAAAAAAGTAACTGACAGCAGCTATATAACTAATATACAGTATAACTGATTATTATGCAAGTTGATATTCTGAGCATATATATTTATTTATTATTAATTTTTTATTTTTTTATTTTACCAATTCCAAACCACATCAATCTTAATAACTACTATTATTATTGTTTATTTTTTCAGAATTTGATGTATATTTGTTAAGGGAGGCTGGAAGTGAAAAACGCCTTATATGCAGGTTTGCATAATTATTAAAAAAGAGATTTAACTCGTACTGAAAAATCAAAAAATGAGAAGGATGCAATTCTAGAAATTGCAAAATTAAGGCGTCACCAATGGACAGCAGTTCGCTCATTGGTTTCAATTATTTTGAAATTGAATTATTTTAGCACATCAACTTAAACTAAATGAAAAAGAGAAATATTGCCTGAAATAACATAAGCTGTATTTATTTATGTTTTGTTTTTTTCAGTGATCGTTTATTTTATTTTAAGTGACTACATAGTTTTATTTAATGGTTTTAGTATTAGTTTTAGTTAACTATAATAACCCTAATTCATAGTCATTAGAAATCATAGCCCAATGTGTATAATTTGCCAATAGAAACTACCGAGACAAAGAAGAGAAAGAAAAGTGTTTTTGAGGTTGTGGCTAATGATTATTATTATTAAGTCTCACCTCAGTCTCGTTTTCGTTGTCTTTTTCTTATTCTGTCTCTCTCGCTCTCTGTCAGAGGGCTGTCAGGTATTGCTTCCTCCCTGAAACTAGGCCTACACTTTCAATTTCCCCTCCCTTTTCTTATAATCTCTGACTCCATTTCGAGTTCATGTTTGTAAAATGCAACGGAAAGGAAAGGAAAAATAAGGAAACTCCACATAACAATGAAAAACAGAACTTTTTTTTGATACCTCCGTCTCTCATGTGGATTTTTAGAAGCTCCAAATGCCTCCAATCTGAAGATAGTGCGGATGGATCGGACGGCCGGCTGTGTGACGGGAGGAGAAGAGGTCTATCTGCTGTGTGACAAAGTCCAGAAAGGTCAGAAAGCCATATCATAACGGTCATGGCATGCTCTGCCTGTGCGTTATTGCTGAAAAGTATTAAGGGAATATTGAAAAAAACACTTTGAAATAAAGGGTTTTTAATGTTCACAAATGAAGATCTTAGGCCCTGTTTACACTTGGAATTAAGATGCGTTTTGGTCGATCTGATCACAAGTAGACGAGGGAGACACATTCTTGTTTACACCTGGTGTTTTCTCTTTTATCCACTGTCAACCACTTCTGTCCTGATTTCTTCCAGGCGAGGGTCTATGGGAGGGTAAATCTTTTGAGGTTTTTCAGATCTTTCAATCTAATAGACAAAATATGCTTGCTTAATTTACATATGAACCAGACCAGAGATGACAGAAAAACATACAGAGAGCATCAGTTGTCGTTTCTGCTCTGATAGCCGCAAGATCACATCGAGCGCTGTGAGTGCGCGTTAGAAATCAGGAAGAGTGAGAGAACATTGTGCTTGGTATGTTTTTCCTCTTCAAATCAAACTTGTGATTTCAGTCGACAAAGTTTAAATCCCATCTGGCTAGCGTGCTTCCCATAATGTTTACACATTAGGTCAGTAGACGGTAGGCTGTTTGAACGCATTCGGCCAAATGAAGCGTTTACACTAGGAAAGCAATCCGGACGATTGAGCATTCGACTACCTCAGGAAGTGGTCGAAAGTGGACAAGCTCACAATGTTTTAGACCCATTTACACCTGTATTTACTGTCGTCCACTTGTGATCCGTTTGACCAAAACACATCTTAATACCAGGAGTAAACAGGGCCATAAAGAAGCATTCAGTAATTACTGTAGTTGTGACATCACAAGCATGCTCAAATTAACATAGACAGTCGCATTAGCAATTCCTGTACCGAAACCAGGCCATTACTTACAAAATAATAATAATAATATATATATATATATAGCAGCACAACTGTTTTCAACATTGATAATAATAAGAAATGTTTCTTAGAAGCAAATCAGCAAAATAGAATGATTTCTGAAGGATCATGTGACACTGGCATAAGAGATTTCTTAACAAAATCTTACTACCCCTAAACTTTTGAACAGTAGTCAGGGTTCCCACTCGTCCTGGAAAACCTTGAAAACTTGGAAAATTGATGACACATTTTCCAGTCCTGAAAAAACACATGGAACATTTTTGAAAATGTAAAATGTCCTGGAAAAACTAAAGAAATTATTTTTAAAAAAGTTCAATTCAATTCACATTTATTTGTATAGCGCTTTTCACAATACATATCGTTTCAAAGCAGCTTCACAGAAAATGCATGCGTCTACATTACAATTTAAAGTGATTTGTCCACGTTATGTATATCAGAAATGTACATATACAAAGTACACAGATTAGTTAAAAATGTATTATTATTCAATATAATAAATTAATGTAAGGCACAAAAAAAGATAAAACAGAACAGGAAAATAATTAGCGTAGCTGCTTTTCAAAGCATTAAGCAAGAACAGTCATGTGCACTGATATAACTGGAATACAAGGTTATGAGATGCATTATACAAATGCTTGGCTAAAGAGATGCGTCTTTAATCTAGATTTAAACTGGGAGAGTGAGTCTGAGCCCCGAACATTATCAGGAAGGCTGTTCCATAGTTTAGGTGCCAAATATGAAAACGCTCTCCCTCCTTTAGTGGACTTAAATAAAGGGGCGGGGCAAAAAAATCGATATGCCGATTTATCGCGATATTTCCGGCCACGAGACGTTATCGATACTCTGGGTCCAAGTATCAATACTATATCTGAATATTTAAATTCATGTCTACATTGTGGCTGTTTACCGCTTTGGCTTCCCGGAGTGGCAGTACCCCCAGACTTCCTGTGGTGGCGCTTCACCGAACGCGAATACAGCGTCAAAATTGCGTCTAGTTTGACGTGTGAACATTATCAATCCCACCCCTTCCAAGGTACTACCAGAAGCCAAGAGTTTTGTGCTCTTAAAGATCGTGATGAGTTATAAGGCGATAGAAAATCAGTTAAATACACAGGAGCTAAACCGTTTAGGGTCTTATAGGTCAGTAGCAATACTTTATAATTGATACGGAACTTCATAGGTAACCAGTGTAGAGATGATAAAATTGTCATGAACACATGAACTAACTTTTCTGCATCAGAGACAGATAACATGTTCCGTAGCTTAGCAATGTTTCTGAGGTGGAAGAAGGCTGTTTTTGTTAAATTTGAAATATGTTTTTTGAACGATAAATTGCTGTCTAATATAACACCCAGGTCTTCAACTGTAGAGGATGAAGTAACAGTACATCCTTCTAAACGTAAATTATATTCTAAGAGATTCTGTGTGCAGGTTCTGGTCCAAATAAGCAATACCTCTGTCTTATCTGAATTTAAAAGGAGAAAATTACAGGTCATCCAATATTTTGTAATTTGAACACACTCTTGACAGCTTGGATACTTTAGAGATTTCATCTGGTCGAGCTGAAATATATAACTGAGTATCATCGGCATAACAGTGGAAACTAATTCCATGTTTTCTTATTTAAAAAAAAAAAAAAGTTTAAAGATTCAGTCGCCTTTTTGATAGAGCCACTATTTTAAAACTAAATAGTGACCGTTTTTGATATAAAGGTGAATGCTTTAAGGATCAATGACATCTGAAAAAGCCATGTTGTAATGTTATCTGAATGAAATCAGCCTCAAACTGTTTTGGCCTTTACCCTACAGGTAATTCGGCACCTTGTTCTCATGTAGTAGATGCTCTGTGCCACACTTAAAGGAAGTTTTCACTGCAGATTTCCAGCTATAGGGAATTCCCCATTTCATATGCAAATTTGGTGGCAGGACAAAGTTAGCTTTACGTCAGTTTTTCAACGACCTACTCACCGTTTCTCTTCTCTCATATCCTCTCCTTGCTGCCGAAGAAGACGTCTCTTCATGGACAAGTCATATTATGATTAAAAGATGATAATTCTGTTTCTAATTCTGGTTGAACCTGAAATACAAAATAAATAGTGTTTACCATTACTTCCCACTAAATCCTCTAAAACATTGATGGCAATCTCTTAAGTGCTCTAAAATGAGGAATTAGATTCATATCACAGTTTCAGTCATGATCAGTTTATGATATTGTGAAACATTGTGATGTATCGAATGACAAGTATTGCTGTGTGAATCATATTGTAGGGGCATTGGTGATCCCCATCCCTAATATGTAAAGACATAGAGAATTTTATTGTTTGGTATCATGGTATACTGTATATCAAGGTAGTACCATGGTATTTACTAATGATACCTAGGACAAATGATCTGATATGTTTCTGGACCATGTGTCTGTAATGTGCATATCGGTTGTGCCATTAAATGAAGTTTGTATTGTTAAATCGTGGCTTTTGCGGAAGTACGAGCATGCTACATGGTGATGACAGATATTCAAATTTGACTTGTGTGTGTGACAACAGTTGTTTCCTCTTTCTTTCCCTGTTGATTCACAGTAATTTCTTTTTCTTGTTTTCCTCTATGTGATGTCATTTTTTGTTTGTGTTGTTGTGACAGATGACATCCAGGTGCGGTTTTATGAAGATGATGATTCAGGTCTAACATGGGAGGCCTACGGGGATTTCTCCCCCACTGACGTCCACAGACAGGTCAGCACAGGAACTTGTCCGCCCTGCTGGTCGAAACCTGATCCTTTATGTTTAGTTAACTTCTCTGGAATAAATAATTGGAGAAGCTCAGCTATTGAGGATTTATTAAGGCAGCATTGAATCTAAACTGAAATTCTTTTACACTACTGTTTGGATTTTTTTAAATGTTTTTAAAAGAGGTTTTTTATGCTCACCAAGACTGCATTTAATTGATACAGTAAAAGCAGTAATACTGTGAAATATTATTACAATTTAAAATAATGAATTTCTATTTTAATATATTTTAAAATGTAATTTATTCCTGTGATGCAAATCTGAGTTTTCAGCATTGTTACTCTTATATGGAATGATATTCCAGACAATATTCAAAAGGAATAGCAAATCGTTTGGATTTCCTTTTTTCATGTATGTAACTTATCTGCCAAATTCCAAATGGAAACACACAGTCCGTTACAAAATCACAACTCCTTACACAATTCTAATGGAATCGCAATCCCCTTTGCACTTGCATTTTCGACGCCTAACACAGTCAACTCTCAATCAGTCTTGAGGGCGGGGTTTAGTAGGAAAGTATGCCACACCCTCAAGTGGTGGAAAACGGGGAATTTGGCTATTTTTGCAATTAAAAACTGGATTTTTTTTCACTTAAATTCAAACAAAGTAAAAAATCCACAATTGACTTTGTTCACCAAGCAACCAAAAAAAGAAGCAACAGGGAAACTGCTGTGTCTGCAGTCGGCACGTATTCGACGAATATCATCATATTTCCAGCCATATATATATATATATATATATATATATATATATATATATATATATATATATATATATATATATATATATATATATATATATATATATATATATATATATATATATATATATATATATATATATATATATATATATATATATATATATATATATATATTATATGGTTCCAGCTGCCACAGTGATTTATCTTGAGGTAAAATCATAGAATCTGTAGAAACTTGACATGATCTGAGTGGTGTGTTGTCTATATGACTCTGTGCTCACGATCCAAGTAATTAAAAATAAAAAAATTACATTAGTAGTGACATTCATTCGTGTTCGTTTCGTGGAGGATGCTCTGAATTTTGCTTTTTTTTTTTTATCCATTCATATTCATTCAACTATATATGCATCTTTATTTTGACATTTAATACATACATTTTCAGACATAAACTTGCTTTATAGTTGTAGGGTTCCACAGATATATATTCATTTCTTCATGACAAGTTGCTTGCAACCAGAGCAGTCTTCTTTTAGTTTCTTTTTGTTTGGTTGGCAGGTGATAAATACATAGTTCCAGGTTTTTGGATTAGTTTGAAGTGCAATAAACTAAACGGCAGTTTTACAACATTTTTTGATGCAAAATAGAAACATTTATTGGATATTTCTCCTCTTTTTCCTTAAAGGAATGAATAACAATGAAAACAGTGCTTTTCCACCTCTTGAGGGTGTGGCATACTTTCCGACTATATCCATAAACCCCACCCTCAAGACTGATTGACAGTTGACTGTGTTAGGCATCAGAAATGCAAGTGCAAAGGGGATTGCGATTCCATTCGAATTTTGTAAGGTGTTGTGGCAGGACATGGAGGAAGTGAAATATCAAAAGGGTGATTTTTCTATTGCTATTCCAAAATGGTAGTGTCATAACTCATGTGTCATTATAAATCACGCATTTGTGTTTCCATTATGTCAACATATGCGTGCACAACTTGAAAATGCAATTGCAAATACAAGTTGCAATTCCTTTGAATATTGTCTTGAATATTTTTCCATACTCTTCATTGTCACATGATCATTCTAATATGCTGATTGTAATATTGCTGCTCAATTTTTTTTTTTTATCAGTGTTGTAAACAATTCATATTTTTGTTTACACTTTGATACAAGGTTTTAGTTTACATACAACTTTTTACTGTCACTTTTGATCAATTGAATCCATCCTTGCAGAAAAAAAAATATTAATCAAGTCACTGTTACGTATTGACTTTAAATGACTGTAATCATATAGTATTATTAATAATAATAATAATACATTTTATTTATAAAGCACTTTACATTTTAAAGAAAATCTCAAAGTATTACAAAGTGAGGGAAAAAAATAAAAATAAAATAAAGCAATAGTATTATAATAGTATTATTATTATTATTAAGCAAGCAATATGAGTATTATTATTATTATTAATAAAATAAATATTCTGGCATAATGAATAATCCACCTTTCATTTCATTCCTTAGTTTGCCATCGTATTCAAGACGCCTAAATATCGGGACCTGAACCTCCAGAAGCCCATCTCTGTGTTTGTGCAGCTCAAGAGGAAGTCAGACAATGAAACGAGCGAACCCAAGCCTTTCACCTACCATCCACAGATTATAGGTACAGTCTTTACCCATCTCCCTAAAGTTTTGATTGTAACTGTGCAACATCAACTGTCTTTTTTAAAAAAGTGCAAATGCTTCTATTTTGGATGTTTGAAATTTGAGATTTTTTTACTGCATAGCAGCTGAGTAAAAAATTCCAACGTCTGCCGATATATATATATATATATATATATATATATATATATATATATATATATATATATATATATATATATATATATATATATATATATATATATATATATATATATATATATATCGGCAGACGATGGAATAGGTTTACTTTTCCATTGAATTTCTCTTTTAAACTATTTTTAGACAAAGAAGAAGTCCAGAGAAAGAGACAAAAGACCCTGCCAAACTTCCAGGACTATAGCGGAGCAGGAGGCGGAGCTGGAGGCATGTTTAGAGGAGGAGGGGGTGGGTCTACAGCAGGGGGTGGTTCCAGTGGAGGAGGAGGAGGAGGTACATCGATAATGCATTGTACTTCAAATAAAAAAATTTAAATGTATTTTTTTATGTTTGAAAATACCACCATGCACTTTGATGCAGTGATGTTGGCTAAATATATTTATTTTCTTTCTTTTTTTTTTCATGTGTCTTCTAGGACATTTTTTCCAGGGATATCAAAATTTTAACAATTATGGGTCTGGATACAACTTCGCCTCAGGCATGGGAGGAGGCGGGACTAGCATCAAGCATAGTGAGTGTTCCAGCTGGCAATCAGGCTGCCTTTATCACAGCATCTTTGGCTGTACACTCATATACTACCATTTAAAAGTTTGGAGTTGATTAAGAAAAATCCATTACTTTTTTCTGTTTGAATTAGCATCTACAGCACCTGTAACCCTGGTAGGAGGACATTTCCATTCTAACTCTTTAACCCTATTCTGCTTTTTAAGCCGTTAAACTCTGGGAAAGTTTTATGGTTCCAGTAATCAAATTTATTCAAACAGTCTAAAACAGCGCTAATGTAAAGAAGGCCAGGCTGATCACCTCAGACATATCAGAGAGAATAGAGACTCACATTGCGTTTAAGTGAATCATTCATTCCAGTGTGTGCTTTGCTTTAAAACACGAGCTCTGTCAGATTCTGCGGTTGTTTCTGAAGAGTTCAATATTGGTGACGTACAGTCGTACAGTTAGCGCGTGAGAGTCTGGTATATTGATTCACAAACAACAAACCGTGGATGTGCATGCTCTCGATCACTGCTCGCACATGTACAGACACATTTCAGTACATTTGCGTTTTTTCCACGCACACTCAGGAAGGGTTTTTTGTGTGGTCCTGTCTGGTATCGCAGCTTGACTCGTCTAAAATGAAAACTCATTGTTGTTGTTCTGTACACATCCTATACACTGTGAATTCTGTAAAGTTTTTATTCTGTAATGTTTTTTTTTTTTCATGGTTGCTTAGGTGTGTAAAATGTATTATATAATAGAATTATATGGACTACTTATATTTGGTGTCCTTTTGGAGTCTCCAATGATCCTTGAAGCTTGCACAAAATACTGATTGTTTTCTGATTGTTTACTTTGCTGGATATAGCAAATGATGACAAAATTAATGTGTTTAATGAAATAAAAGTATGCTTAATTTTACGATAAGTGTGCGATTAATCGCGACTAATCACGATTTTAAAAAATTGTAATCAATTGACAGCCGTAATTTGAATATATTTTAAAATGTAATTTATTCCTGTGATGCTAAGTTTAATTTTCAGCATCATTACTCCAGTCTTCAGTGTCACATGATCCTTCAGAAATCATTCCAATAAAATCTTACTGGCCCCTAAGAACAAACAGTAGTGTACAAATTTTAAGAAAAAATCATTGTTTGATACAAACTTGCAGCAAAGCCAGTTTCTGTTTTCCTTCCTCTTTTAGCATATCAAGACCCAGTAGAAGACGGTGAAGATGATAGCGACAGTGATACAGATGATGACCCGGCTTCAGGTGGTGGGGTGCGAATCTGTGCCCAATCTGAACCTGTTCCCCTGAATCTGGGAGTGGCAAGAGATGACAAACAGCCTACGGAAGAACTCAAGTTACAAGCCACAGGTTAGACCGAGTCTGACTTCCTGCTGTAGACAGTGAAGCTGAATCTTTAAACTTACCTCTGAGTAAATTTGTGCATTTGTCTTTTTTAGGCTGTGTGTTAGAGCTAGCTGGAAGACAGGCTCAAGCTCTCTTTCATTACGCATTAAGCGGTGATGCTAGAATGCTTCTGGTTCCACAGCGCCCCCTCATGACCACTCAAGACGAGAACGGAGACACGTAAGTCAGACTAACCAACCTCATGTTTTTGTAAATGCTCCATTTACATAAACTATCCACTTCTCATGACAAATGGTAATCCATTATTTCAGATGTTGTGTCTTTATTGACTGAAATTTTTGGGGTCTGGTTTTTAGGGGTTTACATCTGGGAGTGATCCACAGTCAGACAGATGCTGTGCGAAATCTAGCACAAGTCATTTCTGCTCTCCCTGGAGAGGATGTTCTGAACATGAGGAATGATCTCTACCAGGTAGGGCTGCTCGATTATGGCAAAAATCATAAACACAATTATTTTGGTCAATACTGAAATCATGATTATTGTGGGTGATATGATCAAAGTCTTATTTCATGATGTGAGTAATTTTAGTAGGGATGCACTGACATTTCGGCCGTCGAAAATTATCGGCAGAAAATGCCATTTTCAGTTTTGAAAATGTTTTGTGTCTTGCACAGCATTTTTTGTAACTTTGCAAGTGGGATTGCTTCCAAAGATGCACAACTTTAAAGCGACTCTGGCCGAGCAGCTAAGTCTGTACCGGAAACCAGTTTGCACCCAAGCGAACGTTCTACTCATGTACCGATCACACTCACCGGAAAAGCAAAGAACGCTCAAATAACGTGCCATCATGAAATTTCTCTGTCGTAGACTTGTTTCTGTTTGCAATAGCCCTATACTGTGCTGTAACATGGTGTGGTATAGCCATACTGGGCAACGTTGGTAAAATGACGGCTCACATCTGCTCACATGCTCTGATAATAATAGCTATATAGAACTATACATTACTTTGATAATAGGTCGAAAAATAAATCTGATCCTGTTACATAGAACTGAATGAAGAATAATATTTTGATATTTAATATTATTTGAATACATACATTTTATGTCCAATTTTGGTGTTACTAATTAAAAATTACAAATTTAATTTAAAATAAGAAATGCATTATTATTAAAAAAAAAAAAAACATTTTCGGTTTTCTGCCAAGTGCATCCAGAATTTTTGGTGCATCACTAAATTTTAGATATCAGTGAAATGTCACAATCATCAATACTTCTAGGGATAGTTCATCCAAAAAATGAAAATGATTTTATTCACCATCAAGCCATCATAAGTATATGTTACATTCTTCTTTTAGACGAATACAATCTGAGTTATATAAAAAATTGTCCTGGCTAATTCAAGCTTGATAATGGCATAGAATGGCAGCCCAAAAAAAGCTCAAAAAAGTGCCTCCATCCATTATAAAAGTGCTCCACACGGCTCCAGGAGGGTTAATAAAGGCCATCTGAAGCGAATCAATGGGGTTTTGTAAGAAAAAAATCCATATTTAAAACTTTATTAAGTAAAGTATCTAGCTTCTGCCAGCCCGCCTTCCATATTCAACTTATGCAGAAAGTGTAATGCCTCTCGCAGTTCAAAACGCGCCGGTTGCGCTTTTTTCATTAAAGGCATAGTTTACTCAAAAATGAAAATTCTGTCATCATTTACTCACCCTCAACTTGTTCCAAACCTGTATGAATTTCTGTATGAATATGAATTAAGTTTGGCTTAGGGAGGAACGAATGCACACCGCTGTGAAGGAAAGGATGGTGTGGCAGCGGCACAATAATCGTTTTACCTCGATTACCTTGTTTTCATAATATTGGAAGCCAAAATCGATTTCGATTAATTGCAGAGCCCTACTACCAGGTATACTAAAAACTCAAAAGATACTTTATAACCAGATTTTTTCACTACAACTGAGGCCTGTGAAATTTCCGGTAAAACTCTGTATCCAATAAAATCCATTGCTACTTCTGTCCCAGACTCCTTTGCACCTAGCAGTGTTGACGCAGCAGAAAGAGGCAGTCGAGGCCTTATTGGAGGCCAAGGTGGACGTCACGTTGACCGATCGCCATGGAAACACGGCACTACACCTGGCGGCTCAACAGAAAGAGGAAAGCATGCTGCGATTGCTGCTAAAGCACAAGTCCGTGACGCAGTTAACTAGCATCCCCAACACAGCAGGTACGCTGGACTAACTATTTGCGATCCATTAATGCGTTCACATTTTTTGGGCTCTGATTTGTTTATATGTGTTTGTTCAGGTCTATGCGCGCTTCACCTGGCTGTACAGGCAAACAGTTTGAGTTGTGTGCGGGCCCTGCTGGATGGCGGGGCAGATGTGGAGGTTCAGGAGCTTACGTGTGGCCGCACAGCACTTCATCTGGCCACAGAGCTGGGCAACCTTTCCCTCGCCGGCTGCCTCCTGCTGGAGGTACTACTAACACCTCCCTCCATGATTGCATGCACCAATTAATGGTTTTGGAGGATGTTACCTTAGTGTATACTGCATACTTCTACTATTTTAAAGTACACCTTTGTTGTATTGTTTTTTCACTGAAGCCCACTTATTATGTTAGATCTAATAACTGTTAGATTTTAAAAAGTTGATTTTACTGACTCTTTAAGACTTTTACAGCTTGACAAGCTCTATTATGATTGGCTTAACTCATTTCATGTAAAATGAGTAACAATATTACCAAATTAATAAATGCTGAAATATTGGGGTCGGTATGTGTTTATTTTTTAGTCTCTTATTCTCACAAGACTGTTTTTTGTATTTCTATTTTATTCTTTATTTATGACAGAGATTAATATTATTGCACCTCAATAAATATTTCTTATTATTATCAATGTTAAAAACAGTTACTTAATATTTGTGACCCTGGACCACAAAACATTGGGTCATTTTGAAAGCTGAATAAATAAGCTTTTTTATTGATGTATGGTTTGTTACGATAGGACAAACAAGAAAATCTGGAATCTGAGGGTGCAAAAAATATCTAAATATTGAGAAAATCACTTTTAAAGTTATCCAAATGAAATCCTTAGCAATGCATATTACTGTATTAATGATAATACATTTCTGATGTATTTACGGTAGAAAATGTACAGAACCTTCATGGAACATGATCTTTACTTAATATCCTAATGATTTTTGGCATAATTTTGACCCATACAATGTATTGTTGGCTATTGCCACAAATATACCCGTGCAACTTATGTTTTGTGCTCCAGGGTCACATTTTTGTGATATTTATACCATGATATTTTGTTTTTTTATGAATAGAAAGTTCAAAAGAACAGCATTTATTTTAAATTATTTTTAACATTTTACATGTCTTTACTGTCCCTTTAGATCAATTTAATGCATCCTTGAAGAGTAATTAAAAAATATATATATATTTTGACTTAAAAAAAAGAACTTTAAATATGTCTGCATAGTATATCATATCTTATATATTTTAAAAGAACAAGGACAAGGACAATCTTGTTTTCCATATATCCCTTTGATAGTGAGGAGACAAATACAAACGTGAATGCAGAAATAATGTGCTCATGAAGTTATCTCTTGATGAATCACACTGCATGTGTAACATTTTGTCTATGCAGGGTAACGCATATGTAGACAGCGTCACCTATAACGGCTCCACTCCTCTGCACATTGCTGCAGGACGGGACTCAACCAAACTGAGTGCGCTTCTAATGGCTGCAGGTGAGGAATTATGTGTGTTCATTTATAACTAACATGACAATAACTTTTGCCTGCTGCCATTTTAATGATTTGCACCACTCATCCCAAGTCATAAATGTTATATTTGTGTCCATAGTCAGTAGATGAATTTACCTTTACATGGTGTAACCAACTAGTGTTGTGTGCTTTGCTTTTAGGAGCAGATCCCCATAAGGAGAACTTTGAACCGCTGTTCTTTAAAGATGATGAGCTATGTGGCACAGAGGATGAGGAGGAGGATGAAGGCTATATTCCCGGGACGTCCCCTCTGAACATGGCAGTTTCCCCAGAGGTGGGTTTCACCCCTATTACAGGGCTATATGTAATATGTAACGCAATTGTACTGTTGGTTGTGAAAATAATGTGTGATCTGGTTTGTGCTGCCAGGTGTATGATATTCTTAATGGAGAAGAGTATCAGCCCACCACCATGGTCGTTCCACCTCAGGGTATGAACTCCAGTCTTTGTGTATTCTTGTAATGAATTCTTGAAAATCAATAAAATCTTGGCATGGAAGTCATATTTATAGTGGAAATATAATATCATAATTATGCTCAGCTCTAAATATTTAATCAGCTAGGAATTACTCTTCATAAACTAATTTTAAAAACCCTTATTCAGTTATCATGAAGTCAGTAGACTTGAAAACTGTAAAAGTCATAAATTAATTTAAAGGTGTTTAGGAATGTTTAGGTTATGTATGTAACCCCTGTTCCTGAAGGAGGGAACGGAGACGTTGTGTCGAAAATGAGGTAATGGGGTCCCCATTACATTAGTCAGTCTGACGTAACAGTGAACGTGACTGACTGATTGTTTATTTTCAACATAAATACTGGCTGCTGAAATACTTTTAGCAATAAAGAAAAATTATTAAACTACTATTTACGAGGGGTGTAACGTTACACAGAAGTTGTGGTTTGGTACGTACCTCGGTTTTGGGGTCACGGCCCGATACTAGTCCAATACCCCCCACCCCCAAATTACGTATAAAAAAAGAAATAAAAAAGATAAATGATTAACATGTTGTGCATAGCCTACACAGTCATTGCCTTTGCGCGTGAGATTAACATGGGGTGGCAATGGCGGATGCACAAAGTTCAATATTACGCTCTTTCAACAAATCGCGAAAAGGTGAACGAGAAGGAGTTTCTACGAGGAGACAGTGAGTGAAGTGGCACCTGAGGCTTCCCATTCCTAGGACACACATATTTCATCACTGGACATTATAACAGTGGAAACAACTTAAAATACTCTGACATTTATGGACATATAAATCACGTTTTTTTTTTTTTTTTTGTACACTCACAATAAAAACAAATCATTGTGCTTTGTAAAATAAAGAACATAAACAGGATGCCGCCATCTTGGGTTCCTTTCTGTGAAGCTTGTGGAGCGCGTGACAAAAATGAATTAACTCAGCGTATAGGCTACTAGCAAAGCTCTTCCGTGCCAACTCTTTTTGGTTGGTCTCTTTTTCTGTTCTTTTTCCTGTTGTGGCGGTTAGCAAAACAGCATTGCATTACCACACATGCTCCCTTCTGAATTGGACTGTGGATCGCCTATGACTGACTGTATTCGTACCGTGACGGTTCAGTAGAAATACATGTACCCTTACACCACTATTATGTACACTTTTCAAAATGTTTTGGATTTTTTTGATATTTTTGTAAGAAGTCTCTTATGCTGATCAAGGCTGTATTTAAAATGTAATAAATTCCTGTGGTGGCAAAGCTGAATTTTCAGCATTTTTCACATGATCCTTTCAGAAATCATTCTAATATGTGGATTTGGTGCTCAGGAAACATTTCTCAATATTAGAGATCATTTATATTAGTTGTACTGCTTAAAATTTATGAGAAAACCACAATGCTTGTTTTGAGGATTTCTTTATGAATCAAAATTCAAAAATCAAAATTCAAAAGAGCATTTATTTGAAATATAACTTTGTAAATGTCTTAACTGTCAATTTTGATCAATTTAATGCATCATTTCTGAACAGAAGTATCAAAAACGTACTGACCCCAAAAGTTGGTGTATGTTGAGAACACACAGACGTTTTGTGTTTGGGTGCATTTAAATGTTTTTGGCTCGTGTTGGCAGGTGACATGAAGACCTTGAGCTCCGACACAAAGCAGGAGCTGTGCCAGGCACTGGAGGAGCAGACGGGAGGCTGGGAGAGTCTGGCTCATGCTCTGGGCCTTGGTATCCTGACCAGCGCCTTCAGACTCAGCTCCTGCCCTGCTGGAAAGCTGCTGGACAGCTACGAGGTAAACAAATACACTTCCTTTTTGAATCGTACATAAACACTGGAGAGTAGTAAGAAAAAGTAGTTGTCTTTTAATCTGATGTTAATTTACAAATCCTGCTGAAGCACCAGTTCTCCGTTGTTATGAACTAAGTCAACTTTAGAAGATTCATTTGTATTTTTAAATTTATTTCATCTCAATACTGAAAAAGTTATGTATTATTCACGCTTGGGGTTCAACCTAGTTTAGGGCTAAACCTATCGACCCATTATATTATTATATTATATTATATTATGGCATATCACAATTAATAATGTTATAATTGTAGTCATTGTATAATCTGGCAGGGAGTAAAGAATAAAGAATATAAAAGAACAGAATTAAATCGTTCATTGTTATTATTTGTATGACAATTTATCATCAGATCACCACAAATTTCATGATTGTGTCAGACCATATCATATCATATATCATTTCAAGAGGGTTTTTTTAAATATACAGAATTACTGGATTAAAATATGGCACTTTATGCTTGGGACTAAACCTATCGACCCATATTTCTCAGAACGATGTTAAAGATATGAAGTCCTCTAACATTAACTGTATCGGTAGGCTGAACTTTTATTTTGACTTTTGTGTATCCTGTAGTTGCTCTGGTTTCAGCTGACAATTATGTGTCTCCTGCAGGTGTCTGGAGGAACGGTGCATGAGCTGGTGGAGGGACTGAAGCATGTTGGGAACAGCAGTGCTGTCAGTTTACTCCAGGCTGTGTGTAAGGAGCCTGAAGCTGTCCACACCACACCTCAGCTCACAGGTAATATTGTTTGATATGTGCAAACCTGTGACAACACATAAGTTGAATTACACTACCATTCAAATGATGGTGTCTCGATTGTTTTTAAATACATATTTTATGCTCACCAAGGCTGCATTTATTTATTCAAAAATTCAGTAAAAACGGTTATATTGTGAAATATTATTACAATTTAAAATATTTTTCTATTTTTAATGCATTTTAAAATTGTATTTATTCCTGTGATCAGTCACATGATCCTTCAGAAATCATTCTGATATGAGGATTTTCTACTCAAGAAACATTTCTTATTAGTATTATTATTATGATAAATGTTGAAAACAGTTGCGCTGATTAAAATCTTTGTTGAAACAGTGATAATTATGTCAGGATCCACTTTTGATCAATTTAATGCATCCTTGCTAAATTAAAGTATTAATTTCCTTAAAAAAAACATACTTAATATAAACTTTTGAATGGTATAGCAGAATGCAAATTGCCACATTGCATAAACAGCATACAGTTAGGCTAATAAATTCAGAAAAATGGTTTATTATGATTTGATTATTAATACATAATGGACTACATTTATTTTGATAATAATTGAATCGTATTTGTGTTGTAACCGTTTTACAAAACCAGTAAGCCACTCAAGTCCTCTGTGCCAAAGAAACAACTATGGTAAAATCACAGTAAAACAAGGCCTTGGCTGCTTTATTTATTGCTTTAATTTACATTTGCTGAAGGTACAACCACCCACAATGCTAGATAACATTTGAACCATTGTGTGATATTTATAATAATAATATTTATTTTGTTTTGTGTACCAGACCATAAACCTCAATGATTCATCTTTTTGAAAAATGTATTTTTTGCTCATTGGTGAGGCATTTTGGATCTTTTCCCAAGAGCACGTCGTCATTGTGGCTTTTCGTAGTATGAGTGAGATTTTTTACAACACACCTTTGTTGGGGAGTTTTTTTTTTTTTGTGTGTCCCACAATGTGGTTTGCAAAACCCCCAGATTAAATCACTGTCAATCTCGGTCCCCTGGCCCTCTCTCCTTAACAATAATATCATGTTGTGGTCCTCCCTCACATTACCTCATGTGCACTCAAGCATGATGTCAACAAAACAGCACTACCACTGCATTCTAAGGGAGTTCCCCTCGGTCTCAGGGTGACCCGTCACACTGCTGTAGTGTTCACATATAGTTTCGCAGTGATGGTGATGTTTCAGGGGAAACGGACACTTGAGAGGGGGATTCCCAGAAACAGAAGTGAAAGCCAAACGGCACTTCTGGTTTTTGTCTCTGGCGCAGTTTCTTTGAAACAAGTCTTTCCACCTTGCTGTCTGATTTGAAGGATTCATCGTCAGGGTCGATTGAGTTGCGTGTAAGTCAGCAGGGGGAAGTTTTTTCTTGTTTTTTTTTTTCAGTTTCCTTCTCGTGGTTGTCCATATTGTTGTGCCACGTGTGTTAAAAAGACGCCAGTGGTCAATAAATATAGTGGGGTTCAAAAGTTTGAAATCTAGAAACAAAAAGTTTTTAGGAAACATTATGATGTAAAGTGTAATGTAATGTGAAAAATATTTCATATTCTGAGTATTGTTGTTATTAAAGCAAAATAAGGACAAACCAAAGATTCTATTCTTTTATTATTATCCATTAGTTAAATGGTTTATCATTACATTATGGAAAATAATGAACTTTTATCACAATATGATAATTTTTTGAGAAGGACCTGTATATAAAAGATTTAAAATGTTTCTACTGTCATATTAATAGCCTTTTTTTTCTCCTCAAAACAAACCATTTCTCAGGTCCAGTGCTCTGCAAATCCATTCAGGGTTTGACACTTGGCCCCCATCAGGAGGAGAGTGGGATATGCGACAGCGGGGTGGAAACCTCATTCTAGAGCACCAGCCTCGGTTTCAACGACTCCAAACACAATCACACAAACTGAGGCCTGACTCTAAAGACCAGCTTCTCCCTCCTCACTACAGCAGCAGTGCCACTCAAACTCAGGACACGCCTCCAGAATCTTTGATTGGCCACCGCCCACTGTGCCTCAGTCACACCCAAAGTTCAAATAGCTCTGAACTCTGAGGAGCCCTTAAAGCTGGGGAGTCCTCTGGCCGTGGGGATTTTCTTTTTTAGCTTTTAATATTAATAATACCAAAAAGCACTTATTTGAACATTTAATTTTTTCCTTTTATAAGAGCTGTATTGTCTTGGTCACTTTTTTTTAATTCTCAAGGGGCTGTTCTCATTTGTGGTTAAGCTGAGCAATGACATCCAGAGCCTAGATGTCACATCAAGAAATTCAATATTTAGATGGTCTATGTCTTGGACATCATTAGATTCTCAGGCCTGATTTGCAAAAAAAAAAAAATGTGTTGCCTGAATTGTTTATAAATATAAACATTTTTTAAATGTATTTTTTTAAATGTCTGGTTTGATAAGCCTGGCCTCAACTATTTGTTAATATATTTTAACAATCCAGTTTAAGAATGGCACCTTCAGTTTAGATAACCTATTATGCAGGCTTCCTCATAGTCATATGCTTACAAAAGGTTTTCATTTGGAGCTGCAATGCAGGAAGAGGAAGAGAGGAAGAGGAGGTCTACTGGTCTATCAATCAAATATGTTGGATGATAGAAAATGCTCTTCCCTCCATAAAAGACCCTCCAAAAAGATCTATTCCGCTGTCATCCCTTATCCTTTCAGCTGTTTGGGTTGGCGATTCAATTTAGTGGTGCTACCTGTAATTCCTAATGTTTGTTCACGGGTTCTGATAAAAAAAAAAATCATAAGCTTTGAGAGAATTTTCTCTCTTCCACTTTGTTTGATTGATTAAAAAACAGGAGGGTCTGTCCTGAGCAGTGAATGGAGTGTTTGACTAGATTTTGGTGTGTGTGTGTGTGTGTGTGTGTGTGTGTGTGTGTGTGTGTGTGTGTGCGTGTGCGTGTGCGTGCGTGTGCGTGTGCGTGTGTGTGTGCGTGTGCGTGTGCGTATGTGTGTGTGTGTGGCTTTAAGCTTTGAGAAATTAAGCTTTACAGGATGTGTGTATGAGGATTGCTTCAACCAGATGCCTCAAGTGCCCTTTATGATTTTTTTGTTTGTTTGTTTTTGTTAAATTTTTATCTTTCTGTTAAATCTCATTCCCTTCTGCTGTGTGTGAACTCAGGCTGTATAAGACAAAATATCACTCAGATAATATGCTGATCTAGAATCAGTTCTATTCATGCATCACTATATGAACATTTAGAACTGATCCCAGCTATGTTTTTTCTTTGTTCTAAACATGGCCTCTGACCTTTTGAACTGATTTGGGGACTTGCGTCACCAAAATGCTTTTAGCCGCCGTGATATTGTCATACTATAGTAAATAATTTTTAAAAAGAGCAACAAAACCACCCAAAACCCCAGACTAATGGTTTGACAGGCACTGTAATGTATTTTTGGCTGTAAATTGGTATTTATGTCTGTACCCTGTGAAGCAGTGTTGTACAGAGGGAAATTGTGTGTGCTTTGTAACTGGTTTTATTGTGATACTTTTATATTAAAACGATTCATTGTGTACTACTGTTTTGACGTTTTATTTTACGTCCTTACTAATTGGCTATTTATTTATCACAAATTATTTTTCACTCCATAATTGGTGCAGCAATTTTCAATTTGCTGGTTGTTGTGATGAGTTCCGTAAGACTACCAGCAGATGGTGTCACATCTTACCTTTTTAATCATCCAATTATATGAATTTAAATTCTTTGAATTCTCGTACACCTCGTCTGTTCATTATAGTATTTAGCTAATTATAATTGCAATAAGCTAACTATGCCTAACAATACAATTAACTTATAGAATTGAATAGGCAATTATTATTTTTTTTAACGACGGTTTCATTTTTCTTTTAGCAATTTAGTTTTCGGAAGTATAGCTACACATATTGTTTACATGCGTAATGTTTGTTCATATTAGGCCTATCATCTGATACTGATAAACGACTGTGAAAAACGACTCACAAATTAACATATTCTACCATGAGCACACTTTAAACATTAGTTTATTTTCTTTCTATAAAAATGAATTATTTGTCTGTTTTACAGTTTACAAAGCCAAACCGTTGTGTGGCCCACCCATTCAAATTTAGTCCTGTACACTATTGCGTACTATTCCAGGTATGTTAAAGGCGTGTCAGCGTTTAGCAATCTGAGTGACGAGTAAGAGAATTTTGTATGAAAACAGGAAGCATACAATGAGCTGCGACCACCAAATCTGTAGTTGATTGTATTTGTCTGAAGATGTTTTTAGCTACACTTCGGGGAACAAACAGAACCTACAGAAGTGAGCTAAACTGACAAAACCTCCTTTTGGGAATGTCCTCACAAGTAAAAAAAAAAAAAAAAAAATATATATATATATATATATATATATATATATATATATATATATATATATATATATATATATATATATATATATATATATATATTATTGTACTCTATGACATAAAACAGTTATTATGACAGTATGTATGCAGCCAGGAGGGCGCGGAACCCTCACATCTGCAGAACATCATAATGTGCTGCGAACGTCGACGTCACAACGGAATTCCGCATTCTAAAAACAGCCTGTGGATCCTGCTTGGAGCTTTTGTGTGTGTGGCAAGCTGTTTAAACATTACGCCTTATAACTCCAGTATTTTATTATAAACTAGGTCTTATTTTTTAATTACTAATAAGCAGTCTATGCAAGTCTGTTTCTCACCATTGAATAACATTTTTTTTTTAAATCTCAGAATTGCGTGATATAAACTCTCAATCGCTAGTTTTAAAGTCAGAATTGCATGATAAAAACGTCCAATTGACCCTTCGCTAAGCCACGCCCTAAAACCGCCACAAGCCAATCATGGCTTAGCAACCGCAACTAGGCGCGCAAGGTCTGTCAAGCTTTCGAGCGAGGGGAACATGCCGAAGCATTGCGATTATGGATTATGCAAATCTGATAACCGGTATCCTATAAATTTGGACAGGGGGTGGAATTTTTTTCCTTCCCCAAACCTAAAACCCAAGGGGAGAAATTACGCTATTCTGTCGATTTGTCCTACCTTGTCAGATTTTCCTACCGTAGCACAAAATTATAGCTATATATCTTTCGATCCATGCTGCCGCATGGAAAAATAAAGCCTTTTAAAACTAAAGAGTGCCAAACATGATAGATAGATAGTCATCATTTTGATATTATAATTATTATTTTGCTATATCTAGCCATGTGCACACAATATATGTCTTTTTATTTTAGTTCTATTATGTATTACTATTTTATTTGTATATGTTCAGTTGTTACAAATAATTCTGTCATTTTAATGCTTTGGCAATACAAAATGTGTATATTTTTTGTCATGCCAATAAAGCTTCTTGAAAATTCACATTTCTACAAATTTCTCCTTGGGAATATCTGAAACCCGCGCATACATACTGTAATAGACGGGCCAGGCACGAAAGCTTGACAGGCGTAGCAACAGTAACTAAGGAGGGCTGGGCTTAGCGAAGGGTCAATTGAGAGTTATAAAATCAGAATTGTGAGCTGACTTTTTCCTCAGAATTGGACCTTATGACTCATAATTGTGAGTTTACATCAGAATTCTGAGAAAAGAAGTCAGAATTGGAGGATATAAACTCATAATTGTGTGAAAAAAGTGATAATTATATTATTATTAGAATTATATCTCGCAATTCTGACCATGGTGAAGGAAAAAATTAGATGGAGAAAAAAAATATCTTCCTTGCAATGTTTTGCATTCCCCGAGAAACTTTGCTAGCAAAGAGCTCAAAAGGTACAGCTAGTAAACACACAATTGTGAGAAAAAAAGTCAGAATTGTAAGAGAAAATGTCGCATTTATCTTTTTTTCCCCCCATAGTAATGTAGAATTAGCTTCCGAAGTAATCCAATAGTGACTATTAATAGTGTCTATAATTTGTAATAATTAATTTTGTATATAGCACGTATTCCTTTTCTATTAGTTAGTTTTCACTAGGAACGAATTGCAATAGTTTCTATTGAATTCTATAGGGATATGAGGTGCAGATATTAACTATTCTCTTCTGATAGGTATTATATGTATTCCAAACAACTATACATAGGATTTTTAGAACATTGTACAGATTCTTATGGATTAGTTTGCCAAAACATAATTACTCGCTATCAGAGAGTGTTAGGATACTGACTAGTATAAAAAATGTACAAGTGGTCCTCACTGCAGTGCCAAATGACATCCAGCTCCACCTCTCTTGACGTCATGGGGTTGAGCTCGATGTAAGGCACGCCCAATTATGGTTTCCAGCATGTTCAGTCTTTTCAATGTGGCAAAGTAGTTTAATTCCAATTAAACATTTATCTGACTCCATTTGATCAAGACCTCAAATTTAGATTATAAGGCCAATTGATTATTGATATAATCATTTAGACACTTGATTATTCTGTTTAACTATTTAACTCAGACCTGGGTAGTTTACACCTTTTGGGAACATGGTAATTTGCATTGACCTTGGCAGAGGATACATCCTCCTCTGAAAGCAGGATATTTCTAAACTTTTAGAAT
The DNA here is from genome assembly GCA_023029165.1 of Gobiocypris rarus. Classification (NCBI taxonomy): domain Eukaryota; kingdom Metazoa; phylum Chordata; class Actinopteri; order Cypriniformes; family Gobionidae; genus Gobiocypris; species Gobiocypris rarus. The sequence goes on from CM040932.1 coordinate 20,159,827, forward strand.
CATTATTACCCTTTGGTTTTTATTCTGTGGCAATGGGCAAATCAGGTAACACAATTGAAAACGCCCCTCTTTTTATGGCCACGCCCACTGATGTGGTAACTCCTATTACTAACCTGCAGAGACATGAGGTGTGTTCGACATTGGCTGCGGCTGGATGCACCCGATCGGCAAGAGTATAGCCGTGTGCAGGTGGGGAGGAGCTGCAAATGGTGGACACTTTCTGCTTCCCGTAGTGACGCTCGCGCTTGCATTCTTTAACACAGATTAAGTTAAATAAATGCAATATTTGTCAAATACACAGATGTGTCAGAAGACATTTTCATTCAATACTTTATGTACTGCTTAATACAGCATCTGTTTGTACAATAATAAAGTTCAACATAAGCCTATACTATCAATGAAGTGGTGTCTACGTTTATTTATCAGTTTTATTTTGATAAACATGACAATACAACATCGCTTCTACATGAAAATGTTTACCATTATAAAAAACTCATTTATGAGAATTAGTGGAACTAAAGGTTTTGGAATAAACACGAAACACGCGTGATGACTGTCATTCGGTGAAAATCGCGGAACAGCTGTCGTCATCAGAGCTCGTGTAGCCTGTTGCAGCCGCTCTTGAGAAGCTGCACGGTCTGTATAAGCCGGCTGCTCTCGAATCGCTCTCGCGGTACTTTGTTGACATACGTCACAGTCACTTGCTGTCGGCGCTGCCTCAAGTCAGCCACCGATTGGTCTTCGCATGGCTGCAGCAAGTCGAACAAGTCTCTATACTTGGTAGGGTGTGGTTGGACCTTTTAGCTCCACCCATTATACCAAAAATTACATCCGAAAAGAGGGGGACTTCACGCTCCACTCATGGCTCTTCAGTGAGCTATGTGGAAGCTTGTTTCTGCCACAGAATAAAACATTTTAATAAAGTTTGTGGCTTTATCTCACAATTGTCGCAATTTTGACTTTAAATCATGCAATTCTGACTTTTTCTAACAATTTTGAGATATAAAGTCAGAATTGCAGGATATACAGTCAGAATTGCTGGTTAAAAAGTCAGAATTGCGTGATATAAATTCAGAATTGTGAGATATAAACTGGCAATTGCGTGTTATAAAGTCAAAATTGCGTGATTAAATCTCAGAATTGCAAGTTTATATCTTACAATTATTACCATTACAATTATGACAACAATTATTTACAATTATGTTATAAAGTCAGAATTGCGTGATTCTTTAATTCTGAGAAAAAAGTCAGAATTGAGCTTGCGGTTGCGACTTTATATCACGCAATTCTGAGATGCAAACTTGCAGTTGTGAGAAAAAAAGTCCGAATTTTGAGATAAAAAGTTGCATATACCTTTGGCGGAAACAAGTTTCCATTGTGGGCAGCCTCTAAAATCTAAGGGTTTTTGTTTGTTTGTTGATGTTTTTGCTTATGTAAGGAAATTTACTAGTGAATATTTGAATAGGATATTAGTTACTGTTGGAAAAAATACTAGTGGCCAATATAATGAATATAGTTAAATTTAAAAATATAAGTACAAGTACAAGTAACAGATAGGTAGGCTACTAGTCAAAGGAATACAATATAAAAATGGCTTGCCATAGCTGAGGTTGCTGGTGTGAAGCTCGTGTGAATGTGTTTCTCTCTCTGACCGGAGCTCTACTACAGGCGGAAGTTATAGGCGCTTGTGTTGGTGAAAATCTCCTATGCTGAGAAAGTGAAAATCATCGTAAATAATAAGCAGCAGGCGATTTATGACAGTTTAAACCTCAGCGCATCATATAGGCTATGTGGACGCGGTGGCTTTATTTTTTTCTCCTGCATTTGCAGACTGCTGGTTGTCTTCGGTAAAGGCAGACTGGCATATTTATTGAGTTTGGTGTCTGGTTAAATGGTCAAACAGTGAAGCTCTCACAGTAACTAACACGCGCTTTGATTTGGAACGTTTAGACATTTTGTTACATTGATTCATTGTTACGCATTTCCGACTCTTGTTGATGGGGACATTCACTTTATTCAGTGATGACTCGATTGGGTTTAACATAACTGCTAAATCACATATGTGACTTCCACGACAACCAATCCCGTGGAGCCTTTTCTCTTGGCGTTTTGCGCTGGATTTTTCTTTGGAACTGACAGAGATGGCAGACAGCGGTCGGGTGAAGCACGATAGCCCGAGCTCGAGCCCCGGACCCGGGAGGAAAAAGGCGCAGCAGTCGCCTGGGTCAAAGGCGCGGTACTCTGTTCACGCTCCCGGGCACTGCTTTCGGAAAGTGACCCTGACCAAACCGACCTTCTGCCATCACTGCAGCGACTTCATATGGGGGATTGTTGGGTTTGTTTGTGAAGGTAAGATGCTTTATGGATTCACTTGGTCGGCATGTTTCATTCAGCAAAGCAATGTCAACAAAGTGTCTCTTACACAAAATTGCTGTGGTAGTATGATGGTACAGTGATGGTATTAAAAGACAATACTATGGTAACAGATTAGCATAGTATTGGATAAATACTCTCATAAACATCTTAAACATAATATTTGTGAGTTGGTCTTCGGAATGTATTTTGGGTCATTTAACTATTTAATTTAAAGTTCAAGTGATTTTTATCCAAATGGAATTTTCCCATACCACTTTTTGACAATTTTGATTGACAGATTATTATCTTTGCACTTGCCATCCTGGAAAGGGAAGGGATGAAGAAGGTATGTTAGAAAATATATGGAGGATGTCAAGCATATCAGTCTCTCTCCAATACACCTCCCTCTGGTCAGAATGATCGAAGCACTTGTCTACTTACTGGGGAAGACAGATTGATTCAGATCGATACGACACACTCCTCCTGTTGGACAGGAATCTGTGAAGGAGGACGATCCATCTAATTGATGGAGGCCGGTGAGAGTGAGAGAAGATCTGTACCATTCTCACTTCTGTTAGACGTTAAGCATAAGTTTTTTTTCTTTACAGAGCTGCTCAGTTGGGTAAATGATATGCAACTAGCTCTTTAGCTCTTTAGATTAAGCTTTAATTCAAAGTAACCTGTGGACAATCCATCCGAAAAAATCTTGAATGGCTCACTGATTACCTTTTGCAGGATCCAAACCTATAACGGCCCAGATTACAATTAATTAAGACAAAAAAAGGATAATAAAAGTGGTTCATCTGACAGTTTATTCCAAGTTTTCTGAAGACATAGCTTTGTGTATTGAGCAGATCAACATTTAATCCCTTATTCACTCTTATAATAATCTTACCATCCTGTCAATTGTCAATGACTGAAAACAAATAATTGAGCAAACGAGTTGAACTTGACAAATTTAATCAGGTCAGTTAGCAAATTAATCATATACATCTACTTCTCGTATAAACTCTAATGAATGAAAGTTAGGGTGGATATCTATATTTTCAGTGAATCAACTTAAATTTACAACACAAAGCAATACTTGGAAAATAGTGCCATAGAGTCATATATAGAAGGCTTTTATAATGCTTTTGTGTCCTTTTTGAAGCTTGACTGTTTTTATTGTAATGCATAGAAAAAAGCAATTGTGTTTTCTCCTTTTGTTTTCAGTACTGGTTTAGTAACCATTGGCCTTGCAGAATCTGTGATAGAAATCTTCTCTAAAAACCACAGCGTACGCCCGAGCTCATTTCTTTTTACTCTTTATGAGGAGTCATCACAATGCTGCTGATCTGTAGGTTTTAAACTTTTATGGTCTGCCAATGACTTCAAAATGAATAATTGATGAAGCCAAATCCCCTTCCATCTGATTTCTATAAGGATAACTTGTTTTTCCCCCTCATACACAGAATGAATGTCAACTAGATCAGCTTGTTTTGCTCTTTTAAAGCCTTTTGCTGTTTCGTATGGAAAAAATTAATCCACAATGGTATGCTATTCACCAAGATTTCACCACAATTCCTCTATGAATGATTATGGCAACAAGCAGCATTACTTTAGAGACAAATGGACTGGATTTATTTCGCCATATGAGATTGGCATGGCAGTAAAGCAGATGTTGATTGACAATGTGGATGTTACCAGGCAGAGTTAGGCAGAAATGAGACGTTTCTGTTACGTAATGTGCTGCAGTGAAGTCCTGATTGACTCTTCTAGGTTGGCATGGCAACACATAGTCCAATGGAGTAAAGCAGTAGGCTGGATGCTGTAGCCAGACGGACCGAGAGTAGAACATAAACACACACGCATGCTCTATGTTCTAATGCCCATTGTGTGTTTATTGCACTGGTGAAGAGACTAGTAACGTGCCAGGCTCAGACTGATGAATTCATGTCATTATTCAGTTGTTGTATTCATAATTGTTGCCTTAAATGCCAGACATATACAGTGTTTTGTAGGGGTTGAATTATATAATGCTGATATACATATAAACTCCATTGACCATTGCAAAATTAAGAATTGATATGTGTCTGTTTGAGTAAAATGTAAAAAATATATTTATTCTACAAACTATGGACAACATTTCTTCCAAATAAAAATATTGGCATTTAGAGCATTTATTTGCAGAAGACGTAGTTTACAAAAGAACAGAAAAATATGGCATATATAATTCATATGTCGAATAATGCAAAGGAAACAAGTTTATATACATTTTTAAACAACACAATACTATTGTTTTAACTTAGGAATAGTTCAGAAATCAATATTTGGCTGAATAACCCTGATTTCCAATCATAGCTTTCATGCATCTTGGCATACTCCCTATCAGTCGATCTGTTGGGCGACTTTATGCCACTCCTGGCTCCTTATTTAATGGCTGGTGACCCTCTACATTCCAGAGGATTTTTTAGTGGGGTTCAGGAGATTGTGATGGCCTTGATCTGGTGGTCCTCCACACCTTGACTGAACTGCCTGTATGGAATGAAGTACTTTCTTGTACGAAAAACCAATCCTTCATTTTACTCAAACAGATACATATAAATAATAAATCCAGAGAAACTGGATTTTGTAAATTTTGTAGTGGTCTCTTAATTGTTCCAGAGCTTATGATAATATGTATTTAAAAAAGCCAAATTAACATTTACATTTTTTATTTAAAAAAATTATTAATATATACAAAAAATTCTTAAATATGCACATGCATGTGTGTGTGTATTTATGTATACATAATAATTATACACAGCACACACAGATATATTATGTATGTGGTGGATGTGATTAGTCATGATTAATCTTTAAACAGCCCTAATTTAATTAGTTACTATTTTTTGAATAATTTTCCATTCTATGGACGTTAGAAATATAATAATAATTTAAAGGTAGGGTAGATAATGTTTTTCATAAAAAAACTTTTCGTTATACTGGTTGAAACTCTTCACATCTCGATAGCAATCAATAATAGAAGTGGTCTAAATATTAAAACATGTACATAAACCCCTGGTCAAAGAAAATGGGCCAAGCCAAAAATGCCAAAATATTTAGTGGTCCATTAATGGTCTTAACTTTTTCAATCACAAATCTCTGGTCAGGAATTTAGCAAGAATTGCACATATACTGTTGATGAAGTAAAACATGACCCTGATGGACTTCTTGAGCCACTTTGAAAAATAACATTTAATAACTTTTCATTTGTGTTGAAGCATGCCATTCTGCAATATTCTCCTGTACTCCAAAGCATTAAATGACTTTTCACAGTGAAGTATTTCAACAATTAAAGCAGCTAAAAAGGCTCCCCACACAATGACGCTTTCTCCATGCTTCACTGTAGCATTTATTATTATATTTCTGACCAGATTTTCGAAGACACCACTCTAGACCGTCACCATTGTGATTCATCACTCCACACACAACTACCCATAATCTGCCACAAACCTTTTTCTGTATTTGATGTTTTTCTGAGACGGCAATGGCTTTTTAAGAAGTGCATTTGCTTAAAATCGGCAAATGTCCTGTTCAATAATTTTAGGTTAAGACAATTAAAAGCTTAGTGTTTAGCCATTTTGGGCTTGGCCCATATTTTTTGCCCAGGAGTATATATTCAGTGGACGTCTCAGAACCCAAAAAAAAACATTCGTTCAATCATTGCATTCGGTCTGAATGCAATGATAGGATATCCTTCCTGCTCGTCAACCTGTATTTCCATACCTCTGCGCACCTGCTTTCTTAGACATCACACGTTCTCAGCATGTTCGAGGCTATGTAGTTGTGGACAGATAGTCACAGAGCGCCGTAAACAAACAGCAGCCACCCTTTACAGTTCCTCCTGAACCAAAACAACAAGCTTGTGCTGCGTTCACGCCATGTCATAACCGCTGTTCACATCCTTGGACTCAGAAGTATACGTTTCTGTCAACACTATCAACGGCTAAATGAATCTGCAGTAGTGTGCAGTAGGGTGGGATCTTAAGCTTTCAAAACCAATGTTGCCTTCACATGCTATCGGGAATTTCACTACATCTCAGTTCTGAAGTCGTGATCACAAGCTCATTGCATTCAAATTTTGACTTGAGAGGGCTTTCATGTCCAATTTTTTAACTAGTATTTACGATAATTCCGATAACGGCAGCAAAACTTGCTATTGCTAGCCTCTCTGAAGTTGCCTACCCTACTTTTAAGTAACTTCTTTCAGTTGGTGTGGTTGTACAATAGCATCTATTCCTTTTAAAATATTATTATTTGTACATGTAGCAGTCAATATTACATCGCTCAAACTCAAAATATCAAGATGATCTTAAAAGAACTCTCTAAATATTTTTTTATATTGCATTAGGCTCTTTATTAATTAATGGAAAATTAATGTTTTATTTTTTTATAAGTATTTAAATTGTACATTCATAAACATTTATATTACAGTACTGTTTAAATATGATTAAAACTTCATAATTTCATGGCTATATTTCTTTATGTCAAAGTATCTATTAAAGGGTTTGTACACCCAAAAATGAAAATTAGCCCATGATTTACTCACCCTCAAGTCATCCTAGGTGTATATGACATTCTTCTTTCAGACGAATAAAATCTGAGTTATATTAAAAAAGTCCTGGCTAATCCAAGCTTTATAATAGTAGTAATTGTTGCTCTGTTTTTGAAGTCCATAAAAACTGCATCTGTCAAATAATGTGCTCCACACGGCTCCAGGGGGTTAATAAAGGCCTTCTGAAGCGAATTGATGCGATTGTGTAAGAAAAATATCCATATTTAAAACTTTATAAAGTAAGGTTTGGCCAATCGCCTTCCGTATTCAATTTATAGAAAAAGTATTGAAAGTGCCTCTACGATTCGAAAGACTTACGCTATCAGGTACGCTCGTCAGATGCTGCGTATGCACCTTGAACTGCGAGAAGGCACTTTCAACACTTTTTCACGGAAGGCGATCGGCTGGAACTTTACTTAATAAAGTTTTAAGTGTGGATTTTTTTTTTTTTTTACACAAACGCATCAATATGCTTCAGAAGGCCTTCATTAACCCCCCAGAGCCAGTGGATCACGTTATTTTATAGACAGATACATTTTTTATGGACATTATTTTAATACCATTATAAAGTTTGGAAGAGCCAGGACTTATACAACTCTTTTATTCAATTGAATTCGTCTGAAAGAAGAATGTCATATACACCTAGGATGCCTTGAGGCTATGTAAATCATGGGCTAATTTTAATTTTTGGGTGAACTAACCCCTTTAACTCTGTTTTGCATACAACAAAAATAAATGGGTATAAGTGCTTAAACAGCAAACGACATTAAATCAATCTTGATTTTGGGGGGAAAAAACATATATTCACTGGCATCAAGTCATTTACACATGATGCCGGTTTGGACACTTTTTAAAAAAAATTTACTATCAGGAGAAAATTCACCAAAACGTTAATCTTGCCAGAATTCACTGTCCATTAAACATAATTTGCTGGACTATAATACTTCTATCCCTTTGAGAAACTTTTTTTTCTGTTGATACTTTTGAAAAGGTTTTTAACCAATTAAATATAAGTTTAGTTTTAAGGTTTTTAGAAAAAAAGGATATTAAACATATTTAATTTTATTTTTGAATATCTAAACCTGGCTCTCGAACATAAGCAAAGAAGCTGGGATAGCGTTAAAGGAAAGGGGGAAAAAAATTACTGTTTCTGCCAAGATATTTGGTGTACCGCTGCTTGATGTCTGGAAATGTTGTTTACACACGATGCCGGTTAGGACACTCAAGACTTGCACATCATTTTTTACTGTCAGGAGAAAATTCACCAAAGTATTCATCTTTTCAGTATCCACTATCCATTAAACATATTTTGCTGGACTTCTATGTCTTTGAGAAATTAGTTTTATTCTGTTGATACTTTTGAAAAGATTTTAGTGTAAATTTAGTGTAAACAGTGTAAATCCAAATTTACTCTTAAGGATTTTAGAAACAATTTATCTTATTTAGTTTTATTTTGTAATAACTAAGCCTGGCTCTCGTAACATAAGCAAAGAAAAATCATTGTTTTAAGCCAAGATATTGAGTGTACTGTAAAACAGATAGAAACATCTAAATTAATGAATTTCAAATCAAAATTTTAACATCACTGTATCAACCTAAATACATTAATACATACCAATTAAACTAATTTATATGGGTTAAATCAGGTACAGACAGGGCAGTAACCACCATAGACATTGAGGGGACAAATCCCCCAGTATAATTAGAAACGGCCAAATTCTGGCTAAATGGTCTATCACTAGTGTTTTGTATAGACTTCACAAAAATGCAGCTTGCTAAAATAGTTGCATGGGCTCATATGACAAATGTTTGTGTTGATTAAGAGTGTGTCAACAGAACCGCCTTTGTGCTGTCTTTAGCAGCGTGTGCATGTCACTTCTAACCGTTTCTGATTTCACTAGCAGTGGGCATTACAATGACATGAGAATGTGTCTGTGGTACGTTAAACTTTAGAATGTTTTTACTTGCTCTTGTGGTTGTGATAGTGAGAGGAGCTCAGCCTGGCCAGCGAGATCACTTCCTGTCTCTGGTAAGCATGAAAAACCAACAAATGCATAAGTGAGGTTCAGTCTGTACTGAGGGCCAAAGTGGGCTCTAACAGCAGCATAAATTGGGCACGCAATGATCCACCAGTCACCGACCATAGAGACAGCTGAGCGGTGCTGTTGCCTTTGGTTCAAATTGTTCTCTTGAGAAATAAATGTCGTGGCTTGATGTTTGGAAATGTTCCTTAAATTTTGTTCAGTTATAGATTGACCTTCCCTAAGAGTATAAGCATTACTTTGTTTCTGTGAGCAGTTGAATGGGTCAACTTCAGACTCAACAAATGAAATGAGCTTCGGGCAGAACTTGTGTTTTTTTTAGATGGGTATGGCAATCCGGTTTAGAAATGCTATTTCGGAAATCCGTATGGTGCTTTAAAAGATTTGTTTGTTTTCAAAGTGACATCGGCTCTAAATTGTGAAAATGATGGCTGTGAATTCACTGCTGAAAAAGAATGGCACGTTTTCTTTTTGCTAAAGCTGTACCGGCATATCTTAATTCTGTGGCCTGCACTAAATCTCTCTCTCTCTCTCTCTCTCTCTCTCTCTCTCTCTCTCTCTCTCTCTCTCTCTCTCTTTTTGTCTGCAGTGTGTAACTTCATGTCACATGAGAAGTGTTTGAAGCACGTCAGGACCGTGTGTTCTTGTATGGCTCCCACACAAATTCGGGTGAGTGACAAGTTCATCAGAAACTATGTGGGTAAATCTCATGAAATCTTTAAGGAACATGTACTTGTCAAATCCCCACACACACACACACAAAATATATAAATGCTTGAAGAATATTTCCACATACGTTTTCTGCATTAAGACATTTTTTTTCTTCACAATTCAGCACATTTTCTCCAAATTTGTGTTTTTGTAACACAATTTTTTTAACTGTAGTGCAAAAAATATTTTAATTAACTTGAATGAGAATCACTATTCAAAAATGTTTTCTTAAATGCTATTTCATGCATTCTGACTTATTTACACTGTTAAAGAGTTGGATTCTCATGCTAAACATGGCCAAAGAGTTGGACGCATGATGGAGTATTTCTGTGTCAAATACACTCCTTCAGGATTCAAATAAGTTTCTGAAAGTTTTTTCCGAGCATGGCCTTGTATGACTTCATAAAGGGCGGAACAAATATGGGCACTCGGGTGAGCGTGTGCACATTACCCGAGAGCAAGAGCACGTCCCTCAACGAGCTTTGTTCGGTTACGGTAGCCGTTGGCAACGCTGTCATTGTGTTTTTAGACCACGAAATCAACAATGTCACTAAAGAACTGTGTTTTTGGTTGTGAGGGAAAGATAATCTTGTTCAGATACCCAAATAACCCAGTGTAAAGAAAACAGAGGATGCAGTTTTTCCAGAGCAGCAATAGAGTTCTGCAAGTCAAAGTTCCCGGTCACAAGTCAAAACCGTAGGCGGTGAGTGAAACTGCATCAAATGTCTGTGTTTTGTCACAGACAAAATCGGCACGCAAGTGCATATAATCTAAACAACACGAACATGTAGTGAATCGAAAGTTATCCAGGAATAATGCTGTGTGTGTGTGTGTGTGTGTGTGTGTGTGTGCTCGTGTCTCTTTAACTCCGCCCACTGGACGCCTGCACAAGCTTGGCTATTTTCGGAAAGAATCAGAACAGTGTATCTGTCTTTTATAAATATGATAACTTAAAAAACTCTTGGGCGATATGAAGATAGCAATACTACTCTATAGGTACTCAAGATTAACATGAGACTGGCAGAAACTGTGTGTGTTATTCCCCCTTTGAAAATAATAATTCTTCCTAAAAATCAAACTTAGGGATGCAAAATAATTTTAGGCTTCATTTTCTTTGTTTTATATATGTGTAATGTTACTTGGAGTCATTCATTCATCCATATATGGCACCGTGGATATTACACACATAAGTCAAGACAGGGTTTATTTACTCTGACATCCCACTAACAATATTATTGAGGCATCACCACCCTGTATGGATGCTCTGATAATACAGGACATGAAGTCTCAAACAATTATGCTGTTAATGAAGACTAATTAAACTGTTTTGTAGGGTATGATCATGCAAGAAAGATCATAATTAGCAGTTGATGCTTACCTGTCTTCTACATGGCTTTGCATTACAAACAGGAAGTACGTTACGCACTGAATCTACATTAAATAATTTAGTCCTCACATACTGACTGGATCCGTTTTGCTCAGTGACACAGCAGTCAGTGTAGCCCTTTGTCCAGCCTTCATAATGAATTACTGATGACTTCCTGTCGCTTTGTGGTCTTTCATGAAGGCCAACTGTCAACCAGTCTTTGTGCTTTTGATATCAGCACATCTAACAATCTAAATGAGCTGCTATAAGCCTAGACTGAAAGTTTTTCCCTTCCAGTGTTCTCACTACTGATTCTGATTATAAACCCAATCTATAGTTGATAAACTCATTGTACTGATATAATGCAGGTCACGACTCACGAGCCCTGTGAATTTTAGCAGTGGCCTTGCTGATATGAACATTTTGTGTTGGCATGCTAATTTGGTTTATTACATTTGCTCTGGAATACTTTATTCTATATGTTAGTCACATATGAGACATTCAAATATTTGTACCACTAAAACTGTTATCTTCACCAATGTCCATTGCAACTTGCTGGCAATTAATCGTTAAAAGATCGCGACCTCAGTTCAAACACCCACAATCTCATTCCTAAATGACAACAATTCGCTATGTCTATTAAACCTTTGACAAATCGACAGCGAACATTCAAATCTGCGTTAGTTCAGATATAAACACTGATGTCTATGGAAGCGATCACAATAGAGCAAATCAACCAATCACCTTTTAAAAAATTGCACTTCAGCGATTGTATCGATTAGGCCTACATTGTTAGGCCACCAGGTGAGGACAAGTGACTGTTTAAAAAAATATATTGTCATTGAATCATTCATTCACGAGATTTGATCAAATAACGCTGATTCACCCATGAAACAAGTGAAGTGTTTATGTGTGAGTCATTGAATCATTCATTCAAACATTAAGATTTATTATATAAAAATTCTATTTTATTCTTATTATATAAGAATATTATTATAAAATTCAAATTTTAAATAGACTGCCCTGCAGCAATATTCACATTTTGTCAGAACTTCTGTTTGAAACAAAAATATCCTTGAATTTATCCAGAATCGTGCAGCTACTTTATTGTATTTTGTATCATTCCAGTCCACAATTTTAATATGCAGATAAATGTCTTACATTAGCTAAATAGTCCATAGAAAAAAAATATGAAAAATGTATAATTATATTGTAATATTGCAATATTTTGCACTTTGTCTATTGTCATTTTAGTATTATTTATATACTATTATAGAATTTATTATAAAAAAAAAATGGAATGTTTCTATATAGCTTTAATAAATTTTAGTCATTTAATAGTTAATGTGTTTTTACAAGTTTTGGTGTCCGTAAACAATAACAGCTGTTTGTCTTGTTGCTAGGACAGTTGTTTTTGACATTGCAATGGACAATTACTTACTTAAGATAATTTGATCTAAAATCAATAAAGTACATGTATTTAATTATTTATTTATTTAACAATTAAGTGGGATTGGAATGTAATAATTGGGATTTATCAGGATCTTTTTTATGTCTGTACACTCCACATTGAACTATTGAAGAAAACTGCTGAAAAACTGCTATATTGTTTTTTAAAACAGGATGTACATTCAGCATGTGAAAATAACACATCTAGCTGGTTATCAGCAAGCGAAAAAGTAACCACATGAGATGATCGCTGCTTAGAAACTGCATCCTCTCAATGTGCTGATGCCACATCAGGGCCGAGTTCCCAGTGAGCAAAACCCGCCTCGCTTTGGCCAAATGGCACAGAGGTAACACTGAGCGGCCAATTGCATCAGAGCAGCTGCAGGGCATGACAGGAGGCTGAGTCAAGCACCATGCCACAGCAAAACTTAATTTAGACCAAAAGATAATGAGGTGGAACAGAAACCACTGGTCTGAATCAAAGACGGACCCTCAGAGAATCTACTGGAAGTTTGCCTTCATGCATAATGAATGAAGAGACAAAGCAAGAAAGTCAATGCAGTGTTTTAATTCTCTTTTTCTAGTTTCTTAGGCTTTAAGAGTGATGCCTTCAGTTTGAAAAGGAAGTGGATGTGACTTTTTCTGTACTGGAAGAAGACTTTTCTCATGTGTTTTGTGTGTGTGTTGTGTGTGTGTGTGTGTTGTGTGTGTTGTGTGTGTTGTGTGTGTTGTGTGTGTTGTGTGTGTTGTGTGTGTTGTGTGTGTTGTGTGTGTTATGTGTGTGTGGACTGGTAATCCCTACGTTATGGGGACAAAATGTCCCCACAATGATGGCAATATCAAAAATCCTTGTCCGTGTGGGGAAATGTTTTGGTCCCCATGAGGAAAACATTGTATAAATCACACTGTGATGTTTTTTTAAATGTAAAAATGCAGAATGTGTCCTGTGATGTGTAGGTTTTGGGGCAGGGGCAGTGTAGAGGGATAGAAAATATAGTTTATATGGTATAAAAACCATTACTCCTATGGAATGTCCCCATAAAACATGGAAACACAACACGAGTGTGTGTGTGTTGTGTGTGTGTGCGCGTGCATGCGTGCCCTTTTATATTACATTGTGGGGACCAAATGTCCCCATAAGGATGGTAAAACCTGAGATCACCTACATTGTGTGGACAAGCCAGCTGTCCCCACTTTTCATAAGGCTTATAAATCACACAGGACTATTTGTTTTGAGAAAGTAAAAATGCAGAATGTTTCCTGTGATGGGTAGGTTTAGGGGTAGGGTTAGTGTAGGGGGATAGAATGTACAGTTTGTACAGTATAAAAACCATTACATCTATGTAGAGTCCCCACAAAGATAGTGAACCGTGCGTGCGTGCGTGCGTGCGTGTGTGTGTGAGAGAGAGAGAGAGAGAATATGTGTGCGTGGGTGGGTGTTGTAGGTGTGAGTTAGTATCCGAGCCAACTGCTCCATTAACCTTTACTCAACAATCTCTCTGAACCACATCTGAGGAAACACAAACACAACAGTGGCAGTCATTCAACACTGTTATTACTGAAAGTCAAGAATATGTTCTTTAAGACTTGAGAAAATCATCTTTCTCCTTCTGTTGATAATAATTAAGTTAAAAAATAAAATAAATTGTCATTTTTGCAGACTGCATGTGGAGAGAACACTTTTAACTTCTGGAATGTGAAGTATTTCCACATGGAACAGAATATTTGCCGTAGTGGACTGGATTTAGGTTGGAATTTAAGTGTAGTGATTGGGATTTTTAGTCTTTTATATTTTTGGTTAATATTATGTTTCCCTGTCTGGACAGCTTTGATTTATGTCTGTGGTATTAAAAGGTCATTTAAAGCCGCAGTCCATAATCGTTTTTTTGGGGGGTTAAAAAGTGTTCAAAGTGTTTGGTTAGTCAGTGTTCAAAACGATCTCCTTACCTTAGCCCCATTCACAACGGTAAGCTTGTAAAGATGTGTTCTAATTTGAGTGGCACTGCATGGTCGCTTTCCGCTGGAAATTTGAGCATGCCGCCTTTCGTCTTTGTGTAATTGTCACGTCTGTATACATAAAGAAGGAGTCCGGCTAGTAGGCTAAAGCGGACGTGAGGATGGAATAATTAAATTTATCGTTTGAGGGCAGATTGTAATCCAGAGAGGTCCAAACAACAATCCTCAGTGACAACTGGGGCTTTACCCATAGTCAAAAGCAGAAGATTAGACTGTACAGGAATTGAAATCTACAGGTAACGCTAATACAAACTAAATAGTAATTCAATGCTGAGGTTGTTAACATTAACAATATGAGAACAAAGTATAATAATAATTTGCACGGTCTGATGTTATATTATGAGCTAAGCGATCGTTAGATTCAATCACCGTTGGTAGCATGATTTATTGTGATGCTTTTTTTCTCAGTTGGTCATAACAAAAGTGGCAGATATGTTACTTGTTCAGATTACATTTTCCAGTTAAACTTATTAATTTGGTTGTACTTCCAAGATGTAGAATCTGTGATTCCAAAGTGCAGTATCTTCACCGGTCTGGTGAATGTATGACAACTACACAAACTCCTCTAAACAATAGATTAATCCGCGTTGAGGAGTTGTGCTGATGCACTACCCAATTGAAGATGATAATTCTGCAAGTAACGGCAATTGCAGGTTTCAAACAGAGATGGCAACGAAGAGGCAAAACTAACTGATTGCTGCTTTAAGGTATAGACTGGAGAAAGTACATTTAATAAAATTATTAGAAATTTTTTTATTTTTATAACATGTCATGAATATATTCGTGCAATGAATATAGCCGTGGTAGCTGGGGTGCCGTTAAAGTATTAACAAAACAATTCCTGAAAACAATTTTTAATAGTTTTAGTTTTAATTACCAATAACAGCACTTTCAGAGACATTTATTAAGGAAGCAAATATTGCTATTTTTTATTTCATTTGATCTTTAAAGTGATTACACACAATTTAAGTTTAGTTTATTTATTATTTTAATTTTATTTATTTAACAGGGACCATGTACGGCACAAATGTTGTGCCAGAGTTAGCTAGATAGCTCATTTACATCTGTGGTCCCTGGGCAGGAATTATGAATCTTAATCTATAATATGAATATTAATCTTGAAAACCATCAAAAACAACAGCAGAAAAAGAGTGACTCGTATGTAATATCCATTTCTTCTGAAAGTACTCTGAGCCGAGTACCTCAGCAGTTACCATTTACAGGAGCCAATCACCTTTAGGATCAGAGAGATGACAGCTAATGACAGGAAACGAGGTCATGTCCGGTAGGATGCTCTGCATTCTACTCTTGCAACTCCCTTGGGAAGGCAGGAGCCAGTAAGGATGTGTCCACTGCAGGAGGGAGAGATGGGCCGCAGCTCAAGGACACATGCTGTGTGTGTGTGTGTGTGTGTGTGTGTGTGTGTGTGTGTGTGTGTGTGTGTGTGTGTGTGTGTGTGTGTGTGTGTGTGTGTGTGTGTGTGTGTGTGTGTGTGTGTGTGTGTGTGTGTGTGTGTGTGTGTCCGCGTGCGTGTGTGTGTTTGTTTGTGTCCGCGTGCGTGTGTGTATTTGGGGCCTCATCAGCGGAGATTGAGTACCTTGGCAACCTTAAACAAAAAACCTCACCATATTTTTCTCTGTATTATGTGGAATTATATTTTTTGTCCCTAGAGTTTAGGTATTTTCAGATCAGTGGCCATATTTTGGTTTGTGACATTTCTTAGTAAGGCAGTCCAGACTTCTAAACAGCTGTTCCATGTATGTGAGCTCACAGACATCAGCGGGTTCGATTTCTTGCACCCTGTCAAGCGTCTAAATATCCTGATTTGCTTGAGCAAATGTCAAGCTGTTTTTCTTTGTGTTCCCCAGCCATACATTCAAATCTTGAGTAATAACACCTAATCTGTCCCGTCGTTCCCTGCGCTGTGCTGTCGCAGGAACGTCTGCCCTTAAATGTCACTTATAGTTTTTCACTGACGCTGACAGGTATTCCTAGCAGCACAGAAATGGATTTAATATGTGCGTGTGTGTATATATACACCGATCAGGCATAACATTATGACATTGAACAGCATAACATAACATTAGGAACACCTGTTCAATTTCTCATTAATGCAATTATCTAATCAACCAATCACATGGCAGTTGCTTCAATGCATTTAGGGGTGTAGTCTTGGTTAAGACAATCTCCTGAACTCCAAACTGAATGTCAGAATGGGAAAGAAAGGTGATTTAAGCCATTTTGAGCGTGGCATGGTTGTTGGTGCCAGATGGGCCAGTCTGAGTATTTCACAATCTGCTCAGTTACTGGGATTTTCACGCAAAACAATTTCTAGGGTTTACAAAGAATGGTGTGAAAAGGGAAAAACATCCAGTGTGTGGCAGTCCTGTGGGTGAAATTGCCTTGTTGATGATAGAAGTCAGAGGAGAATGGGCCGACTGATTCAAACTGATAGAAGAGCAACTTTGACTGAAATGACCACTCATTACAACTGAGGTATGCAGCAAAGCATTTGTGAAGCCACAACACGCACAACCTTGAGGCGGATGGGCTACAACAGCAGAAGACCCCACCGGGTACTTAACATGGAAGTAGCCAAAACAAAACGATACTGTATTATGAACAATAAACCCAAATAGCTACATCTGAATTCAAAATATAATTTGTATATGTAGTATCCTAACTGTACTTGAAGCAAACTGTGAAGGTTGAGTGATTAGTGGCATTTCTGACAGACTTGCTTTCCGCTAATTGAGATATATATATATTTTGGGCATTATATATCCGTTTATATATATATATATAATGCAATTATTTAATAATAATAATAATAATAATACATTTTATTTCTAAAGCACTTTACATTTTAAAGAAAATCTCAAAGTGCTACAAAATGGAGGAAAAATAAAGCAATTAGAGGAATTAAAAATTAAGAATTAAATTAAAAATTAACACAAACATGTAAACACATAGCAATTTAAACATTGAAATTAAACCCCAAACATTCAAATAAAGACAGCTCAGGGAGGGTCAGAGGGAATAGATCCAAATGACTGTGGTAGAAAACAGCAAGGCCACCACCACGGCCAGAGTTACAAGCTTTTTGGAAATAAAAAGTAAAAAATAATTATTTAAAAATAATTATTTAATCAACCAATCACATGGCAGTTGCTTCAATGCATTTAGGGGTGTGGTCCTGGTCGAGACAATCTCCTGAACTCCAAACTGAATGTTAGAATGGGAAAGAAAGGTGATTTAAGGTATGCAGCAAAACATTTGTGAAGCCACAACACGCACAACCTTGAGGCGGATGGGCTACAACAGCAGAAGACCCCACCGGGTACCACTCATCTCCACTACAAATAGGAAAAAGAGGCTACAATTTGCACGAGCTCACCAAGATATGACAGTTGAAGACTGGAAAAATGTTGCCTGGTCTGATGAGTCTCGATTTCTGTTGAGACGTTCAGATGGTAGAGTCAGAATTTGGCGTAAACAGAATGAGAACATGGATCCATCATGCCTTGTTACCACTATGCAGGCTGGTGGTGGTGGTGTAATGGTGTGGGGGATGTTTTATTGGCACACTTTAGGCCCCTTAGTGCCAACTGGGGCACTACCACGGCCTACCTGATCATTGTTTCTGAGCATGTCCATCCCTTTATGACCACCATGTACCCATCCTCTGATAGCTACTTCCAGCAGGATAATGCACCATGTCACAAAGCTCGAATCATTTCAAATTGGTTTCTTGAACATGACAATAAGTTCACTGTACTAAAATGGCCCCCACAGTCACCAGATCTCAACCCAATAGAGCATCTTTGGGATGTGGTGGAACGGGAGCTTTGTGCCCTGGATGTGCATCCCACAAATCTCCATCAACTGCAAGATGCTATCCTATCAATATGGGCCAACATTTCTAAAGAATGCTTTCAGCACCTTGTTGAATCAATGCCACGTATAATTAAGGCAGTTCTGAAGGCGAAAGGGGTCAAACACAGTATTAGTATGGTGTTCCTGATAATCCTTTAGGTGAGTATATTAGGCAGCAAGTGAACATTTTGTCCCCAAAGTTGCAGGAAAAATGGGCAAGCGAGGATTTGAGTGAGCTTGACAAAGGTCAAATTGTGATGGCTAGTTGACTTGTTCGGAGCATCTAAAAAACTGCAGCTCTTATTGGGTGTTCCCGGTCTGCAGCGGTCAGTCGCTGTCAAAGTGGTGCAAGGAAGGAACAGTTGTGAACTGGCGACAAGGAAGAAGGTGACCTGGTCTGATGAATCACGTTTTCTTTTACATCACATAGATGGCCAGGTGCATGTACGTCGCTTACCTGGGGAACACATGGCACCAGGATGCACTATGGGAAGAAGGCAAGCCGGCGGAGGCAGTGTGATGCTTTGGGCAATGTTCTGCTGGGAAACCTTGCGTCCTGCCATCCATGTGGATGTCACTTTGAAATGTGCCACCTACCTAAGCATTGTTGCAGACCATGTACACCCTTTCATGGAAACAGTATTTCCTGGTGGCTGTGGCCTCTATATCAGCAGGATAATGAGACATGCCACAAAGCAAAAATGGTTCAGGAATGACCAAAAATGGTTCTGGTGAATTTTACCTCCAAATTCCCCAGATCTCAATCCAATCGAGCATCTGTGGGATGTGCTGAAGAAACAAGTCCGATCCATGGAAGCCCCTCCTCGTAAATTACAGGACTTAAAGGATCTGCTGCTAACATCTTGGTGCCAGATACCACAGCACACCTTCAGGGGTCTCTAGTGGAGTCCATGCCTCGACAGGTCATGGCTGTTTTGGCAGCAAAAAGGAGACCAACACAATATTAGGTCATAATGTTATGCCTGATCGGTGTATAGGGTACAACGGGGCTAAAAGCTCCATGGGGTAAAAAGCTCCTTTGATTTTATTTTCCTCTAAACCACTAGATGGCACAACTTGCCCCACCACTTTTCAAAACATCTGCTTTTAAGATGCATTTGGAAATTTGTCTGATCTTTGATGTGATCGTGGGCAGCAGCGCAAAGTTGATTATTTTTTGAATTTTTTTTGTAGATTTAAGTAGCAAATAAGATTCGCTAAATTATTGAATATATTTTTAGTTTATATGGTATCTGGGGTAAATCTGGGGTATCATCATGGGGCATCATATTTAACATGATGATAAATATTTAGCAGACTTTTCCATTTGTTTACTTGACATGGTTAGATAGATTGTAAATATCCTATATTAAGTTGGGTGTCAACCTTAGAGATAATCACCATATTTATAATGAAACCATCATTTAAAAATATGATATTAATCATATCATATAACAAAATATAATGTATTGTTAGTACTGTAAAACTATATTAATTTATTATGGGATCTCCTTCAATGCTTTCAGAATCTTTACTTTTTAAAATGATTTTGTTTCTATATATATATAAAATATAATATTATATATATATATATATATATATATATATATATATATATATATATATATAATTATTTTTTGTTCAATAAATATGCTGTCATTAAAATATGTTGCTTTATAAGTAATATAACACTATATATATACAACACATATATATATATATATATATATATATATATATATATATATATATGTGTTGTATAAAAATACAGTATATATTTGTTCTGCAATCATACATGATTTTTCTTAAGGTGTGCCTTTAGCCTTGTTGTACCCTATATATAGTTCCTCTGCATTTTTAAACTGGGCCAGGAGAAACTGGGATGGGGAAAAATGATACGCTTAATGGAAATGTTCAGCAGCATAGACATCCTAAAGGGAGTTTTCCATCAATTAAAGGGAGTTTTTCCTGTGGAGGAATTACGAGGATGTTTGTTTGTTTTTGCAGCATGACTTAGGCGAATGGAGACCATCAGCTCAAGAGCATGATGGAGGCAGTGCAAGATTATGGCTCTCCAGATGTTGCTCAGTCTCATTACTCAAAATGCCTTAGATGATTGCAAACAGAATCAATCAATCAATCAACTTTATTTATATAGCGCTTTTACAATGACGATTGTTTCAAAGCAGCTTCACAGTGTTAAACAGGACAACATTGCAACAAAATTTGATTTGGCTAGTTTAATTTGGATAGTTTATAGAATTATATATGACCAAATTAATAAATTCTATTTGTATATTTAGTTGAGTAACTTGGATCATAATTTGAGTGTCCCCAACTGAGCAAGCCAAGCCAAAGGCGACAGTGGCAAGGAACCAAAACTCCATCAGGGCATGATGGAGAAAAATAATCCTTGGGAGAAACCAGACTCAGTCGGGGTGCCAGTTCTCCTCTGGCCTATTATTAACAGTGTATAATTATTACTCTGGCAACCTTGCAGGTCTTAAATCATATTAGATAGGAATATTCGAAATTTTGGGTATGACGCGAGGACGGGCTCATTTAGGATGGCGTCGATTACACAAGAATATGAATACTTGAAAGATCGGAGTTATTGCGCCGGAGACGGGTTAATTGAGCAAACAGAACCCACCTCTAACCACTAATTCACTACCCCACCAAAATATTTGTATAATTTTTACCAACCTTCACATCAAGCAACCAAAGACCTGGAGATATTTATCCAGAGGAGTCAGAGTGTGTCACAAGCATCACATTACATGCATCACAAGCGAGAGAATGGTAAGGAGAGGGCAGAAAGGATGACTCCTCCTCCCCTGTTTCTGTGCTGTCACAATCTTCTGTGTGATTCACAAAGTGTTCCCGTGAAATCAGTCGTTACAGATGAGCACACGCATCGTGACAGCAAAGCTGGGATTCGTCACCACATCTTCACTATATCAGAACATCTTGCTCTGGGTCTTTGAAATCTCCAGCCAGGCTCAAATTTGAGTCATATCCAGATAGTAACTGGATGTTATTTAGCTGGATTACATTTCCAGTTAGAAGTGGGAATCTTTACAATTGTTTCACATATTACATATTATTATTTTTTGTGTGTGCAATAATGATTCATATGCTGTTGACCTGATCCATGCGCCATTTAAACTTGGACAAAGTGGTCAAGTGCTACCTGATTGTGATTCGATAAATACAATTGCATGTTAGATGTAAAGGGAGCGTCTGTAGGAAGTAAATGTGTGGAAGGAAAGGGAAACTGCTCTCAGGCCATTTCTTTGAGTGCATGTAATTGTATATGTTTGGTTAAACAGGTTAAAGACTTTTAAATATAAAGCTTGAATGCATGCAATTGCTTTAAGAAAGGAAGGATTAGGTTTCAGTGTTGTATTATGTTCACTTTTATCGGAATGTGATTTGCTGTATGCTGAAATAAGAAATCTAATAATGGCCCATGTTTGATAGGGGTATACAGTACTGCCCATTCTCTATTTGATTATTTTTTACACATACTGTACAGTGAAATCTTCCTCTATTATATTTATAAATCTGTCTATTTGTGGTCTGCGATGCTGGTACATGAGGTCAAAGGGAAAAGAAGTCAGCTATTTAAATCCTTAAATTCTCTACTTCCCTCCCCCAGACAGGAAGGAAGTGCGGGCATCTGCATACTTTCCCACCATTCACACCACTCAGACCGGAAGTGATGTCACATGGACGCACAGATATGACAGTGTGCTCCTGACACACGACTAGCCAATTAGTAATGTCCGATTTGTAACTAATAGTTCAATTAAGCCAATTATTTTGATGACTAATTTGAATGATGAATGACAAACTTTCCAAATCTATACTGAGTTTCTTGTGGACCTGACCTTCATTGAAATATACTGATAAGATAAAGTGAATGAGACCTCCCAGACACTGTGAACGAAATGGTTTCAGTGTGGATCAGAGAAATGTGCCATTTAATTGACATAAGAAAAATCAATTCTAAGCACATGAATGACCAAGTTGTGGGACATTTGGAATTCCAAATGATACAAGTTGTGATGTTGGATTTGATTCATAGTGGAAACTGGAAACACTGAGCTATAATATAGAAGATACATTATATACACTCACCTAAAGGATTATTAGGAACACCATACTAATACTGTGTTTGACCCCTTTCCCCTTCAGAACTGCCTTAATTCTATGTGGCATTGATTCAACAAGGTGCTGAAAGCATTCTTTAGAAATGTTGGCCCATATTGATAGGATAGCATCTTGCAGTTGATGGAGATTTGTGGGATGCACATCCATGGCACAAAGCTCCCGTTCCACCACATCCCAAAGATGCTCTATTGGGTTGAGATATGGTGACTGTGGGGGCCATTTTAGTACAGTGAACTCATTGTCATGTTCAAGAAACCAATTTGAAATGATTCGAGTTTTGTGACATGGTGCATTATCCTGCTGGAAGTAGCCATCAGAGGATGGGTACATGGTGGTCATAAAGGGATTGACATGGTCAGAAACAATGCTCAGGTAGGGCGTGGTAGTGCCCCAGTTGGCACTAAGGGGCCTAAAGTGTGCCAATAAAACATCCCCCACACCATTACACCACCACCACCAGCCTGCACAGTGGTAACAAGGCATGATGGATCCATGTTCTCATTCTGTTTACGCCAAATTCTGACTCTACCATCTGAATGTCTCAACAGAAATCGAGACTAATCAGACCAGGCAACATTTTTCCAGTCTTCAACTGTCCAGTTTTGGTGAGCTCGTGCAAATTGTAGCCTCTTTTTCCTATTTGTAGTGGAGATGAGTGGTACCGGGTGGGGTCTTCTGCTGTTGTAGCCCATCTGCCTCAAGGTTGTGCGTGTTGTGGCTTCACAAATGTTTTGCTGCATACCTTAAATCACCCTTCTTTCCCATTCTGACATTCAGTTTGGAGTTCAGGAGATTGTCTCAACCAGGACCACACCTAATAGCTACATCTGAATCCAGATGTAGCTATTAGGGTTTATTGTTCATAATACAGTATCGTTTTGTTTTGGCTACTTCCATGTTAGGTTTCCGACTTGAATATGTGACATGTAGTAATAAGAAACACCGGACTCTGAGGAACAAGTTTCCCAGGTGCTTTTGAAGGCTTTTATTTGATTAATTCTTCATTATTCTCCTTGTTTTTGATTCAGGTTCCTGTAGCACATTGCTTCGGCCCCGCAGGTCAGAAGAAGAGGTTCTGCTGTGTTTGCCGGAAGCATCTGGAAGGCAGTTCGGCTCTGCGCTGTGAAGGTGTGTTAGTGTGTGTGAAGGAAGTTGTTATACTGCTTAGGGGTATGAGATATTTGAAACAGCATAATGGCATCAGGATGTTTTTGCCCTAATAATGATTAAAAACACCTCATTTAAGAGCACTGTTCACACGACATGAGCTAACGTATCATGTTAACAAGTCAGAATAAACAAAGTGTTGATGAAACCCTTAAGTAATTTGGTCTTATATAAAAAAAATTGTTTTGTTTTCTCTGGCAGAATTGATGCATTTGATGCAAATTGGTCATTTTGCTCAGATTTGGTCATTTAGGCAATGGAAGTCAATGGTTCATGCAGTGGAAGTCAATGAGCACCAAAACGGTTTGATTACCAACATTCTTCAGAATATGTTCTGCAGAAGAAAGGTTTGGAACAACATGAGGAAATACATTTTATTTTTGGGTGAACTATCTCTTTGTGTGTAGTTACAAAAACAGCCTGTTTAATTCTTAGGGTCAGAGAGGGGGTGGAAAATGTACACATTAAATTAAATTAACAGAGTGTCTATTTGCACTAGGTGCAAATAGCCTGCCCTGTTGGCAGAGGCTATTTACACTAACTCTGCCCACCAATGTCTGGTTGGACCAGACACAAGTACAAAAACGTCCATGATCTGTCAGCACCAGTGGCGTGTTGCAGATACCTTTGATGCGATCAGCCCGAGTTCGAATCCGCTTTTGCCGAACTTGTTCTTCTCCCTTTTCCCGTCGCTTATCAGATTGGAAAGGCATTTATTTCAATAAATATGAAGAAAATATGTGAAAAGTGGAATTAAAGTTCTTAATGGTTATTTAATAGTAAAGTGTTTATGGGGTAGGATTAGGGGTAGTTACAGGGAGGGCTTTATTGGCCCAATAAGGTGGAATTTATTTAATGAATATAATAATTCTTATTGCATACTGTTTAATAATGTACTTAAATTCTGCAGTGCAGACAGTATCTAACTACTATTTACACTTATTGCAAAGAAAATATGTTATTTTCACTTGCTGTAAATATAATCCATCGTTATTTGTGCAAATAGATGCACTTAGTGCAAATACTTGCTGCCTTAAATTAAAGTCTTGACTCAGAAGTGATCTAGAAAGCTGTATGATATGGCCTATTTGAAATCTGTCAGCTGCTGTTGGCTAGATATTTCCATTGCTGGTGCACATTAATATGGTTTGCTGTTCAGGCTGATTAGTTTTGCTAGTTTTAGAGAGGTTTTGGGCACTGTATGGTTGACCAACTAAACCAGCTCCACACCAGCTCAGCTAGAGGCAAACAAGCTTAAAGGGGCTATATGTAAGAATAGTCATGTATTATTAGCTTTTTTATTGCCAATGTGTGAACAGCTTGTAACCAAATTTTAAAAAATTAGGCCCTCCCCGACTTTTTTGCTGGGAAAATCAAAAGGATGTGACATTTTAAAAGCGCTCCCAAGAGCCTCTTTTCCGTTCAATGACACATGAAAGAGCCATTCTGTACTATAATACCAATGTGTCGTGCAAAGAAATGGGATTAATTCAAACTATAGTCTCATATAGTATGATCTATATAGTCTATATAGTTGATATGTTCTCAAATATACTTTATAATCAAACTATCATAACAGTGTAATTTCAGTTACCTCATCTGTCAACATGAGGCCGGTGGATTGCAGAGCTTATGCAAACATATCCACATCGCTGCTCACTGCTATTATTTTTGTTGTGTGTTGATTGTGTTAATGAGAGGAGAGCGTGCAGCATATATTTACATATTCAAAATATCCTTTCCCTTATTTTAATAATCAGGCTCTCTCGATGTTTCTCCCCAAACACTTGGTCTTGGTCTTTTTTTAATTCTGTTATTGCTCATTTGTCTGTGCTGGTTGTTCCTGTTTGGAAAAGCTGCTGTTGCCATGGAAATGGCAGAATGGCCTTTTGCAGTGGGCTGAATTCTAAGAACTGAGCTGAAAAGAAAAACATCACACTCCAACTCTCTCTTTCTATCTCTCTTCGTATCGCATACAAAAGACACAAATGAAGCTCACAAGAAAAGTCTGTCTTTAATTCCCACACCCACTCAAAGAGTTGCTACAATAATATGAATTAAGTGATTTTTTTCCTTTACCCTGTATAACCTAATACTAATACTGCCTGAACTAATAAAATGAAAATACCAAATGTTTTACCTCAGATTAGTGGATGAATCACATAGAGAATCTCCCTATTCTTTTAATAACCTTACCTCACATGTCTTTCAGTGTGTGAGCTACACGTCCACAGCGACTGTTCCCCGTTCAGCGTAAGCGATTGTCGTTTCTGCCACCAAGATGGAGGGCAAGACATTGTGAGTATGAGAACCAGGACTGCACCATTTCTTTCTGTTTCTACTCATATAACCTGACATTTAAAGCCAGCAGCCATGGCTGACCTCAACTTGAATTTTACATAGCTTGTCAGAAGCTTTTTGTTTCACACTTGAAATTATGTTGTCATTTTTTAGATTTTAATGATATTTGTTTTGATTAAAACTACATGTCTACAATACATGTAGTCTACTTACTGTTGTTAGTGATTACACAAAAATTCCAATCGGAAGTGAGCATCCCTCTACCCTACTCCCTCTGAAGGGTGGAACTTCACCATAAATGATTAAATTACGTCTTTGAAGTGAACATCGCATGTTCCCTTTGATAACGGACCTGTGGAAGGGCCCTTTGTGAAGGACTTCAGTTATCCCTTCAAATGGCATCAGGAAGGCACTCCTTTTGCACCTTCAAACCTTTTGTTTGGAATTCGCCTAATGTTATTGTTTTCCACGGGTTTGGGAGTTTTGTGTAAGGGCTTAAAAATACTGCCTTCAGAGGCTGCTTTCCAAGGTAGGAAGGCATCGAGGCACCTCCAAATCCAATGTTTGCTTCATTTCCTTTCAATTGAGATACCAACATCTGGTTGATTTTTTAAGCTAGCATAGCTGTATCCTTTGCTGCCTTTGATATCCCACAATCCTTTGCATGCCATTCCATGACATTTGAGCAAAAAAATTAAGATG
Organism: Gobiocypris rarus; assembly: GCA_023029165.1. Taxonomy (NCBI): domain Eukaryota; kingdom Metazoa; phylum Chordata; class Actinopteri; order Cypriniformes; family Gobionidae; genus Gobiocypris; species Gobiocypris rarus. The sequence continues at coordinate 20,186,564 of CM040932.1, forward strand.
GTGTTCTGGAAGTTGTAATTGGTGGTCAGTTTGTGTGCATATGTACTTTTTTCGGCCAACATTTTCCACTTTTGATATCATTTCTAGCCAGAAATAACTATTGTAGTAATTTAAATATTTGCTTGGTTATTACCAACAATTTGTTGTACATCAATAAACCGTTATGCTACCTCACAAGGTACCTTCCTTTGTGCGCAAACGCTGTCTGCAAAGTCATTGCCTAATAGGGCAGTGAGGCAACAAATCAGATGCCCTTCTACTTAGAATTAGATAATTAGATAATTTCTAAATATAGATCAAACTCTATTGGAGGGAAATGATTGGTTGATAAGAATGTCCCCAGCAGAAAGCATAACTAGGATGTTGATCCAGGAGCATGTCCTGGGTAAATCACATAGCTCTATTATTGCTCTTAATTGTGTTATTGGCCAAATGGCTTTTCCTAACCCATCATCCCCTCCTGCTCTGATAGGACACGTACCGGCACCACTGGCGGGAGGGCAACATGTCCTCAGGTGCCCGCTGTGAGGTCTGCCGTCGCACATGCAGCTCCTCAGACATCCTGGCTGGCATGAGATGTGAGTGGTGTGGCATCACGGTAAGTGTTTGTGTCTCGTTTTTAGAGTGCCCGCAAACTTTACTTGTCTTATCATTCAGCACTTTTCAGTTGGCAGCTGTATTCATCACACAAAAAGCTTCATTATTTAGTAATAATAATGAAGGTGAGTGGGCTCTTAGGCTGTCGTGCTTCGCAAAGAATCGATCAATTATTTAACAGGTGCAATGTGGGATGCAGCTCCTGTCAGCACTCACAAAATTGTACTCGGTCAAAGTTGAAAACGGGGAAAAAATGTCTAGTAAGCTTGCTCTGTTTTTATTCTCTGTCATCTTGGCAGTGGCTATTTCTTTTTCTGTTGCCTGGCCTGGTTTCCTGGTTTTGATTGTAGGTGGTTGCTACGTTATGTTTTGCTCCAAAACCAATCAAGCTTCCTCCATACATAACATTTTAAGGCATTAAAAGTTAGGCAACCTAATTATGTTGCCTCTTAAGATGTTTCTTTTTCCAGAGCCTAAGACAACATTTTTTGCTGAGAAGATGCAAAAACTTTTTCAGATAATGTTTCCAAGATGGTAGATGAATGATGCAAGAAAAAATGTTGATCATAAATGTACTTATGAATTAAACAATGAAAAGTGTGAATAAAAAACAATGAAATGGCTTCAAATGTTTTAAATCATTAGTTTATAAAATGTTAAATAGTTCATTTTACCCACAATTTGTGATGCTCATCGAGGCTGCATTTATTTAATCTAAATACAGTTAAACAGAAATATTTGGAATTATGATTACAATTTTAAATAACTGTTTTCTATTTGAATAGATTTTAAAATGTAATTTATTCTTGTCATGGCAAAACTGAATATTCAGCATCATTACTCCAGTCTTCAGTGTCACATGATCCTTCAGAAATCTTTTTAAGATGATGATGATGATTTGGTGGTACTCAAGAAACATTTCTAATTATAATAAATATTCGTTTAACATTCTTTGAATAGAAAGTTCGGTAACACTTATTTAAGGGTCCAATTCTCACTATTAACTTAGTTGCTTATTAGCATGCTTATTATAGGATATTGACTGTTTATTAGTGCTTATAAAGCACATATTAATGCCTTTTTCTGTGTGACCTACATCCCTTAATCCTACCAGATTCCTACCAAACCTAAACTGAACAACTACCTTACTAACAATTAATAAGCAGCAATAAGGATTGAGGCAAAAGTTGTATTAAACAGTTAGTAAATAGTGAGAATTGAACACTAATCTAAAGTGTGACCGATAATTCAAAAGAATAGCATTTATTTTAAATGCTTTTCCAACATTATAAGTGTATTTAGCATCACATTTGATCAATATAATACTGACAAAAAGTGAAAGAGAAAAATCATACTCGCCCCAAATGTTTTAAATGTGGTTTATAATATCTGCGTAAGTTATGCTGCTTTTTGTTCCTTTTGTGATGCCTGTATTTAAATCAGTTGAGTCAGCCACTTTCACTAATTGTATAGCCATGTTCCAAATCGCTCACTTATAAGTATCCATTTCAGTGAGGATGCTGACTTAGAAGTCACCTGTCCGGCCTACATATGCATTGATGTTGCGTTGATGTGAACCTACACACAGGTTTTGCAAGAGAGCCACTTTGTCAATAGAGTTACATACAGTACTAATGGCTCACTCTCCACTTTTTTCCGCATTGTTTTATTTAGCTCCAGGGTGATAAAACACTCTACTGCACTCCAGCTATCACAGCATTTCCCTTCTGAACACTAGCATCCATTCCATCCCCTCCCCAGCTCTCAAGTTTTTCAGCATGTAATGTAGGTTAGTAGATGATATAAGCAGGACTGCCTGAGCAAAAGGGTTTTTAAGGACAGAGGCTTCAGGGTATGAAATGGCTGTTTGCAGCCCTAATACTTTGCACAAACCTCTAGGATTTGAAGGGATTTTGAGAACAAAGAAACAAGTAGAGGACTTAAACACACAGACTGTAGCTTTATTTTATTTGAGTCTGGGTGGTGTGATGTAGTGGTCAAAGGACTGGTAACCAAAAGGTTGTCGGTTGAAACCCTGCAGAGGTCAATCCACGAACTGTAGACCATCAGCAAGCCACCTAACTGCTGGTTAAAATAGCATACTGAATAAAGTAAAAATAAATGTTGCTTTGGATAAATAAATGAACCATCTGTTGTCATTATTATTTGAAAAATTTCAGCTGTCATAAAGCTGTACCATAGCTTGTGAGCTTTTGGCTCGACAGCTTATCTGTGTTTATATGTTTGCAGGCACATGCGTCATGTTACATAATCATGTCCCCGGAGTGCAGCCTGGGACGACTGCGGAACATGATTCTTCACCCCAGCTGCGTGTGGATGTGCTCGCGGAACTTCAGCAAGATGCACTGTTACAGAATCTCAGAGAATTCCCAGCACAGCGAGATGGGTAACACCTAGACCCTTTCACATTCTCACTGAAATCTGAGCGGACACCTTAAAATTAAAGGAATGTTCCGAGGCACAGCAAGTTTCTTTGCACAGCATCTGTGGTATGCAGCCAATCATTTTGACTTGTTCACCAAGGTAGTAAAAAGCTAAACATGTGTTTGCACTTAATTATAGGTTTGGGGAAAGATTAAAAAAAAAGAAAGAAAGAAATTAATACTTACTTTTAGCAAGGATGCATTAAAAGAATCAAAGAATCCTGAAAGAATGATCACGGTTTCCAAGAAAATATTAATAAATGATAATAATAATAATAATGAGAGAAGTTTCTTAAACACAGAATTACCATATTAGAATAATTTAGCTTTGAATCAGAAGATTCAGCTTTGCTATCACAGGAATAAATTACATTGTTAAATATATTTTAACAGAAAACTATGGAAGCTTTTGCCATAGAATAAAAAATGGTAATACAAATAATAAATAAAGAATAAAATAAGAATAAAAAAAGGTAATTGCAACTTTTTAATCTCACAATTCAGAGATAAAAAGTTGTGAGTTTATATATCGCGATTGCAATTTATTAAGTCAGAATTGTAATTACTCACAATCCAAAAAAAATAAAAAATAAGAATAAAAAAATCCCTTCAGAATAGGACTTTATAACAGAATTGCAAGTTATAAACCAGAATCGCAAGATATAACCTTGTAATGCGAGAGTAAAAAAGTGGCAATTTTCTTTTAAATTGTTTTATTCCATGGTGGTTTTCAAATATTTTTACAGTATTACTGTTTTTACTGTATTTTGATCAAGTAAATGCAGCCTTGGTGAACATTAAAACTTTTTCATAAACATGGGAAAAATCTTTCTGACTATGCACACTACTGTTCAAAAGTCAAAAGTTGTCCAAATTATTCTTTTCGTCATGGAACTCCAGATAGATGGATTTTTTTTCTCTTTATACAGTCTTGATGGTATCCCTGCATGTCATGTGAAAGTTACAGTGCTTATATTGGATATAAATTTGCAGTTTATCAATCAAGTCTTTTGATAACACCCATAATTGGCAAGTCTTGTGGCTATACTTTACTTTAAAAATGTTGTGTTTTATATCCTGCTTCAGTACCCTATAGATTTCCATTTTAAATGCATTACTTAACATGATTTTGGCTTGTTTTTACAAACTGGGAGGCATGTGACACTTATTTTCTTTGGTACTCGACTGTGTGTCGCAGATGTATTAAACTTGTATTGAACCCGGAACATTTCTTCAGTGTTAATGAGCACAATAATCCTGTTCTGTTTTCACACACAAATGACCGTTTTCTATCATTAAATGTGTAAGCCTAGAAAATGAGATGGTTGGGAAACTGCACATTTTAATTGTAGTCCTATGATTCATTGTTAGACTGTCCTATTCACCTTTGAATATCAAATAACAAGATCACATGTCTGAAAATCCTCATAGAGAACTGTGTTTTCTCCAGATAACCTAGATGATGTCGATACTCAGAGTCCAGTAGCGTCAAAGGAGACTCAGTCCACAGGATCACCTGACACGGGTACAAACCTAAGCAACAATTACATAATGGCTAATGGTAATCACCCTTGTGCTCTAGGTAATCTTCCGTCTTTTGGCCTACAGGTAAACAGACGCTGAAAGTTTTTGATGGTGATGATGCAGCTAAGCGCAATCAGTTTCGTTTGGTTTCAATCCCTCGAATAATCAAGAATGAGGAAGTGGTGGTGAGATGTTTTTTCCCTGATCAGCTTTCACCTGAATTACAATATAATACTTTTACAATGTACAGTAAACATCAAAAGTGTTAAAGGGGTCACGAATTGAGAAATCAACTTTCAAGGAAGTTTTCAGCTCTGCAACTTACAGGCTATTCTTATATTAAGATCTTAGAGAGCTTTTGATTTATAAAAGGTCATCTTAATATAAGAATAGCCTGTATGTTTCAGACTAATACGTTTCCTTGTTAGTCAAAGATAAGCTTTTATTGACAGCTGGCTCAGCAAACGATCGATCTGTGAATGTTCTTGCCTGTGACGTCAGAGTGCAGTGAAACGCTGCCTCAACAAAAGATGACGAACGCCTGATTCTTTAGCCCCGCCCACTGCCTGTGCCTGACATGTAATAGATAAATAACATAGGCCTACGTGGAGCTAAACCGGATCGAACTTCCAAGCAAAAAATCATTATTTGTTTGCTTAATTTCACCGGATTCGTTTGTAAACAAGAGACTGAAAAAGGGATTTGCAGAAAGGATGAGATTAAAAAATGTGGCTTCTGGATCTGACAGGAATGGTGCAACACACTTAAGTGAGTAAAACATGTTTTTTATATGATGGTATTGCATTGTCAGGTTTGATATCTACTGAGTATGTGTACGTGTCTAACTAAATATAACTTCCATGCTGTCACAGGTATCCTTTGTATTTGAGGTGTTGTTGGTTCATTGTGCTGCGATTCGTGATCAGACTCTTGACTGGTAATTTGAAGGAAAATATAATCGCAAAAGTTTTGAACATGCTGATTTGTCAGCAGTGAAGTTTTGCTGATGCACGTACTTGGCTTGTGAGTGCGTGCGTGCGTGTTATGCACGGTTTGCGGTTATATCAACCGATCGGGCCGGCCAAGTAATAAAAACAACATTCCAATTAATTGCAGGTGGATGAGAGATAAATATTGTGTTTGTTTGATAAAGACATTTTGTGAGCCCTGTGGACAAATCATTCCGGTTGCCGTTTCTCCACATTGGACTTTTTAAAACAATTCCTCACATGTAATGACTGTGAGCTGAAGCTCATTAAAATATGCAAACCTGTTTTCCAATAAAAGCAGTGGGCGTTTACTTCCAAGTCTTCAATGCGGCACGTCCATAAAAACTGAGTGTTCCAGGAGCTAGGCTCAAAACCAGGGTAGAAAATAGCCTATTTACTTATTCATTATGATTTTTTTTAATGTAAAAACCACACGAACGTCATACATTGACTTCAGACAACAGTATACATTTTTTTAAAAGCCAGTTCATGACCCCTTTAAATAAAGATCATGCTTGAATAACACTCAAACTTAATTGTTAGTGTGATTCTGTTGTTTCTGATTTTTTTTATGTCCTGACAGGAAGCAGCGCTCAGAGCGTTCTACATCCCAGATGAGCCACAGGATTATGAGCTACAGAGTTACGGCCAACAGGGACTGTTTACAGATGACATCATCAACCGTAACGGCACCCCAGACAACAAGCCCATTTTTAAGGACACCGTGTCTGATTCATGGGTGCTCAGAGCAAAACTCAGAGAAACCGAGGTGGTGAAGATTTACCCCAGCTGGCTCAAGTGAGTATTTAGTGCATCATGATGTGCCATTTGGTTTAGTGTTGTCTGACTGCCATACATGTATTGATTCACTAGGAGTGTACAAGAATGTAGAGGAAACACATTCTTTAAAGCAATATATATTAAGTTAAATTCAAGTTCTGTCAAAAGCACCTGTGGCATGGTATTTAAAGTCAACATGAAACAGTGTTCGCACCCAATTTTACTTCCATAATCCAATATAATTGAACTGAGATGGAATATTTAATGAGAATTTGTACCTGTTATATTTTTTATAATATTTTGAAAAAAGATGATTAGTCATGACTCATACACAATTAGACCAGTGATGTGTATTAAGAAAGTAAATTGATTTCATATTGTGTTTAAACCATACAATTACTTTAAATAACCCACAAAGAAAATGCTGATATTTACAAAAAATATTTTTAAATTATTTTTTGGGATTTTGTCAATAATGTTAATTAAACAATATTTTGCTTAGTTTTTATGATTAATTTTTTAATGAAATGCTATAAATATGAAACTAAAACAGTCATCATGCTAGCAACATATTAATTAATGCCAACAACATGCTAAAACGCCATTAATTCAACCGATTCGTTCAAAGGACTAATTGGAACGTATAATAGCATTCAGGAACGTATCAAGTAACTGTCTTTTATGAATGAGTTTTGCTTTGGCTTTTTTTGCAATTATTTTAATTTGGGAAATAAAGCAAGAAAAAATATTGTATCTAAAATCTCAATATTAACTTCTTGTTTTTTTTAATTGGATCAATTCAATCAATTTCACATTTGCAATCATGCCAATATTCGGGAAAAGCAATACGTTCGCTCATGTGATATGACTTTATTTATGTCATATGATATAGTAAAGGGTTAGTTCACCCAAGAATGAAAATTAGCCCATGATTTACTCACCCTCAAGTCATCCAAGGTGTATATGACATTCTTCTTTCAGACGAATAAAATCGGAGTTATATTAAAAAAGTCCTGGCTAATCCAAGCATTATAATGTCAGTGAACCGATGTGTTTGTGTAAGAAAAATAACCATATTTAAAATCCATCCATCTCACAGTTCAAAATGCTTACACTACGTCTGACAACATTGCACACCAGTTACACTCGTCAGACGTAGCGTAAATATTTTGAATTGCGAGGGACACAACACTTTTTCATCATACTTTGAATACGGAAGGAGATCCAAGATAATTTACTTTATAAAGTTTTAGGCCTTTATTAACCCCCTGGAGCTGTGGGGAGTAGTTATATGACAGACAGATCCACTTTTATGGACTTCAAAAACGATGCAACAATTACTGCTATTATAAAGCTTGGATTAACAGGACCTTTTTAATATAAATCCGAAGAGGAATGTCATATACACCTAGGATGGCTTGAGGTTAAGCAAATCATGGGCTAATTTTCATTTTTGTGTGAACTAACCCTTTAAGACAAAAACATAGAGAGGCATTTGAAGCACCCATCTTGAATTTTGAGGGTGTTTTGTATACTAATAGGCTACTTAGTGTCAGCTTGCCTTGCACTTTATATTATCGTAGACAATACATATTGCACACCACTATTTAGAAGAAGTGAGCTTTATATAGATAAGCAGAATAGAATGGAAAGTGTATTTTACATACAGACACATCGTAAAGATGCTCAGTTCTTGCGTCAGAACGGAGGTTCTAGCTTACAGTTTACTTATACAAAGGTTTTATGGCACATCAATCCTCTCGCTTTTCCAAACAAACTATATATCATCTCCAGGCATTGCAAGGAAATGGACAATAGTTGTGTCGTGTACCACTCAGTGAGGGAAAGTGTATACGAAACACATCAAAACACACATGCTCGACTGATGACAGTCTTGCTGTTGTGTGTCCAGTTGCCATGGAGATGACACCGCAGAAGTGACACAGCATCCATGGTTTACCGAAGATGTTGTTGCCATGCCAGCAGAAAATGGAATATAAATGCTGATGGACCCTCATTGCCTACAACAGTCCTTTAGATTTCTTTAGAAGAGCAGTGCCACTCATGTTTCCATTAGATGAGGTGTTTCGTTTTGTTAAGTAAACATGAGTCTGGAACTAATGAAGTATTTTATGTTTTATTAACATAGTTTAGAGTCAAGGAGGGATTGAGTCAGGCTTAACACATGCTGCCAGTTAGTGCCACAATCAAACGTTCATGTTCTTATGTAATATTGACCACAGTCAATCAAAATGTTGTCTGAAGTTTCAATGGCAGACCAGCGGATGATTTATACAATGCCAAACCGTTGGTGAATCATGTGATGGAATGTTTTTTCGATGCGTTTTCAAATGATGGTGTAATGAGGAACATTCTTGGGTTTCACATTTGTGTTTCAGGGTTGGAGTCGCCTATATCTCAGTGACTGCTGGGAAAAGCAGCATGGTAGACTCAGTCATAAAGGAAGTGCTCTCACAACTAGGAAAACAGGTAACTTTGATTTCACTTTTCAAAATCACAATTTAGGGTTAGCTGAACCAACCCTTTAACCCTACGTATTATTACTGACACACAACTTATTTGTGCCACAAACATTAATAAGCAAAACTTTTATAAGCAATCAAGCTTTTTGCATACCACATAGCAATCACTTACATGACTTCATGTAAGTCTTCATCGCAGCTTTTTCACAGGCTAATACCACAATAGATTCTTCATAAAATGCAAAAATCTTGTTATTTTTACTTTCTATTCACAATTTGTATGTTAATCCTCATCTTTTTTGCAAATGTCTGTAGAATGAAAACCCTGCTGACTTTAGCCTTGTAGAAGTTTTCATGAGCAGCAAACAAGGTAAGATCTCTTACATTTATTATGATATAATAAATGTAAGAGACAGACATACATACAGACATACAGACATACAGACAGACATACAGACATACATATACATACCGATCAGGCATAACATTATGACCATGAGGGGAAGTAAATAGCTCTGATTATCTCTTCATCACGGCACCTGTTAGTGGGTGGGATATATTAGGCAGCAAGTGAACATTTGGTCCTCAAAGTAGATGTGTTAGAAGCAGGAAAAATGGTTTTGACAGAAAGGTGTCAGAATACACAGTGCACCGCAGTTTGTTGCGTATGGGGCTGCATAGCCACATACCAGTCAGGGTTTCAATGCTGAACCTTGTCCACCGCCGAAAGAACCAACAGTGGGCCCGTGAGCATCAGAACTGGACCACAGAGCAATGGAAGAAGGTGGCCTGGTCTGATGTTTTCTTTTAAATCACGTGAATGGCCAGGTGCATGTGTGTCGCTTACCTGGGGAACACAGGATGCACTATGCACTAATCTGGCGGCGTCAGTGTGATGCTATGGGCAATGTTCTGCTGGGAAACCTTGCGTCCTGCCATCCATGTGGATGTTATTTTGACACATACCACCTACCTAAGCATTGTTGCAGACCATGTACACCCTTTCATGGAAACGGTATTCCCTGGTGGCTGTGTCCTCTTTCAGCAGGATAATACGCCCTGCCACAAAGCAAAAATGGTTCAAGAATGGTTTGAGAAGCACAACAATGAGTTTAAGGTGTTGACTTGGCCTCCAAATTCTCCAGATCTCAATCCAATCGAGCAGCTGTGGGATGTGCTGAACAAAGAAGTGTGATCCATGGAGGCCCCACCTCGCAACTTTCAGGATTTAAAGGATCTACTGCTAACATCTTGATGCCAGATACCACAGCACACCTTCAGGGGTCTCTAGTGGAGTGGTATTCCTTGACCAGTCAGGGCAGTTTTGGCAGCAAGGTTTGGAAGGTGGTCATAATGCTATGCTTGATCTGTGTAAATGAAAGGGATTTTGGTTCAGTACCTTTCAACAAAAAATGTGGAAGAGTTTCATGATATCCTAAGCTTGTGTTTCTTACACACCTTTAGTTCAACGGCAAGTCCTCAGTGGTCAGGAGCTTTTACTGGACAAACTCCTGGAGATACGGAAGGTATGTGGGCATTTGGAAAACACTCAATATAATTGATGAGCCCTGATAAGCCCACCACGCTAGTTTTACAGTCTGCTTGTTTTGGAAAACATCTTCTAAGTCGTCTCAACATCTGATTCTGAGCGTGTGTATTTCAGACATCATTGCGACAGATGAATCAGACACGGTTTTACATCGAGGAAAGCAGGAATCGAGTGGTGGAGGTCAGTCTGCTTTTGGGAGGCTTTCCGACACAACTCAGCAAAGAGGAATACTCACACCTGCTAACCGAACACCTCGCCATCAAAAGTGAGTCTGCACATCTCTGTATGCTTGAGTGATGTGTTAACTCAAGATTTAAACTGCTCCGATTCTTCTGATTTTAGCCATTCATCGTCTCAATCTCTTAGGATTCTATTAATCTTTCCATGAAATTGTACTTAAACATTGCTGACCTATGAGTCTGACATAAATCATTTTGTGTACTCATTGTAAAATGCCAGACACCGCTCTGCTGGGAGGGATTAGATCAGATGATATAGTGACTGCTGATGATTTCTTGTGATTGCAGGGTTAACACTAATCATCTCTCTCTCTCTCTCTCTTCTCTCTCCCATCTCCCCCATCCAGGTCACTTGGTCACCATCACTCACGTGTATGCCGGACAAGGTAAGAGAGACCGCATCCATAAATCATAAGGTTCTGTGGGAGAACGGCCTGTTTCCTTGTCACAGGAAATGCATCTTTCCATTAGAGGCGACTCATAATGTCCGTCTTTGTTTCAAGTACAACTAAACTGCATGACTTTATTTGCTGACATTGAAGGTCGCTGGTTCATGCTGCAGAACAAACCGCTCGCTGTGTCCCAGGGCCATATTTTGGCCTACTCTCAGCGCTCTGTAAAGGAAAGCCCTTGTTCTGCACACAAACGCTCAGAACTGTTACTTGTTTTCAGTCATCCACAACATGCCTACTGGCTCACTCGCCTTGATGCTTTTAAATGTATTTATAATGTTGTTGCAGCGGTGTGTTGGTTTCTGTGGAAGTCTTATATATGTAGCGGTAAGCTCTGACACCTAGAGCTATGACTCTTTACTTGTTGTTATTTCCTGTCATTGACTACTGTACTAGTAAAATAGTAGTACAGGGTGCAAAGTGGCCTGTACATAGAAGTGGTATTTCTCCTTGTGTCATTTCTAGAATGTTTTGTTTTAGTGAATTTTAAGTAAATATTATGCAAAATAAATGTTAATTTGATTTTAGAAATTTTGTGTACCTTTTCTGTGTATTATATATACACCGATCAGCCACAACATTACGACCACCTTCCTAAAATTGTGCTGGTCCCCTTTTGCTGCCAAAACAGCCCTGACCCGTTGAGGCATGGACTCCAATAGACCCCTGAAGGTGTGCTGTGGTATCTGGCACCAAGATGTTAGCAGCAGATCATTTAAGTCCTGTAAGTTGCGAGATGGAGCCTCCATCAAACTCTTTGTTGTGCTCCTCAAACCATTCCTGAACCACTTTTGCTTTGTGGCAGGGTGCATTATCCTGATAAAAGAGACCACAGCCACCAGGAAATACCGTTTCCATGAAAGGGTTTACATGCCTTCTTTCTATAGTGCATCCTGGTGCCATGTGTTCCCCAGGTAAGCAATGCACACGCACCCTGCCATCCACGTGAAGTAAAAGGAAACGTGATTCATCAGACCAGGCCACCTTCTTCCATTGCTCCATGTTCCAGTTATGATGTTTACGGGCCCACTGTTGACGCTTTCAGCGATGGACAGGGGTCAGCATGGGCACCCTGACTGGTATGCAGCTATGCAGCCCCATACACAACAAACTGTAATGCACTGTATATTCTGACACCTTTCTATCAGAACAAGCATTAACTTATTGATCAGACCACACGGGCCAGCCTTGGCTCCCTACGTGCATCAGTGAGCCTTAGGTGCCCATGACCCTGTCGCCGGTTCACCACTGTTCCTTCCTTGGACCACTTTTGATAGATACTGACCACTGCAGACCAGGAGCACCCCACAAGAGCTGCAGTTTTGGAGATGCTCTGACCCAGTAAAAGCATCTCAATTTGGCCATTTGGCTATTTGGCTTTTCTCAAACTCGCTCAAATCCTTACGCCTTCCCATTTTTCCTGCTTTTAACATATCAATTTTGAGGACAAAATGTTCACTTTCTGCCAAATATATACCACCCACTAACAGGTGCCATGATGAAGAGATAATCAGTGTTGTTCACTTCACCTGTCAGTGGTCATAGTGTTATGCCTGATTGGTATATAAATAAAATGTCAGAAATTATTCTAATATGCAGATTTGCTGCTCAAAAAAGTTAGGATTATTTGATAAATAGAAAAAATTATAACATTATAAATGTCTTTACTGTCTCTTCGAATCAAATGAATATACCCTTGCTGAAAAAAGTATTACTTAAAATAAAAAACAAAAAAACCTTACTGACCACAAATATTTGTCTAGTGGTGATTTTAATACAGGCTTGCATAGGGATTTTTGTCTCTTTTGTCTTGTTCCATCATATCATGATAGGTAGGTAGTAAAAATAATTGTGCTCAGAGCTAAAAATAATTATGTCCCAGGCGTGAGCAGGTGTCAGTGAGTGTGTTTGTATAATTAAGCGGTGTGCTGTTTTCAGGTGCTGTGGTTCTGCAGATCAGCTGTTTCTCAGAAGCAGAGAGGATTTACATGCTGGCCAAAGACATCAGCATCAGCGGCAAACCGCTCTACTCACTTGTCATTCCTCAGATCACGGTACAACATCTTTTTACAAAGCCATAAATCTGATAGTGACACTTGTTTTTGAAAATAGAAAGTGTTCTTATGCTCTTTCTTTTAAACAAATGCCATCGGTTTGATATTTTATCATATAATGCAGTGTGATTTATAAATTGACGTGGCATTTTTAAGTGAGGCTCAAAGGGATAGTTCACTTAATAATGAAAATTCTGTCATTATTTACTTACCACCATGTCATTCCAGACCTCTGACTTTTTCTTCTGCAAAAAAGATATTTTTAAAAAATGTATTTTTTTATTTACCAATGAAAATCAGTGGGCTTCAGTGTTTTGTTTGGACCAAAGTTGCATGGGTTTGTACAGAGCCCCTAAAGGGACATGGGGAAGGTAAAAAAATTTGATGGCAGGAAAATGTATATACGTTCCCTCGACAAAAATTGTGTTTCATCAAGAAACTTTGCGTTCTCACAACTTTTGTGATGGAAGTAATGAAGTGGGAGGGAAACATTTATTTCATTTATTTTTTTTCGGAAGAACACAAATGTTTTGCAAAAAAAATTAAAAATGCAAAAGCATTGAAATATCATTTTCCTTGCATCTCATTTTTTCCATCAACATATCGTAGTAGGCTTGGCATGACATGAGGATGAGTATGACAGATTTTGGATTTTTGTGTCCAGATATCAGATTCAAAATAATCACCTGCATTGACTTCATTGTGATCACATGCTGTCCATTGCAACAATAGAGGGCTGTTCATTAAAGTTCATAAGGCTGGCCTAAGTTTTAGATGCAGCTGCCCTCTAATGGCCCAGTGAGAAACTACAGTACAATTCAACAACAATGTTCTTTTCTCTCCCAAAAGCAAAGCAAGCTGGCCAAAGGAAGCTGCCCCCTGCTGGTCTTTGTCAACCCTAAAAGTGGTGGACTAAAGGGCAGAGAGATCTTATACAGTTTCCGGAAACTTCTAAACCCTCACCAAGTGTTTGAGCTGACCAGCGGAGGACCACTTCCTGGGTTAGACCTCATCTCCTTTTGAATGATGGTCAAACTGATATGTTTTGATAAGAATATGTATGGATGAATGTTGTATGTTCCCTTCTTACATGTATGTGTGTTGTACAGGCTGCACTCGTTCAGGGACGTCCCTCACTTCCGTATCCTGGTGTGTGGAGGAGACGGCACAGTGGGATGGGTGCTGGGGGTTCTGGAGTCCATCCGACATAAGATTGCCTGTCCTGAGCCAGCGATTAGCATCATACCTCTGGGCACAGGTGCGTGATGGAGGGAAAAGTTTAACATTTAATTCTTTACGGTAGGTTTTACTATTTGCATCCATTGTCATTTATTTATGTTCAGTTATGTTGTATGTGTTTGTCAGGGAACGATCTGGCTCGGGTGTTGCGATGGGGGGCGGGCTACAGCGGGGAGGACCCCTACAACATCCTGGTGTCTGTGGATGAGGCAGAGGAAGTGCAAATGGACCGCTGGACAATTCTTCTGGACGCACAGGAGATGGCAGAGGACGGCAAAGAGAACGGCTTCCTAGAGCCGCCCAAGGTACACAATCAACCCCTGAGACTTCAAATTATAATAAATATGATTTCTGCATATTGCTTTTTTATTTTATTTGTTTTTTTATATTTTTTAATTTAACATAAAAAATATATATTATTTTGATATTATTAATGCAATTATTATAATATGTACATATATGTGCATTAATTTAAAATAATTGCATATTAATTATTTTTAATTGATATTTTATATTTTAATTATAAAATATATAATAAAAATATAATATGTTAATAAATTATTTTATATTTATTTTTACAGTAAAATACAGTATATATTTGTACATAATTTAACATAATTACTCATATAATTAATGCAATTATAATATGTAAATTTTATATATGTAGATAAATTATATACTATATAAATAATTACAATACAATTATTACAATAACAATAAAAATACTATAATAAATAATAATAATATTTATTAATTCATTCAACTTAAATTTTTCATCATTTAATTATACATTTTTAAGGCTTTTAGCTCAGCTAAGGAATTTTTCTCTTTTACTAGCGTAAAGCAGTCAAACATAACAGGGTTGTACCTGTCTGTGCTATAGATTGTGCAGATGAATAATTATTTTGGGCTGGGAATTGATGCTGAACTGAGTCTGGACTTTCATCACGCACGTGAGGAGGACCCAGACAAGTTTAATAGCAGGTAAGTGTTGTTCTTTCACCTCTAAAGAGAGGGAGGTCTGTGTGCATTTCTGTTTTGATTTTGTCATTGTTCTTGCAGGTTCCACAATAAAGGTGTGTATGTGAAGGTGGGCCTGCAGAAGTTGAGTCACACACGGAACCTTCATAAAGACATCAGACTGCAAGTGGACAGACAGGATGTGGAACTGCCCAGTATAGAGGGACTGATATTCCTCAACATTCCCAGGTAAACATGCGGCAGTCTGACACATTGAAAGTAAAGACATAGTTCCATTGTGACAATTCCACATATTTGTTATAGAATATTAAAGCTGCTGTGTGTGCATGTCTAGCTGGGGTTCTGGTGCTGACCTGTGGGGCTCAGACAGTGACTCTCGGTTTGGGCGGCCCAGGATAGATGATGGGATGCTGGAGGTTGTGGGAGTTACTGGTGTGGTGCACATGGTGAGTTCTTTTTCTAAGAACATTTTCACCTTTAAGAACATACTCTCACCAAGGCTTCATTTATTTGATAAAAATACAATTAAATTACAATTAAAAATAACTGTTTTCTATAATATTTTTTTAAATGTAATTTATTCCTGTGACGGCAAAGCTGAATTTTCAGCATCATTACTCCAGTTTTCAGTGTCACATGATCCTTCAGAAATCATTCTAATATGCTGATTTGGTTATTGTTATCAGTATTGAAAACGGACACTCTTTTCAGTCCAAAAGAACACCCTTTATTTCAAATAGAGATATTTTGTAACATTATATGTCTTTCCGTCACTTTCGATCAATTTAATGTATCCTTGCTGAAAAAAGTATTAAAAATCTTGCTGACCCCCAACTTTTAAATGGTACTGTTTGCCAAAATTCCATGTTTTATAAAAATGGCTTTCTGTATATTGTTTATTAAACATAATTTTATCTTTTATTTCTCTAATTCAGAGTATAAATTTGTTTTATGTTGCATTCTATTTTAACATTGTTTAATTCTTCAATTTGCTATTTTTTTCAGGGTCAGGTTCAGAGTGGGCTGCGCTCTGGGATTCGTATTGCTCAGGGCAGCTATATTCGCATCACTGTGACCAAACCCATTCCAGTGCAGGTGGACGGAGAACCCTGGATACAATCACCCGGACAGATCATCATCTCAGCCGCAGGACCAAAGGTACTTCTACATCTTTTTTAAAACAGTCATATTCCCTAAATTGCTTGGCCAACCTCCCATGAACTCCAGAGCTGCATGTTAACAACAACAACATCAATGATGTGGAATATATCCCAGTCTCCCAGATTTCAATCTAATATTCTTAGAATGGTAGAGGCTTGATTCATTGAATTAACATTCTATGTATAAACTGCCTGGTCAAAATGAAAGTTGCTGTTTGGATTTAAATAGGCTGGTTGGAATAATGGATCATTATTGGAGTGATTTTTGTGTTTCTAGCATGTTATGTGTATGCCAACAGTTCTTCTATCCCTAATTGATGGAGTGTGTAGCTTTTCATTTCTTAAACAACCATGTAGGAAGACACATTATGCCATATTCCAGGATGAAATTGTCAAGATTTATCAGGCTCACATTGTGAAAGAATGGTTGGGAGGGAGCATGAAGAATCATTTTCAAACATGAATTAGCACCTCTGAGTCCAGACCTTAAATTAATTGATAGTCTTTGGGATGTGCTGGAGTAGCTGTTTATATTGCCAAATATTTTGTGACACCTACCTTTACATGCACATGAACTTTAATGACATCCCATTCTTAATCCGTGGGGTTAAACATGGAGTTGGCCCACCCTTAGCAGCTATAACAGCTTCAACTCTTCTGGGAAGGCTTTCCACAAGGTTTAGGAGTGTGTTTATGGGAATTTTTGACCATTCTTCTAGAAGTGCATTTGTGAGGTCAGGCACTGATGTTGGACGAGAAGGCCTGGCTCGCAGTCTCCACTCTATTCCATCGCAAAAGTGTTCTATCAGGTTGATGTCTTTATGGGCCTTGCTTTGTGCACTGGTGTGCAGTCATGTTGGAACAGGAAGGGGCCATTCCCAAACTGTTCCCACAAAGTTGGGAGCATGAAATTGTCCAAAATGTGTTGGTATGCATGAATCATTAATAGTTCCTTTTACTGTAACTAAGAGGCCAAGCTCAATCCCTGAAAAACAACCAACCACACACCATAATCCCCCATTCAACAAACTTTACACTTTACAGTCAGGCAAGTACTGTTCTTCTGGCAACCGCTAAACCCAGACTTGTCCATCAAATTGCCAGACAGAGAATCGTGATTGGTCACTCCAGAGATCACGTCTCCACTGCTCTAGAGTCCAGTCACGGCGTGCTTTACACCACTGCATCCAACGCTTTGATTTGCACTTGGTGATGTAAGGCTTGGATGCAGGTGCTCGGCCATGGAAACCCATTCCACTAAGCTTTCTACGCACTGTTCTTGAGCTAAATTGAAGGCCACATGAAGTTTGGAGGTCTGTAGTTATTGATTCTGCTGAAAGTTGGCTTCTTCTGCATACTGTGCCCCACTCTGTGATTTTACATGTCCTACCACTTTGTGGCTGAGTTTCTGTTACCACTAACAATTGACCGCGTGGAATATTTAGTAGTGAGGAAATTTCACGAATGGACTTATTACACAGGTGGCAACCGATCACGGTACCACGCTTGAATTCACTGAGCTCCTGAGAGCAACCCATTCTCTCACAAATGTTTGTAGAAGCAGTCTTTATGCCTATGTGCTTGATTTTATACACCTGTGGGGAAGTGATTGGAACACCTGAATTCAAAGATTTGGAGGGGAGTCCCAATACTTTTGGCTGTGTGTGTTTGTGTGTGTCTAAAATGTGTGTTGTCACGGAATACTCATGAAATCCCTCTAAGTAAGCCTTGATCGCATTAATATTCAATATACGAGCTTGGCATTCAAAACGTTTCATAATTCCCATCCTGGCCTCTGTCTTACACAAATAATTGGGTGAGTACAAAATGATTGCACACCGGTGGAAGAATGCAGACATTCCACATTCCAAATCCGTTAATTTAACCAAAAGGCATTCGGTTCGAGCATTACATTTTCTAACCATCTGTTATCCTTTACTTCTAATATCAAGTTCTGTGTATTTAAAACAACTCTGTTTTCTGTTATAGGTGTGCATGCTAAAAAAGTCCAAAACCAAGCAGAAGAAACAAACCGGCAGTTTGAAAGAAGGCCGTTCCGACAGTCCAGCTCCCAGTGATGGTGGGCAGTGACAAACCGCACAAACACTTCATTGACAGGCCTTTACTGTTGCCTTGACAACTTTTTTTCTGACAACAGAGTATTTGCTCTGTTCTTTGTTTCACTTTGGGTGGGTATCAACATTGACTTTAGCTGAACTAGAATGTATTACTCAGACATCTCTATCATCTCATAGTCTGTAGTGTTAAAACGCCCCATCAGATGATAGCACTGCAGTCTGTTTCTCAGGATTTTAGCTTCCCCTCGGCCTGTTTCCGGCCTGTTTTTGCCTTAGATTCATGCTGGTGTAGATATTTTAGTTGATTTTGATTTTGCCAATCTGCATCTTCTTTTAAAAAGGGAATATTGTAGTAGTCCATCACTGAAATGTTGTGGCACATATGAATAAGCAACCAGTATTTAATCACATTTGTGAACATCGCCAAGTTAAACTGTCACTTAATACTCGCGTCTTGCATATGATGGCGGCCTTTTTGGTTTATGGTAAAAACTGTGACCGGCCATTTTTTGTCTTTATGATGATTATCATTAATGTCTTACTTGAAGTTAATTTGCAAAAGTAGCTTTCAACAAGTATCCAAACCAAAACAATGCCGTACATACTGTATGTACAAACAACTCCAGTTCTTGTTCATTAAGAGCACATCTGAATGTGTAAGTGTGGAGAGATAGTCGTCTTTGTATATCAGTTTTGTAGTTTTCTTAGCTGTGAGACCGTAGGCACAATCATGCCTCACCAAAACGTGAGTAAACAATCTGGTGTCATCACAGCCGTTTTGTAAAAGGCAGATAAATATCAATAGCTTTTCGAACAGGAGCGGTACCGAAAAATACTGTGACTCTAAGAGTCGTGGATTTTACGAATGATAAATGTTTGTAAATTCCTTTCGACGTTTGTGGACATATGCACCACGTGTGGTGTTATTAGTTATACAACGCTGTACGATACTTGATAAAACATTCCACGCAAGATCACGTAGCAAGTTGGTATTTATAGCGAAACTGTTCACATGAACCTTTAAGCCAAGCGTAGCTTCATCATGATCTGGTGAAAGCATTGATTTGTAAGTAAATAAAGATGTTACTGTTTTCTGATATAGTAGACAGTCATGTAAAGCTACTCGTCCTGTTTTAAAGCTAAAGCTAGAGGCGAGCGCAGTGCTGTAATATATATTTGCTAGTAAGTGGCGTGTATATGTTGTTTCTGTACAGTGACTGGTCAGCCCTGCTCCAGCGGTATGGATTCATGAGGCTGGCCTTAGATTTTGTATGTGTGATCAGTTAGACGCTCCACTTCCCATCAGGCTGTCTGACATCATCTACCTCGTCTCACCGGCACACATCGCTCCGAGAATCAAGTTTCGCCAAGCTCTTCCAAAGACTTGCGCCTGCTTTTCTTCCTGCACTTCGTGGATCATGTCTGGGAATAATCAGAATGATGACAAATATGAAAATCTGAGCATATATAGTATGACCAGTGATTTAGGTCTCATTGTCATTTTTCTTGAGATCCAGTCAGAAGATGCAATCTTATCTCGTCGATACGTCATCTCTCGTGTCGTTAATTTGCCAGCAGTGCTGTGTACAGTGGTGATTTCTGCATTAGTTGTGCCTCTTGCCATGACAAGCCCTCGGGTTAATGGCTGTATTTTGTTGTGTGGTTTGGCCCGAGCTTTGCGTATAGTGCCTCATATAAGTGCTTCAAGAACTTCTGCAGTATTGCCGTACGTGTGCGTTTAACTCCATGCCATTCTGTTTGTTCTGCTGGTTCAGTGACTATGAAGTAGAACCGTGCTATTCTATATCTTTTAGAGCTGATGTGCCTCCTAATAGGGCAAATCTCATGAAAATGAGTCACATTTTACCCCAAAAATCAAAAGAAAAAGTATATTAAATTATTAGGAACATTAACATTTTTGGCATTTTCATGACAAGCAAGCATATTTTACCCCCAGCTCTCTAAAGCATTCAGAATTGTGTTTTGCTTTTTTTTGTCTTTTTGATTATTGTCTTTTAGATTCTCCTTAGTGTAGGCAGTGCTGTGTATTATTATTTTTATGCAATTATATTATTTAAATGACTACAATTCTGTATTAATACTTGACAGCATCATGAAAATAACAGTAAACTATCTCTTTTGATTTTGGGATGAAATATGACCCAGACATGTAGATTCGCCAAATAACTTTAAAAAGTTATTTTACCTCTTTGCGTGATTTAGATTTTTTTCTTACTTCTTGTAAAGTGGGTTAGAATTAATGTTCTGAGATCTATATAGATGTATATTTTTGGAGAGAAAATGTAATGTAATAATTTGGTCTGTAAAGATATTGCACTGATTGTACTGTTTTAAAGATGTTTTTAAGTGTACATTGTGTTTAATGAATATTAAATAACTAAATGTATAGATATATCAATCAGCTGTATAACAGATAAATGTGTCCGATGACAAAAAAAGACATAAATTTGGACTTTTTAATACAGTTCTGCTCTGAGTTTTTATTTTGCATGATATTAGAAGTTCCTATTTTACAAAGTAACAAACTTGATCATTCAGTTAACGCCAAATGCACCCCAAAAAAAACATGATTAGTAGGTCAGTACAGTTTATTTACAACGGTATAAAATGGCTAGAATTGTACATATTGAGAATAATCGGCTTACACAAATCATCAAATTACTTTACACCTAATGATTTTCAAGTTTCCTCAGTACAAATGATTTTAAAAAGAGTATGAAGTAGTTTTTTCTCAAATAAATAGTTTAAATGAGAGTATCATCTGGAATGGGACTTGAACAGAATGAAAGATACATTAGCCCAGGCTAATGTTCCCACCATACAATGTGATGAGAAGAATCAAGGTAAATCCCGTCAGCAGTCCAGCATTCTGGATTGCAAAAAAAATTATATCGGCCTTCGTGCTCCGCGCTTGTTCACTGGCAATCATGTTCATTTCAGGCAACTAGGTGAGAGAAAAAGGGATTCATTATTTTCTCTGCTAAAACTTATTTATGTTCTGTTTAGTCATTGGAAGTTTTTTCTCAAAAAGATTTTACCCCTAAATAAATGAACGTGTATAGGTTTAAAATAATGTAATCAAGTTTTCTTCAATCATATGGGTAGCCTTATAAAAGCTGTTTTATTTTACATGGAGCAGGTCACATCATAGGGGGCGGCCATTTTGAGACATGGCCAACCTGACACAGCTTGTTAACACCCCTATTATTGGTCACAGAATGTATCATCTGTGACATACTGAACAGTGAGCGTCTCTAATGCATCTGTAACCAAAAACACTATGTTGCCTCCCCGCCTCTAGGTGTCAGTATAAGCTCAAACCATGTACCAAAAACCTTTGCTTAGTAAAAATGTTATCGTTGAAATATTCTACTGTTCAAAAGTTTATGGGTCGGAAAGATTTTTTTAAAATGTAAAGCAGTCTCTTATGCTCTCTAAGGCTGCATTTATTTGATCAAAACTGCAAGACTACACAATATTATTGGCAACGCTGAATTTTAAGCATAATTGCTCAAGTCTTTAGTGCCACATGGTCCTTCAGAAATCATTCTAATATGCTGATTTGCTGCTTAAGAAACGTATTATTATTATCAATGTTGAAAACATCAGTGCTGCTGAATATTTTTGTTGAAACGGTTATATTTTTCAGGATTATTTGAGGGACAGAATTTCACAGGGGCGTGTTTTACTGCAAAAATGTTTTTCTTACTCTGTATTTTAGTACAAATATCACAAAAAAAAAGTGAAATCAAAATGCATTTACTTTAATAATAAGTTTTGTTTTCTGACTAAAATTATCCAAATTAGGTGAGTTTTGCTTAAAGGGTTAGTTCACCCAAAAATGGAAATTCTGTCATTAATGACTCACCCTAATGTCGTTCCAAACCCGTAAGACCTCCGTTCATCTCCGGAACACAGTTTAAGATATTTTAGATTTAGTCCGAGAGCCTTCTGTCCGTCCATTGAAAGTGTATGCACACTATACAGTCCGTGTCCAGAAAGGTAAGAAGAAAGGTATGAAAAACATCATCAAAGTAGTCCATGTGACATCAGTGGGTTAGTTAGACTCTTTTGAAGCATCGACAGTACATTTTGGTCCGCTTTGCGTCTTGCGTCACTGTGGACTCGTGATTCGCGGATTCAAACAAACACGGAAGAGAATACAATGCTGAATAATGTCGTAGTTTTTGTTATTTTTGGACCAAAATGTACTGTCGATGCTTCAAAAGAGTCTAACTAACCCACTGATGTCACATGGACTACTTTGATGATGTTTTTCATACCTTTCTTCTTACCTTTCTGGACACGGACTGTAGAGTGTGCATACACTTTCAATGGACGGACAGAAGGCTCTCGGACTAAATCTAAAATATCTTAAACTGTGTTCCGGAGATGAACGGAGGTCTTACGGGTTTGGAACGACATTAGGGTGAGTCATTAATGACAGAATTTTTATTTTTGGGTGAACTAACCCTTTAAAACAAGAAATAATATCTGCCAATGAGGTAAGAAAAGTCTTGTTTACCCTTTGACTCTAGGCCGTAACCATCTCTTGGGGGACCAATGTATTTTTTTAAATATAAAGCATAATGAAACCGAACAGTGAACGAAATTCTAGGTCTAATTCTAGTTGGGAAATAATCATTTTGGGACTATTTGCAAATAATATTTGCATCAAATATATCGTTAGTCTTAAGATTCTTCCCGTAAGTGAATAAATACATAGATCTGCTGTTAATAATAAAAGTCCTCGGTGGTCTAGTGGTAAAATTTTTGTAAACCGTGTCGAAAGTTACAGGTTCGTATCTGCCCTCATATAATTTATTTTCTTCATTAAAATCAAAGATGTCCAATGATTGTATATAAAGAGCACTGACATGTTTGTGCGCATTTTGTTTTGTGATTTCACCGGAAAGAATAAAATCCCCGCAGTGACATTAAACGACGGATTGATGTGCTTGTATGTGTGAAGACTGTGAACGAGCCGGAAGAGAACATAAACCCCGCCTACTTTGATTTGATTGGCCATCTCAATAATTTTGACATTGACCAGCGCCGTTAGACCTAAGGCAGACCAGACAAAAATTGTAACTTTTAAACCTTTTTTAGTACAGAGTGCTGTGTAATGGAGTGCAGGAGTGCAGCACTTGGGTTACGGCCCTGCTTTGAATTAAGTTTATTTTTTATAGATTTGTTTCCCCCCCCCCAGAAAACAAGACTTGTCTATTCTGTGACTTTTAATCTAATGTGTCTTGCTGAATAAAACTATTTTCTTAAAGATAAAAACAATCTTACTTAATAATGCATATTTTCATGCGCCAAGAAGACAATCCAAAATACATTGTGGTGAAATATTATATGCTGTATTTACTAACCCACACTGCTCTTACCATATCAGCCAAGGATATGTAAAGGAACATGCCACCAGCGAAAGCAAAGATGATGTTTGGAGCAAAAGCGTTGCCCAGCAAGATGCCCAGGACCAGGCCCACGTAGCAGGTCATCGCAGACAGCAGGTTGAAGAAGATGGCTTGTGGAATGCTCAACCCTGAGTTCAGCAGGATAATGAAGTCGCCTACAGGGGGAGACAGAGCGCAAATGTGCCTCATGTTTTTTCCTCATAAACTTTTAGTGAAGGTCAACATTCAAAGGGCAGTAGTCATAGAGGTGGTGTGGCGTAGGGGTTACAGGTCAGAGCTGACAACAGAAAGGTTTTCTAGGTGGATAAAACTAGGTGCATTTCTCTTACCCAGCTCGTGAGGGAATTCCTCACAGACGATAGCGATAGAGGTGCTAAAGCCATTGAGAACAGACACCGTGAACGAGGCGCCGATGGCCAGTCCGTCAATGAAGTTGTGTAGAGCATCGCTCAGGGAAATCATCCATGCCACCGTCTTCACGCTGGACAGCCGTCTTCCTCTGAGCCATCTGCAAGACCCCTGCGACTACATTCACATCTAAATGAAAACCTTGTTTTCTTCTCTAACAATATTACTGTACCCTCTTGAGCTTGGGTTCATATTTCAAATGCTATTTGCTTTTAGCCCAGAGGTCTAACTTTTTGTATTGTTACAGGGTCGAGATGACGATCCCAATTGCATGGTGCTCGTGATTTAGGGTCAAAGGTCAGAAGACAATCTAGTTTCTGCTGGCAGCTGTGACAGATGAAAGCAAACACAGCTGTGTGTGTCTCTATGCCTGTAATGTAAGTTGCACTGACCTGTACACTGTGTACTTCTCAATTCTGTACTGAAAACTTCTTTTTTAAAACTCAAAACACTCCAATCAAAAACCTTTCAAGTTTTAGAGTGTGTGTGTGTGTGTGTGTGTGTGTGTGTGTGTGTGTGTGTGTGTGTGTGTGTGTGTGCAGGCATATGTGGTTTATGAGACCAATTTTCAGGTTTACATACCAGCATTACAAGACCATTCGGTTTATGAGACCATTTTTAGTGGTCTCGTAATTCGGGAAATTTGAATTGATATAATTATTGACTAATAATAATTAAAAAAATTATTATTAGTTGTATGTTTACTATATTACTACTTTAATTAATTAATGTTGTTATTTTACTGTTATGACACTCCCTGCCTTTTATACAACGTTGATGAACATGGACCTCTTAAACCATGATGTGTATGTGTGAACAAGGAATAGTGCCTCTGTAGGTGGGAATTGGTATTGCAAAGTATACACATTGGCGCCAAATAACACACATATTCCCGCCATATGCATTGACGGGAAATAGCACGCAACGTAATGTTCCGCTAAGAAGATTTGCAGCGCTTGCCTTAAGTGAACAACGCAGCAGCTGAAGATATGGTGAAACAAGTAAGTACTTTATATCTTTTACCTTTTATATATATATTAAATGTGTTAGTTTCAGTTGTCAAATGTTAATTTGATGTCATTTAAACACTTGAAACTGTATTAATGGAGCGTGAGAGGAGCCCTTCTTGTAGAATCAGCTCTGAGACGCAAAGATTCATTAAGAAATACAATTTAAATTAAACATTGTAAAATAAATTGGCCTTGGGCAGAGCACAGTGCGAATAGGCCGTTGTGTCTAAAAAGAAAACACTTCTGCAATATATTTTTTACATCTGATTATTTTTCAAAGCTCAAATAATACAGTAAATCGAATCTGAATAAGCACAATCTCCTTCAATGTCGCTGCCTGTGCGGTCGCGGAGGTGCACGCGGTCTGAGCGGGAGAGCTCGCAGGTTTGGCCGCCTGAGGTGCACTGTAACGCGGGCGCTTGTCACTCCTCCTGGCCACGGCCTTGAGACTGGGACGTGCAATTTTCTCACCATCTCACGATTTCTCAATTTAATTCTATTAAATATAATAATAATGATAATAATAAAAACCTTGATTGCATATTTTGTCCTTGTAGAGATAAAAATCCTCATTAAAAGAATAATTACACTGTTTTTAAGGCTGCATTATATGTTAAACCTGTTTAAAAATCATAATACAATCATAACATCAAAGTTTATTTTTGTTGTGTTATTTTTAGTTTTAGATTTAAAATGTTATATATATATATATATATATATATATATATATATATATATATATATATATATATATATATGTATGTATATGTATGTATGTATGTGTATATATGTATATAGAGAGTTTAAAGAGTCTCTCTCTCATTCATATATATATATATATATATATATATATATATATATATATATATATATATATATATATATATATATATATATATATATATATATATATGAATGAGAGAGAGACTCTTTAAACTCTTTAAAAGCAGTCATTTTCAAACAAAAACATTATCCAATTCTCTCAACTTTATTAATATTATACTGTTTATCTGTAAAGATTGACTTGACCTGATATTTTTTAGTAGTTCTGAGTCATCGGATCAGAGGACCAAATCCTCTAAAAGATGCAGATATCCATGCAAAGCTGGGGAAGGACAAAGTCATAATAACCAGGAGGTATATTAAGGTAAGTTTTTTTGTTTGTGTATGTGTGTTTGTTTGTTTCCCATCAACCTTATCTCTTAATTAGTAAAGTTCTATTATACTAGATGGTTCACCAGAAATACAGTCTCTGATGTGTACATTGTAACATGCATGCCTTGCATAAACAAATAAATACATTTTTAAAACATACCAAAGTGTTAGATCTAACAACAATAATGATGAGACCTAGTATGGAGGACCAAACTACTCAAAATGAAATAATTCAATAAACAATGAATTCAATAAAACAACAATTAAATGTACCAGTTAATTCTGAAATAATTAAATAATTAACTAACTAACTAATTAATTTAATTAAATAATTAATGAAATAAATGTGTTTATTTTGTAAAATTACATGAAAACACAACATTTATTGTTTAATATATTTTACAATTACCTCTTCCATACACACTATTGTTACAGTGGGAAAATAAGTATTTGAACACCCTGCTATTTTGCAAGTTCTCACTTGGAAATCATGGAGGGTCTGAAATTGTCACCGTAGGTGCATGTCCACTGTGAGAGACCTAATCTAAATTTTAAAAAAATCCAGAAATCACAATGTATGATTTTTTAACTATTTATTGTATGATACAGCTGCAAATAGGGCTGGGCGATATCCCCCAAAAAAATCTCGATATTGTCCAAATTTTTCACAATTTCGATATATTTCTCGATATGTTTGCAATTGCTTTTAAATAAAAATAAAAAAATATATTTTTCCCCCATTAAAAACAAAAACTATTTAGATAGAATCAAGTTAAATACAAAATGTTTACGTTTACTGAACAGGTTGGGATGACCAAAATCTTAAATCATAATATGAGTAATT
This sequence comes from Gobiocypris rarus, assembly GCA_023029165.1. Lineage (NCBI taxonomy): Eukaryota > Metazoa > Chordata > Actinopteri > Cypriniformes > Gobionidae > Gobiocypris > Gobiocypris rarus. Next base: position 20,213,991 of record CM040932.1, read on the forward strand.
TAATATTTTTTTAAATGTACTTTTATAATTACAATATAGATTTTTTATTTGATCTTTAAAAAAAAAAACATAAGCAAAAAATGCAAATGACAAACAATATGACAAAACAGTGCTTTATTTTCAGCTACAGCTGGTCTATTTAACAGTATCAAGTCAAGAAATAAATAAAAAATCTAATAAATATATATACATATATATATATATTATATATATATATATATATATATATATATATATATATATATATATATATATATATATATATATATAAAACTGCTTAGTCTTCACTCTATAAATTATCTATAGGCTACAATGATTCTCAATAAATATATTAAAGTTGTTTAGCCAAGCATGGGGTGGTTTTCCATTTTCATAGTTGTTTGATGAACATTAAATCACACAGAATATGAGCTCCGGCCCTTTAAGAGCTGCACGGACCCAATACACCAACACACGATTTCTCACTCGACTCTGTGTGCGTTCACTAAAGACACACACTACTGTGTTTAATACTCGCCAGGGCGTGCATTCTTACATTTGTTTGACCATTGAAACCCAATAATCCATGAAGGAACTGAATCCAGATCGTATGTTGTCTGAAAGGCGTGTGCACGCGCTTCAGGTCAGAGTCCGGCTATTATTTCTCTCATGCGCGCATGTTTCTGTTGCTTTCTTTGTCGTGCACTGCGGCGTATATATTTAACTCTTCAGCTTCTAGTCTTTAGTGAATGGTGGAAGCACAGTTCTGAGTTATCTGGTAATGTTATTTGGTAAAGTCTGCATGTTGAATTTGAAAAATTCGATATTCACAATATTTTCAAATTTTACATCGTCGTCAAAATTATTGCGATATTATCGCTAATATTCGATATATCGCCCAGCCCTAGCTGCAAATAAGGCCATCCTTAAAAATATTCTTGTTTGCGTAACCCGACCCTGTCAATTTAGGACCGACTCAATCATTTTTTTTCTTTTAGTCCGACCGACTTGCCGGTTGTAAATTTGCGTAAAGACCAACAAATTCCTTTTTTTTACTCTTCAAACAACTAATACAAAAGCAATAAAATAATATGAATTATATTTTAGTAAGTATTGTGTATATATATATAAATTGCCTAGGCCTACATACAAGCAGAAGGCTACGTTCTTTCTTTTAAATAAAAACCCACAATGTCCAAACGTTTTTTTTTTCTTTTTTTTTTCTTGATAAGTCATTCAAAAAATTATTCCGGGTAAGTTGGTAGGTTTATGTATATCCCAGCCACAGCAATAGCCATTATTTGTAAAGGAAGGAGACATAGGCGTGTTATTCAAGCATTAATTAAAATTAAAAAGCGAAATGTTTGAATTTACATGCTGGTAACTCAAGTTGTTTTTTCTTGTTATTTTGGCTTGAAATTTCGTTTGTTGAAAATATAAACTGAATTTAGAAATGCTTTTAAATGAAAAAGCGTTGCGTTTAATAAACAAAATACATTATTGTGGCGTTTGGACAAAATAATCCGTTACCTTAATCCGCGGCCTTGTTATTGTGAGTCTAGGCCTACACAAATAAAAGCAGACAGTTTATAGTTTATAATTATGTCTTGCACTTATATCTGAATGGCTAAAAATGAGGAGTACTGGGAGAAGTTTCGCTGTCATAAAGGAAAATATCCTATCCATGAGCAGCGTCGTGCGGTGCTTTCGTCAGACAGTGGGTTATAGAAAACTTAGCCTATAGGGTATTGTTTAGTAGTTAGGCTATGTTTAACTATTAGCCTATAATATTATTATTTTTAAATTTTATATGTTGATTATGAAGCGTGAACACCATATCGTAATTCTTTTTTGTTTTGTTTAGTTGCCAGACTGATATAGGCTACTTTATATTATAGGCCTACTTTTATACTAATATATCTATAGCAACATGGAAGTGTGACAAAGGCACATAGTAGGCTATAAGATATATAAATTCTCTAATGTGGATAAAGGCCTATTTTGTACACATCACTATACAACATATGTCCTTATTATGAGAAAATATGTTGTTTTAATGAGAAAACGTATGCGTTTTAAAAAAAAATTGTTTTAACATTTCTAATCATAAGCAGCCATGTTGAAGCCTGCAGTAAATGTTGTGCATTGTTATGGCTGTCTACTCTGCTTATTGTTTTTAGAATGTTGCACTCCTGTTTGTCATTGTGCACGAAACTTCAATAAATCATCAGAATCAGTATTTACCAATACATTGAATCTTTACATTCTTCCTGTCTGTCGTCTGTGGATATACCTATATTTGGTGTTATTTTGCCGTATAAGCGTATTTTATATTTTCATATGATATATATTTTTGTTTACCTTTTTAACATTACATCATATTTAAAGCTATAAATTTGCAATGATGCTCCGAAGGCACGGGTTGAAGACCCAGTCAGTGGCGTCACAAAATGCTAATTTGTTTAAACTCATACCTACGTAATCACCATCACCAACATTTTACTTTTTTACATTGAAACTTGAAAAAAAAAAAAAGACCTACCTACCGACCCTTTTTAAAAAAAAGTTTACTGTTACTGCAAACCAAAATATTTTTAAGGATGGCCTTAGTATTTGAACACCTGAGAAAATCAATGTTAATATTTAGTACGGTAGCCGTTGTTTGCAACTACAGAGGTCAAAGCGTTTCCTGTAGTTTTTCAGCAGGTTTGCACACACACTGCAGGAGGGATTCTGGCCCACTCCTCCACACAGATCTTCTCTAGATCAGTCAGGTTTCTGGCCTGTCGCTGAGAAACACAGAGTTTGAGATCCCTCCAAAGATTCTCTATTGGGTTAAGGTCGGAGACTGGCTAGGCCACGCCAGAACCTTGATATGCTTCTTACAGAGCCACTCCTTGGTTATCCTGGCGGTGTGCTTCGGGTCATTGTCATGTTGGAAGACCCAGCCTCGACCCATCTTCAATGCTCTAACTGAGGAAGGAGGTTGTTCCCCAAAATCTCGCAATACATGACCTCGGTCATCAAGCACCGCCCACTGCCTGTTGATTGGCATTTGTGAAATGTCCTCTATTATTATGAAAAATATCTTTGGGAAAATCGTGCTTTGGAAATGCATGATTCATTAAATAAGCGTCATTAATGCAGCATATTACTATGAAAAACTTATTTTTGAAAAAATAGATTTTTAAACATAATACTGTGTGGAAGAGGTAATTGTGAAATATATTAAACAATAAATGTTGTTGTAATTTTACAAAATAAATAGATTTATTTATTTAATAATTAATTAAATTAATTATTTTTAATTATGAAAGTAATTAATTATTTATTAAAATATTTCAGAATAAACTGGTACATTTAATTGTTGTTTTATTTAATTAATTATCTATTTAATTATTTGATTTTGAGTAATTTGAGTAATACCCCTTCATAACCTAGGGGTATAATGTTACTCACACTAGATGATCTGAACTCTGCCCGAGCACATTTGACCCCAAACATTTGTTTGACTACTGTGATCGCTCCGTGAAGAGTCATGTAGAGGTTTGTTAAAGGAACACTCCACTTTTTTGGAAAATAGGCTCATTTTCCAAGTCCCTTAGAGTTAAACAGTTGAGTTTTACCGTTTTTGAATCAATTCAGCCGATCTTTGTATCTGGCGGTAGCACTTTAGCATAGCTTAGCATACATCATTGAATCGGATTAGACCATAAGCATTGCACTCAAAAATGATGACCAAAGACTTTCAATATTTTTACCATTTAAAACTTAACTCTTCTATAGTGACATTGTGTAGTAAGACCAGCGGAAAATGAAAAGTTGTGATTTTTAGACTGATATGAATAGGAACTATTCTCTCATTCCTGCTTAATGATCATGGAACTTTGCGGCCGTCCACGGAGTGCAGCGGCGCAGTGATATTACACAGCGCCTCAAAATACCGTCAGCATAGCCAACGTGACAGCCTGCACAGAGAGTGTGCCTTGTAACCATGGAGCGTTTGTGGTGCGATTCAGGCGATATTTACTTTGGTGCAGATCTTGAACCTTATTTATTTGAACCGGAATAACAGTCACACTGAAGATGAGCTTTTGAAGCGTGAAAGGCAAGAAAAGCGTGGCTTATTTTGAAGACAGAGAGTGCACGCGATCTGCTCGCTGTCACTCAGTTAACATGCGCCCTGTCACAAGCGCAGTCTTCTACATCACTCATAAATCACAATAACTCATCAAATAAGGCTTTAGAGGGACAAACATTTGTTTTGGCGGCCGCCAAATAATTTTAAATGCAGGAAAAACCCTGCTCCGAAGCCTCATCACTGAACGTAACATCACTAGTATTTTGTACTTTAGAAACTCTAGATAAACAATACTGACAATTCCACTAATTTATTTTATAAGTATATACACTACCTCACCAGAACTCTACAACAACACTACTAACGTTATATATACTGAATAAACCAAATGGTTGAGCAAACTTACCCCACACTCAGTGACTGCATTCACAGGTAACGTTAGCTAAAGACAACAGCAGTGCTTTTTCAATCTGAATGTTCAAGCTACATTAAAAATAATAATGTTATACTTACGACCCTGGGTGATGATACACTTCGTCCTGTCTGGCCATATCCTTTAGCCACTGTACCGTGAGTGCAGGTGACACTGTCCATGTTTTCCAAATAGTTATCTGGTCCAAAATGCTATTGCTTTTCAAGCAAACACACAATTTCTTGATTGAATCTAAGTTAATGGTGTTTTGATATCTATGTTCAGAGGAGCCAAACATTGATTCTTTCGTTCCTTGTTTTTCGTTGGTATTCTGTGAAACATGATGGTAGAATACAGCTTGACTTACTATCACAGCCCTTTACAACACACAGAACCATGGCTAATAGCACAGGTGAATCCACTACCTAATTTGCCGGCTGCAACTCTGTCTGCATTATCTGCAACTACACAAACTAAGTGCGGTCACATTGGAAGTTACCGATCTGAGGACTACTTTCAGGCGCTGTGTAATATCACTGCGCCGCTGCACCGTGGGGCGGCTGCAAAGTTCCCTGATCATTACGCAGGAATGAGAGAATAGTTCCTATTCATATGGTCTAAAAAAATCACAACTTTTCATTTTCCGTTGGTCTTCCTACACGATGTCACTATAGAAGAGTTAAGTTTTAAATGGTAAAAATATTGAAAGTCTTTGGTCATCATTTTTGAGTGCAATGCTTATGGTCTAATCCGATTCAATGATGTATGCTAAGCAATGCTAAAAGTGCTTCCGCCAGATACAAAGATCGGCTGAATGGATTCAAAAACGGTAAAACTCAACTGTTTAACTCTAAGGGTGTACTCACACTAGGCATTCTGAACTGTGCGGGCGCGTTTGACCAGCAAAGCCGGTTCGTTTGGCAAGTGTGAGCGCTCCGTTCGTGCCCTGGCGGCGGTTCGTTTGGCGGCCCTGGCCGCTTGAAAGAGGTGGGCCAGAGCGGTTCGGTTGAGCTCGAGCACGGTTCGCATGCAGTGTGAGTGCGAACGCGCGCGGAACAGCTGTGCATTACTATCATCATTATGACAGCAAACTCCAAACTTTTACAATTTGGGTACACTTTTGATTTAGGTTTATAACGGTCCTGGTTCTCCCCTTATTGATGAACATGAATTGTAGTTTGTGAGTAAAGCTGCAGCTGGCTTTGATTCCTCCATCAAAGCCAGCTGCCTCCATAATAATCTTCTGATAGCCTCGTGCAGTACAATCAAGTAAAAATCGCTGTGCGGCATAAATGATAAATCTTTTAGGCAGTCTATTAGCGAAAGGGCTTTTTTTCCGGTCTTCTTCAAAAGAGAAAGTTGCATCGTGAATGGCGTGGCGTTCTCCAGCAGAATGCGTTAAGTGCAATGTGAGTGCAGGCCAGCGGGGGAGTCGGGAGGGGGGACAATCGTGCTCGGGCACGGTACAAGGCAACCGTGCCTAGTGTGAGTACACCCTAAGGGACTTGGAAAATGAGCCTATTTTCAAAAAAAGTTGTCCTTTAATATATTGTCAATTTAACTTCATACACGTTATAACAGGATCTGAAGAGAAATTCTCTTATTGCTACTAAATGTTTTTGAGCAGTACACTATTGTTAAAACACTTGTGTGTGTGTTAACAGTATACTGTAAGCCTTGTCCCACATGTTGTAAACTATATTATACTGCTGTCACGTACAATAGTCAATAAACTAAATAATGTCCTCATAAACCATGAGTATAACACACACGTGTTGTAAACTATAATATACTGCTATCACGTACAATAGTCAATAAACTAAATAATGTCCTCATAAACCATGAGTAAAACACACACACGTGTTGTAAACTATATTATACTGCTGTCATGTACAATAGTCAATAAACTAAATAATGTCCTCATAAACCATGAGTAAAACACACGTGTTGTAAACTATATTATACTGCTGTCATGTACAATAGTCAATAAACTAAATAATGTCCTCATAAACCATGTGTAAAACACACACGCGTGTTGTAAACTATATTATACTGCTGTCACGTACAATAGTCAATAAACTAAATAATGTCCTCATAAACCATGAGTAAAACACACACACGTGTTGTAAACTATATTATACTGCTGTCACTTAAAATAGTCAATAAACTAAATAATGTCCTCATAAACCATGAGTAAAACACACACGTGTTGTAAACTATTATACTGCTGTCATGTACAATAGTCAATAAACTAAATAATATACTGCTGTCATGTACAATAGTCAATAAACTAAATAATATACTGCTGTCATGTACAATAGTCAATAAACTAAATAATGTCCTCATAAACCATGTGTAAAACACACAGCGTGTTGTAAACTATATTATACTGCTGTCACGTACAATAGTCAATGAACTAAATAATGTCCTCATAAACCATGAATAAAACACACACACGTGATGTAAACTATATTATACTGCTGTCATGTACAATAGCCAATAAACTAAATAATGTCCTCATAAACCATGTGTAAAACACACACGTGTTGTAAACTATATTATACTGCTGTCACATACAATAGTCAATGAACTAAATAATGTCCTCATAAACCATGAATAAAACACACACACGTGTTGTAAACTATATTATACTGCTGTCACGTACAATAGTCAATGAACTAAATAATGTCCTCATAAACCATGTGTAAAACACACACGCGTGTTGTAAACTATATTATACTGCTGTCATGTACAATAGTCAATAAACTAAATAATGTCCTCATAAACCATGTGTAAAACACACGCGTGTTGTAAACTATATTATACTGCTGTCACGTACAATAGTCAATGAACTAAATAATGTCCTCATAAACCATGAATAAAACACACACGTGTTGTAAACTATATTATACTGCTGTCATGTACAATAGCCAATAAACTAAATAATGTCCTCATAAACCATGAGTAAAACACACACACGTGTTGTAAACTATATTATACTGCTGTCATGTACAATAGCCAATAAACTAAATAATGTCCTCATAAACCATGTGTAAAAACACACACGTGTTGTAAACTATATTATACTGCTGTCATGTACAATAGCCAATAAACTAAATAATGTCCTCATAAACCATGTGTAAAACACACGTGTTGTAAACTATATTATACTGATGTCACATAATAGTCAATAAACTAAATAATGTCCTCATAAACCATGAGTAAAACACACACGTGTTGTAAACTATATTATACTGCAGTCACATACAATAGTCAATAAACTAAATGTCCTCATAAACCATGAATAAAACACGTGTTGTAAACTATAATATACTGCTGTCACATACAATAGTCAATAAACTAAATAATGTCCTCATAAACCATGAATAAAACACGTGTTGTAAACTATATTATACTGCTGTCACATACAATAGTCAATAAACTAAATAATGTCCTCATAAACCATGAATAAAAAACACACACGTGTCGTAAACTATATTATACTGCTGTCACGCATACAATAGTCAATAAACTAAATAATGTCCTCATAAACCATGAATAAAAAACACACACGTGTTATAAACTATTGGTAACACTTTACAATAAGGTTGTATTAGTTAACATTAGTTAACGCATTAGTTAACATAAACTAACCATGAACAACACCTCTGTTCAGCATTAGTTAATCTTTGTTAACGTTAGTTAATAAAAATACAGCTGTTCATGTTAGTTCACAGTGCATTAATTAATGTCAACAAGATTTTATTCATGCATTAGTAAATGTTGAAATTAACATTAACAAAGATTAATAAATGCTTTATAAGTGTAGTTCAGCATTAGTTCATGTTAACTAATGCATTAACTAATACAACCTTATTGTAAAGTGTTACTACTATATTATACTGCTGTCAGGTACAATAGCCAATAAACTAAATAAAGTCCTCATAAACCATCTGTAAAACACACGTATTGTAAACTATATTATACTGACTATTACACATAGTCAATAAACTAATGTCCTCATAAACCATGAATAAAACACACATGTTGTAAACTATATTATACTGCAGTCACGCATACAATAGACAATAAACTAAATAATGTCCTCATAAACCATGAATAAAACACACACGTGTTGTAAACTATATTATACTGCTGTCATGTACAATAGTCAATAAACTAAATAATGTCCTCATAAACCATGAGTATAACACACACGTGTTGTAAACTATATTATACTGCTGTCACCTACAATAGCCAATAAACTAAATAAAGTCCTCATAAACCATATGTAAAACACACGTGTTGTAAACTATATTATACTGACTATTACACATAGTCAATAAACTAATGTCCTCATAAACCATGAATAAAACACACATGTTGTAAACTATATTATACTGCAGTCAAATACAATAGTCAATAAACTAAATAATGTCCTCATAAACCATGAGGAAAACACACGTGTTGTAAACTATATTATACTGCTGTCACGTACAATAGTCAATAAACTAAATAATGTCCTCATAAACCATGAGGAAAACAAACGTGTTGTAAACTATATTATACTGCTGTCACATACAATAGTCAATAAACTAAATAATGTCCTCATAAACCATGAATAAAACACACATGTTGTAAACTATATTATACTGCTGTCAGACACAATAGTCAATAAACTAAATAATGTTCTCATAAACCATTAATAAAACACAGACACGTGTTGTAAACTATTATACTGCTGTCACGCATACAATAGTCAATAAACTAAATAATGTCCTCATAAACCATGAATAAAACACACATGTTGTAAACTATATTATACTGCTGTCACATACAATAGTCAATAAACTAAATAATGTCCTCATAAACCATGAATAAAACACATGTTTTGTAAACTATTATACTGCTGTCATGTACAATAGTCAATAAACTAAATAATGTCCTCATAAACCATGAGTAAAACACACACACATGTTGTAAACTATATTTTACTGCTGTCACGCATAATAGTCAATAAACTAAATAATGTCCTCATAAACCATGAGTAAAACACACACGTGTTGTAAACTATATTATACTGCTGTCATGTACAATAGTCAATAGACTAAATAATGTCCTCATAAACCATGAATAAAACACACACGTGTTGTAAACTATATTATACTGCTGTCACGCATACAGTCAATAAACTAAATAATGTCCTCATAAACCATGAGTAAAACACACACGTGTTGTAAACTATATTATACTGCTATCACGTACAATAGTCAATAAACTAAATAATGTCCTCATAAACCATGAGTAAAACACACACGTGTTGTAAACTATATTATACTGCTGTCATGTACAATAGTCAATAAACTAAATAATGTCCTCATAAACCATGAGTAAAACACACACGTGTTGTAAACTATATTATACTGCTGTCACGCATAATAGTCAATAAACTAAATAATGTCCTCATAAACCATGAGTATAACACACACACGTGTTGTAAACTATATTAAACTGCTGTCATGTACAATAGTCAATAAACTAAATAATGTCCTCATAAACCATGTGTAAAACACACACGTGTTGTAAACTATATTATACTGCTGTCACCTACAAAAGTCAATAAACTAAATAATGTCCTCATAAACCATGAGTAAAACACACGTGTTGTAAACTATAATATACTGCTGTCAGACACAATAGTCAATAAACTAAATAATGTCCTCATAAACCATGAGTAAAACACACACGTGTTGTAAACTATATTATACTGCTGTCATGTACAATAGTCAATAGACTAAATAATGTCATCATAAACCATGAGTAAAACACACGTGTTGTAAACTATATTATACTGCTATCACGCATAATAGTCAATAAACTAAATAATGTCCTCATAAACCATGAGTATAACACACGTGTTGTAAACTATATTAAACTGCTGTCAACAATAGTCAATAAACTAAATAATGTCCTCATAAACCATGTGTAAAACACACACACGTGTTGTAAACTATATTATACTGCTGTCACGTACAATAGTCAATAAACTAAATAATGTCCTCATAAACCATGAGTAAAACACACACGTGTTGTAAACTATATTATACTGCTGTCAGACACAATAGTCAATAAACTAAATAATGTCCTCATAAACCATGAGTAAAACACACACGTGTTGTAAACTATATTATACTGCTGTCATGTACAATAATCAATAGACTAAATAATGTCCTCATAAACCATGAGTAAAACACACGTGTTGTAAACTATATTTTACTGCTGTCATGTACAATAGTCAATAAACTAAATAATGTCCTCATAAACCATGAGTAAAACACACACGTGTTGTAAACTATATTAAACTGCTGTCACGCATAATAGTCAATAAACTAAATAATGTCCTCATAAACCATTAGTAAAACACACACGTGTTGTAAACTATATTAAACTGCTGTCACGCAATAGTCAATGAACTAAATAATGTCCTCATAAACCATGAGTAAAACACACACGTGTTGTAAACTATATTATACTGCTGTCATGTACAATAATCAATAGACTAAATAATGTCCTCATAAACCATGAGTAAAACACACACGTGTTGTAAACTATATTATACTGCTGTCATGTACAATAGTCAATAAACTAAATAATGTCCTCATAAACCATGAGTAAAACACACACGTGTTGTAAACTATATTAAACTGCTGTCACGCATAATAGTCAATAAACTAAATAATGTCCTCATAAACCATTAGTAAAACACACACGTGTTGTAAACTATATTAAACTGCTGTCACGTACAATAGTCAATGAACTAAATAATGTCCTCATAAACCATGTGTAAAACACACACGTGTTGTAAACTATATTATACTGCTGTCACCTACAAAAGTCAATAAACTAAATAATGTCCTCATAAACCATGAGTAAAACACACACGTGTTGTAAACTATATTATACTGTTGTCATGTACAATAGTCAATAGACTAAATATTGTCCTCATAAACCATGAGTAAAACACACACGTGTTGTAAACTATATTATACTGTTGTCATGTACAATAGTCAATAGACTAAATATTGTCCTCATAAACCATGAGTAAAACACACGTGTTGTAAACTATATTATACTGCTGTCATGTACAATAGCCAATAAACTAAATAATGTCCTCATAAACCATGTGTAAAACACACGTGTTGTAAACTATATTATACTGATGTCACGTACAATAGTCAATAAACTAAATAATGTCCTCATAAACCATGAGTAAAACACACACATGTTGTAAACTATATTATACTGCTGTCAGACACAATAGTCAATAAACTAAATAATGTCCTCATAAACCATGAGTATAACACACACGTGTAAAACTATATTATACTGCTGTCAGGTACAATAGCCAATAAACTAAATAATGTCCTCATAAACCATCTGTAAAACACACGTGTTGTAAACTATATTATACTGCAGTCAAATACAATAGTCAATAAACTAAATAATGTCCTCATAAACCATGAATAAAACACACACGTGTCGTTAACTATATTATACTGCTGTCACGCATACAGTCAATAAACTAAATAATGTCCTCATAAACCATGAATAAAACACACATGTTGTAAACTATATTATACTGCTGTCACGCATAATAGTCAATAAACTAAATAATGTCCTCATAAACCATGAATAAAACACACATGTTGTAAACTATATTATACTGCTGTCACGTACAATAGTCAATAAACTAAATAATGTCCTCATAAACCATTTATAAAACACACATGTTGTAAACTATATTATACTGCTGTCACGCATACAGTCAATAAACTAAATAATGTCCTCATAAACCATGAGTAAAACACACACGTGTTGTAAACTATATTATACTGCTGTCAGACACAATAGTCAATAAACTAAATAATGTCCTCATAAACCATGAGTAAAACACACACGTGTTGTAAACTATATTATACTGCTGTCACGTACAATAGTCAATAAACTAAATAATGTCCTCATAAGCCATGAGGAAAACAAACGTGTTGTAAACTATATTATACTGCTGTCAGACACAATAGTCAATAAACTAAATAATGTCCTTATAAACCATGAGTAAAACACACGTGTTGTAAACTATATTATACTGCTGTCACGCATAATAGTCAATAAACTAAATTATGTTCTCATAAACCATGAATAAAACACACACGTGTTGTAAACTATATTATACTGCTGTCACATACAATAGTCAATAAACTAAATAATGTTCTCATAAACCATTAATAAAACACACGTGTTGTAAACTATATTATACTGCTGTCATGTACAATAGTCAATAAACTAAATAATGTCCTCATAAACCATGAATAAAACACACATGTTGTAAACTATATTATACTGCTGTCACCTACAATAGCCAATAAACTAAATAATGTCCTCATAAACCATGAATAAAACACACATGTTGTAAACTATATTATACTGCTGTCACCTACAAGTCAATAAACTAAATAATGTCCTCATAAACCATGAGTAAAACACACGTGTTGTAAACTATTATACTGCTGTCACGCACTTTAGTCAATAAACTAAATAATGTCCTCATAAACCATGAATAAAACACACATGTTGTAAACTATATTATACTGCAGTCACATACAATAGTCAATAAACTAAATAATGTCCTCATAAACCATGAATAAAACACGTGTTGTAAACTAAAATATAGTGCTGTCTGGTTGGGAACCGAGAACCGGTTCTTATGCAGAACCGATACTTATTTTTGAAAAATACCGAATCGCGCAAAATTCCTGAGTTTCGGTTCCGAAAACGGTTCTGGTGCAATGTGTGTGCGAAGCGCTGGGAGCGTATCCTTTAATAGCGGGCGACAGCTAACCTCATCATGAATATTAATTACGTTGCCTGCCGCTAGAAGTGCAAACAATTAACTAGTGGTGGGCCGTTATCTGCATTAACGTGCTGTGTTAACGTGAGACTCTTATAGGGCGATAAAAAAAACATATCGCCGTTAATCTATTCTCAAAGTTGGGTTGGGAGCTGGGTCTATACTACACAAGCTATGATGACTTTCACAGTGATATTTTAGCGAATGTATAGCTACCTTCAGCCGAATTGCACTGTAGGGAGTGAGAACGAAGCTTTCAACCTGCGTGTATGCTGTGAAATTATCAAGCGTGAATGCTGTCTTTTGAACTCGGGCGCGCATCAGGAGTCCTGATGAGCGTGACTGACATACTGCAAGCAGAGAGCTGTACATATCATTTCTGCTCAGCATTCTTAAGAGTATTTGCAGTACATCCGCGGCAGATAGACGCAAGTGCCATTACGTACTGAAGCTTTGGTAACAAAACTAACGGTTCAAAAACAAAAATATAAAAGTTAGGTGAACAACGCTATTCATTCTGCCACCTCCGCCGACATCGCTAAGTAACGGGTAAACAGCTGCTGCTTTGATGACGCAAACGCACCTCGGTTTCGGACCCAAAATATAATATGAACACGGTCCAGGAGCAATCGAACTCGGTTCGGTCCAGGCAATCGAACCAAGTGTGAAAGCACCAGTCATTATTTGGATAGCACACATATTCTAAATGCCTTCGCAGAATTCAAATGAGCCATTTTAATCTAGATTAATGCTGAATTACCATTTATTATTTACAAGTTCACTGAATAACTGAATTTCTATTACATTAATATACAAATAACTAATAAATATAACTAATATATAATATATATATATATATATATATATATATAATATTTTTGCAAGAATGCTTTTAATACTGTAAAATATGTACAGTACAGGACTTTTTTGACATTGCCAACCTGTAAATGAATCAGAGATCATGTAATAAACACAAAAAGGATTGTTTGAGTTATGATTATGCCTTTTTCCTTTACCACTATTTGTTTAATAATTTTAATGGAACCGAATCGAACCGGAATCATTAGGGCGGAATCGAACCAGAACCGAACCGGAAAATTTCTCACGATTCCCAACCCTAGTGCTGTCACATACAATAGTCAATAAACTAAATAATGTCCTCATAAACCATGAATAAAACACGTGTTGTAAACTATATTATACTGCTGTCACATACAATAGTCAATAAACTAAATAATGTCCTCATAAGCCATGAATAAAACACGTGTTGTAAACTATATTATACTGCTGTCACGCATACAATAGTCAATAAACTAAATAATGTCCTCATAAACCATGAATAAAACACACATGTTGTAAACTATATTATACTGCTATCACGCATACAATAGTCAATAAACTAAATAATGTCCTCATAAACCATGAATAAAACACACACGTGTTGTAAACTATATTATACTGCTGTCAGACACAATAGTCAATAAACTAAATAATGTCCTCATAAACCATGAATAAAACACACATGTTGTAAACTATATTATACTGCTGTCACACACAATAGTCAATAAACTAAATAATGTCCTCATAAACCATGAATAAAACACACATGTTGTAAACTATATTATACTGCTGTCAGACACAATAGTCAATAAACTAAATAATGTCCTCATAAACCATGAATAAAACACACATGTTGTAAACTATATTATACTGCAGTCACGTGCATAATAGTCAATAAACTAAATAATGTCCTCATAAACCATGAATAAAACACACACGTGTTGTAAACTATATTATACTGCTGTCAGACACAATAGTCAATAAACTAAATAATGTCCTTATAAACTATGAGTAAAATAAATGTGTTGTAAACTATATTATACTGCTGTCACGCATACAGTCAATAAACTAAATAATGTCCTCATAAACCATGAATAAAACACACGCGTGTTATAAACTATATTATACTGCTGTCACGTACATTAGTCAATAAACTAAATAATGTCCTCATAAACAATGAGTATAACACACACGTGTTATAAACTATATAATACTGCTGTCATGTACAATAGTCAATAAACTAAATAATGTCCTCATAAACCATGAATAAAACACACACGTGTTGTAAACTATTATACTGCTGTCACGTACTTTAGTCAATAAACTAAATAATGTCCTCATAAACCATGAATAAAACACTTGTTGTAAACTATATTATACTGCAGTCACATACAATAGTCAATAAACTAAATAATGTCCTCATAAGCCATGAATAAAACACGTGTTGTAAACTATATTATACTGCTGTCACGTACAATAGTCAATAAACTAAATAATGTCCTTATAAACTATGAATAAAAAACACACACGTGTCGTAAACTATATTATACTGCTGTCACGTACAATAGTCAATAAACTAAATAATGTCCTCATAAACTATGAATAAAAACACACACGTGTGAAACTATATTATACTGCTGTCAGGTACAATAGTCAATAAACGAATGTCCTCATAAACCATGTGTAAAACACACACATGTGTTGTAAACTATATTATACTGCTGTCACATACAATAGTCAATGAACTAAATAATGTCCTCATAAACCATGAATAAAACACACACACGTGTCGTAAACTATATTATACTGCTGTCAGGTACAATAGTCAATAAACGAATGTCCTCATAAACCATGTGTAAAACACACACATGTGTTGTAAACTATATTTTACTGCTGTCACATACAATAGTCAATAAACTAAATAATGTCCTCATAAACTATGAATAAAAAACACACACGTGTCGTAAACTATATTATACTGCTGTCACGCATACAGTCAATAAACTAATGTCCTCATAAACCATGAATAAAACACACACGTGTTGTAAACTATATTATACTGCTGTCACATACAATAGTCAATAAACTAAATAATGTCCTCATAAACCATGAGTAAAACACACACGTGTTGTAAACTATATTATACTGCTGTCACGTACAATAGTCAATAAACGAATGTCCTCATAAACCATGAGTAAAACACACACGTGTTGTAAACTATATTATACTGACTATTACACATAGTCAATAAACTAAATAATGTCCTCATAAACCATGAATAAAACACACACACGTGTTGTAAACTATAATATACTGCTATCACGCATAATAGTCAATAATAAACTAATGTCCTCATAAACCATGAGTAAAACACACACGTGTTGTAAACTATATTATACTGCTGTCACCTACAATAGTCAATAAACTAAATAATGTCCTCATAAACCATGAATAAAACACACGTTATAAACTATATTATACTGATGTCACGCAATAGTCAATAAACTAAATAATGTCCTCATAAACCATGAGTATAACACACACATGTTGTAAATTATATTATACTGCTGTCACATACAATATTCAATAAACTAACTAATGTTCTCATAAACCATGTGTAAAACACATGTAGTAAACTACATTATACTGCTGTCACGCATTAGTCAATAAACTAAATAATGTCCTCATGAACCATGAATAAAACACACATGTTGTAAACTATATTATACTGCTGTCATGTACAATAGTCAATAAACTAAATAATGTCCTCATAAACCATGAATAAAACACACACGTGTTGTAAACTATATTATACTGCTGTCATGTACAATAGTCAATAAACTAAATAATGTCCTCATAAACCATGAGTAAAACACACACGTGTTGTAAACTATATGTAAACCATGCTGAGTCACATTATTGCTCCTTTCTCTTTGTTTTTGTCTTCTAGCTTGTCCATAAACCTGCTGCTCCAGCCATGACAGGAAGTGAAGAGCGAGGGCTTACCTTTGCGTATGGACTTTGATGACAAGTGACACTGAGTGACAATGAGCCACAATGTTCTGAACGAATGTTATTGTTTTTAAAAGTTATGTTTTGTAATTCCCGTCACTAAGTGACAATGTTCTGAATGTAATAGTGCTGTCAAATAATTAATCGCAATTAATCACATCCAAAACAAGTGTATTTGTACTTTTATTTATTATGTATATACTGTATACACACAGAAACAGTATATATTTAGAAAATATTAACATATACTAGGGGTTGCACAGACTAGTCCACTAATCGTCTAGTCGACTTTAATGCTCTGCCATGGCGCTTTAAGCTTGACGTTGACTAGTCGCTGGCCTATAGAGGCCACAACAGGATAAGCCATTTCCTGACACGCACACAATGTTTCCAACAGTTAGAAATGACAAATAAACTCATACTCAGAGAGCTCTACACAAGGAAATTTTCCACTCATTTCCATGTGGAATAAAATTACATCCTTTATGTTTTTAGATAAAATACATAAAACCATTTTATCTTTATTGTGCATCTATATTTCTCCCTATTTTTAAATAGATTTAAATAATTAAATAAAAAATTAGGATATTATTTTCCTATTATTAAATTAAATTGGTGGTGGTTGAGGAGATTCCCCCCTTCTATATGTAAAGCGCTTTGAGTGCCTTGAAAAGCGCTATATAAATGTAACAAATTATTGTTAATTATGAATTAAATATGCATTTTCCTTATTATACAAGCATATGACATTTTACTTACAGCAGACAATCATGTTATTGACCACGTGAGCAGTGTGTTCCCGCAGGATCACAAAACCCGCTCCTCCACTGTAAATAAATCACCATCCGAATGCACAACTTTTATCACTGAGTTGGCTGTACATTTATTTTTACGGACTTCCACGTGAGAAACAATTACCATCTGAATAGGGCTTAAGGGAGAAAAGAAGAAACGACAATTGGATAAACTTTCACTACATAGAAGTGGAAAAGAATACGGAATGTGTTGTGGAAAAAGATGGGGAGAAATGCGGCCACAAAATCACAGGAAAAACACCACAAACCTTTAGAGACATTTAACATGTTTGGTTGGTAAAATAAATATGCTGTATTTATTTTATTTCAAATCAAATCAGAGCATTTTCCATGTCTGAATTGGATGTATTCTTGATTTAAATAAGGTTACAATAATATAAGAAGATACAATTTTGGTTTTGTCTTTACTACTATATTGACTGGGTTAAATATTTTCATTGACTAAAACTAGACTAAATGACTACTTTAACATGGACTGAAGTAATCTAATTATTGACCTTATTCTGAATAAGACAATATTCTGATTAAGGTGTTTACATGAGTTGCTTTTAGAATATTCCGTTCATGTTCCCGTTTTACACGTTATAAATCATAGATTGAGTAAATGACACGTCATTACGCCCCCATGACACACTATGCTGTCCGACGCCCAATCGTAGCGCGACTTTGGTCGGTCTGTTAACATTTTATGGGCTCAGGAAACCTGTAACTTTACCATATATATGTATATGCTGTTTTATTTTGTAATATTATATATTATCTCTTTCAGTTTTTTATAGCGACACTGCCTTTCTTGCCTCCTTCTTGACAGCCTACATATCGAATAATATCTTTGATTAATGATAAAAAAGGTTTGTGATTGTTTGGCTTATTTTTCCTGCCATCGAGCCACAGGCATTCACTGAATGACCCTTTACGGCTCACAACCTAGAGGTTCCTGACCGCTGTTGTAAGCAGACAGTTCACAATTAATAACAACAAAAATAAATCATATAGAGGAGGCATTGTCAGAACGAGCAGTCGACACACCACAGCAATGTGTCATGGCAACGACATTTCAGACCGACATACGGAAAGATAAACGTGAATTTTCCGGCATTTAGGCACATATAAGCTTTGTTACTGTTTTGTACACATTGTTATATTACTTATTATTCAACTTCTGTTTTATTGGCCACAGTATTATTTATGATTGTTGAGAATTTTATGAATTTTTAAAAAGAACAGAAGCTTGAGCCCCAAAGCCCTCCCATCTGCACTTGCCTGGTGTGCATTTGCATGTGTCCTGTCACAAAATGTGACTAAAATCGCATAATCCACGCTTTTAATTCGATTTGCATTTACTTCGATTATGACTTTAACAGGATTAAGGTAATTAGAAATTACTGTTTACTTGGTATCTTCTTAGTCAGATTAATATCGGAGTATTGTTGTCCATGTAAATGTACTGAGAGACAAAAATGGTCATGGATAATTCTGACTAAAATAAGACTAAAATGCTCAGATTTTTAGTCAACTTAAACTTGACTAGACTAAAAGTGTATGAATGCACACACATCACTGCACCAAATATATTCAGTAGCACAGCTTAGAAACTGAAAAGTTCTAGCATATATTTCCTGATAACTAAAACTCACAGCTTCACTATTAGTAGAGAGACGCTGCCAGGTAGAATTAATTCACACACAATCACTCTCACTAATGCATTCATGTGTAGCCTAATCTTTACTGTGCTACTTTATCTGTATCTGTTTCAGAACGGGCAGAAATCTGTGAGAAATATAACGACCCAAAGACAAAAGAACTGATAAACAAAAGCCGTTTAGAGCAATAACCTTATAGGCAGTGCTGTGTCATGTGTCATAGCTGTGCACAAAAACCCAGTTCGAGTCTCAGCTCAAGGTTCAGGCTTATTTGTTAATTAACGATTAACTAGTCGACTCATCTTTTATCACATAAATGTTGAATTTAAAAAAATGTGAAGTTGTTCAACCCCTAATATTCTATTATTACATTTAATATTATATATTAAATAAATAAACAGCATATATTTTCTTAAATGTATATATGCATGTGTTTGTATTTATATATACAGTGCTTCTAAAGTATTCACAGTGCTTCACTTTTTCCACATTTTGTTATGTTACAGCCTTATTCCAATATGGATTAAGTTCATAATTTTTTTCTCAATTCTACAAACAATACTCCATAATGACTATGTGGAAGAAGTTTGTTTGAAATCTTTGAAAAATCTTTGAAAATTCACATGTACATAAGTATTATGTATGTGTATATGAATTATTTCCGGATGCAATGTACATAACAAATACAAGTAAACACTCACACATATTATGTAAATAAAAACAGATTTTAGATGCGATTAATTGTTTGACAGCACTAGATGTTTTTATTTCCTGTCACTGAATGACAAAAAATATATTTTTTTATTTTACTAGAAAAAAATGTATACTCTATTTCTGATACTGTTGATTATCAGCAATTAAAAGAAAAGCAACCACCTGAACTGCCTCAGTTGATCATAAATTATGTATTGACAGTAACAATCTCGTGGAGGAATCCAAACAAATGAGCACAGACAAAGAAACATAGAACAATTGAGTTTTTACTTTTATCGCTTATGATTTAGCCTAGTTAAGCAACATGAGATGGCCAGTAGTGTTGTTTTCCAAAATCAGCACGATTGCAGA
This sequence comes from Gobiocypris rarus, assembly GCA_023029165.1. Classification (NCBI taxonomy): domain Eukaryota; kingdom Metazoa; phylum Chordata; class Actinopteri; order Cypriniformes; family Gobionidae; genus Gobiocypris; species Gobiocypris rarus. The sequence goes on from CM040932.1 coordinate 20,234,746, forward strand.
TTGGATGTTGATTTTATCAAAGTTGCAATAAGTGACTTACACATTTAAATAGAATACATCTTAAATAAGTTCCAAAAAAGATTACAGCAGAACAGTCATGCATCTCTGAGCAACACACAGTGGTGTTTCATAACTGAATGATTCAGCACTTTTGAAAGAATCATTCAAGTCAATGATTCAGTGATCCATTCATAAAGACAGGCACTTGCCTTCGTTCTTAAATGAATCAGTAGTCTGAATTGATTGTTTGAACTAAAGACTCAAATGCTCACTCATTAACACAGTCCTAACCTTTAATAATTGCATATTTTAAATTATTAGTAATTATTATACTACAGGGCTGTCAAATACTTGAATCTAATTGGTTGACAAATGTTCTAAGTTGTAAAAAATTCAGTTAAACGCACAGCTAAAGTAGTTCCAGCAGGTCTTGACCGCATTGCAGTTCTTGAGATAAACTTGTAGTTTTGCTATTAGTACAGACACTGCTGCAGATCAGCGAGCAAAATGACTTCAGGTCGTTAAATAATGCACACCCGAGGTTTAACACCACTACCACCTCGGTGGGCATTATTTCAACTGCCTATCGCCAATTATTCCTTACATAAATTATTTAAAGCACTAAACTTTTTCAGTTCATGGCCTGATTGTTCAGTGTGTCTAGCATTCAACATCAGTTGACTTTGTTAAATAAATTTTAAAATATCTGCAAATGTATTTTGACATTTCAAACTGCCTGATGATCCATTTAAAATTCTGTTCAGAGATAGTTTTTTTTAATTCTTTACATTTTCTCAAATATAGAAGATTATCATTGTATTATTTTCAAATTAAATTAATTGAATGGTCAAAAATACAATAAAACAGTAATTTATAATTTCAATTTATAATAACTTTATGTGAATGTTTTAACTTATAATTTATTCCTAGTATTGAAAGTTGAATTTTCAGCATCATTACTCAATTTGTTATATTTTTGTGTGGTAACCATAATATATTACCATTCAAAAGTACCATTTATGACAGTAACAACATATAATGTAACTAACTGTTATTAACTGATTTTATTTTAAGAAAATGAAAATGCTAAAATTTCAGCTTCAATCACAGAAATAAATTACATTTTACAAAATATGCACATAAACAAATTAAATTTAAATAATACTTTTAAATAATAATAATACTTACTGCAGTTCTGTAAAAAAAGAAAACCTTTGACCGCTTGTGAAATTGAGCTGTGCTATTGTCATGAAGACCCTTCTTTCAATAACAGAGAAAACTGATGCTATGTACACCTTGTAATGTTTGACAGTCCCCTTAAACCAGGATGAGGCTAGGTTTGTGTATTGTGTGTATGACCTCATAAACCATGTGTCCTCATTAACCATGTGTCCCCATAAACCTGTGGAATGTCACATAATTATTATTTCTGTGTTGTAAAAGTAAAATTTTAATTTTGAAGCATGGTTTGTCTTTTGTAGACCAAATTAAATTTTTGACATGATTTTCATGTCAATTGGATGTTGGGAAAGGTGTGTCCTCGTAAACCACTAAAAAGTCACATTGACCTCATAAACCACATATGCCTGTATGTGTGTGTGTGTGTGTGTGTGTGTGTGTGTGTGTGTGTGTGTGTGTGTGTGTGTGTCTCTGTGTGTCTCTGTGTGTGTGTGTGTGTGTGTGGTGTTACATGATAATGAGTCTTTAACTCATTGAACGCATTAAAATAACTCTATTGGATCCCGGTGAAGGACACACTGTTAACACATGACCCAGGAATCTGGTTTAACCATTGACTACAGTCTGATGTTACACTTAATAATGTAATAGCCTGATTGTCATGACAAATAATTAGCATTTATCTTTATTTGATAATTACGACTTTAATGCACTCATAAAGTCTTTATAGATGAAATGTAATTGGAGGTGTTTGCTAAGTCAAGCATCACTCATATAATTGGATATACAGACTTGATCAAACCCGTAACATCAGTATTCAACTTTGGTGCATAACTTGTCCTGTAGCTCTGTGCTGCAGACATGATTGTTCGTTACCTCAAATCATACGGCTTGTTGATTAGACTGTTGCACAAAGGTGGGCACAAAATCCCACAGACTTACACTGAAGGAGGGTCCTGAGCTCTTTATAGAGTATGCAACGCATAACAATGTGCTAACAACTACTCTGAACACCTTAGCAACCACAAAGCAACACTTTGGAATCCTGTTTTTGCATGGACAAGCATCACAGAAAATTCAGTTTCTTTAACTAGTTTTATTTTTTCATGGGAATGGCTGGCATATATATATATGTGTGTGTGCGTGCGTGCGTGCGTGCGTGCGTGCGTGCATGTATGTATGTATGCCAGCCATTCCCATGAAAAAATAAAACTAGTTAAAGAAACTAAGTTATATATGTATATATATAGGATATTTTAGATTTCAATAGATTACAATACTATTTAAAAAAAAAATTTTGGAAGAAGTCTTTTATGGTCATCATGACTGCATTTATTTGATCCAACATACAGTAAAAGCTGTAATATTGTGAAATATTACTATAATTTCAGAGGACTGGTTTTGATCTTAATATGTTTTGAAAAGTAATATATTCCTGTGATGGCAAAGCTGAATCTTCAGCATCATTACTCCAGTCTTCAGTGTCACATGATCCTTCAGAAATCAATATAATATGCAGATTTGGTGCTATTTAAAAAAGTTTGAAAACATTTACATTTGATAGATCTTACATTTAAGATGTCAAAGAACAGCATTTATTTGAAATATAAATCTTTTGTAATATTATGAATGACACTTTTAATCAATATCATGCATTCTTACCAACTAAAAGTTAAGATTAAAAAAAGTTAACTTTATTTTGATGGTCCCCTACTGTTGACTATAATTAATGTTGCACCTACATGTCAACAAACTCTAATTAGAATATTAGTAGAATGTCTGTTTAATATCTGCTGACACTTTATTTTGATGCTCCCCAAGAGACATTCTACTAGAGTTGACTATAGTTACTTTACAATAGTTACTTTGCAAGTATGTGTCAACTTATTCTACTAACCCTAAAGTTAAGAACACACCAAACCCACATGATAAAATACTAAATTAGTTACAATCTACTAATACTCTGAGAGTTGACTTAAAGGTACTAATAGTCAACAGAATGTCTGAAGGGGAACATCAGAACAAAGTGTAACCAAAAAAAATTGTGCTTGCCTCAAACTTTTGAATGGTAGTGTATATATCCTTTTTATATTATACCAACAGTCGTGGTCAAAATTGTTGGCACCCCTGATAAATATGATCAAATATGGCTGTAAGAAATACATCTGCATTGTTTATCCTTTTGATCTTTTATTTTTTTTTAAAAATCACAAAAATCTAACATTTCATTGAAGTTAAAGAATTGAAAATGGGGGATAAATCTCATTACGTAATAAATGCTTTTCTCCAAAACACGGTGGCCACAATTGTTGGCACCCCTTAAAAATATTATGAGTAAAATATCTCTGAAGTATATTCCCATTAATATTTACATTTTTTAAGTATAAATATAAGGAAGCACAAAGGCCAAATTCCCTTAATCATTCATCACAATGAGTAAAACCACAGAATATAGTTCTGATGTGCAACAAAAGATTGTTGAGCTTCACAAAATAGAAAGTGGCTGTAGGAAAATAGCTAAAGCATTGAAAACCCCCATTTCCACCATCAGGGAAATAATTAAGAAGATCCAATCAGCTAAAGATGTTATGAATCTGACTGGAAGAGGACGTGTGTCTATATTGTCCTAATGCACGGTGAGAAGGAGAGTTTGAGTGGACAAAGACTCTCCAAGGATCACAGCTGGAGAATCGCAGAGATTAGTTGAGTCTTGGGGTCAGAAAGCCTAAAAAAAAAAAATCAAACAAACCCCTATATCACCATATGTTGTTTGGTAGGGATTTAATAAAAATCCTCCTCGCTCATCCAGAAACAAACTCCAGCATATTCAGTGGTCAGACACAACTGGAACTTCAGACGGGACCTGGTTCTATGGTCAGATGACCTATAAAAAGAGATTTTTGGCAGCAAATCTACCAGAAGGGTTTTGTGCAAACAGGGATAAAAAGTACCCCATGCCCACGGCTAAAAATACAGCTGGAACTTTAACGTTGAGGGCCTATTTTTTCTGGAGGTCCTGGACATCTTGGTCAGACACATGGTATAATGGATTCTAGCAAATACCAACAGATAAACAATCTAAACCTACGGCCTCTGCTAGAAATCTTATAATGGGCCGTGGTTGGCTCTTCTATCAGGACAAAGATCCAAAACAAACATCAAAATCAACACACAAATGTGTCACTGAACACAAAATGAAGCTTCTGCCATGGCCATCCCCGTCCCCTGACCTGAACCCTATAGAGAATGAGAGGCTGAACTGAAGAGAAGAAGCACCAACATGGATCTGGGAATCTGAAGGATCTGGAGAGATTCTGTATGGAGGAATGGTCTCTGATCTCTCGTAAGGTGTTCTCCAAACTTCATCAGGCATTAGAGGAGAAGACTCAGAGCTGTTATCTTGGGAACAGGAAGTTGCAAAAAGTATTTAATAAAAGGGTGCCAGCAATTGTGGCCAACGTGTTTTGGAGAAAAGCATTTATTTCATTATGTGATTTACCCCTCATTTTCAATTATTTTACTTCAATGAAAGGTTAGATTTTTGTGATTTTTTTAAATATAAGATCAAAAGGATAAAAAATGCAGATTAATTTTTTTACAGCCATATTTGATCATATTTACCAGGGGTACCAACAATTTTGACCACGACTGTATATTTTATATTATACCTATACCTTATTTACTTGGATCAGTAAGCAACACTCTAGCAACCACAAAGCTACCACTTGCAAAATGTAAAAATGTAGTTTTACTATAGTATATTTACTCAATTTCATGTGGGAATGAATCAGCATTGTTGTTTTTCCAAAAACAGGAGCAAATATTTTTAAACCGTTTATGTAATTTACAGCTATATTTAGGCTAATTGCATATCTCTTGGGAGTATTTGTACTTCTATGTGAGATCTGACCAGTTGTACCTGTTCCACTGGAGGGTCAGTGGTTATGCTAGCTTTGTCGCCGTTGGCAAAGTTGCAGTCCGTGTCGGCCACAATGATGACGCCATTCTGTTGGACGCTCTCTGAGGGGTGGAAGTGACTGTGTCCATGCTGATGTATGGAAGTAAGATAGGATTAAACTGATTGTATTAATACCGTATATGATTTTAGAGAACATCCATGCTAATCTAAAACATTGACCATCAATGAAGCTCTGCCACTCTTCCATTTTCATGCAGTTAATTGCAATTATATGATATGCATATTAAGTATTAGATGATATAGTCAACAGATCATTATGACAAAATAAACCTTATATCACCCAGAGGGAGTTGATTCAGCGATAATGACCAGCTGACTGTACACTATCCTGCTCATTACGAAATGAATAAAAACAAACCAATTGAGTTTTTACATAGCATCCGAATGTTGAGTCATCATAATACTGAGATGAACCTACCTCATCTTTTGGTTTGAGGACCATCCTCAAGATTTTTTCAGTGAAGTACAGCGCATAGAATCCACCAAAGATCCCAACAGCTTGAAGAACATAACCGTCTGCTTTTGGGTCGAACCCAAAGGCCTGTTCAATCAGAGGAATCAATCATGTAATCATGAGTCTTTGAACAAGCTAAACCAGATATTCTGGGTTCCCCATATAAACATGATTAGAATTAGTTATTACCCATTATTATTACCCAAAATAAATACAGTGCATCCGGAAAGTATTCACAGCGCTTCACTTTTTCCACATTTTGTTATTAAAGCCTTATTCCAAAATGGATTCTATATATTTATTTATTTTTCCACAATTCCACAATACTCCATAATAACAATGTGAAAGACGTTTGTTTGAAATCTTTGATTTTGAAACATTAACACCAGAAACAAAGCAAAACAAAACACACATACCAACAACAACAAAAAACTATATATAGGACTATATACATAGGACATGATTCATATTAAGCTGACACGTTTAAACTGACTGTTTAGAGTTTTTTCCAAAGCCAAACAATATGACAATTCCTGTAGCCATTGTTTAAAATCAGGGCTTTCTGTACTTTTCCTATGACGTGCTACTGTGAGTTTTGCTTGTAACAAAAAGAAAGTCAACGTTTTCTTACCAGAACTAGATAAAGTACATGTTACAGGGAAAATATTTAGTATACAAAGTTTAGAACATTTAGGAACATTTTGTTTCAAAACCAGTGATAAAAAGTCTAAAACCTTTTCCCAAAAATGTTGAACTTGGGCACACTCCCATAAAGTTCCTTTTCTTGGTTCCATTTTATACATCATTCGGGAATGTTGGGATTAAATTTATGTATTAATTCTGGAGTTATGAAAACTCTCATAATCCATCTGCATTGTGGAAGTTTAAACCACGTATTAATCTTCTGAGTCAAAACTTTTCAGATTTTGATTTTTTACTGTGTATTAACTTGCACTGATTAATTGTTCAACCTAATAACTGAAATATGTGTTAACAAAGTAAATAGGGTCAATTTTGATTTCATGAGGACTGAAAATTCAATTTAGTTTTATTGCTGAATAGATCTACCACCTTATTCAAACTTTTTAGGGCACACATTTTTAATCCAGCATCATGTGTGCCTGGTGTAAAATAAGTGTTTCCCACAATAGGGGTAAACTGTGATAATCGTGAAAACTCTCCTAGATTTTCAACTTCATACCATACCACAGTATTTTTTAACAAAGGGATTGGAAGTGGCCTTTTTTAATTTGGGTAGAGGAGCGGAGTACAAATACAAATTTAGTGGTAAAGGTCCAATTGTATTTGCCTCCACCCGTAAACAAGGGGTAGAATTGCTGCTCTAAATTAAGCTGCCCAGTACCACTTAAGATTAGGTAACTGAGATTTTCAGATTCTTTAAGACATAGGACCATGGATTTTGAATCATTTTATAACTTTATAACCTGAAAAAATTCTGAACGTTTTATTTAAAGTAATGAGGCGACAAATGTTTATATTATATAATAATGTATAATATAATATCATCGGCATATAATGGCAGTTTATAATTTCCTTATTTCGTCGTACTGTAATAGCTAAAGGTTCAATTGCCAATGTAAAAAGAAGAACCAAGAGAGCAACCCTAATGTACCTCGATAAAGCAGAAATGGGTTAGAGGTTATATTATTAGTCAATATTTCTGCTGTGGTATTTGAATATAAAATATAATCAATTTTTTTAAATAAGGGCTGATACCAAAGCGGGAAAGGGTGTCAAAGAGAGGCCCACTCCACCCTATCCATCTAGGGGAAGTAAGGCTGTATTTGAGACTCCTTTTTTTAGAATGAATGATATTTAACACACAACATATATTATGAAAGGGTTGTCCTTTTAAAAAGCTATTTTGATCAGGATAAATCAATAATGGTAAAAACTTATCAAGTCTACTGGCGAAACTTTAGCAATTATCTTGGTGTCTGAATTCAAAAGACTAATAGGTCTGTACGAGGCACAATTTGTAGGATCTTTCCCTGGCTTAATTAAAGTTATAAACGCTGAACGCAAGGAAAGAGGAAGTTCTTGATTACTGAATGATCATATCAGTCATTGCGGATAGCATTCACAGCCTTTGCTCAATACTTTGTTGAAGCACCTTTGGCACCAATTACAGCCTCAAGTCTTTTTGAGTATGATGCTACAAGCTTGGCACACCTATTTTTGGGCAGTTTCCTCCCATTCTTCTTTGCAGGACCGCTCAAGCTACATCAGGTTTGATGGGGAGTGACGGTGCACAGTCATTTTCAGATCTCTTCAGAGATGTTCAATCAGGTTCAAGTCTGGGCTCTGGCTGGACCACTCAATGACATACACAGAGTTGTCCTGTAGCCACTCCTTTGTTATCTTGGCTGTGTGCTTAGGGTCGTTGTCCCGTTGGAATATGAACCTTCACCCCAGTCCAAGGTCCAGAGCATTCTGGAGCAGGTTTTCATTAAGGATGTCTCTGTACATTGCTGCATTCATCTTTACCTCAATCCTGACTAGTCTCCCAGTTCCTGCCGCTGAACATCCTCACAGCATGATGGTGCAATCACTATGCTTCACTGTAGGAATGGTATTGGTCAGGTGATGAGCGGTGCCTGGTTTCCTCCAGACATGATGCTTGCCATTCAGGCCAAAGAGTTCAATCTTTGTTTCATCAGAGCAGAGAATTTTGCTTTTCATGGTCTGAGAGTCCTTCGGGCGCCATTTGACAAACTCCAGGCTGGATGTCATGTGTCATCTGGCCACTCTAGCATACAGGCCTTATTGGTGGAGTGCAGCAGAGATAGAGTTCTTCTGGAAGGATCTTCTCTCTCCACTGAGGAATGCTGGAGTTTTGTCAGAGTGGCCATCGGGTTCCTGGTCACCTCCCTGACTAAGGCCCTTATCCTCTGATCACTCAGTTTGGCCGGGCAGCTAGCTCTAGGAAGAGTCCTGATAGTTCCAAACTTCTTCCATTTGCAGATGATGGAGGATCTGTGCTCATTGGGATCTTCATTGCTGCAGAAATGTTTCCTGTACACTTCCCCAGATCTGTGCCCCGATACAATCCTGTCTCGGAGGACTACAGACAATTCCTTGGACTTTATGACTAGGTTTGTACTGTGGGACCTTATATAGACTAGTGTTGAGCCTGTAGTTGGCTACAATGATCAAACTTCTGTCACATTGTCATTATGAGGTATTGTTTGTAGAATTGAGGGGGAAAAAATATTAATTTAATACATTTTTAAATAAGGATGTAACAACAAAATTTTGAAAAAGTGAAGCGCTGTGAATACTTTCAAGATGCACGGTATTACAACATGTAACAAATATCACATCATGCAACGATCACATATCAAGAAACATCTGCACTCTTCTGGAAAATAAAAATGTCTGGATTTAAGTCCAGTTCAAAGAGCATTGTATTATTATGTAATCACTATAGGCAAAGCATTAATAACCTGGATCAGCATCATTGTGGTGATAAGACAAGCAATTAAAGATGTGAAATGGTAGCAGTCTAACCACCTTCAGTAACTTCCTAGAGGACTGTCCTAAACTGACCTAAATGACATGAAGAAAGCTTTCAACGAAAATGAAAAACTGAAACATGGAAAAGCATTTCACCTCAGGTATAAGTTGGAGAGCAGCATTGGAGAAGAGTGTGCCAACAGCCAGACCAATGAAGTATGTAAGAACTTTGGGGAAGTAGGGCTTTTTAGTGACAGGAATGAGAGTCAGACCCAGCAGTGAGGCCAGATTAATGATGGTAACAGCCAAGAAGCCATATCCCCATACTTAATGCAGAAGGAAAGGTGAGAGGTCACACAAATAAAGTTATACAGAAGGGTAAATCATATTTCACCCCAATATTATTTGCATAAAGAAAGATTTTGCTTTGTGACATTATTTTTAAGACAATTAAACAACTGTCTGTAATTGCAATTATTCTCAATGGTGATTTGCATTACTGTAATACGTGCATGTTTAGTGTATTACCGTATAAAAAGCACTATTGTGTTATTTTCCCCTTGGTTCCCATGTTTCCTTCCTGTGTATAGTTCATGTTCCCTTTGTTACCATTGCTAAGTAGTTTACTCATAGGTTAATTGATTATGTTTGCCTGAGTCTTGTTTGGTTCCTCATTTAAGTCATATATTATGCATTTAAACCCTCAGGTCATGTTTATATGACAACAATGTACTTAAAATAGGGACATTGTCTGCATTGTTTTTCTGCATACAGACAACAATGCTGCCAAAACGATCCCCTTTCACACGGGTCTGTGAAAACGTTTAAAAATGCTGTATTCTGCTGCCAAGCCAGTAGTGGCCAATGTCACTTTGTAAAGAAAAAATACATGCCTATAGACTGAACGTGTAATATACCTGCGCATGACGTCACATATGCGTTTTTGTAGTATGGTATCGTTTTTAAAAACTTTAAGTTTTCAGGCCCCCAAAACGCCTTTGTGTAACCGAATGGCCAAAACGCATATACAAGTTTTCCGTTGTGTAAACGACTATTAGTAAATGTGTAAATGGGACCTAATTGTAAAGTATTAGCGATTCTTTCTTTTTTTGTTTTCTGAGATTAAATAAACTAAGAAAGTTGTTGCAGTTTTTATTACAGTAATACAGTGCATTTTTAATCTGATAGTAAAAACTATTGTTATACATCATTCTTTTATTTAAATAAAGCATAAAAGCAGTACAAAAATATTACTAATAAAAAATTCTAGTTTAAATATCTAATTATTTTGTCTAAGATAATAGGAATTTATTTTCAACTCTGATTTTCATACAGTACATTTTAGTGTATTATAGTAAAACCTATGCAGTGTTATTTACAATATGATTTTTTATAATAGCATGAGAATAAAAAGTACTAATACAAATAAAATACTATACATTTCACCCAACATTGTTTTGTATTGCATTAATAAGAACTGAATGGAAAAAAATTACTTTAACTGACTTGATTATAATTTAATATAAAGTGTACAACTTTATTTCATGTGGCACAGTTCCATTCATTCACTGCCTTTAGGATACAAAATCTACAATATGTTGGTTTAGTTAAATCAGGAGAAAGGTCTTTGACAACTAAATAAGTTAGACTACAGAAGTTCAGATTTGACAAATGTATCATTTGTAAGAAGACTCACTGCGAAGTTCTGTGGGGTCAGCGAGGACTGGAGGTTCTGTTGAACAGGGTGGCAGCACGGCTTGGTTGAGAAGAGCCGGGCAGACAGTGACCAGATGTTCCTCTGTTAGATGAGATAGGTTCTGTAGCCCAAAATGCACCAGAATATCTTCTCCAGACAAACACTGATAAACAGGGTCACAAGTCAATGAAATAGGATTATGACGAGTCCTATTAAACAGTATGAATATAAGTGTTTCACTTGTTTTCCTGTATTCATGCTCTCAAATACATGTATTGCATAATCAAATACCTGAAAATAAAAAGTCAAATGTTCTTTACAAGTTTAATAAATAGTTGGTTTAGGCCTAACTAAAGTTAAAGTAACCATATTACCTGAGCATGCAAAGGAATGTTCGGATCCAAGGGCTTGCCTTGCACAATTGTGTCCAATAAACTGCTAATGCCATTGAGATCCAGTGAACCGTTTTTTCCGTAAACAGCAACAATATCCTTCAAGAAAACCTGATGCAGAGAGTTGGCTCTTAATCCTGAGATTACAGTTATTAAAAAGCCTATGAACACATGAGTAAAGGCTTTGAAAATGCCTGCCATGCTTACAGACCACACGTTTCAGACTGAAGCGACCCGAATGAAGCAACAGCAGCGAGAGTTTTAAATGTCCCGTCAGGAGATTATCCCAGGAGCGGCGCGCGACTCCACAGGGCTGAATCTGACGAAGATCAACGAAGAAAGTTGCATTTTAAGAATAAAGATAAGAACTATTAAAAGCTAGGGTTAATTATTTCTTCCCTGATAGTAACCTCGGTGACCTGACCGATATGTCGCGCCTCCATTTGGCACTCAGCCCACCATGATAAATTCCGCTTGGCTTGTTTCCCCCACAAATAAACTCTCAAACACAATAGTATCCTGTGGTCAACACATCTAGACTGTAATTCAACCAGAAGTGGCTCCATCAAAATAATTTAGGATAATTAACATTTTACGTTAGATAGACACTGGTAAAATAAAAAATTAAAAATACAGTGAACAGCATGAGAAAGAAAACGAAGTGTTAAATTTATCACTAACAAATATTTTGCATATTGTTTGTGGGCGGGGCGTGGGCGGAGCCTGCATATATTTAAAACGCTGTTCGGTGTGCATTTATTGAATTAATTTTCAATTACAATAATTTGATATTTTCAAATATTTATGGACCCTCATGTAACAGACACTCAGAGCAAATGTATTAGCATTATTAATTAGCCGACATAGTGGCACTTTTATACTTTTATGCTATATTAACATTCCCATTTTGTCATATTTAGCCGCTCAACACTGACAAGTCAAGATTAAGGAGAAAAATAAAAAAATTTATCCTTTAACACAAATACATTTTTTAAAGCATTTTTTCTTCAGATCAGCTGAGAGGACAAAAAAATATCATAATTAAAGTGGCATATAAACAATAATATTTTTTCAATTTTTTTAACAGTATTTCTAAATATCAAAGTTAACTCTGCTTATCATTATATTATTAGCCTACAGTGATGCTCATCATATTTTTAGTTCAAAGCTTTATATAGGCTGTTTTCTTAGATCGGGTAGGAAACTGCATCTGGAACAATAGGCATTTTAAAATTGTGTCTTTGTTTTTTTAATCCTTCGGATGTCCAACAGGGCATAAGAAATCATAGGCCTAATACTACTGTAATTTTTGTCAAATTTTATTGGAATATTGGAATCCTTTAAAAAAATATATGATATATAGTTGTTTAAAATATTACACTGTTACTAGTGTAATTTGTAGAGCTCGACTGTACAGTGTACCTTTACAACTCCGCCATCTAGTGGTGCAACCAAAGAATAACATCCCTGCCGATCATGAGCGTAGAAGAAGAGTTACTTCCGGAAGTGAGTTGAACGCTGGGATGGCGCTGCACCATCAACTGGAATTCGCCCTCTGTCATGTGCACTGATCCAGTTTCTTCAAAGAAATCCAAATCTCCGTCCTTTTAGCTCGAGGTATAAACTTATTTATTTACGTTCATTCATTCGCGCTTTGTTTTAAAGTATTTGTGGGTTTTAAGAGACAAGCAGGTAGTAACTTTGTAAACAACTCCACTGCAGCTTCATCACTGACAGCTGACTAACGTTCACAACAGACAGTCAGCGTGGGATGTTCAAAAACTTTTTTTTTTTAGGGACAATATGAGAAAGCCGGTAATCATTTTAATGTTTTGGATTTTACACAGACCTATTGGTGTCATTGCCCAGTTATCAGTGGTTACTCAATAGTTATTCATTATGGATGAGAGGTTATGACATGTCCAATATCTAACTTATGTTCTGTTTCAGAAAGTAAGTGAAGTCATTTTCTAAGTGTAAAAAACACCCTCTGAAGTGACAGGGGGTCTGTGGTAAAACCTTGAGAAAACCAAACAAAATAACAACTAATAATAAGGTTAAAATCAGTAGATATAAATAAATTACATTAAAATAAATGAATACAAATGTAAAATTAAATGAAAAATACATTTAAATAAGCATACTAATTCATGTAAATAAATAAAAATAGATTACAATAAAATAAATAATACATTAAACTGAACATTACTATAGTGAGTAGAAACATATATAATAATCTAACTTATAATATAACTTATAACATAAAGGAAAGATACCTTTTAAATTTTAGGATGGGGTCCTTGACTCGAGGATGATCATATTTGGGGGTCCATGGCATCTAAACAATTGGACAGTCCTGGTCTAGCCGGTGTTCCATTAAGTGTGTGTTGTGCACTTAACCCTTCTCAGCTGCTCAGTTCTTATATATTGGAAGGTTTAAAGCCATAAAGCTGACTGACTGACAGATTATGACTTGTGACAAGTGCTGGTTAAGTGTATTTTGTTCTCTGCAGAATAATGTTTTTTTGTCAATGGGTGTGAGTCGGCTTGATGTGCTGTACAGAAGGCTTCTCCTCACCAAACTCTTCATCCAAGGATGGGGGAAGCCAGAGGACCTGAAAAGGTAAACTAGACACAATAAAAACACTTCACATCATATGAAGATCACTTATGATAGTGGGGTGAAGCTTATCTTCACTTTTGATGAATACTCATAAAGTATTGATGCATTATATTTAATATTTTAATTAAAGAATGTGCATAGTAATTTAATTAAAGAATGTGCATAGTGTAATTTTTGTTCTTTTTAAAAGTTAATTGTAACAAAAAGAAACAGATGGATATATGCAAAAATGCACACTTAAAAATAGATTTTGAGTTAGGGATGGCGAAAACTAAAAATTTTCTTGACCGACCACCGAGCCTCATTAGCCGGTTGAAACCGGTTAACCGACTAGTTTAAAATATGCTGCGCTATTTGAAATAACAGCTGCGAGCAATTTCGCAACTCTGTCGCATCTCTCTGCCGCTCTGCCTCCCGCTCTCACACACACACACTCTCACACACACGCACTCTCTCACACACACACACACACTGTCCCGGCGCAAAACATGAGTCCTGCAAACGCAGCGCCGAGGAGCTTGTTTGTAATCAGAGGACAAATGGCTCCTTAGTTTCAAAATGGTTTGGGTACAAGGTGATCGCGTTGAAAATAAAGGCATTTGTCTAGCGTTAGAAGCTCATTTGAAACATTGCCGCGGCTCATTTAAGAAAACTACAGCTCTGAACAGTTATTTTTAGTTTGAGGTAGTGCTAACAATAATAAAGAAAGATGATGATCAACACCTTATGTGTTACCACTGAAATGTAGATGTAATATATTTCCAAATGTAAGCCCATCTTATGCGGAATGTTGTCTAATAGACTCAGTGGAGTAACTTTGCTTTGAAAAGTGGTGGGGACACCGCACAACTTGTTTTGCTATGTGTTTATTTAATAACAGAATTTACTTGTGAACTTGTGAGTTCAGAGTTGGAAATGCACTTAATTTTCACTTTGATGTAGGCAACACATGCATTACATTCACAAATTATTCTATAAACATCCAATAAGCAAAACGTAATATTCACAACACATCTAACGTTATAGCTACTAATATCAATCAAAATATGCAAGATAAATATGGCGAACTTACAGTTTCATTAGCCGCGTTTCCATTACATATTTGCGCAAAACTTATATTTATAAATATTTAACTTATAGGCTACATTTAGCGATATTTTCTAAATGTCGATAAAAAACTATTATGAAATGATTGCAATTCCAATATGTTATGCGACTAAAGCTTTTTTTTTATGTCATTAAAAAAATTATGCCACATAAGTTAGTAGGTTTATGTGTATACCAGCCACCGCAATAGCCATTATTTAATGGAAGGAGACATATAGGCCTGTTATTCAAGCATTTATTAAAATTAAAAGAGGGAAATATTTGAATTTGTATGATGGTTTGTTTTTGTTTTTTTAAACCATTTCGTTATTTTGGCTTGAAATTTCGTTCGTTGAAAATATAAACTGAATTTAGAAATGCTTTTTAAATGAAAAACTTTGCGTTTAATAAACAAAATACATTTTTTAAATAAAGACGGCGTTTGGACGGAGAGCAGCGCATGCAAAATAATCCGTCCCCTTAATCCACGGCCCTTGTTATTGTGAGTCTAGTCCTACACAAATAAAAGTAAACAGTTTATAGTTTTTAATTATGTCTTGGTCTTATCTGTATGGCTAAAAAAGACGGAGCGTTCTGAGTCGTTTCCTCTGTCATTAAGGAAAAAATCCATCAGAACGCGTCGCACTTGCGCTTTCATCAGACAGAGGGTTATAGAAAACGTAGCCTATATTGTTTCATAGGCTATGTTTAACTATGAGCCTATACTATTATTATTTTTTCGTTTCATATGTTGATTATGAAACGTGAGCACAACCTTCTACACAAACCTTGGCAATAGAATCGCCATTTACCAGTAATTGATTTGTTTTGTTTCGTTTAGTCGCCAAACTGATATAGGCTACTTTATATTATAGACCTACTTTTATAGAAATATATCTAGTGTAGAAACATGGAAGTGTGACCGGCACATAGGCTATATACATTCTCTAATGTGGATAAAGGTCATTTTGTACACACCACAATACAACATATGTCCTTATTATGATAAAATATGTCATTTTATGGCGTGCAGTGTGCAGCTGGGATGTACATAAACCTAACAGGCAAGGCAAGGCAAGTTTATTTATATAGCACATTTCATACACAATGGCAATTCAAAGTGCTTTACATGAAAATGAAATTAAAATAGTGATAAGAATTAAGAATACCACGTGTAAGACTTAAAAATAAAACAGGATAATTAAAAACAGTTGTAAAGAGAATTTTTAAAATAAGAAGACAATAGAAATATATAGTTGTAAAGATATTTAAAAAGAATAAAATTATTACAGTGTATATATAGATAAAAAATAAAATAAAAATAAAAATTAAGATGATGCATAGATTAGAATAGGTGCAATCAGTCGGACGTACAGTGGCACAGTGCTCATTCAGTAAAGGCACAGCTGAACAGATGTGTTTTGAGTCTAGATTTGAATGTGGCTACTGTTGGAGCACATCTGATCTCTTCTGGAAGCTGGTTCCAGCTACGGCTGGCACAATAGCTGAACGCAGACTCTCCTTTCTTTGAGTGAACTCTTGGTATTTCTAGCCGACTTGATCTTGATGATCTTAGTGATCTTTTGGGTTTGTATTTAATCAGCATATCTGCAATGTATTGAGGTCCTAGGTCATTGAGTGATTTATAAACAAGTAATAATACTTTAAAATTGATCCTAAATGTAACTGGAAGCCAGTGTAAAGACCTGAGGACTGGCGTGATATGGTCATATTTTCTTGTTCTGCTCAGAATCCTGGCCGCAGCGTTCTGTATGAGCTGCAGCTGTCTAATGGTCTTTTTGGGAAGGCCGGTTAGAAGACCATTACAATAGTCCACCCTGCTGGTGATGAAAGCGTGAACGAGTTTCTCTAAGTCTTGCCTGGAAACAAAGCATCTAATTCTTGCAATGTTTTTCAGATGATAGTAAGCTGATTTAGTTATTGCTTTGACATGACTATTGAAACTCAGGTCTGACTCAAAATCACACCAAGATTCCTGACTTGATTTTTGTTATTAGACCTTTTGTCTCAAGATATGCTCACCTTGAGAATTTCATCTTCGCTTCCAAATGTAATGATTTCAGTTTTGTTTTTGTTTAACTGGAGATAGTTTTGGCTCATCCAACTGTTAATTTCATCAATGCATTTGCACAGGGAGTCAATGGGGCTATAGTCATTAGGTGATAGTGCTAAGTAGATCTGGGTGTCGTCAGCATAGCTGTGGTGAGCCATTTGGTTCTCTCATTATTTGGCTCAGTGGCAGCATGTACAGGTTGAATAGGAGTGGTGCAAGAATTGACCCTTGTGGGACTCCATGCAAGTCATGGATGTACCTTTGTAGCATAATTGGAAGTCATGGATGTACCTTTGTAGCATAATTTTTGGAATGACTTATCAAGAGATGGAAAAATGTTTTTAGTGGCATATCATCAGTTAATGGAAACGCCGTCATTTCGGTATATTTTTTTATTGACTATTAAGATATTTCACAAAAGTTTTGCGTAAAATCTGTAATGGAAAAAAAGCTTCAGACCGGCGAAAAAATTTGTTAAATGAATGAATTAGATTATGAAGAATGACGATTTGTAGATTGTGCTTTTGCGTTAATACACACCTTCCACAATCTTTTTTTCAGTCACTTTTAAAAAGTGGCAAAGAGTGGTGGGGACATGTCCCACCCGTAAATTACGCCTATAAATAGACTGCAACACGATAAAACCATTGGATAAAACTGGCACCTTAAGAATGTGTAAAAGACGCACCGGCCAAGGCAGGTCTAACTCACTGTATGCCTTCTAATAATTTTTTTAACCAACAACCAACAACTTTGATCGGTTAACGTTGATACGGTCAACCATCGGTCAAACGGTCATCGGTTAACATCCCTATTTTGAGTATGTAGTCTTGCGTACAGGCAGTGGAATGTTACATGATCAGTTACATGGTAATGAATATAAGTAAAAGAACAACAACATTTGTATGTAAAAAGCAATATTTGTTGAGGAAATATTTATTGTAATTAAAATACATTTTTCACTAGCTTTCCCCTAGTGGAAGAAAATATTAACCATGGCTTATCGTTAATGCTACAATTTTACAATTGCAGTTTCTGAACGGTTTTCCATTTGGATGATGCTGCATCCACATTGTGAACCAGCTTGATAATAAACAAAAGACACTGAGTGCACCTTTAATGATATTGACTTAATAATTTGAATTGCTTTATGGGTATTACAGAATATTTGAGTTCCGGAAGATCATTGGCAACAGGGAGAGGTGCAAAGATCTGGTACAGAGGGACTACCCAATATTTATTGACAAAGTAAGAGACACTTGTTAAAACTCTTTATTATTGTTATTAATAGTGCCTATAGAAGAGGAATATACTGTATATTATCCAGAACAATTGAAAAATACATAATGACCCATTAACCATGTGTTACTGCTGTGCCCAAAGGTAGAAGATCAAACAGATTGCAAAATTCACAACGGTCATTTCATATCACCACTAGAGCACTTTGTCCCGGGCATCTTGCCAGCCGAGTCCATCAAAGCCCGGTAACCAAAACAAATCACCCACAAATGCTGAATGCAAATGTGAAGGGTTAATGTGACTTATATTCAAAGTTATTTCAAATGAAGACATTTTGTATGCAAAGTTTCTTCAAATTAAGACATTTTGTTTCACCTTTACCACCAGATTCCAGTTCATTGTACCTAAGAAATGGAAGAGGCACAGACCAGTCTGTATTCACCTGGCTGGAACAGGAGACCATGTGAGTGTGCAAAAACTGGCTTTGTTTGCCTGTCCTCAGCATTATATTGAAGCTTTTCTTAGGGATGCACAATATGCACTAAAGTTCAAAAGTTGGGGTCATTAAGATAATTTTAAGGAAATTAACTATTAACTATATTTTCATCAAGGATGCATTCAATTGATTAGAGGTGAAAATAAAGATTTATATTCCAAAATATTAAGCAGCACAACTGTTTTCAACATTGATAATAATAAGTAGTCTCTCTTGAGTAGCAAATCGGCATATTAGATTTATTTAAGGATCATGTGACACTGGAGACTTTGCATCAGAAATAAATTACATTACATATTCAAATAGAAAACAGTACATTTAAATTGTAATAATATTTCACAATATGACATTTTTACAGCATTTTTGATCTAATAAATGCTGCCTTGAGCCGTGTTTCCACCGGCGGGAACTTTCCCCAGAAACTAGGGACTTTGGGTTGGTACTCGGTGTGTTTCGATCACAGGAACCAGGGTCTAAATAAAGTTACGGGTAAAAAATCCCCCCTTAAAACGGCCCTGCTTGCGAGGTAGTACTTTTTCAAGTTCAGGAAGGGTGGGACTTGGGCGCCAAACGTGCTGATTGGTTGAGCTCACGCTGCATTTTATTTCAACCTAAAAGTCTGTTGCGGTGCGTGCGGTAAGAGTCGTTTGCTATTCGAATCAACAATGGAATTTTTAAAATACGACAATAAGGCTCAGCAAGGTTCACAAGGGTCAACAATGTTCACAAGTGCCCCTGTTACTCATTTCATATTTAGTTACTATAGTAATAACAGTATAATAGTCATAAAACAATAACATTATTCACAGTCAAATGCAACTAATTCTAAACCACCCCCCCACCCCAATTATATAGTAAATATGTAGTAAATTTAGTTACTTAATATTATGAATTAGCAAATTAAATGAATAAATATTTTTCATAATGTCCATCTCTTGCATTTGATTGTTCTATTTAGCTTTTTTTATTATTTTAATTTCTTTAAAAAAACTACAACTATGAAATAGTATTTAATATGTAATATTATTATCAGCCATTATAGCAACAATTATTGGCTTATCAGTATCAGCTAGAATTTTATTTGAATTTGATGCATCTTTATTCCCCCCCGAACAGTTTTTCTGGAGAAGGCGAACACTAATGGCCCGACCGATGATTAAAGAATCAGGGATGGCGTCTCTTCTGTTGGAGAATCCTTATTATATCCTTAGAAATGCTAAACTACAGACATATTAGTTTGCCATGTTGATCCCTTGTATCAAATATACATTACTAGATCTCATCTGACACCTCCTTGACTCTGAGCCATACATGGATACAGGAAACCTAAAGACCAACTGTGAGTGTTTGTTTATTGGCAGCAGGTGTGATGGAAGCTGTTGTTGTCCATGTCTTTGATACAGGGAGGTTAAGTATGAACAATGCATGTTTACAGTGTATATGATTTGCGTTTAATGCAGTCGCTCCAGTCTGAAGAACGTATCGGACTTGTTTGTAATGGGTGGAGCACTGATCCTGGAGTCTGCTGTGCTGTTACACTGGCTGGAGCGAGAGGGTTTCTGGCCTCTGGGCATGACTGGCATTTCGATGGGTGGACATGTAGGTTCTGGATTCCTCATATAAATTTTTGACTTTATTACTTATTACATTTTGTCTCCAATCAATTGTGTTCAGAAGAACCTGTTCCATAGCCTTTATATAACATATCCAAAATCTATTGTTGGTTTTAATGACTAATTTTCTTCCTAGATGGCATCATTAGCTGTAACAAACTGGCCCAAACCAATTCCGCTCATACCTTGTTTATCCTGGACAACTGCTTCAAGTGTTTTTACCACAGTAAGATTTAAACAACTATGCTCTAACATATTAATGCTGCCTACAAGTCATTTTGCTTTGGTTGTATTTATAAGATGACAAAATCATAATTTCCAGTGAAACTCAAACTGATTTATAAAGTCAGTTGTTATTTGTCAATATTAAGAATCTACTTTTTTAGTTAGAATGCAATTTCTGATCTTTTAATGATCAGTAACTTTAAAACCTCCCAGAAAATACTGCTTATTCAGCAAGTTTATGAAATGTAAGGCTTTGTGGCAGCATAAGAATGTAAGTGATGATAAAGCATCAATGGCATTAGTGCTGAAAAGATCATGCATTTTGGCTTACAGTGGGTCAAAAAAATATTTAGTCAGCCACCAATTGTGCAAGTTCTCCCACTTAAAAAGATGAGAGAGGCCTGTCATTTTCATCATAGGTACACTTCAACTATGAGAGACAGAATGAGAAAAAAAAAATCTGATTTTTAAATAATTTATTTGCAAATTATTGTGGAAAATAAGTATTTGGTCACCTACAAAAAAAGCAAGATTTGTGGCTCTCACAGACCTGTAACTTCTTCTTTAAGAGGCTCCTCTGTCCTCCACTCGTTACCTGTATTAATGGCACCTGTTTGAACTCGTTGTCAGTATAAAAGTCACCTGTCCACAACCTCAAACAGTCGGACTCCAAACTCCACTATGGCCAAGACCAAAGAGCTGTCAAAGGACACCAGAAACAAAATTGTAGAACTGCACCAGGCTGGAAAGACTAAAATCTGCTATAGGTAAGCAGATTGGTGTGAAGAAATCAACTGTGGGAGCAATTATTAGAAAATGGAAAACATACAAGACCACTGATAATCTCCCTCGATCTTGGGCTCCACGCAAGATCTCACCCCGTGGAGTCAAAATGATCACAAGAACGGTTAGCAAAAATCCCAGAACCACACGGGGACCTAGTGAATGACCTGCAGAGAGCTGGGACCAAAGTAACAAAGGCTACCATCAGTAACACACACGTGTCCCCCTGCTTAATGCCAGTACATGTCCATGCCCGTCTGAAGTTTGCTAGAAAGAATTTGGATGATCCAGAAGAGGATTGGGAGAATGTCATTATGGTCAGATGAAACCAAAATAGAACTTTTTGGTAAAACTCAACTTGTGTTTGGAGGAGAAAAAATGCTGAGTTGCATCCAAAGAACACCATACCTACTATGAAGCATGGGAATGGAAACATCATGCTTTGGGGCTGTTTATCTGCAAAGGGACAAGGATGCCTGATCCGTGTAAAGGAAAGGATGATGGGGCCATGTATCATGAGATTTTGAGTAAAAACCTCCTTCCATCAGCAAGGGCATTGAAGATGAAACGTAGCTGGGTCTTTCAGCATGACAGTGATCTAGTGATGCTCCAAAATGAAAATTCTGGGCAGAAACCGAAATTGAAAATTTAGGATGCACTTGGCCGAAAACCAAAACTGGAGCCGAAAATGAGTTCTTTTAAAAACATATTTTTATATATATATATATATATATATATATAATATATATATATATATATATATATATATATATATATATATAATATATATATATATATATATATATATATATATATATATATATATAATATATATATATATATATATATATCGCTTTTAAAAGAAGCCATTTATATATACGGAACCGATAATGCCATTTCCGGCCAAATATTTTCATAAGAAGCATTTCAAGGTACTGGAGTGGCCTAGTCAGTCTCCAGATCTCAACCCCATAGAAAATCTTTGGAGGGAGTTGGAAAATCTGTGTTGCCCAGCGACAGCCCCAAAACATCACTGCTCCAGAGGAGATCTGCATGGAGGAATGGGCCAAACTACCAGCAGTGTGTAAAAACCTTGTGGAGACTTACAGAAAATGTTTGACCTCTGTCATTGCCAACAAAGGGTATATAATAAAGTATTGAGATGAACTTTTGTTATTGACCAAATCCATAATTAGCAAATAAAATCTTTAAAAATCAGACAATTTTTTTTTCTGGATTTTTTTCTCATTCTGTCTCTCATAGTTGAAGTGTGCCTATGATGAAATGACAGGCCTCTATCATCTTTTTAACTGGGAGAACTTGCACAATTGGTGGCTGACTAAATACTTTTTGCCCCACTGTATATTTGTCAGAAAATGAAACAAGAAAATGAAAGAAAGTAAAAAAAAGTTTTAAATAAAGTTTTAGTAACACTGGAAACTGTTATTAGTTTTTAAAAATACTATTATTTTTAATAGTGAATTTGTGACAATGGTGATATCTTGCATATGCGTTTAAAGGCCCTATTTTAACAATCCGAGCACATAGTCTGAAGCACTGAAGCACTTAGGGCGTGCCCGAAATCCATTTCAGAAAAACTTTGAAAAAAATGGTTGCGCAACAGACGCATGGTCCAAAAGGATTGTACCCAGTCTCTTAATGAGTAATGGGTGTGTTTTAGTTCTCATTTCTCATTCCCTTTAAAAGCCAGTTGTGCTTGCACCATGGCAGATTCGCTAAACATGGCAGAATTTGCAAGCAGAAAGACTGAACAATTCTCCAGAGAGGAATCCTTTCATTTTTAATATTTAATAATGATTGTGTGCTGCATGTGTAATAAATTGCATATAGGCAAATATTACTAACACGCCCTTTAAATAACACAAAAAATACTGCAACCTAATACCTAATAGCTCCAGCAATGTTAAGTCAAGTCAAGTCAACTTTATTTATATAGCGCTTTTAACAATGCAGATTGTTTCAAAGCAGCTTCACAGTGTTAAACAGGAAAACAATGCAACAGAATATATTTCAATTATCATACAGTGACAATGTGGGCTTTAGATCAGTAATTTAGTTTATATGGTTAATTTAGTTTAATAATTCGATTAATTTGGGAATTTAGTTGAAAAATGTGGTGTCCCCAACTGAGCAAGAAAAACACAAAGGAAAAGCTTGTTTCAGATATATTTTAAATTACTTTTTATTTTAAAAAACACTTATACACTTTTGAATTAAGATACATTCAAGTTTGTTTTCTTTTATTTCAATTAGGTTTTATTTTTTTAAGTAATAAAATGGTTTTATGTTAATAGTTTTAGTTAACTGTAATAACCCAGGTATGTAGGGACTTCCCGGGCAGTAAAGGCAGTATTAGTTACTTAGCTATTGAACTTTGTAGCTGTGAATAACTAAACGTCTTCATTCCTGTGTCAGTGAATTGATAGCATCAGAAAATGGTTACGTAGACGTCACCAAGTGTCACTCATACCCATTTACAGTTATTCATTCATGAATAACTCCGTTGGGTGTCTTTCTTAACATCAGATTTATTAATATGATCTTTGTTCTTTAGGGTGTTTTAAGTCGAGCCGTGAACTGGAGAGAACTGGAAAAGCAGTATGCAGCGCACACAGTCTATGAGGAAGAAATTATCAGTATGTTGGAGTATTGTGGGGTAGGTGTGTTATTCTGGAGTTTTGCTGTGATTTAGTTTTGAAAGACACCACAAAAGATCACAGAGGAAGATATAATTTGTTCCTTGCGTTGTGTATCACATGACTGATGTTGAAGGTGCAACATTTTTGACAAATCACTCACTGACACACCCTTGATTTTCAGACAGACTCTTTCCGGATGGGCCAGGAATTCGTAAAAAATGCCCCAGGCAGCTTTGACAGTCTCTCTGACTTGGATCTTGCCCATGACCTTCTTGACCTCCACACGCCAGAGAGGGACCAGCAGATGGGGCTACGCTCATCGTGTTCTCAGCCCGGGACTGGAGGTCATGCCTCAGACTCAGCCCTGCTGATGGGGAGAAGAGAGAGAGACGGACTAGATCAGATGCTATCCGCTGTGAGCAGCAGCGGGCCTCATTTGGACATGCTACACGCTAAGAACATCACCTACGGGGCCGGCCCACGGCAGTCGCTGCAGCGGGAGTCTCTCTGCTTCATGAAAGGCGTGATGGACGAATGCACACACATCGCCAATTTTTCAGGTACTGAATCTGTTTACTTTTGGACGTGGTTTGGCTTGAGTTCTTGTGTTTGATCCTCTTTCTTTTTTGCATGCTTTGTCTCCAGTGCCTGTGGATCCTAGTCTGATCATTATAGTCCAGGCAAAGGAAGACGCTTATATTCCCCGCACTGGAGTCCGCAGCTTACAGGAAATCTGGCCTGGCTGTGAGGTTCGCTACCTCAACGGAGGCCACGTCAGCGCCTACCTTTTCAAACAAAGACTGTTTCGGTAAGCACAGTCAAATTTTAGAAAAGGGAAATATCCATGGAGTTTAAATTGATATTTTACCTAAAACTTGTATGAGTTCTTTATTTCGTCTTCAGAACGCAATATGAGAACATGAAGCAGAAGCGTTCAAGCTTCAAATAAATGATGCAAAAGCATCATAAATCATGGATCATTTAGTCAGTGAACAAATCATTAAGAATAGTTTTATAAACTACATCAGTAGATTTAAATAGATTGAAAAGGCCCAATTCAAAGGAATGATTCGTTCACAAATCCCAGCTTCTCTAATGTGGCAGTCAAGATTATTAGTGAATAACATCACAAGCAATGACTTCAGAAAACTTGAATATACACAAATCATATGCTCTACATTCATGATTCTTTATGGTGTTTTGCATCATTGTCAAGGTTTTTCTTTTTTCTGTCCTTGTTAATCCATTAATTTAAGATAAAACAAAATAAATGAATACAGAATAAACAGAACTATATTGTCCGCTGGTGTGGACGCTAATATAGTTATCGTTTAAGTTCATATTTATAGTCATTGTCTTTGGTGTGAACAGGCCTTAATGATGCTGAAAATTCAATTTTGACGTCTATGGAATAAATTACATTTAAAATGAATTCAAATAGAAAAGTTATTTTAAATTGGAATAATATGTCTCAGTATTACTATTTTTACTGTATTTTTTCATCAAATAAATGCAGCTATAGTGAGCATAAGATACCCCAAACATTTAAACACTGGGGTATATCGTATGTTTTTCAGTGAATTACTCCTTTAATAGTGATCAGTGTTAATCATGTGGTTAAACTATAGCATATATTGCCAGTAATCAAGTGAATGAACTATGCCCAATCATTTAAAAAATACATTCATTGTCTTCTGAATTTCATGCATGATTGTTGAATTCCAGGCAAGCAATTTACGACGCCTACGACCGGTTTCTTCACAAGTATTCCAGCTTATAGCCATGGATTTTTTTGGGACAAGAATTGCATTTTGAAAGTATGTGACGATGGAGAACACTGAGTGTGATTTTTACTGAAGAATGTTACTGGAACTACAAACCTGGTGGAAAGGGAGGCAGTGTGCAGCGGCTGTAGTGACAGAACTGTGTTACTCTGTCTTCCATAAAAACTCACCGTGACCTGAAGCTAACCTTCATGTGCTCAACCCATACAAAACCTTTTCTTTGTGACCTCACTGCCTTTCATCATATATATAATCATGACATAATTTACCAAACGAGACGTACGTGCCTCCAAACCATAATTCACTCACACATCAAGGTGTCTTTAAAACTCCTAATGAAGCAGATCTCTGAAAATATAGTATTTTGAATTGTAAGGCAAAAAAAATAAATGAATATCGCAATCTGTACTTTTGTTTCACCATCGAATAACCTAATTTTTTAGAGCAAATGTTTGCATGTTTTTATAAAATAATGCTTCAGGAAAATGCCCATGGCATGGGCAGACCATTGTTTTAATCTTAGAAAAAAAGTAATGTTTAACAAATTTAAGTGAGTTGTTCTTAAACATCTCTAGCAATGACTGGTGCTCATTTGAGACTTTTCAAAATACACATTTTCTGTGAACTGCATTCTTAAAAATCAGTGCTACATGTATTTCAATCTCTTAAATCCTAATCACTGCCAATACTACAGTAACAACTATCGTAGTGTTTTAATAGATTGAAATGTTTTGTATATTACTACTGTCACTTGATCTGATCTGTCATGTGTTCACTATTCACTGTATTCATCATGAGCCATTTGTTTCTCCACTCTAATAATTAATTAAAATAAAAAGGAAATGCTAAATATTGAGTGTATTTTTTTTTCTTTAAAATGAAAGACAATATTATGCTAAGTATCAGGAATTCTCAGAATAACTTGTCCAACTAAAATGGACAAGTTTTAACTTTACATATGAAGGGAGGGGGCGGGGCTTTAAATACCATGGGAAATGAAGAGAAAATCACTAGTATACTGTATAATATATATCTTTATAAACAGACAATATATTAAAACATTTTATGAAAAAGCATATGACAAGCACAATAGTGCATCTATTATCATACAATAACATAAATAAAAAAGCTATTACAATTTTCATAAAACACAACATAAGCAAATAAAAAATGATGTTGTGTTAATTTGTCCCATCAAAGAAAATATTTGCATGTACGTATTCAAGCTGCACGTGATTAAAATGTTGATATTTCTCCTTCAATCCTGCACTACTGTAGTTTAACTTACTGTACTGTAGCTGTCACCTGGAAATCTTGCCCTCATTAAACATGGAGTCCTCAGTTTTCCCCAGTCCTACTGAAGCCGTTTGCCATCAGTACGCGTGACCCCTGAACCTGCTCGAGTGTGTGTGAGTGAGTGTGTGTGTATGTGTGTGTGCGAGCCAGCCCTCCGCCATATTCACTGTTGTCTTGCCTTGAGAAAGAACAGGGAGCATTCGCGACTGCCCACAAGAACCGAAACTGTGTTTATACACTAAACCTGGAGACCAGCCGACGGGCATAATACGGACTAAAGCGATGGCGAGGAAAAAAAGCAAGCAGCAGGGCGTCGGGGCCAAGGATTTAGTGTCGGGACAACAGCAGCAGCAGAGCCTGTCGAAGAAGCTCGGCGATGCGGGAGTAGCAGCAGCAGCGGCGGCAGGCGGCGGCGCTGGCGGTGGAGGAGATGCAGGAGCGAGCAGGACCAATCAGGTAGCTAATGCTAACACATCCATCCAACAGCACACCTCCTCGAGCCGGTTCGCGCTGTTAGCGACTTGATTTTTTAACCTATTTTAACGGGCGCTTCATCAGGGGCTTTATTGCACGTGCAGTTATTTGTGTTTTCGCGCTTATTTTACGTTTTGTAGCGCCTGATTAGCGATGTCCAATTCATGAACGACTCGTTCTTTGGAGTCGGATCTTTAATGAATTGGTTGAACCGATTCACAACATCGGTTTAAACGATTCATTCGCGAATCGGACGGAATCTGTCAGAACAGTTTTAGGGTCAAAACAACTGACTTGACAGCCGTTTTCAGAAATGCACGATTCGTAGTGAGCTAAATCCGATAGAGTGATGGGGTGAATTTTTTAAAATTTTAGTTTAGCACAATAACAGAAATGTTACAAAAACCTAATGGAAAAATGTTTTACGATATTATGAAATAAAAGTCTCAAAACACTGTCTCTTTTAATGAATTGCGTTTTATTAAAATATTAGCATTTGACTTAAATATGTAAATATTATTATTATTCAATGTAAATGTATATTATAAAATGTTTTTAATGTTTTGTTTTAATGAGCTGAATCATGTCTAAACAAACTGAGCTAGGACATTTGGATATATAATAAAAAACGGTCACACATAATATGTGCAGTTTGCATATAATATTCCACGCCGGAATATATGTCAGGGACATGTCTCTAAGAATGTTAATGAGGGATCATTTGATGACGCAATTACGTCCCGACGTAAAATAATCCCTGAATCTGTTTTTGAACCGGTTCTTTGAAACGAACTGTTCGAAAGAACCGTTTCTCGGAAACGAGTTAGATTTCCCATCACTACGCTTGCTCTTGCTCTGCACGGGCGGAGCAGCACTAGCTCGCTCGCAACCTATGCAATGATATAAATAAATAAATATGTAGCTTTCACAGCGTTTTGATAACCCCAAACAGAGCAGTACCTTACACCTGAATGTTTTATACGACACTAATTGTTTAGATATAGCTGGTTCAAGAAAGCTAAACGAAAGTCCGTGAAGCACAAAGCTAGCAGTGTTGCTGTCGTCCACTGCTGTGGCTTCTAAATTATTTCTGTAGAGCTGAAGCGGCACTGCCACAGACTCACTTAATGCGCTGACATAATTACCATGTATTTGTGCATTAAATTACTTAAAAGGCATATTTACTGTATGTCAAGGGTTACATTATTGCCATAAAATTCAGTTCTGGCTGCCTTTCATGGTTGCCTACCTGCTAACATGACATCTGCATCACTGTAAACGTTACACTTGCAATGTACAACAAGATTAATAACGTTAAAATGTTTGAGCTTATGCACATAACACTGCTTTTGCCATGATTGGATTGTCTTACAGTGGAGTTGTTTTTTGTTTTGGTGGGTTACAGTAGTCTTACGGAACCCTTTCAATTTTCTGTGTTAATTGTATTGTTGGAACAGTTCAAAAACGAATATTTCTTGTTTGATTTATGTGCACAGGTCTGTTTTACAATTTAACAACTGATTTGCAAATAATCATTTAATTCATTATTTAGTTTTTGCTATAAAAGCTTTTCCTGCTGACCAGTGGTATAGACTTGACAGACAGCATTTTTGTATGAATATTTGGTAACACTTTACAATAAGGTTGTATTAGTTAATGCATTAGTTAACATGAACTAATGATGAACTGTACTTATAAAGCCTTTATTTATCTTTGTTAATATTAATTTCAACGTTTACTAATGCATGAATAAAATCTTGTTAATATTAGTTAATGCACTGTGAACTAACATGAACAGCTGTATTTTTATTAACTAACGTTAACAAAGATTAACTAATTCTGAACAGAGGTGTTGTTCATGTTAACTAATGTTAACTAATACAACCTTATTGTATAGTGTTACCGAATATTTTTATGGTTTCAGACAGGTTTCCATAGCACTATAACATTATCTCTAATGATCTAGAACACATTAAAATGAGCTTTAGACATAACCAAGCAAATACTGTCTGTAGAAAATGAATCGCAATATCTGAAAAAAAAAAAAAAATCCATTTATCTTGATTTTACTCTGTTGGATGCTGGGGGTTTTTTTTTCTACCGAACCACTTGCGCAGGATTTTGGGATATCTACGGTTCCAACAGTCATGAAATACCTGGAAAAATCAGGGAATGTTTAATTTTCAGGCATGAAAAACTTTTGAAATTGGTTTCAGATGCAGAGCTCATTAGAACTTGTCAGTCTGTTTTTGTTAACTCGTCTGCTCTGGTCACACAGTCCATGCACACGTGCTGCTTGCTGTGCCATCGGGAGTTTAAAGACTGGGGGGCAAGCCAGGTGAATGGGCTCCCCAGTCACGGGTCCAAACTGGCGGAAGCAGTACCCGCGCTGTCCCAGGCCCTGCTGAGGGAGGTTCCGGGCCGCAAGCTGGCAGACGCTGTGCCTTCGCTCTCCCAGTCGCTGTTGGGTGAGGTGCCACTGTGGATCTGCCAGAGCTGCAGGAAGAGTGTGGAAGAGGAGGAGAGGAGAACGGTTCAGGAGCAAACTACGCAGGTTAGTGAGACTGAATATATTACATATTGTCTATACAGACCAAATGGTAAACAAATCATGATAAAGCCTTTCTGAAAACTAACTTTACTGCTCTAAACCATTCTTGGTCATTTGTGATTTTTAATCAACCAGTATTGTAGTGATTATTAGTAGCTATATGAAGTCCGTTCCCTTTAAGTTCACACAGCGTGTTTAACAAACATTTGACATCCAGAAAGGGTCCAAATGTGTCTAAAATAATGAAAAATGACATTAAAATAAATATGTAATGCATTTTAATATTTTATTATCTAATGCAGTGGAATTCCTATAGTACGTCTGTGTTAAAGGGATAGTTC
Organism: Gobiocypris rarus; assembly: GCA_023029165.1. NCBI lineage: Eukaryota > Metazoa > Chordata > Actinopteri > Cypriniformes > Gobionidae > Gobiocypris > Gobiocypris rarus. Next base: position 20,265,168 of record CM040932.1, read on the forward strand.
ACCCAAAAATGAAAATTAGCCCATGATTTACTCACCTAGGTGTCATCCTTGGTCCATAAAAATGCATCTGTCAGTCAAATAACATGCTCCACACGGCTCCGGGGGGTTAATAAAGGCCTTCTGAAGCGAATCGATGCGTTTGTGTAAGAAAAATATCCATATTTAAAACTTTATAAAGTAAAGTTCTTGCCGATCGCCTTCTGTGGAAAAGATTCGCTTCAGAAGGCCTTTATCAACCTCCCGGAGCCGTGTGGAGCATTTTTTATGGACTTCAAAAACAGAGCAACAATTACTGCTATTATAAAGCTTGGATTAGCCAGGACTTTTTTAATATAACTCAGATTTTATTCGTCTGAAAGAAGAATGTCATACAAACCTAGGATGACACCTAGGTGAGTAAATCATGGGCTAATTTTCATTTTTGGGTGAACTATCCCTTTAAGTGTCCAAATGTTTTTAGGTATTGAGGTGTTAAGTCTGAACTGTATCAAGAGGTTCATTTTGTCTAGCTTATTTTTATTGGAGGATTGCACTAGCTGATTGTGCAGTGTTCATAAAGATTTGCTGATGTTAAGTTTGCTTCTATCCTTTGATCGCATGAAGAACAGTAGACGTGTTTCCATGAAGTTAACTTAAATGTGCAAAATTGAAATATGGGCTAAAACATTTGCGGAAAAAAAGCAGCATTTCCATCCCATGTGTTCAAGAGAACAAAAAAACCTTCCTGGGAAATTGCCGCAAAATATCTGTAATAAATCATAAATGACTTGCGTCTCAGAGTGCGCAGATGAAACGCAATAAACGCTGTCATGGTATCTTGGGTTCGGATGCCTGGTTTTTGGGAACACAGTCATGCAAGAAACTTCTGGGAGGTCATTACACCAAATCATTCTGATGACAGACTTTGGCTCAGGCATTTCAGAATGATAAATTTGAGATGTGTGAGTTAATTGGTCGTCTGTTTAGTCCAGTTATCAAATCACATCCGCTGTTGAGGCAAAGTCACAGGCGGTTTTTTTTTGGTGCATCGAGGGATTTATTGGGTAAATGTGTTTCCATCGTAGTTTATGTGTATGTCCTCTTATCAGATAAAAAATGTATCCGCCCAAATTGAGTACATACGTTTTTTATGCACATTTTTATGGGTATATTGGCCAGCTTTTTATGCGATATCCCAAAATGCGCATAAAACTAGGTAGATGGAAAAATAGCTGGTGTGACCACCGCTGTTCCTTCTTTAGACAGGAAAGCTCAGTAGGTCATTGAGGACAATCCTGTGTACATAAAACTGGCAAAGAAAGTCTGATAGTGCTCGGATGTCTAGTGCGACATGATTTTCCATGCACTTTATAGATCCCTAACAGATTTTGCAGACTCACATTTTGCTTTCTGTCACTTGTCTAAAAGATGGATGTGTTGTTATCCAGGTGCCGCTGTCCCACTCGTCCTCATGTAAGTCTCAGAACTGTGGGAATGGTTATCCGGAGCATAGCTCGGTGGATTGGGACCCCAGCTCCTTCCTCTCCGCGCGCAAACTGTCTGGCTTGTGGAATTCGGCTCATTCTAACGGAGGGTCTCACTGCAACCACAGCACACCTACGCTTTCACAGGGTATGTCTCCCTGCTCTTTTACTTGATTACATGGCACTTTGGAACACTTGATTCTGATTGGTCAATGCAGCATTATGCGGTCTGATTTTTTTGGATAATGACCACTGAAGGGTCTCAGACAGCCAATTTTCTTCATAACTGTGCAAGTTTCAGGTTTCATAACACTCCATAATTTCTTCTTTGTTCACAGATGATAAACTCAAATCAATATGTCATGCTCATTAATTGATTTATTTGGTACTTAGCTGTGTAATAAGCAGGATAATGTACAGTCAGACGGGCATTGTGACAAAATAAACCGCTTCAGGGTCGATATAAGACCTGATCAAACTTTTCCTGTAGTCTGCTGAGTGGTTAAATAGAATTTGGCTGAAGACAGACAAACTATATTATTCCTTGTCCTGGTAGGCGGAACGTTGGGACCAGCTTGTCATGAGAAGAGATCTTCTCATGATGCTCCTGGGAAAGCTGCCAAAACATTCGGGACTAAAGTCTGTCCCTACAGTCATCCCTCATCCCAGAATTCCAATGCAGCTTCTCCTGGGACACTGTCTGCCTCCACTGATCTATGTAAGACCAACCCCAAGCACTTCAAGACAATGTGTCGACGACCAACTCCACCAGGTGAGAACACAATATGAAATACAAGTTTGAATTGGTTATTGCAGTGTAAGGATCATGAGCTAACAAAAAGCAACAATTTTTTTGCAGCATTTTAATACATTCATTTATAAATATGCTATTGTTCATTGTTAATTCATGTGCATTCATAATACATTAAGTAATGTTAATCTACTTGTAATATTAAAAATTTAAATAACTGTTTTCTGTTTGAATAGAATGTAATGTATTCCTGTCATGACAAAGTTGAATTTTCAGCATCATTACTCCAGTCTTCAGTCAGTCAGTGTCACATTTTGAAAAAAAAAAAGTTTATTATCAGTGTTAAAAACAGGTTGCTTTTGTGCAAAACGTAATAAATTTTTTTAGGATTATTTGATGAATACAGAGTTCAAAAGAGCAGCATATATATAAAAACATAACTCTTTTGTAACATTGTAAAAGGCTTTACTATCACTTTTGATCAGTTTAGTACATTCTTGCTCGAAAACATTTACTGACTGTAGAAATTAATATTAACCATGATTAATAAAGGCTGTAAAAGTATGGTTCACTGTTAGCTCATGATACCTTATGCATTAATTAACTTAATAAAATTAAAGTGTTACTAGAATGTCATTCACCATTTTGTTTAAGTGTATTTACATATGGAATCTGTTAATATCAGATGTTTTTTTTCCTCAACGGTTCTATTGACGTTGTGTTTAAGGATAGAATATAATAGATTGCAGGTCGAAGTGCTTGTTCTAATTTTAGCGCAGTGTTGCGGTAGAAAGACTAAAGAGGATTGTGTGAGCATATGTATGAATCACTTCAGCTTTAATGTACACAACATTTATATGCATTAATTTATGTACTTTTACCATTTCTTAAGTTGTTCATATTGCACTGCATTATTTAATGGGTGCGAGCCGCAATCCGTTCAAATTTACACCATCTCCTAACCATACCCAACGTGACAAGAATGTGTCAGACACATCGCTGTACAGGAAATGTAGCTGCAAAGTGTCACAAATTCAATTACGGGCACATTTTGATGTTTAATAAACCATATAAGGTGGGATTAGGAACCAATGAAGTTTCACTGGGCAGTATCACTGGACGCAGCAAAAAATAGAAACCAAGCAACCGATAAAGTGTCCCATTGCTTGTTGCTATCACTCAAAGGATCATGAAAGAGTTGATTTATCACTCGTGTCTGGATGCAAACTAATTGTACATCCCCTAAAGACAACTAAATACAATTTTAAATGTTTCTCTCTAGGTGAAGCTTTCCACCCAAACGATCACCACCAAGCTGCAGACCTGTCAGTGCCGCCCAACAGTCCAACGGGTCTCTCATCCCAGCATTCCTCGCTGCTGCCTCCCAAACAAAACTCCAGTCAGCATGTTCACATCAGCTCTGCTAGTCCGGGGCTGCCTTCGCACGCTCCGTTCTCTCCGTTGGTACCAAACATTCACGCTCCCACAACCAAGCACTCGAGTGGGGCAGACAGTCCGGTGGCCCTGCACAAGCCCAGCGCCTGCAAGAATTCCCACATTCCCGCTGTTAGCACACAACACGGCAAACTCAGCAACTCACTCATAGGCTGCAGTCACCCCTGCAATGGACACAGTAACGGCAGCCCTGTAGCCCCCTCCAATCCTGGCCATCTGACATCCGGAGCATGCAGGTGAGCATCGGTGGCCTTGCATTGGTCATTGTTTTTTTTTTATTACTTAAAATGTCTGTATATTTAGAAGTAGGGCTTTGTTGAAAATATTGAATTATTAAATATCGTTAAATCCCAGGAGTCGATCTTTTAGTCTATGCATGAACAAAACTTCACTTAACATTATTTGTAGCGTGCCTCCAATCCAATAAATCACAATAAAGTGTGTGCTTTGTTACACAAAGCCTTATAGTCAATGCTATTATGAAATTCAAATAATACATTTCACCGCTCTTTAATGTGACACGTCAGATCGCTGTACCTGAGTGATCATCTCTTCCTTTTTACTACTAGTTATATCATGAAATAAACATGAATGAACATCAGTGGCCTGTTGCACAAAGCTGGTTTCAGTTGCTACCCAGGTAAGTTTGAGATTAGTTTGAGCAAACTCTGGTTTTTCGGGCTCAAGAAGGTGGATTGGTTTTTAGCAGTGTTAATCACCATGGTAACTTACACTACACAGCTAACCTGCTCTGGAGCAGGTTGTGTTCTGGGTTAGAGATCACAAACTCAAACTGGACCAATCAGCTGCAAGTAAAACTCACACCACCTGTATCTCTCAAATTAAAGTAGTTTATAGCCAAAAAACTTTAGAGACAAAATGCTCATCTTTTGGTGCAAATTATTTATTATATTTATAATATATTAATTATAATTACTTTTAATTCACATAATATATTCATATAATTATATTATATTGACAAGTAGCCAAATATTAATATAAATATAAAACATGCATTCATAATTATTTTCAAACAACGTTATTTATTTGAGCTCTTTGTGAACCTACAATTATTAGGCATATTTCTTTGATTAACATCATGCATTGATATAGTCAGATATTCTTTCTGCTACCTTCTTAAATTGAAGTTGCAGCATAAGTGTTTATTTCTGCTTTAAACACATTTAATTTCATGATAATTTGTCAGAACGATCTCTCAATCTTCAGAAGAGAAGTGAATCGAACAGACACTGTGATTGGCTGTTTGCCGCATGTGTCACGCTTTCAGGTGCACGCGCTTTAGTGTTAATTGCAAACTCTGGATTAAACCTGAGTTGACAGAGAAAGTTTATACCAAGCTTTGAGAAACAATTGAACTTGATCTAAACCAGGTTGTATTTATCTGGATTTGTCAACTCTAAACCTACTCTGAAACTCAGAGTTTGTTCAGCTAGCTTCATGCAACAGGCCTCAGAAGTTATGTTGAAAGATACAGTACTACTTACCGAAATGTCTCATGTAATAAGCAACCGCAGAAAGACGTAAAATAAAACACGTAACGTCATATTTACCTCAGAAAAGCCATTTAGTGTCCACAGCTCGATTGTTAGCCTGCAAAAATTAACTAGTATGGACAAACGTGCATTTTGATAAACATATGCACTATATTACATATTCATTGTATTTTTACTTAACCTGTTTTCAATCAACCATTAAAACTAATTTTTAAGATAGCAAAGCTTATTTGTATACATTTAAAAAAAGTAGAAACAAAATTTTTATTATAAATAAAAAAACTGCCATATATGTTTGTATACAAATCAGTTAATTTTAACCCCTAAAAGGGATAGTTAACCCAAAAATGATCATTTTGGTCAAAATGGTCATCATTTACTACAATTTGTCAAAGCTCATGACTGGGTATGTTAAACAGTAATGCATTCGCTTTAAGCTTAAAATATAGGATTCTCATGTTTTGGGCACTTGGATCATGTACCTTTCCTGCATCAGCTCACTCTGTTTCCACTCCATTATTTCTTTCATTTTGTCCATAGAGATGCGTTACTCAGTGCTGTAATTTGGTGCGACTAGTGAAAGCCAGGTGAAAGGGCAGACCCGACTAATTTATAATGAGAATCGTTGTCAATTCTGAAAGGGTTTCCTGTATATTTTACAGCTTTAGTTGAAAAACATTTTTGTTTTCCTTGAGAAGAATTTACATGTACTCTATCTGATATATATCTATTTCAAATGAAACTATATCAAATCAAATTGAATAGTGATCATAATTTAATCGAATCACAAGCTTGTGAATTGAAATCGAATCAAGAACATGTGTTAAGTTGTGTTGTACTGTTTTGAGCAGGGACCAGGCGTGTAAAGGGCACAAGTTGCCCAACGGGTCGTTGTGTCACGCTCCGCCCTGTGAGCTTGAAGAAGGAGATGATGAGGACAGCAGCTCAGAGCGCAGCTCCTGTGCTTCCTCTTCCAACAATCAGAAGGACGGGAAATACTGTGACTGTTGCTACTGCGAGTTCTTCGGCCACAACGCGGTACTGTTTTACTAATGCTCCATATTAAATGTTTAGACATTGTTCTGACACATTATGTTTGTGCTTTGTCTACCATAAATAAAAGTATTTGTCTTCCCCTTTACAGCCTCCGGCTGCCCCCACCAGTCGGAACTATGCTGAGATCAGGGAGAAGCTTCGGTCCAGACTGACCCGCCGTAAAGAGGAACTTCCTCAGAGGCAGGATCTAGACCCGGCAGCACCGAGTGCCATAGACCATAGAGATGTGGATGAACTCCTGGATTTCATCAACAGCACAGAACCCAAGCCCATCAACAGTGCCAAGGCTGCAAAACGGGCACGGCACAAACAGAAGAAAAAGGTATTGTGTTTTCCAGTTAACTGTGCATAATATAGACACTTTAAACTACAGAAATAGTTAGAGTAGTATGTAGCTATGCTATTTCAAATATTCCAAAATATGCTACATGAATATAACTGATTGTAAGTAAATTAGACATTTTTCTGTTGAAAATTCAGTTTTGCCATCACAGAAATAAATTTGCTTTTTAAAATATATTAAAGGCTCAGTATGTAAGTTTCGCTTTCTCAAAACAAAGGTGTAGCTTGATGACACTGTGAATGAGCGTGGAATCGTGGGAGTTGTAGTCGTGATTCTTCACCTCCACAGCCGATGGAAAGGAATGGAATCCAATGGACTTGAGCAGAAATCATGTTCATGGATGATGTTACTGTGGTATTAGGGTTGGGCGATGTCCCCTAAATTGGCAGTTGTCGATGTTTACAGTAAAACATCACGATGGACGATGATATCGTCGTTTTTTTATTTTTTTTTAAATAAAAAAATAAAATTTACTATATCTGTATTTTACTATCTCGTTACATTAATACTATTTTCTATTTCGTTATTTTGCTAACCCAAATAAGGACTCACCCGCGCTAGGTTGCACGTGAGGGGAAACTAAGTAAAGAGTTGTGCACTTTTTGTTTTAATATACATCCTTACATAAATACTATTTTCTATTTAAAACTATAATTTCGTTATTATCCCCGTGTTTTGTATGTGAATGCTGTTGTACGTGAATATAATACCACAGGACAGAAGCACAAAGCTTTGTTTTCAAAGGAAATAAATTCGCAGTTACATCGCAGCCATGAAAACATATGCATTCATGCCGAATGAGAGAGGGAGGCTGAGCCCAATTAAAGATTTGCCAGCTTTTCAAATATGTTTGTACCCGATTTTCCGATTTCCGCGAACTTTAACAATAGGCATAACCAAAAGGCTAACAGTTAATCCATTTTATCCCACTGGACATCTCGTTTCTTTTCATAAATCTTCACTCGTGTCACACTCATTTTCGCAGGGAATTGTAAACGTTTCTTCCTTTCGTTTGCTTAAAATTAAGTCTATTATAGCCTACCCATTCACATGCTTTACTGTGGTGAAGTAGAAAAAAACAATGTAGGACGAATACCTTTTTACTTCAAATTTTATTTAACACAGTTTGTTCTTATTAGACTTGGCGCATCACGCACACACACACCACCGATTTTAACTTTGTTTTCTCTGGAAGTGCATAATCAAACAGCTTGACCCTGTGGAAGATAAAATTCGCTCTTCAGACGTTTTATAACACGTGTTGCTTTGCAACATTAGGAGAAAACATTAAGACAAAGATATTCGAGAAGGTGTCTCCAGCTCGTGTCCCACATTCATCTCAAGCATGACGCATCTTTGTGGGGAAATAAAACATTTTTTTTAAACTAATATTTAATTGTCTTAATCTTTATGTTACCATTATTAACTGATAATCGTTTAAATGTTTTACAGGCTGTAGTGTGTTGTTTCACTGACGGAAGTGCTAAAATAAACACGCATGCTTATGAAATGGATTATTTAAAAATGTAGGCTATATATCTGGCATAGTACAGTATTTAAAATAGCATATATGCTTTAGTTATACTCTCAATTTAATTTACAGAGCAATCCCTGCAAAGATTTTAGTTTAACTATAGAAGAGGATTAGTTTGTGTCGCACTCGCAACGGGGGGTGCTCCATCGTGATGTTGGTCAGCCATCACGATGGACGATGATATCGTCCATCGGCACAACCCTATGTGGTATTAAGCAGGACGCGCCGAGAGCCATGGGAGCGAATGCTAATGAGAGACACCTGTGCGAAACACTGCTCTCTGAGCTTTATTCATGCTTATGCTGCAGTCGGCCGCTTCCACACTCTTTTTGTTGTGTATGTGGGGTAACGCAGCACTGTTTTACATCATACTAAATACAGAGTGAGTTGAAAGTTATGTTAACATTACTTCATGCATTCACTCACTGGCTGGTAAGAGAGACTACACACTGCAGTAACCTATATCGATATTTGAATATCATATTATTAAAAACAGGATGACTAAATGCGATTCATTTTAAAATATATTGTATGATACATATTGTGCCTTTAAAACATAAATATAATTTCTGTATTTTTAAAAAGTTTTATTCTTTTTTTCTTTTAAAAATGTTTGAACGGTTGTGTGTGTGTGTGTATATATGTGTGCTTCAATAATGTGCATAAAAATATTACTATTTTGAATTTCTGTTACTGATAAGCCACTGATTTCTAACAGGCTTCTGTTGTATTGTACCTTTTGAAGCTCTGACTTTTTTTGATTTCCAGAAATAGTTTTTTTTGAAGCCAACTTGCCAGTTGTAGTCTTAATGCAAATGCAGCATTTACTCTTACAACTTTCTTAAAAAAATATGATTATAAATTATTTCTCAACCTTGAACAGGAGAAGGAAAGGGCTCTTCAGGGCAGCGTTGAGGCATCCAGCTGTGAACCCCGCTCGGCATCCCCCGACCCCGTAGAAGATTCAAATCAAGATGGCGATGCAAACAGACTGTTGGAGTGGCCTCAGCTGGAGCTGGAGCGAGTTAACAGTTTCCTGACCAGCCGCCTGGAGGAGATCAAAAACACCATAAAAGACTCCATCCGTGCCTCCTTCAGCATGTACGACCTCAACCTGGACGTCAACGACTTCCCGAAGAAGGCGGCCACACTGGAAGGAAACCATCTGCTGTCTCACCTCAACGGATCTTCTGATCTGCAGCAGATAGACTTGGATCTGGCGCCGCTCTCGCTGAGGAACTTCAAGAGAGACCTAGACATAGTAAACGGTTGGGAGGACACCACCACTGCAGCCAAAGACATCCAGAGGCTCAACTCCACACCCAGTCTTTCCAAGCTCATCCGTGTTCGGTCACCAGAACGGAGCCCAGCCATGGGTTCAGAGTCCATCCAACCTGGCATCGGGTCTGCTGCCAAACCCAACGATTCAGTTCCTGAAACCAAGACCTCAACTGCAGCCGGTCCCAAGACGAAGAAGGGTAAGAAACAGCAGAATCAGCGGCAGCAGGACCAGGCAACTCAGGAGCAGGTGACCAGTACTAAAGCAGCAAAAACTGAGATGCACAAAGCGCAGGAAACAAGGGCAGCTGATTCAGATAAGAGCACCAAAGGTGGATCCAAACAGAACCACCAGACTCAGCAACAGGCAGACTCACAGAAAACAGGAAATAAGAGAGCAGAAGAGGTCAAAGCATGCAAGCAGTCATCCAACGGAGCCTCAAACGGTCACCATAATACAGGGTCTAACACGCAGAGGGGGAAGAACGAACTCTCGGACATGCGGGATGTAGACACTAAAACCATTTCTAATACTCTCAGTTCACAGCAGCAAGCACAGCAACCGAAGGGAAAGACTAAAAATAAGAACAAAAAGTCAGAAAAGTCAAATAATGCAATCGGTAAGTGACCCTTGGGAAATAGCAAATTGATCTGATCTGTTTTATCATTTTTATCTTGACAATTTTCAGGTCCTCATTACTTTTCACCCTCTTTATACCTGTTAGATGATGTGTTCCTTCCCAAAGATGTTGACCCTACGGAAATGGATGAGATCGATCGTGAGGTTGAATATTTCAAGAGGTAAAGCCCAGTCATTACCAAAGACAAACTGCTCTGTTTATTAGCTGTGTTTATTGAAGGATTAGTTCACTTTAAAATAAAAATTAGCCCATGGTTTACTCACCCTCAAGACATCCTAGGTGTATATGACTTTCTTCTTTCTGATGAACACAATCAGAGTTATATTAATACATATCCTGATGCTTCCACACTTTATAATGGCAGTGACAGGGTCCATTGAGTTTGAAGCTCAAAAAAGTGCCTCCATCCATTATAAAAGTAATCCACTCGGCTCTGGGGGGGTTAATAACTGACTGGGGTTAAGACTACTTTCCCACTGAAGCTAAGCAGGGCTGAGCCTGGTTGGTACCTGGATGGGAGACCAACTGGGAAAACTAGGTAGCTGCTGGTAGAGGTGTTAGTGAGGCCAACAGGGGGTGCTCACCCTGTGGTCTGTGTGGGTCCTAACGCCCCAGTATAGTGATGGGGACACTATACTGTCAACAAGCACCGTCCTTCGGATAAGACGTTAAACCAAGGTCCTGAATCTCTGTGGTCATTAAAAATTCCAGGATGTCCTTCGATAAAGAGTAGGGGTGAAACCCCGGCATCCTGGCCAAATTTGCCCATTGGCCTCTGTCCATCATGGCCTAATATATATATATATATATATATATATATATATATATATATATATATATATATATATATATATATATTTACGATTGGCTTCATCTCCACCAATAAGCTGGTGTGTGGTGGGCATTCTGGCGCAAAATGGCTGCCGTTGCATCATCCAGGTGGATGCTGCACATTGGTGGAGGTTGAGGAGATTCCCTCCTTCTATATGTAAAGTGCTTTGAGTGCCTTGAAAAGCACTATATAAATGTAACAAATTATTATTATTATATATTAAAATATCCATATTTAAACCTTTATAAAGTTAAATATCTAGCTTCCACCAGACCATCTTCCATATTCAACTTACGGGAAAAAAAAGCATTACTGGCACGACATATTGCTAGAACGTAGCGTACTCGTTTTGAAGGCGTTACACGTTGGAAGCTAGATATTTTTCTTTATAAAGTTTTAAATATAGATATTTTTCTTACAAAACCCCATCGATTTGCCTCAAAAGGCCTTTATTAACCCATCTGAACCATGTGGATTACTTTTATAATGTATGGAGGCACTTTTTTGAGCTTCAAACTCATGAACCCCGTTCACTGCCATTATAAAGCATGGAAGCATCAGGATATGTATTAATATAGCGAATTGTGTTCATCAGAAAGTAAGAACGAAAGTCATATACACCTAGGATGTCTTGAGGGTGATTAAATCATGGGCTAATTTTCATTTTAAAGTGAACTAATCCTTTAAGAAAAGCATCACTATTATTATTATTATTGCTCATAGTTAGGATACAATATAGAAGTTTAGTTAAGTTATATTTTATTTAAATATTTGTATAAATGTATATCTGCTCTAATATGGTGATCACAGTCAATTGTAGGTATACTATAGTCCAAAGGTTTCTTTTTAAGAAATTAATACTTGTACTCAGCAAGTATACATTAAATTGATCAAAAGTGACAGTAAAATCATTTTATGATGTTACAAAAGATGTATATTTCATATAAATTATTCAGCTTCCTATTCATCAAAGAATCCTGAAAAAAATGCATCAGTCAACAAAAATATCATTGATTAAAAATAAATGTTTCTTGAGCAGCAAATCAGCATATTAGAATTATTTCTGAAGGATCATGTGACACTGAAGACTGACATGATGCTGAAAATGTAGCTTTGCATCACATGAATAAGTTTTAAATATATAAAAAACATTAACTATGTAATAACATAATATTTCACAGTATTACTGATTTATACCAATTAGAACATATCTGATGCCTAATAATTAGTTATGCAAAATGGAATTTTGCCTCTTTTTTTTTTCAATGAAATTTCACTGTTAATATACCAAGTGCACATATAGTAACTAAGATCTAGATAGGGTAACCGAAACTTCCTGGTGCTCATTGGTAGTCATATTTACATGCAACATGTTTACATATTTACATAGTCACATTAAGTCATATTTACAAGAAAAATGTCATTCTCTGAACCAGAATGTAGAAGTCTCACTTGTTCTTTGACATTCTTTTAATTTCCCCATTTTTTTCTGTAGGTTTTGCCTTGACTCTGCTAAACAAACCCGACAGAAGGTGGCCGTGAACTGGTCCAACTTCAGCCTCAAAAAGATGCCCTCAAATGCAGCTCAGTAACAGATGGGTGATGGTAAACAGACCCCCCTCCCCTCCCAGCAAGACTGTACTAAAAACCAGTTTGGCCTTTGGTTACTGTACTTAACACTCAATCGGCCTAAGGTTGCTCCCTCTCACAGCCCTTTCTGCCTCTATGCCACGGGACCTTGATTTTTGACCACCAGTCATCAAACACGTTTTCATTATACCTGTTGTTCGTGGGGGATCACACTGCACCATGATCTCAGTCCGAAAACCTGCATCTTGTTATTGCAAAACAGTCGCTAAAACACGTTCGGGTACTGATCCAGTTCATCTATATGCTTTACATGTTGTATGTACACAGTTATTTTACAATAAAATGTTTTAAATTTGAAGCAATGGCACGGTTTGACCCATCAAGCCTTTTTCAGCTGGTCATTTTAAAAGGTACTTCTCCGCTTGCAAACCACCATCATGCATTTTGCAGGCGCCACTCACCCTGCAAATATACTGTAGTCTTAGAATAGATGCAAAAAATGTGGGTTTTTAATACAAAATTCAAATTGCTGTATCATGTCTGATTGTCATAATGGAGGTAAAAAGGCAGCAAAGACTGTTGTGTTCACTGATGTGTTTTAGTTTGTAGTTTGTCCATGTGAAATGCAAAGATCTGGATAGACTATACCCCACCATGTCATTTCACAGCTGACTTTGTAAAGCCGTGCACATGGACTTTGTTGTCCTTTAGAACAACAACTAGATTATCAGTACCTATGCTTACAATGTATGACGTGTGAAACTTTTGTTTTATTACTTTGGACATTTTCAAGAAAAAAAAAAGGTATCAACACTAAAAAGAAGGTGATTTTAAAGACCTGTATCCGTTGACGGTCCCTTTTATACACAAATTTAAAGGTTGAGCAGATGAGCTACGTTTCCTTTGCATGATGATGAGTAAAACTGACATGGATAGGCTACAACAAACCTCTCCCATCTCCTTCACCACTGTATGGAATGCTGTTCAAAACTGACTTTAGACTGGCAAAGTTCCCTGATTCCCAGAGCAAAATCTTATGGTAGTGTCCCCGCTGATCCTCCCATGTGGTGGTTTGGATATAGTTCTGTGCTGTGACCACGTTCTTGTTGTGAGTTTCAGTTTGTAGTTGGTTCTCCAGCAGTGCACCCTTGTTTTGGCTGCATGACCTCGTTTAGTTCACCCCAGACACTTGCAGTAGCTCTGCTCGTGTGGTTTCAGTCCACTAGTGTGTGACAAGTTCAGACCTGTTTTCACTCGTAACATTTGCAATCAAGAACATTTCATGATAATTTAAGACTCTTCTCAGTGGTACGGCTGGTTTCCCTTTCCATAGCTTTGTATGTCTGCATCATATTTTGTTTTGCTGACCCCCTTCTGGTAAAAATCCCAACTTCAGATATGACATTATGTTGAAAATTAGGGTCTCTGGGTTTATGATAGTCTGAACCTCCTTTGATGGATCGAGATCTCTTAAGAAATGTTTTGAGTTTTTGTTTTCATATTTTTCTGACATCTTTGACTCTATCCAGGTTATATTCAACTAGAAAACATTATCTTAAACATTTGGAATGTAGATTTATACTATACCATTAATGGCCAAGTGTATGTTGGCTTTCTGTTTTATTTTGTTGTTTTTTATTATTATAATTATTATTATTATTCACTTTTGATACTGTGAAAATCTTTCATGCCGAAAGATTAAAACATGACAGTTTTGAGAAAACAAAAAATGTGTTGTGTTTGCTTTCTAAACTTATGTTTGTATCATTCAAACATAACATATACATATAATTTGATAAATATCAGTTCCAAATTAAAGTTATTCACCTTGGAGTTGTTTTCGAGGTGTTTTCAAGGTCAAATTAAAAAGAGAATTTTTTTTTCTCCATCAACTCACTCGTTTCTTTTAAAACCGCGTGACTTAAAGGACATTTTAGGCAGAATATTTGGAATTGGAATGATTAATGGTGACTGAGACTGTCATTCTGCCTTGCAGTTTCTTGTGTGTTCCACAGAAGAACGAAAGTCATACAAGTGTGGAACAAAATAGTGGTGAAAAATATGGACGATCCGAGATACTTTCGTTACGTTTAGTCCCTTTTGAGCCACCGTAGTGTACGTAACCAGTACGTCACCCTTCTGCTGCGCAGTAGCAGCGTAGCATGCTAGCGAGTATAAACAATACTTCATCGGATGTAATGTAACCGTTATCTTACTTTTTTACAAAATATCATCGCTAGATTGTAATACTAAAGCCAATAACGTCGATTATCATGGAAACAGAAAACCGACCCAAAAAGGTGAGTACTATTATGTAAATAAATGGTCTTAATAAAGTAAACAGTCACAGTATTAAACCTGATTTACTATCTCGTTTTATATGTTACCTACTGGTGTGCTTGTTTTGATAGAACTATCATTATTTAATCTACGTGTACCCTGCTTTACAGTGTAAATAAGCACTTTTAAGAAGAGAAAGTGTGCTCCTGAACTGCTTTATAACTTTGTGATGCTGTATTATATGTAATGCATACAGTTTGTATTATATGTGATGCTGTGTGACTTCTGTAATTGTCAGAGAAACTACTCGGAGAAGTCTGGATCAGAGGGCTCAGAGGATGACGACTATGTGCCGTATGTTCCTGTTAAGATTAGAAAACAGCAGATGGTATGTAATCTCTACTACAGCACAGTCATTGATTGTCATGAGAAATGTGTTGGTTTCCTGTAGCAGCTCTGTGTTATTTGCTGTCACATGGTGGTTCTTCAGGGTCTCTATCTCACTCTTTTGCTCTGACCCTCAGCTACAGAAGGTGATGCGTCTGCGTGGGAAAGGGCTCACAGAAGAGGAACAGAAAGACAGTGGTGGAGAGCAGAAAGATGAGGATGAGGGCCTGGGCCCCCGATCCAATGTCAGTCTACTGGATCAGCACCAACACCTCAAGGAGAAAGCTGAAGGTCTTCACACTCTCCCCTGTGCTTCATTACTTGTTTACAATCTAATGCTGTGATTCTCAACCTTTTTAACTCGAAGGCTTCCCACTGTCTAACACAATATTTGAAGGCCCCCATTATCATATAATATTATATGATATTAAACAGGTCCTTCTAAAAAAGTTAGCATATTGTGATAAAAGTTCATTATTTTCCATAATGTAATGCTAAAAATTAAACTTTCATATATTTTAGATTTATTGCACACCAACTGAAATATTTCAGGTCTTTTATTGTTTTAATATGGATGATTTTGGCATATAGCTCACGAAAACTTTCAAATTTCACATGCATTTACATTAGCATATTTCATCCGACCAATAAAATAAAAGTGTTTTTAATACAAAAAAAGTCAACCTTCAAATAATTATGTTCAGTTATGCACTCAATACTTGGTCGGGAATCCTTTTGCAGGAATGACTGCTTCAATGCGGCGTGGCATGGAGGCAATCAGCCTGTGGCACTGCTGAGGTGTTATAGAGGCCCAGGATGCTTCGATAGCGGCCTTAAGCTCATCCAGAGTGTTGGGTCTTGCGTCTCTCAACTTTCTCTTCACAATATCCCACAGATTCTCTATGGGGTTCAGGTCAGGAGAGTTGGCAGGCCAATTGAGCACAGTAATACCATGGTCAGTAAACCATTTACCAGTGGTTTTGGCAGTGTGAGCAGGTGCCAGGTCGTGCTGAAAAACGAAATCTTCATCTCCATAAAGCTTTTCAGCAGATGGAAGCATGAAGTGCTCCAAAATCTCCTGATAGCTAGCTACATTGACCCTGCCCTTGATAAAACACAGTGGACCAACACCAGCAGCTGACATGGCACCCCAGACCATCACTGACTGTGGGTACTTGACACTGGACTTCAGGCATTTTAACATTTCCTTCTTCCCAGTCTTCCTCCAGACTCTGGCACCTTGATTTCAGAATGACATGCAAAATTTGAGCGACAGTCCAGTGCTGCTTCTCTGTAGCCCAGGTCAGGCGCTTCTGCCGCTGTTTCTGGTTCAAAAGTGGCTTGACCTGGGGAATGCGGCACCTGTAGCCCATTTCCTGCACACGCCTGTGCACGGTGGCTCTGGATGTTTCTACTCCAGACTCAGTCCACTGCTTCCGCAGGTCCCCCAAGGTCTGGAATCGGTTCTTCTCCACAATCTTCCTCAGGGTCCGGTCACCTCTTCTCGTTGTGCAGCGTTTTTTGCCACACTTTTTCCTTCCCACAGACTTCCCACTGAGGTGCCTTGATACAGCACTCTGGGAACAGCCTATTCGTTCAGAAATGTCTTTCTGTGTCTTACCCTCTCGCTTGAGGGTGTCAATGATGGCCTTCTGGACAGCAGTCAGGTCGGCAGTCTTACCCATGATTGCGGTTTTGAGTAATGAACCAGGCTGGGAGTTTTTAAAAGCCTCAGGAATCTTTTGCAGGTGTTTAGAGTTAATTAGTTGATTCAGATGATTAGGTTAATAGCTCGTTTAGAGAACCTTTTCATGATATGCTAATTTTTTGAGAATTTTGGGTTTTCATGAGCAATATGCCAAAATCATCAGTATTAAAACAATAAAAGACCTGAAATATTTCAGTTGGTGTGCAATGAATCTAAAATATATGAAAGTTTAATTTTTATCATTACATTATGGGAAATAATGAACTTTTATCACAATATGCTAATTTTTTAGAAGGACCTATATATATATATATATATATATATATATATATATATATATATATATATATATATATATATATTATAAATTCATGTATGTGTATGTATGGAAACAGCTTGCATCAGTCATTTCAAACTTTTATTTAAGGTATTGAATTGAGTTTTTTTTTACTGAGTTACCTTCAGAAATGTTTGTTTTTATAATTATTTTTTGCTTGTTTATAGGGTACATAATACACACAGTTTCTGCCAGTCTCATGTTAATCTTGAGGACCCATAGAGTAGGATTTCATCCTTCATATCTCCTAAGAGTCTTTAGTTTTATCATATTAATAAAAGACAGATACACTACCGATTCTTTCAGAAAACACCCGAATGTGTGCAGTGAGTGGAGCTAAAGAGTCACAAGCACACACACACACACACACACACACACACACACACACACACACATACACAATACAAAACATCATTGCATTATCCTTGGATAACTTTCGATTCACTATGCATTTGTGCTGTTTACATTATACATTATATATTTTATTATATGCACTTACATAGATTGCCAATGAAACACAGACATTTGATGCAGTCTCACTCACTGCCTGCGGTTTCGAACAAACAAACTGCATCCACTGTTTCCTTTATGCTGAACAAGGTTATATTTCCCTTACAACCTCTTTAGTGACATTGTTGGTTTTGTGATCTAAAAACAAAATGATAGCGCTGCCGACGGCTTCCGTAACCTAAACGAAGCTCATCGATTGGTGTTCTCTAGCTCTGGTTAATGTGCGTGGACGCTCTTTCAGGAGAAATGCCCATACAAGCAATTCCGCCCTTTATGATGTCATACAGGGCTGTACTCAAAAAAACTTTCTCAAACCTATTTGAATACTGAAGGAGTGTATTTGGCATAGAATTTTTTTTTTATTTTGGCCATGTTTAGCATGAGAACCCAAGTCAGAATGCATGAAATAGCACAACCCCAACCTGTGTGTGAAATTCAAGGATTCGAAATGTAATTTAAAGCAGGAAATAAAAGAAGGTCTAAAATTTAAAATACATATTAAGATGAAAGTGTATATTAAAGATTCTACACTATTTCTTGGACAAGTTTTCAAAAAACGTTTTCACTTAAATTATAATTTTACTATAGTTTTTTAAATGTAAGGTTTTTTTTTTGTTTATAATTTAAATTAGTTTACATTCATAATTCTAGCTCGAAAAGAGTCTGCCAAGGAGAAGCAGTTGAAAGAGGAAGAAAAAATTCTTGAAAGCGTGGCTGAAGGCAGAGGTAAGCTAAAACAGAATCATTTACCAGGTTTTTTAATTTATTGGTATGAATTATTCATAAACTTGCATCTTTCAATATCTTTATCAGCTCTAATGTCTGTGAAGGAAATGGCCAAAGGAATCACATACGAAGACCCAATTAAAACAAGGTGAGCTGCCTTTGACTCATTTGTCAAGTCATATGTGTTTTTTGCAATAAAAACAACACCAAATAACTTCTGATATTCTCTTCAGCTGGAATGCACCACGTTACATTCTCGGCATGCCGCCAGCACGGCACGAGCGTGTGCGGAAGAAGTACCATATTCTTGTTGAAGGTGAAGGCATTCCACCACCCATTAAGAGCTTCAGAGAGATGAAGCTTCCTCAGGGTAAGATCTGTCTTACCTGTTTTACATGCAGCACCTCACTCACAGCTTCACGCTAATGGCCCTTTGCAGCCATATTAACTTTAATGGTCTTTGTAGCCATCCTGAAAGGACTGAAGAAGAAAGGAATCGTTCACCCAACACCCATTCAGATTCAAGGAATACCAACCATGTGAGTTGCACATGGGGCTGTTTTGCTTGGGGCGATACTCAATCATTATCATACTGTGTCAGGGGGCTTTTAGATGGTGTTAGCTTTTTGTTTGTTCACTTTGTGTGTGTGTATGTATGTATATACATACATACATACATACATACATACATACATACATACATACATACATACATACATACATACATACATACATACACACACAAAGTGAACAAACAAAAGCTAACACCATCTAAAAGCCCCTGACACAGTATGATAATGATTGAGTTATTATTATTATTATTATTTTTTTTTATAAACTTAACTTAATATTGATATGTTTTTGTTTGTTTGTTTAGTCTCTATGGCAGGGACATGATTGGCATTGCCTTCACCGGCTCAGGGAAAACCCTGGTTTTCACGCTGCCCATCATTATGTTTTGTCTGGAGCAGGAGAAACGGCTACCCTTCTGTAAGAGAGAGGACCCTACGGCCTCATCATTTGCCCTTCTGTAAGCCCACTCTGTCTCTCACACATCTTGCTAGAAATACCGCAGGAAAATGAGAAGCAGATTACATACATGTAGCAATATTTCATTGCATACACTGCCATTCAAAAGCTTGGGATCGTAAGATATTTGTGTTTTTTAAAAGAACTCTCTGCATTTACTTGATTAAAGATACACAGAAAGTAATATTGTAAAATATATCTATAATTTAAGATCACTGTTTACTATTTGAATATATTTTAAAATGTAATTTATTCCTGTGATGTAAAATCTGAATTTTCAGCATCATTACTCTTCAGTCACATGATCTTTCAGAAATCAAGCATTAATTATTATCAATGTTGAAAACAGTTGTGTGCCATTTTTGTCTCTCGGTTCTTTGATGAATAGAAAGTTCAAAATAACAGCATTAATTTGAAATAGAATCTTTTTTATAAGTTAAAAATGTCTTCACTGTCACTTCTGACCAGATGAATAAATGTATTCATTTCGTTCATTTCTTTCCCCAAAAATTCTTACTGACCCCAAACTTGAACAATATTGTATAATGTTACAAAAGCCTTCTATTTCAGATAAATCTGGACAGTAAAAACATTTAAGATGTTACAAGAGATTTGTTTTAAAAAAAATGCATCACTGGAATAAACTACATTTTTAAATATATTCAAATAGTAAACAGTTGTTTTAAATTCTAATAATATTATACAATATTTTTTTAATCAAATAAATGCAGCCTTGGTTGAGCAGAGACTTCTTTTAAAAACATAAAAAATCTTCCCAATCCCAAACTTTTGAACAGCGATGTAAATCATAGGTCAAGAGTCAGATGGCAACAGTATGGCAATTTATACTGCATGTCTTTCTCTTCGACTGTAGAGGGAGCTGGCGAGGCAGACACATAGTATCATTGAATACTACTGTAAACTCCTAGAGGATGAAGGGGCTCCTCAGTTGCGCTGTGCGCTGTGTATTGGGGGCATGTCCGTCAAAGACCAGATGGAGGTGGTAAAGCAGTAAGTCAAATCATTTTAATTTGCATCTCATGACATTTAAAAAGAAAAAAGTCCAAGGTGTCATACTGGTTCTTTCTTTGGAGTCTTTATATTGCTGATTGATTTAGAAATCCTGGTAACACTTGACTTAACAGTGTCTTTGTTACACGTTACATGTAGTTACTATAGTAATGACTATAAATTGTGCTTAATTACATGCAACTAACCTTTAACCAAACCCTAATTCTACCCTAACCATATAGTAATACATGTAGTTAAATATTATTACTCAGTACTTAAATGTATAGTTACACTATAACACGGACACCTTAAAATAAAGTGTAACCGAAATCCTTTATAAAAACTAATGAATGATGTTGTGATTAAAGTGGGGTGCACATGATGGTGGCCACTCCTGGCAGACTGATGGACCTGCTGAACAAGAAGATGGTAAGTCTGGATATCTGCCGCTATCTGGCTCTGGATGAGGCTGACAGGATGATTGACATGGGTTTCGAGGAGGACATTAGGACCATCTTCTCTTACTTTAAGGTACTTTTACACACATCTCATGATTGGGCTACCGATTATAGAACATTTTGTCAGTAAATATATTGAAATGTCTGCCCCCAGTATTTTTCTAAACATGTAGTGCTTTTATCATTTTATCATCAAGGGTAATTAAGGATAAATTTCACCAAATGTTTTTTGCCCAATATTATGGTCTGCTTTAGGGTCAGAGACAAACGCTGCTCTTTAGTGCCACTATGCCCAAGAAGATCCAGAACTTTGCCAAAAGTGCTTTAGTGAAACCCATCACCATTAATGTGGGCAGAGCTGGAGCTGCAAGCTTGGACGTCATCCAGGTAAGACATTAAGATTCATGCAAGGCCCAGCATTATTCTTTCCTTGTGTTCCATTCGATTTTTACTTGTACTTGTTTTGTAAGCTTTCCCAAGTCTAATTGTTAGAGGGGTTAGGAGGGGTACGAAAATTCTATCATTTACTACAATTAAGCCTCATTTCATTCCAAACCTGTATGACTTTCTTCTGTGGAACATGAAAGAAGATATTTTGAAAAATGTTGGTAACCACACCATTTCAGTACTCATTGACTGCTGTTGTAATGGAATTCAGTGGGAACTCAAACTGTTTGGTAACCCAACATTCTTTAAAATATCTCCCTTTATGTTCTGCAAAAGATAGAAATACACACAAAATACAGATTTGGAATGACAAGACGGTGAGTAAATTATGACTAATGTGAACCATACACTACCGTTCAAATGTTTTTTTTTGGAAGAAATGAATTATTTTATTCAGCATAGACACATTAGGTTGATCAATGTGACAATAAAGACATTTAAGATGTTATAAAAGACTTCAATTTCAAATAAATGTCTGTTCTTTTTATCTTTTGGTTCATCAAATATCCCGGAAAAAAAAGAATTACGGTTTACACAAAAATATGATAAAAATATCAAATGTTTCTTGAGCAGCAAATCAGCATATTATGATTTCTGAAGGATCACGCAACGCTGAAGACTGATGCTGAAAACTCAGCTTTGCAATTAGAGGAAATAAATTCAATTTTAAAATATATTAAATGGAAAACACATTTTGGTAACAGGTTTCATTAGTTAACTATTTTAGATAACATGAACTAAGAATTAACAATACTTCTACACCATTTATTCATCTTAATAAAGGTAAGGCAAGGCATTTTTTTTTATTTCCAAAGCACATTTAAAACCGCTACTGTTAATGTTAATTTAAAATTTTACCAATACATTATTAAAATCAAATGTTGTATTTGTTAGCATTAGTTAATGCACTGTGAACTGACATGAACAAACAATGAACCGCTGGATTTTTTATTAACTAACACTATGAAAGATTAATAAATACTGTAACAAATGTATGTATGATTTTGATCAAATAAATGCAGCTTGGGTGAGGATAAGAGACTTCTTTCAAAAACATTAAAAATATCTTACCAACCCCAAACTTTTAAATAGTAGTGTATGCTAAAAAATCAAAACAGAAAGTTTTTCTTATATACAGTCAAACCCAGATTTATTCAGACACCTTCAACATCTTCTCACATTATCACAGTTTATTCTCTATAGTTTAGAAAACGGTTATAAAATGACAAGAACTCTGAGTTCTGTGTAAGAACAAATTCATCTTGATAATGTCGGATAACTTTGATAAAAAATGTCAGGCATTACGCATTACCAATTTAGGTCAACCAATTGCCAAGCAATGCTTCATTTTGTTTCAGTCTGTGGTGTAAAAGGTTGCATTAGCTATTAAAGAAAAAACACTTAAAGGTGCATTGTGTAAATTTAGCGGCATCTAGTGGTGAGGTTGCAAATTGCTATCGCCCACCGCTCACCCCTCCCTTTGGAAGCAAATAGATAAGCTACGGTGGCCGACACAGGACAAAGATGTGGTCGTCTGAGACAGCAGAGAGTGGCTAGTGCTCTGTAGAGCAGTTTGTCTTTTTAGGGCTACTGTAGAAACATGACGGGGCAAAATGGCGTCTTAACTGTAAGGGGACCCGTGGTGTATGTAGATAGAATAGGCTCATTCTAAGTTAATAAAAACATAACGGTTCATTATGTAAAGTTTTTATACACCACTGAAAACATAGTTATGTATATTATATTGCATTTCTGTCAATAGATCCTCACAAATACTACACACTGCACCTTTAAGCAAATCATGGCCAGGTCAAAGTGTCTGAATAATTTTGTTCCCAAATTTTTATAAATTGTACTGGTAGTCCACTGTACGAAAAGATTTTGGGTATAATGTGTCAGTTTACTTTATTTTGCTATCCTCACTTACATAACAACTTACATTTTAGTTTTGACTGTACATCCTTGCTGTAAATTGTCTGTTTTAGGAAGTGGAATATGTCAAAGAGGAAGCCAAAATGGTTTATCTCTTGGAGTGTCTTCAGAAGACCCCACCTCCGGTACGCAGTCTGCCTCTCATTGTCTTTAAACCACATCTGAGATCTTTAATTTACTTCTTCTAAAGGTCATAATTCTTACATTGCGTCTTAGGTATTAATCTTTGCGGAGAAGAAAGCAGATGTAGATGCCATACACGAGTATCTTCTGCTGAAAGGTGTGGAGGCGGTGGCTATTCACGGAGGAAAAGGTACCACATCATCCATCTCAATCTGCTCGTAAAGCATATACCATCAATCAGCTGTATGCATGCTGGCTCCTGCAGCCACAGACGCTCTCCACCGGGTGTCAGTTTCTGCTGCAGTGTGGCTCTATCATGCTAAACCAGTGTTCAAACTATGTCAGAACTTTTGATCTCACCTGACCTCAAAGGAGCGATGAACGCTGCAGTTTCTGTGGCTTCGCTTGACACTACGCATACGCTTTAACTAATGCTGTTCACGTTACCTAAAATATCCAATGGTCTGTTATAAATGTGACTGTTCGGCACAAAAGTAACTTTAAACTATTTATTTTATTTAAAAAAGTAAAGTTAACTCCATTTGTGCTTTTCAGACCAAGAAGAGAGAACGAAAGCCATTGAAGCATTCAAAGAGGGAAAGAAAGACGTCTTAGTGGCTACTGATGTTGCTTCCAAGGGTCTGGATTTCCCAGCTATCCAGCATGTAGTCAATTATGACATGCCAGAGGAGATTGAGAACTACGGTAGGTGTAAATATCAAAATAGTTATGAAAAGAAATTTAGAATTATTTTCTATTTTTCTATTCATCAAAAATGTGATGCAGCACATGTTTTTACATTGATATGTTCATTTAAAAATATATTAAAGCAGAAAACCATTTATTTTATATTGTAATAGTAGTTCAGCTGTTTTAACAGTATTTTTGATCAGCCTTTTAGAGCATACACTTCTTTAAAGAAACACGCTGACTTTTTGGGACTTTAGCTTATTCACTGTATACCACGGAGTTAGATACGTCCATACATACCTTTCTCATCTCCGTGTGTGCCATAACTCTGTCTGACGCACCCACCGCTAGCCTAGCTTAGCACAAAGACTGGAGGTCTCCATCTAGCTCCATCTAGCCTACTGCTCAATAAGTGACAAAGTAACGGCAACATTTTCCTATTTACATGTTGTGATGTGCATAGTTACGTTGTGTACTAAGACCGACGGAAAATTAAAAGTTGCGATTTTCTAGACCGATATGGCTAGGGACTATACTCTCATTCCTGTGTAATAATCAAGGAACTTTGCTGCTGTACCTCCAGTCTTTGTGCTAAGCTAGGCTAGCGGTGGGTGCGTCAGACAGAGTTATGGCACGCACAGAGATAAAAATGGTATGTATGGGCTTATCTAACTGAATAAGCTAAAGTCCCAAAAAGCTGGCGCGTTGCTTTAAGTTCTTTATATAAAATACAATTCTTACCAACCACAAACTTTTGAACAAAGTGTTTAATATAGTTCATACAGTTCAAAAAGTATTTAGAAGCTACACATGTAGGAATATGTTTTAGATATCAAAACAAGAGGCATTTTATTTTAAATAATGGTTGTGCAAACAGTCTTTTACACAATTATTAAAAACAGCCTTGGAGCAGCTGATTAAATGTCATTGCGAAAATGGTTCAGAAAAGTGATGAAAGCTTCAGCATAATATAACTAGATGACACTTGTTTTTTTATGTTAACTTGTTTAAAATGTATGTTACATATTTATTCCACAGTCCACAGAATAGGCAGAACAGGTCGATCTGGAAAAACTGGAATAGCCACAACATTTATCAACAAAGGATGTGGTAAGTTTTATTAAATTTTTAAGTAGACTGATCTTTAATTTCTCCCTTTCCGTTTTAATTTCTTGTTATTGTATCGTTCCTTCTTCCAAGATAAAATTACCACAAAAAATGAATAATTATTTCAAAGCATATACTGTATAGATGTAATCTAAACTTTATGTTTCATGTCATAGATGAGTCTGTGCTGATGGATCTGAAAGCTCTGTTGGTGGAAGCCAAACAGAAGGTTCCTCCTGTACTGCAGGTCCTCCAAACGGGAGACGAGACGATGCTGGATATTGGAGGTACAAATTACATACTTATTGCTGAAACAAGTTTATATAGTCAGTTAAGCACATACCCAACATTTACCACATTTCCATTACAGACTTGCGCAAAAATTTTGCGATATTTTCTAAATGACGATAAAAAACTATTGCGAAATGACAGCGTTTCCATTAACCGCTGTTATGCGACTAAAACTTGTTTTGTTTTTTTTCCTCATGATTAGTCATTAAAAAAATTATGCCCCGGATGTTGGTAGGTTTATGTATATCCCAGCCAACGCACTAGTCATTATTTTTAATCAGAGAAGTAGGCGTGTTATCCAAACATTAATGCAAGGAAAGCACGTATGAGGTGTTTGTGTGTTTCTCCCTCATATCTGCTTTAAGGTCTTCATGATAATGTGGCATTTCTTTGTTTAGAATCCAGTATTCCTGTAATTCTATTGTCTTTTATGGGTTTAACAAAGAACTCTGTCTCGTCTTCTGTCCGTGTCATCTGTAAAAAATGACCCACTTTTAAGTATGCCAGGTGACCTGTAAATGCGGAAAAACTGTTTCCATTGCAGTTTTGCGAAAAAATTTAGCTTTTTCGAATTGCCTGAAAAACCACCTCATGCGAGCGTAAAAACTTTTTGCTGTAAATGGGAGTTTTTGCGAAATTGATGCGTTTCCATTGGGCTTATTTTCAATTTGCACAATTTTAAGGGTAATGGACACACTGCTATTGTTGCAACATTTGCTCGATTGTGCAAAGAGGTTCTGCTGTGCTCAAAAATACAAGATAAAGGACACACCAGAACATTTTTAACTTCTGCTTTTCATCTCTAGGAGAAAGAGGCTGTACATTTTGTGGCGGTTTGGGCCACAGGATCACAGATTGTCCCAAGTTGGAGGCAATGCAGACAAAACAGGTCACCAATATCGGCCGCAAAGACTACCTGGCCAACAGCTCCATGGATTTTTAATACTGTTTGCGTCACATCTTTCATCGAGAGAGGCTTCTGTCATGTTTTATGTCATTTTGTACAAAATGTATTATTTGTGGAACTGTACATTTTTTTTTTTTATTAATTTCAGTGAACCTTTTGTTTGTTGCAAATACAGTCAAAAATACAGCTTTGTATAAGTAAAAATAAATGAACTGTAGGTTTCTCTAGAGTTTTAAGCTCCATATTGATGTTTGTTATGTAATAATGTAACAGGTTAAGTGTTACAGTATTTATCTGAATTCCACTGTGGCATGTTTTTGACAGTTCATTGTTTATTTGCTACACATCCAGTATAAATATATGAACGTCATTTCATGCGCCCTCTTTGTTTTATGATGCAAACTGAAATAAAATTCTTCGAGTATTTTGAATATCTGATTACATCTCTTTGCAAATGTTCTGTTTATGACCAAGCTTGGCTGATTATTAATAAAGATGTCAATGTAACGTTCTCAGCGTTTATAGGAAACCAGTGTGGACCATTTTTAGGCCTCTCGGTGGTGAATGACGTGGACCCTACCCTCACAGAAGCTTGATTACTATCAAACTTAGCACATCCTTTCTCTCTCTCTCTCTCTCTCTCTCTCTCTCTCTCTCTCTCTCTCTCTCTCTCTCTCTCTCTCTCTCTCTCTCTCTCTGTTTGTCACCTTATGTAGAAAATTAAGGAACTGGAGCACTTAGAGGCAAACAAGCACAATGGACATAATCTCTAAAGAGGGGCCGCTCTTTTTGCAGGGTGTCAAGTTTGGAAAGGTAAGGTGGCTCATTGAAAATCATTTGACACTTCAAGGTGGAAATTGTCTGGCTTCAATTTGATTGATTCATTATTTTAATTATTATACAGGTACTACTATTATATTTGATGCACTAGTTTTTATGTATTTATATTGCTCTTATTAATAGTATATTTTATAAAGTTTATTGCTCAACTAGCGTGAAGTTAGCCAGGACGAGGTCACGGGGTAAACTTGCAGGGGACACATAATTATAAAAAAATGTGGTCCCTGTGATTAAAAATGTCAGGCAAATGCATTTTATGACATTTTTAGGATCCCATCCAAAACCAAATGGGTATAAAGGAAGATTAAAGTTCACCTTCAACATTTACTCTTGCCCTCGGTCATTCCAAACCTGCGTAACTTACTTTATTCTGTGGAGTAGGCCTAGGTATAAAAGATGATATTTTGAAGACTCCATGTTGTTTGGTTTCCCAATGTATTTCAAAATATCATATTTAGTGTTCTAGAGAAGGAAAAAGTCATACAGGTTTGAGTAAATGATGATAATGAACTGCGTCTTTAATGTAATTACAATTTATTAGGTAGGATGTTATGGAAAGAAAAAGGTAGGAAAATCATTGCTAATCATAGTTCTAACAGCATTAAAGCGTCCCTTTAATTATTTAATACCAGCCTTAGGAATTATAGGTGGTCAGAAATCCTCAACTGTACATTATTAATATAGAAGGGAATCGGCAGCTGGTAACCACCTGAGGTGCTTCATGGTAGCGTTTAACAGCTATGAATCATGCATAGGAGATAAAATGAAGGAACTTTTCAGAACTTCTGCTTCCGCCTCTGGCATGTTCTCCCAGATACTAACCAGTCCCAGTGGAGGAGTACTGAACTAGAAGTTATGCCACAAAATAATGAATTTTCCTTACTCTGTCGTTGCCTTTTTAAAACATTCCCCTTGTTCCTGCAGAAAATATGGCGGAAATCCTGGCTGGTTCTGTTTGAACCCAGCCCTGCAGGGATTGGTCGTATGGAGCTGTACGACATGCGTGATGGAGGTGGTCTGAAGGTGTTCGCCATTGGGAGGCCTGCGGGGTCTCAGGAAGATGGACAAACGGGTGATACGCCTGACAGACTGTCTGAGCATCACCCCGGCTCCAGGCGAGAGGTGTCCCACCGATTGCTCTGCCTTCTTTTTAAACACCACCTCATGCACCTACACCATCGCTGCTCCCACCCAGGAGGACTGGATCTCTGTTCTGTGTAAGCAAGCATTTCAGGTATGGTGATTTGGCAAAAATGTGCCATTGGCTCAAACATCCAAAACAAAATCCTTAACCATAACTTTAACAATTACAATTAATTTACATATTTGGCTGATGCTTTTAATCTATGTGATTTACATTGCTATCTGCCTGGTCTTATAATATCGTGTTGCTCTATTTGGGTTTTACATTTTTTTTTATAAACAAAAAAAAACAATGTTGTGTCAATTAGGTAAAAAAATAAAATAAATGTTGACATGGCAAATAGTAGGAAAAATGACAGTGCTCTAACTACAGTTGTTGGCTGAATACATTAATAAATAACACTTGGCACTGAACATGATAAAGATGTAATGAAGACCAAGTGAAATATCTTCTCAATCCTCTATGACGACTTTACGTCCTTTATTATGTGTGTATTCTGAGTGGCCGTTTCTCTCTGTAGTTGAGGATATGGTAGGTGACAATCTGAAATACACAACTGAGTTTGTACATTTGATTATGTAAAAACAATTATGCTTATGAAGGTCAAAATTTGCAAAGATGAACAGTATTTTAGCTCTTGATTGTGTTAAAAGTCATGGGGTAGCTTTAATGTTTTTTTTTGTTGTTGTTTTTTTGACTGGGTATGTTTAGGCATAAAGTAATAATTAAATAAATAAAAAAATTAAATAAAAAAACAATATGGTTCATAAATTAGGCTAAATATCTCTGTTACTTACTTTCTGGAGAAGAGTATCCTCAACCAAATAGAGCTGCTCACACTTGCATTTTCTGTTAAACTTAAAAGAGAAAAAATATATGATTGGTAGGAAATCAGTTACAATGTTTAAAGCTGCTGTCCGTAACTTTTTTTGTGTTCAAGATTTACAAAAATGATATAATGAGATTGAACAACATGAATCCATTTTCCAATGTTCTTCCACAAGACTCATGCAGTTCTGTTTATTAACCGCTTGAGAACATAAAGTTACGGACTGCAGCTTTAAAGTTACAATTTATAAACATTTTAATAAAGATATAATTTACCTGTTGAGAGTGTGCTGACAATCTGTGTAGTTGTATAGCTGAGCTCCAGAAAATCAGGAATGAGTGGCTTTGACAGTTACAGATTTGAAAAACGAAAAGGCGGGAATAAAGAACCCTAAACTATAACACAAAGAACCATTTCAGCATATAAAGAGTTCTTCAGGACGATATGGTTCTAAATGGAACTGTTATCACGTGTAAAGAACCACTAAAGAATCATATTTTTTAGTGTACTTTTAAGAGGCAAACAATGTTCATAGTTATCTTGGAGATGAAAAAGAAGGATTGTAGCTGCTTGCATTGCCAAATGCTAAACATTCTATAGTTGCCTTGACAATAATTTTTAAGTTCACAAGACTACCTGTTACTCATTAGATTAACAATAGTATTTAAGTTTTAATTGGAACCAGTTAAGTTAATTTTAAAAAGTAGAGTGTGATAGGTGGTTTCCTTTATTTTGTTAAGTTATGAGCTACTGCTTTAATCAAGTGGATATTAATAATAAAATATATATAATCATTTTAGTTGCATCTTTCTTGTAAACCCTAGATCATAAAATATATATAATCATTTTAGTTGCATCTTTCTTGTAAACCCTAGATCATAAAGCAAGTCGTAATTACCCCTTAATAACCCTTACTAAAGTGACTGAATTCAACACATATGACAAACTTCAGTTTTTGAGGTACAGCTTCACACAACAGGCTACCCGTCAGAGAGGAAGTGTTGATGATAACACCTTTGAGTTTGTGGTTGCATAAGAGTTATTTTCAAAGAATGAGTGCATAAAAGAGGAATTACTAATGTATACATTGCTATCAACTGCCTTTTTTTAGAAGACCAAGGCAACCGAAGATGCCAGGAAAGTCCAGAAGGATAAATACATGCCACTGGCTGACAATCAACTGTACTCCACCTGGGGAGCAGGTGAGACTGGGGTCTGAAATTACACTTCGCTACATGCAAAGCCTGATCCAGAACCACTATAACGATTATCTATTAATCTGGGTGTTACCAACTGTTTGTTGAAGTTGAGCAAGAGGGTGTTTTTTAATGATGCAACTGTACTTCTATTTCCATTACAGGGGGCTTTTATTTAGGTCAGTGGTCTTTTATCTATGTAGGTCCAAAATAATAAGTAAAGAGCACAGAAACAATTACTCTCCTCACACATTACAGAGACAATCATAAAGAGAGACAATCTTGAGGGCTGTCAAGCACTTAAAAAAATGTGTTTGATTTATATGATATGATGATTAATCAATCAAATTATTCACAAATAATGGCATATATCTACAGTCCCTGACAAAAGTCGTGTCGCTTATCTATTTTGTAGAAACACCTGCTATTAACCTGACTTTTAATTCATCAATAGCGGTGCTTTGAGATCCAAATTTAATATCTTGTATGACTTCCATGAGCTTGAAGGACTGCATCCATGCGGTTTGGCAAGGACTCATACAATTTATTGATGAAGTCATCAGGAATAGCAAAGAAAGCAGTCTTGTATGCCTCCCAGAGTTCATCAATATTCTTTGGTTTCGTCTTCCATGCTTCCTCTTTCATCCTACCCCATATATGCTCAATGATGTTCATGTCTGGTGACTGGGCTGGCCAATCCTGGAGTATCTTGATCTTCTTCGCCTTGAGGAACTTTGATGTGGAGATGGAAGAATGCAATGGAGAACCATCCTGCTGCAGAATTTGGCCTCTTTTATGGTTGGGAATATAAGAGGTATAAGATTTCTTGGTATTTTAGACTATTGAAGTTGCCTTCCACCCTGCAGATCTTTACCCCCATACTGGATGTAACCCCAGACCATGATTTTTCCCCTACCAAACTTCACTGTTTTCTGGGTGAATCTCGGATCCATGCGGGCTCCAGTAGGTCTCCTGTAATATTTGCGGCGACTGTGGTGTAATTCAACACAAGATTCATCTGAAAAATCCTTCTGCCACTTTTCCAGCGTCCATCCTTTTAGCAGGCTGTGGGCTTTGGCAAATGCCACACGGTTTTTCAATTGTCTTTTGTTTAGTGCTGGCTTCTGGGCACTGATTCGACCATGGAGGCCATTTCGTGACCGAATCCGACAAACTGTTCTGGTTGACACAGGCACTTCAGGTGACCAGGTCTCGTGGAGCTCTGCTGCAGTGGAAAATGAGCTGGCCTTGGATTTTCGAGCCAACAAACGGTCCTCTCGAGCAGTTGTTTTGCAGGGCAAAATTTTATTTTATTTCATTTCATTGTTGGTTTTATGTACTCATGTAAATGGCTGTCTTTGGTGTTGCATCATATATTGCTGTTCGTTTCAGCATCTTGACATATTTCTGTCTTATTTAGAAGCAGTATGGTGCGAAAGCTGTTACAGGTCTTTTTTATTAACTTGTAAATAATTAAAAAAAGAATATTACCCTGTGCATAGTTTTTAATATTCTTAGTCTGCTCACCTAGATGTGCGTTAAATAACGGATGCTCTTTAAAAGGTTCCTTTTTTCTTTAGTGAATGATGAGAAGTCTAGTCTCAGTAACACTGATGGTGAGTCAAGCTGACTTGCAACACTGTTAACGCTAAAGCTTTGGAACACAAAGTAACCTTTTTAAAAAAAATAGAAATTAGTCATCTGAAATCTGTTTTTGAGCCACACAGATGCATAAAAGGATTTAAGCTGTGTTAGAAACTAAATGCCCTCAGTACATAGTAACCAGTTTGCTTGCTAAATTAAAACTAAAGAATGTTTTAATGAATATAGATAACAACAGTTGTACCTGTTATGCTGGAGTATATTACTTGGAGTATAATCTTGCCATTTTGATACGTTTATTACGGCAGCTACATCTGAGGAAAAAAACTAAATTGCTCCACTGTAGAACATGTGGTTATTGATGGAAATATTTTTGTTTATTTTGTCAACCCCATCAGATGTCAACTCTCGAAAAGACTGTATAATGTGATTTAATATGTTTTTTTGCATATGGGGGATTCTTCTAATGCTGTTTCATGATTCCATTTACATATACTGTATATTTGGCCTCAGCTCAACCTTTGTCAACACCGTCAGTATTTCTCAACTCCATCAGTATTTGTCAACTCCATCAGTATTTTACACCGTCAGGTGAAGGTTTTTGTTAATTTTGAAAGAAATGTCTTATTCTTTTTTCAATTTTTTGCGTAAAATTGTTAAAACATCAATGGAACTACATGATATTATCTTAATTGTCTTATTGTCTTAATTACCTATAAACATTAGTGATATATGTATAATATTAAAAGGAGGGAGGGGAATTAACAAATTTAGAAACTGTGTTGTAATAGTGCGAAAACTAACAAAAAATAAATAAAGAGAGAATGTATTTTATGACTTAGCTCCTTTACTAAACACCAATATTACATAACTGAAGACTTTACATTGTTTTAAATTGTTTTTGTATAGTTTAAATTAAATAAGCATGCTTTTTAGTGTGTCTGACAGAGTTGACACAAATTAAGTTATCGAGTTAATAAATAAACATTTTTAGAAAAAAATATTTAGAAATAAGCCTGTTCCCTTACATGGTTAATTATCCAAGACCTTTGTCTACAAAATACCAATTTTTAATAATGTCGTGTTAGTTTTTAATTTTTAACATCTAACACGTTGTGTCCCTTATCTCAAGAATCAGTGAAATACTGTAATTTTTGCTATTTCACTACCTCCGTGCTAACAAAACAGAAGTCATGTTTTTGAAAATGACCGAAGTACCATGACATAAAGTAAATGAAGTTGTTACCAGAAAAACACAAAAGCAGAAGTGGCGTTGAGCTACTTGTTGCATCAAGGAAGGCATTTTGATCTGTTTGGAGATTTGGAGGCCAATTTAACACTTCATACTCGTTGTGCTCCTAAAACCATTCCTGAACCATTTTTGCTTCGTGGCAGAGCGCATTATCCTGCTGATATAGAGGCCACAGCCACCAGGGAATACTGTTTCCATGAAAGGGTGTACATGGTCTGCAACAATGCTTAGGTAGGTGGTAAGTGTCAAAGTAACTACCACATTAATGGCAGGACCCAAGGTTTCCCAACAGAACATTGCCCAAAGAATCACACTCCCTTCACCGGCTTACTTTTTCCTAAAGTGCATCCTGGTGCCATGTGTTCTCCAGTTAAGCGACGCACACAATCCCAGCCATCCATGTGATGTAGAAGAAAACATGATTCATCAGACCTGGTCACCTTCTTCTATTGCTCTGTGGTCCAGTTCCCACTGTTGGCGTTTTCGGCAGTTCACAGGGGTCAGCATGGGCACCCTGTCCCTGACCTGTCTGCGGCTAATTATCCCCATACACAACTAACTGCCATGTACTGTGTATTCTGACATCTTTCTATCAGAACCAGAATTAACTTCTAGAGCAATTTGAGCTACAGTAGCTCGTCTGTTTGATTCAGACCACACGGGCCAGCCTTCGCTCCCCATGTGCATCAATGAGCCTTGGCCACCCTTGACCCTGTCACCGGTTCACCACTGATCCTTCCTTGGACCACTTTTGATAGATACTGACCACTGCAGACCGGGAGCACCCCACAAGAGCTGCATTTTTGGAGATGCTTTGTTCCAGTCATCTAGCCATCACAATTTGGTCCTTGTCCAAAATGTTCACTTGCTGCCTAATATATCCCAGCTACTAACAAATGCCGTGATTAAAAGATAATCAGTGTTGTTCATTTCACCTGTAAGTGGTCATAATGTTACGCCTGATTTGGTGTATATTAGTAATTATAGTTATAGTTGTATACCTTCATACTGTGGTCTTCCAATGCCATTTTTTCCTATTGTTCAAGAGGCAAATTGTTTTTAGACCAAACATAAATTTAATCAATTTCACTACTTCACAATTGTTGGCCACCCATGTGAAAAAATGTGTTCTGTCTTTCATTCCAGAGGCCTGACCTGACAGGGTTTGTCCTGAGAGTCTTTGGTTTAATGTTTTTATGAATTCCACCCCACAGGCCAGTTCCAGGTGACAGTACAGAGTACAGATGCGTCTCAAAGGTGCAGGATGTCTGGGTCATACCTGCTGTCTTCGGAGAAAGAGACTATTTGCCTGCTGGACCTCAAGACCGGAGAGGCCATCTACTGCTGGCCCTACAAGCTCCTCCGGAGATTCGGCCAAGTCAAGGTGACTCAACATTTTTGTTTTTATAAATTATTTATATAAAACCACTCTCAGGAGCTCAGTGAATTCAAGCGTGGTACCTTGATAGGTTGCCACCTGTGCAATAAGTCCATTCTTGAAATTTCTCTACTAAATATTCCACTGTCAACTGTTAGTGGTATTATAACAAAGAGGAAGCAATTAGGAACAACAGCAACTTTAGGCCATGCCAACTTTCTGCAGAGTCATTAGCTACAGACCTCCAAACCTCGTGTGGCCTTCAGATTAGCTCAAGAACAGTGTGTAGATAGCTTCATGGAATGGGTTTCCATGGCCAAGCAGCTGAATCCAATAATTTACCCATCCCCATCTCATCCAAAAATGTTCATGTCTTTCTTTCTTCAGTTGAAAAGAAATTAATTTTTTTGAGGAAAACATTCCAGGATTTTTCTCCATATAATGCATTTCAAAAAGGTCCAAATCAAAGCAGTTTCAAAGGGCTCTGCACAATCCCAACCGAGGAATAGGGTCTTATCTAGTCAAACGATCTGTCATTTTCAGAATATTTGATCTGAAATGCACGACTTCGGTGTTATGATTCTTCACGACACATGACGTCATCATGTCGGAAAGGTCAGGGCTGTGACTTACGTGGAAGTACCAAATCTTTCTAAGCAATGATCTTTTAGAAAGGAAAATATGTAAAAGAATTAGGGAGAATCAATCATTTATGAATGATTTACTGCAATTG
Source organism: Gobiocypris rarus (assembly GCA_023029165.1). Classification (NCBI taxonomy): domain Eukaryota; kingdom Metazoa; phylum Chordata; class Actinopteri; order Cypriniformes; family Gobionidae; genus Gobiocypris; species Gobiocypris rarus. The sequence goes on from CM040932.1 coordinate 20,300,542, forward strand.
TGTGAATGTGTAATCTTGTAATCAATAAAAAAGTAACTATAGTCTGATTACGAGTATTTTAAATTGTAATATAATCTAATTACAAGTATTTAATTTTTGGAAACTGATTATGTAATCCAGATTACATGTAACCAGTTACTACCCAAATATATATATTATTATATATATGTGTGTGTGTGTGTGTGTGTGTTTGTGTGTGTATATATATATATATATATATATATATATATATATATATATATTGTTCCCATATATATATATGGGATATATATGTTCCCTGTTCCCATATATATATATATATATATATATATATATATATATATATAAAATATTGAATTATTGTATTTATTTATGGTAACTGTTTTTCAGGGGGGAGTTATGATCGAGGCTGGTCGTCGCTGTAACACTGGGGAGGGGCAGTTCATTTTCTTGTCAAAACAGGGGTCGCAAATACACAGGGCCATTGAGGAGGCCATCATGCATCAGAGTGTCCAAGAACTGCTGGCACAAGCTACTGCTCTTCCTCAAGAGTCTGCACCGAAGCCCCCCTCGCCTAAAAGCAAACCACAGGACAGGCCTAAAGTGAAAATGCCTCCTCCAATCAGCATGAATCAAGAGCGACCACGCCCAGCATTAAAATGCAAATATGGACAGCAAATACACAAAGCCATTGAGGAGGCACTCACACACCAGAGTCTCCAAAAACTGCTGCCCCCATCCACATCCTTTCCACAACCCAGTCCAGCCCTACCACTTTCACCAAAACCCAAAACTAAAGTAAATAATCATGTTCAGGTAAACAACAATCAGGAAAGACCTTGTCCACCTGCACTGCAGAAATATGGGAAGCCAATACACAGGGTCATGGAAGGAGCTTGCGCACACCAAAATGTCCAAGAGCTGCAAGCATCATCCAAACCTCCTCAAAAAGCCCCTCCACTGCCGCCATCCTTGCCTAAAACCAAACCACGGAACTGGCATCCTGCTAACTTAATTCAAGAAAGACCCTGTCCTGTGCTACCACGCAGAAACATATCCTTACCAGATCCACCTTCTTGCGTCAAAAGCCCTGTGAGTAGCCCAGATGATGTTTTGTATTCAACAATAATTCTAAAACCAAAACCAAGAGCAAAAATGAATCTCCCAAGAGTTGCAACACCTCCCAGTCCACCACAACACTTTAGATTTCACATTAATCCGGATACAGATGTAATTGTGGAGAAAGAGAAGGAATGGAAAATATCACAAGAAGCTTCTGAGAGCAGCGATGAGGAGGCTCCCTACACTAACTGGACTGCTAAGACTACTGCCGAGCGGGATCAACCAAATATTGAGGATCTGTATAGCAAAGTGAATTTTGCCTCTAAGTTTAAGAACAGACAAACTGAGGACAATGACTATGAAGAGAAGCCAAACGCTGACCAACAAAATCCTGTGACCACTTCAAACGAAATCCCTGCCGACTTCAAACAGACCCTTTCTAGCATTCTGTTTAAAGATCTGTCCAAATTGCCACCCCCATTTCCTTCCAGGTCACATGGAGGAAGTTGCGATCAGTTAGACAATACAGATGAGCAGATGATTGATTAAAAGTGTCTACAGTTGAGGTAAATGTTAGCCTGATAATGAGTGAAATGTGTCATGCTGTGTGATAAGTTTTAACATACCTTTTTAATAATAATGTACAGACTGAGATACAGGCTAATGATTAAATATGAAGAAAACTTTATGATATGAATGCTAAAGTCTTTGTAAAAATATGTATTTCTAACCAATATTTTAAAAATGTACTAAAACAATTGTGATTTGGTCGCTGACTTGAAATAGTTCTAATTTCAAAAGTTGGGTGTGGTTTTTGCCCCAACCCTGTTCCCAATGAGGCACACTACTTTTTTGGTGTCTCCCTTATTATCTATCTGACCCCTCTCTTTCTGGTGTTGGAGTCTCTACTAACGAGCTGATTAGTTAAATCAGAAGTGTTTAATTAAGAAGAGTTTGAAAATTTGTATGGTTAGTGTACCTCCAGGAACAGGGTTGGGGAACTGTTTTAATGCATCCTTTAAGTTACATTTTTAATTCTGTGAAATCCTATCTGAAGTTCTTCACTATCTTTAAAGGCACAATATGTACTTTTCGCCGCTAGAGGTCGCTTATTCAAAACAAAGGTGTAGCTTGATGACACCTTAATTTTGTGGAATCATGGGAGTTGTTGTCTTCACCTCTACAGCTGCTGGAAAAGAATCTGATGGGACTCGAGCAGAAATCATATTCATGGATGAGCTAAAGCAATGGTTCCCAACCACGTTCCTGGAGGCCCACCAACAGTAGCCTGGCGTGGCCATACTCAATTCTAGTCAGAATATGAGTCTGGTACCTCTCCATTGAGCTTTGATTATGGGCGTGTTTCAACCGAGCCAGGAAATACCTCAATTGGATAGACCCACAACCAATCAGAGCAACGGAGCGACGCATAACGTTAGTTGTCAAATGTCAACAGAACTCAACTGCACTGTGTTGTCAAGTCCGTGTTTTTCTCCATGTCCGCGGGTTGAAGCGACCCCAATTATGTGATTATATAAACCCAGGAATGCGAATTTTAGCAGGCAACCTTGCCAAAATAACATATTTTGCCAACCAAATGGCATTTTTTTCCGGAGATCCCCCCGGAAAGTTATTGTTTTGGGCTATAGTTTTGAGTAGCAACTGTGCGCGACATTGCAAAAAAATGTGGCAACCCTGTCTGCACATGCGCTGGATTAAGTAACGTTACAAGAAAAAGATGAGTGTAAACGATCTTTGCCAGTATTGTAATAAAATAATTAAAGTATACACAGAGTACTTACCAACACGATCATCGTTTCTGAGAGAAATAGTGACGGTGAATGCATATACGAACAAGTTCTCTGTTTAGGATAAGAGCAAATTCAACCCAAAGTGCCTTTGATGACGTGGATGATTACGTTACTGTTGATCATCTGTCCATCATCGTCTAAAGCCCGCCCTGACAATTTCATTGGTCCGAACAGTTTCTGTTCGGGCATAATAACTCCTCTATGGAGCAAGGCCAGACCGAATTGCCCGATCAAAAATGTTTGTGGGCTGGGCTAAATTCGGCATCCAGGCTACACCAACAGTGCTCATTTTGCATGTCTCCTCAATCAAACACACCTGATTCAAGTCATCAGCTCATTAGTAGTGACTCCAAAATCTGATGTGGGTGTGTCAGACAAAATGTACACTGTTGTTGGGCCTCCAGGAACGTGGTTGGGAAACACTGAGCTAATGTATTAAAGATTTATTAACATTGCTGCAGTATGAAGCAGGGTGGGGCTGAAAACCGTTGGAGTGGAACGAGGCCACTGGGGCAATTGCAAATGTGGAGCTTTTGTTATGATGCAGGCGACCGCTTCCGCTTCTTCTGGTCATACATATGTAAGGTAACACAGTGCTGTTTTATCATATTATATACTTTTGAGTATCTTGAAAGTTATATTATAATGCTACTCTGTGTGTTTGCTCGGCAGATACTATGAGACTTGTTACACACTCCAGTAAGCTAGAATGATATTTGGCATGGTGAAACATGGTACTCGCAGTAAATTAAGAAAACAGGATTGAAACAATAAAACTAAACATGTTGAGATATATATGATTCGTTTTCTGTCGATGAATGTATACAAACATTTACCTGTCTAATAAAACACATAATATATTAAGGCATCTTTGGAGTTTCTACGGAATAAAACTGGAAAATGAGGGTGATGTGGGTGTTGTTGTAGGTGACGGCCTGTGTCCTGGTTAAAATTGCTTATTTCTCTGGATTTAAACATTCTTGGAAACATTTGGGATAATGTAAGCACACAAAGTCAAGAAAATGTATAACATTGTTCTTGTGGTTTTTGGATATTTTAATCCGAAAATCTTAATTACTGTGCCTTTAAGTAACCCTGACTACAAAGCGCTGACCTTGAATAAATATTACACTGATTGGACTAATACTGAACGAACACGCCCCCTCGCGGGCTCAAAACTCATTGTGAACTACTTGAATGAAGTCTGTCGTTCGGAGCTGCTGTGCTGAACGACTGAGCAGAGAAACGAGTCTCTTCAGTCAGTCGAGATAAAAACAATTGAAGAAATTATTTTGGAATAATTATGGATGTGTTAATATTAACTCAAATTAAAAGGCGTAAGGTTGGTGGTAGCCTACTGAAACTTGGGGTATTGTTCATTTTTAAGGTTCAATAAAAGTCGTACTTCCATGCCTTCCAAAAGGGAGGGAAAATTATGAACTGCATTTGTTGACATTTGGGGGACGCATGTGGTGTTTTAAACGGCGACTTGCAGTCCTGAATATATAATGAGTGGATAATTTAAACGACTCACACAACACACAAAAAAGGCACTTTTTCGCCAAAATATGTAGACCTAACCTAAAGAAAGAATCTGATTTTTTTTTTTTTTTTTTTTTTTTAGTAAACTGTTTGAAAAGCTGCAAGGAATGGAAGGATTTTCCTAACCAGATTCAAATTAAAATTCAAATGCTTAAAATAAATCAATAAATCAAAGTCTCAAAATATCTGCTCAAATGATAAATCAAATGCTCAAATTATTAAATAATAAATTAAACTCTAAAAACGGCTGCTCAAGATAAATCAAATGCTCAAATATAATTTCATTTCTTCATTATGAATAGCATGAACTGTATCAAACTAAAGTAGGTTAATGCTGGTTAATCAATGAAATATGTAGGCTATGGCTACTGATGAAACAACCTGTGCCGTTTGTTTAAATAAGTGCACGAAACGTTTTTCAGTCATTCAGATTGCAGTAAACAGTGTATGAATCGAAGCAATCCCAATAAATATATGAAAAGAAAATCTTTATTAAACTTTTGAGGTAATAAAAAATCACAGACATAAATAGCATTTTTTTTCATTACTGATGGAGGTTTTGTACGTGGAATGGAAAAATTCAAATTTAGGCAATTATCTGTCTTAAAGTGCAACTAAAGGGCTTGTATAAACACCCACCCCACCCCCCTCACTCACACACACACACTTCTTTTTCTGAGTTTTCATAAATGTTGTCAATCAAGTAGGCTAATGAAGCATTGTCTAGAAGAACTAACCATTATCCTCAGGGCCTATCTATTTGGTTCCTTTAGTGTCTACTAAAACACAGACAAATAAATTATGATTAATCAGAGTGAAAGCCATCAGCGTCCTCCAGGCTGTCCTTCTTCCATGTCGCTGAAATGGGACGATTCGCCATCACTTGCATTTGACGTAACATCATTTTTTTCCGGAACAAAATTAGAAGAAGGCACGTCAATTGCGTAAGGGTTGCTGGTCCTCAGAGACTGAGCTGAACTCCTCTGACCAAGGTTACCATGGTTGCCAGATGCGCTGCATCCGTCCCTTACACCTCGGCACTCCGACTGCACAACACCTTCCAACAACTCGGACAGTTCTGTTATGTAAATCTGAGCCATCTGAAGAGTGTCATATTTAGAGAGTTTTTTCTCGTTCTCCAAGGACGGAATGACGCTCCTCAGTTTGTCAAATGCTCGGTTCAGTCCGTGCATCCTCCGTCTTTCTCTCGCATTAGCGGCCACACGTCTGTGTCTTTGAGGTCCGGTGAGATTTTGCTGAGTCCCCTCATGTGCTTTAGATCCTTCCAGATCAGATTCCGCTGTCAAAGGACTGTTGGCTCCAGACATGTATTTGTCCATCGCGGCATCCACCGACGTGTGAGCGTAGTGGTCCCCTGCGGATGAATACGCGGGGGTCGTGGAGGTAATCCAGGCCCGTGGGTCACTGCGGGTCAACCTCGGATGTTCAGAGAGAGAAAACTCATCCGCTCGTCCTCGAAATTTTCCATCGGACCAGTGCAAAAGTTTGGTTTTTGATGTCATTGCTGATATAATGTAGACTACAAAAAAATAAAAAAACACAAATCAAGTATGGAGAATGCTGAACTCAATCTTGCTGTCTTGGGTGGGCCCTTTACCTTCAAACAGGATCCTGTCGGCCTTATAGCGGCATCACCTTCCTCCCTCCTCCCCTCAATGCTCCTGTTGAGTGCTCACAGCCAATAGAAAATGCTCCTCAAACTTCCATAGAATAAAGAGTTGTTTTTTCCCTTCCTCACATGTCTTGGAGTGATGGAAGATCTTTTCCAAAGAATGATCACAACACAGATTAGCATTTACCCAACTGGCATTTTAACATTTGCTAAATTACTGTGGATTTTAATGTTTTTTTAATTATTTTTTATTAGGCTAGATTTATTTTATTTAGGCTACATCTAAAACAGTCGTGACATATTTTGTGGTGCTGTTTTATAATAATAAAAAACTAACCAGAGTTTTGAATTATTCTTAAAAGTTCGAAGAACCCAAATCTCAAACCTCAGAGTACCTACTTGATCTAACATCCTTATCCACTTTATTCAAGATAAGCAACGGAATTGGTGTCCAATAAAATCCAGCAAGAAACTTGCATAGCAGCGTCATATTTCTTCTCAAATAAACTGTAAAATCTGCAGCAATAAAACGAGCAGGTGGAAAGCACGTCGTGAGTCGCACCTGTCCTCAGCGAAGTCCAGGAAAACTGATAAGTGTCTTCAGTCGCGTCATAAATCATTTAGCAATGAAGCAAAACAATATTTGGACAAATCATAGGTGGAGACGCTTGTGAGCAACAACACACGAAACTGAGTTAAAGAAAAATAATTTATTGCAATTATTGATTCTTCTTTTTCTTCGTTTTATTATTACAATAAGCCAACAGTCAACTTAATCTTAACTGTTTTTGTAACAAAACACCAAATGTTTTTCCTTTCTTAAAATGTGCTTAGGTGTAAATAAAATATCGAATATGATAAACAGTGACAGGACTGTTGTGAAGCGGAAACTGGCGACGAGTTTATAACTTTGTGGTTTCTGAAACATTTTAGAACGCCGTTGAAAGGTCGTCTTTACCTCTTTATTTAATTATGTTATTATAGGCTATATTATTATAGGCATAGGTAAGTTTTTATTCATTTTGTTTAGGCTATTATCCTAAAGAGCTAGCCTACTTGATCTAAATTGTTTAACAGAAGTCAGTGCATGCCATAAATTAAGTTTATCCAATTTGGTAAACCCTTTCTAAAATACGATGTCGACATTGTTTAGACATGCTTGTTTTAACAGCAGGACTAGTCACCTCGTCTATCTATTTCTTGTCCATTTGTTTTTAAATACGTCCAAGGCAACGTCTTTTAACATGAGACTGTTTTGCTCGAGAGAGAGAGAGAGAGAGAGAGAGAGAGAGAGAGAGAGAGAGAGAGAGCACGATGACAGTGGCCCCTCTGAGGCTGCTCTTCGTGATGGCTGAATAGAGTAGCAAACTTCAGCCCAGTCAGCTGTTGTCCCCTGGCACCCGTCTCACAGTAAGAGGCCGACACTAACGTCTCCCATATGCCGCGACGCGTCCAGGGATCGCTTAACTTTCACACTTTTCCCCTTACCCACGAGTGTTAATCACTGAGCACTACAACATCATTTTAATTTACATGGGCCAGCTCTTCTTCTTGAGCCTCACGCGCAGTTCTTACAAAATATATGAAAAGATAGGATAGGCCTATAGCTACTTCTTTAAAATCATACTAAAGTATTTTTCCATTTCAAACAGCGCACTGTAGAATGTTTTGTAGGCTTCATGGGCTGAATTTACGAGGTTTCTTTAATTTGTTGTTTAATATCGTTTCTTTTGGTGACAGTAATGGTATTCGTAATGGTATTTGCAAGGTAGAATACTTTAAACATGTTTTTGTAGGCTACATGCATTTGCTTCACATAAAAACATCAAGACATGATGAACTATAAACCCTGTTTTATTTGAATAGGCCAGTTATTTTCTGAAACTCTAAAGGGATGGTCTGAAATTCCTCTCTGTCGCTCTGTTGGTGAATGTGTTTGGAGACAGGCGGTAGATGTTAAATGTTGGTAAGGAAATCAGCGTGACCTGCTAGCCAGTCATCGGGTTAATGAGGCTTGCGCGAGCTGAATAAATGGGCACGCTCTCCGTGCAGGGGTTCTCCATTCATTTTTTACATGAATATTTAATTCTCGCTACCCTACTGCCAGCGCAACAGCCTGCAGCCCTGAGCAGACAGGGACACACTCCCCATCTGCTGTATAGCTAGGCCTTGAGATGGGGGTGGCGGTGGAGGACCGCGGAAGGTGTTGGGAGCATATCAAAGGTCAGTTTATGAGCCCCCATGGCGTCATGGTTATTGATGCACAGTGTAGTCAGGTTTTGGCAGAAAAGCGTAAATATGATGAGTGATTAATAAAGAAAAAAGTAGGCTTGCCGCCACAGAAGTAGGCTACAATGACTACAACTAAAATTATTAATTCCGAAAATTAATTATTTCAATAAGAATTTAAATAATTGTTCATTGTTCACCCTTGTCATTAAGACTGCAGCCGAATGTTTAATTAGCTAGGCTACAGTAAACGTAGGCTAACTGTAGGCCTAATGTAATTAAATTACAGTTAGGACTACTCATGAAAATGTTAACAATTACAAAGTGTTACATTTAATATTTTCTGTAAAAAGCTAGGATATAATAATATTAATTTGTTGTTTTGCCTGTTTGCCGATCCACATTGCTGCTGAAAACTTTAGGCTACAATCAGTGGGCAGGGATCAAAATGCGTTCCAGTGCTGAAAATTTAGAAAAGTAATCAAAAAGTAATCAAATGTAATCAGTTACATTACTTTAATAACATCATTGAAATAGTTACACTACTTATTACATTTTAAATAGGGTAACCTATTTAAGTGTCTCAAGACACTTCTTTTCCAGCAGCACTTGACCAATAAAGAATAGCACTTATCACTCTATTCGTTTCGTTTGTTATTTAATAAAAAAAATAATAATAATAAAAAAAAACTGTCCTATGTGTTTTGTGTTAGATTCCGTGAGACTTGTTACATTGTTGCCCTTGACTGGACTTGGTTGCTTCTATTACTCTCATTTGTAAGTCGCTTTGGATAAAATCGTCTGCTAAATGACTAAATGTGAATGTAAACCTGTAACCATCAAAGTAGGCCTATAACCTTCCCAACACTAGGCTACTGCTATGTGGTTTTGGATTGTTCTGCTATCTTTACAAGAAATTTGAGTAGACAAAAATTCCATACAACAGGAGCTGTGGAAAATTATAAGTGGATGCCACTGAAAACACCACAATTCGATCTTTCATATCTGTCTATGGCAAACCTTTGGTAAGCGATTTTGCGAGTGTGTAGCCTATTTAAGACCAGCCAGGCCTACCAGTTGCATATCGCCTCTAACTATGTCTTTAAAAGTTAGACCAACTAGACAAGAGGTAATCAGTCTGACTTTTCCTATATAGACTAGTGCCTTTTTATGTAGGCTAATTTACTTTTCACTGACTAAGTGATTGATGAATTAAGCAGTTTATGCAATCGGACACGACAAACTTCAAAGCCAGAACATTGGCTCGTGCTTAGGCCTATGTAGAAATAAAGAAATAAATAATAATACGCCGATAAACTCCAATAGCCTAATGCTGGGAGAGCCTGAAACGATGGACCCTTTCTTCAGAGCTCAGTCAAGCGCGGGTGAATGATCCGCTTCTGACCGGGGCTGCGCGTGCATCGCCTGTTTTTTCTTTAGTTAATTAAAGACCCGCAGACCACTTTTGACACAATAGACAATATCACAGAGAAACAGTGATAATCGCTCGGCCTATCTAAACACCGCCCTTGATCTCAGCCCCATGTAATTATTCCAATTCAGCCCGAGGAACGGACGTGCTCCTTTAGATACTGACTTGTCACTCTGAGTCTAATTCAGGGGTTTACCTGCAAATTAAGCAAATTAGCGCCTCATTAATTTTAGGAAGGAGCCCAAGGGCTCATTAAAATTCACATTGTAGACTTATTATGTTGGATGCGATCAATAATTACAGTCAGCATTTTTTCCAATTGATCAGATATTTGATGTTAAAGAACAACGAGCTACCAAAATTATTGGAACCCAAAACTAACACTTTTTCCCTTAATGCTGCTTTTATTTTCTTGAACACTTTCACAACTGACAATCAGGCGTCTATATAAACCTACACACACACACACACACACACACACACACACACACACACACACACACACACACACACACACACACACACACACACACACACACACACACACACACACACACACACACACACACACACACACACACACACACACACACACAGAGAGAGAGAGAGAGACAGACATATGACATAATCCCCAATACCACATTGGGTCATGTCAAATCACGTTTACATTGAGTTTTATACAATAGAGATTGTTTCAAAGCAGCTTTACAGGATGCAAACAGAGTTAATTTCGTTTTAGAGCCTAGTTGAAGTCAATTAATGTAATATGTACTTTGGGAGTGCAAGTTAGCAATACAGTGGGCCTACAGTCAATATTAACCACAGATATGTGCAGTAAAGTAGGGTTAATATAGTGCACATTAAAATATATATCCCATGATTTTAAACTTTAACTGTAACACATGGATGGTTTGAAACTGATAATTTCATAAAACATTTTAACCAGGGGTTAGGCTATATTTCAGTAACTGGTTTTGAGTCAAAAGTCTGACTATGTAGGCTAAAGTTTTTCTCTTTCCATGGTTTTATTTTGTCTGTTTAAAAATTATTAAATTTGTGTACATTTTTTGTCAATCGTTCAGACGTTTGCATAGCAAATGTTGAATTGTAGGTATCTGTAACCTATTTACATCACAAATATATAGGCTATATATATTAAAAAAACATATCATTTTTTAAATAAATTTTAAACAGACAAAATAAAACCACTGAAAGAGAAAACCTTTAGCCTCTATAGTCAGAATTTTAGACTTTTACACTTTTATCTTTTATATTCAGCATCATTACTCCAGTCTTTAGTGTCACATGATCCTTTAGAAATCATTCTAACATACTAATTTCTGATTATTATCATTGCTGAAAAAAGTTCTTAATATTTTTGTGAAACTTGTGATTTATGTTTTTAGGCTTCTTTGATGAATAACATTCATATGAAATAGAACATTTCTTAAACAAAACAACAACAACAAAAACCTTTATACTGTCACTTTTGAACAGTTGATGCATCTTTGCTCAATAAATGTATGTATTTCTTAGAACAGTAAGAAAAAAAAGGTGGTGAAGATGTTGACTGAGAAGTTGGATTACTGAAAGTTATTATAAAGTGTTATGTTAGACTGAAAGTCAACTATAATTATATATATGATCATCAGTAAAACTCAACCTGACGCGTCATGATGGCATATGGACACCGAGGCGCGTGGCACATTCATGACCCTAGGCAAACAGTTCAGCAGTGGCACCCATAATTCAATAACTCCAAATAACTTTGCTTTCACAACACATTCTTTGTCATGTGATTGCCAGAGAGGTCTGCATACAATCCACACCTGCAGCGTTTTAGGTAATTAACGAGTCCTTAGGTAAAGATGTGGCTGCAAACAACAGAGGGAGTAATAAGAGCAGGCAAGTCTTCTCTACTTACACATTGACTGTATACTGACAAATAATGAGGCTAGTAAGAATATGGCTTAACTGGTACACCGCCATTCTTGACTAGGAAGAAAACACCTACCAGTGCTGTTTATTTATGTTTTCTTTAAAAACTAATAGCATCTGGTTCAAATGGCCGTGGCCTTTTCTCTACCATCCGACAGATGGCAGTAATGTACCGTCTAGACTTTACCAGAGAGCGAGGAGCAATAGCGGAACTCCCGAAGTGTTTGGACATGATGAACTTTACATTGCGAACATGCTTCAGAGACTTTTGACATGTTTGATTTAACCAAACACCAGGGCAATTAAGAAAGAAACAATAGTCAAGCCCTAATGTATCCAACACATAATATTCCTGCTGAATCAACTGTTTTCTTTATTAATTTAGCCTTCTGTCTCAAAGTTGTTTATTAACAAACCCAACATATGCCAATCAGAAAACACTCAAAAGGCAGACCCATTTATTTAGAGGATAATAATAAAAAAAGTCTGAACAGCTGGTATTTCACTGAATTGTACCCACTCGTTATTCGCAGAGAAGAAACATTAACAGGCATATAAGTGGTAGGCTATCCGAGGCTTCAATGACATCATCTATTTGAGCAACACGCATGCGTAAAACAATCACCCGTAAATAGCCTAATCAATTGTGCCTGAGTGTGCCTGTTGAGAGTGACTGAGACAGAAAACCAGTCGTGTTCATTTCTAGCTTGCGAGAAAAATCATGAAAACACTGTTTACTGGCTGCTTTCAAATCAGACTGACAACCCTTTGTCTGGTAAACTATCTAATAGTTTAGTTAACATAGGCTATTTGAGTAAGTAATCGTTCACATCATCCAATTTACAATATAAATTAGCATATATATAGGCTATATATATATATAGGTCCTTCTCAAAAAATTAGCATATTGTGGTTAAAGTTCATTATTTTCCATAATGTAATAATAAAAATTAAACTTTCATATATTTTAGATTCATTGCATACCAACTGAAATATTTCAGGTCTTTTATTGTTTTAATACTGATGATTTTGGCATACAGCTCATGAAAACCCAAAATTCCTATCTCAAAAAATTAGCATATTTCATCCAACCAATTAAAAAGAAAAGTGTTTTTAATTCAAAAAAAAGTCAACCTTCAAATAATTATGTTCAGGTTTGCACTCAATACTTGGTCAGGAATCCTTTTGCAGAAATGACTGCTTCAATGCGGCGTGACATGGAGACAATCAGCCTGTGGCACTGCTGAGGTGTTATGGAGGCCCAGGATGCTTCGATAGCGGCCTTAAACTCATCCAGAGTGTTGGGTCTTGCGTCTCTCAACTTTCTCTTCACAATATCCCACAGATTCTCTATGGGGTTCAGGTCAGGAGAGTTGGCAGGCCAATTGAGCACAGTAATACCATGGTCAAGAAACCATTTACCAGTGGTTTTGGCACTGTGAGCAGGTGCCAGGTCGTGCTGAAAAACAAAATCTTCATCTCCATAAAGCTTTGGATGGAAGCATGAATTGCTCCAAAATCTCCTGATAGCTAGCTGCATTGACCCTGCCCCTGATAAAACACAGTGGACCAACACCAGCAGCTGACATGGCACCCCAGACCATCACTGACTGTGGGTACTTGACACTGGACTTCAGGCATTTTGGCATTTCCTTCTCCCCAGTCTTCCTCCAGACTCTGGCACCTTGATTTCCGAATGACATGCAAAATTTGAGCGACAGTCCAGTGCTGCTTCTCTGTAGCCCAGGTCAGGCGCTTCTGCCGCTGTTTCTGGTTCAAAAGTGGCTTGACCTGGTGAATGCGGCACCTGTAGCCCATTTCCTGCACACGCCTGTGCACGGTGGCTCTGGATGTTTCTACTCCAGACTCAGTCCACTGCTTCCGCAGGTCCCCCAAGGTCTGGAATCGGTCCTTCTCCACAATCTTCCTCAGGGTCCGGTCACCTCTTCTCGTTGTGCAGCGTTTTTTGCCACACTTTTTCCTTCCCACAGACTTCCCACTCAGGTACCTTGATACAGCACTCTGGGAACATTCTCTGAGAATGTCTTTGTGTGTCTTACCCTCTCGCTTGAGGGTGTCAATGATGGCCTTCTGGACAGCAGTCAGGTTGGCAGTCTTACCCATGATTGCGGTTTTGAGTAATGAACCAGGCTGGGAGTTTTTTAAAGCCTCATGAATCTTTTGCAGGTGTTTAGAATTAATTAGTTGATTCAGATGATTAGGTTAATAGCTCGTTTAGAGAACCTTTTCATGATATGCAAATTTTTTGAGATAGGAATTTTGGGTTTTCATGAGCTGTATGCCAAAATCATCAGTATTAAAACAATAAAAGACCTGAAATATTTCAGTTGGTGTGCAATGAATCTAAAATATATGAAAGTTAAATTTTTATCATTACATTATGGAAAATAATGAACTTTTATCACAATATGCTAATTTTTTAGAAGGACCTATATATATATATATATATATATATATATATATATATATATATATATATATATATATATATATATATATATATCCTACAGCAGGGCCCACCAGATCCACTTTCCTGCAAAGATTAGCTCTAATCAAACATAACTGAACATGCTATTCAATGTCTTCAGTATCATTAGAAAAGAGCTTTTAGAGCTAAACTCTGCAGCATTGGCCCTTCAGGGCAAGATTTGAGGAACCCTGGCCTACACTGTCAGAAAAAAAGGTACATTGCTGTCATTGGGGTGGTACCCTAAGGTACACAACCACTAATATGTTCCTTTAAGGTATTAATACACACTCTTAAAGTACTGATATGTACCTTTTAAGGTACTTATATGTATTTACGAGTGAGAAAGGTACAAAGATGTACCTTTTTACTTTTGTACCTTAGGGTACCACCCCAATGACAGCACTGTACCTTTTTTTTTCTGAGAGTGTATCAGTCCAAAGTTTGAGAACGGTATAACGGTTTTCTTTAAATGTTTTTTCTTCAAATTTTTAAAAAGTCTCTTCTGCTCACCATGGCTGCATTTATGTTATTAAAAATACAATGAAAAATAAAATAGTAAAATATTATTAAAATATAAATGACTGTTTTCTATTTGAATATATTTTAAAATGTAATTTATTCCTGTGATGCAAAGCTGAATTTTGAGCATCATTATTTATCAGAAACAGAAAGCTTTTGTAACATTGTCCTACTGTTCAAAAGTTTTGGGTTGTAAGAATTGGGGGAAGAACTTTAAAAAATGAATACATTTATTCAGCAAGGATGCATTAAATTGATCAAGTGACAGTATAGGCATTTATAATGTTGCAAAAGCTTGGAAGCAATGCAAAATGCTGAACAAACAAATCCGATCCTTGGAGGCCCCATCTCACAACTTACAGGACTTAAAGGATCTGCTGCTAACATCTTGGTACACCTTCAGGGGTCTAGTGGAGTCCATGGGTCAGGGCTGTTTTGGCAGCAAAAGGAAGGAAATTTTAGGAAGGAGGTCATGTTATGCCTGATTGATATATATATATATATATATATATATATATATATATATATATACAATATAGGTTACAGGATTTAAACATACTGTAACTGTTTTAAAAGTGCAGTTACCGTTTATTGGCCTCTTCAAAGAAATTCATGTGCTGACAAATATGAGATCATTTTTCAAATCAACAGAGGGCAGTAGTGCTCCACTTTGTAGTTATTGTGTGTCAATTTCTTTCTTTTTCAGTCTTTTTCCTTTTTTCCTATTGCCCTTAGTAACCCCAGTAATTAAATTCATGGTGGGAGAAATGTCATGGCGTCCTGGTGTTTCAAACTTGGATTCCTGATCAGTGAAGACTCTCAAAAATGCCCTCATGTCATACCCCTTTTGTGTTTCAAACATGCCCCTGTCTGTTCAATTCTCCCTGAATTTGTCTTCATTTCTGTCCGCCATCGGTTTACTTAGTAACCTCATTACATCACCTGTTTTGCTGTGGAATTTAACAGGAGGTGCAATTATCTGTAATGCAAACTAATTGAATATCAAATGAAGCTTGATTCTATGTTTAGTTCGCTGACAGTGATTTACTTAAGGGAGAATATATTTCATTTAAGTCATGCAACAATAGATACGTTTCTCATAATTGAGACATTATAAGAAGAGATTTAACAATCTAATCAGGAACACTATCAGAGGAGGTTTCAATTATTTGAGGCATTATTTTAATTGTTTATTAACTAGCGGTTGTTGATTGTATATTAACCGTTGTCATGTCCTGTGGGAAATTTCTGTAATGAGAATCAAAGTGACATTCACAGTTTGCATCAAAGCTGCTATTTCGGCAGACTGTATTTGAATGAGAGGAAGGTGAGGCGTCTGCGAACTGCATGTCTTTCACTGCCATTTATCTGGCATTTTTGCTTATCGCAGTGACATCACCAATCAATAATTCCTGTACTGAGAAAAAGTCAACAAAAAGGCTGCTGATTAAATCAGCACCTGACTCCTTTCAAGGTCCTGATGGGATGAGAATAAACACGAAGCTGGATGCACAATGTCGGTATATTCTTTCCTCGACAATCTGTTGACATCATAATATTTGGGCTGCAAGGATCTGCAGGAAAAAACCTTGCAGGTTATTTATCAATATGTGGGGATATGGATGTTTCAGATATGTTGTTGGTTTTTCATTTGTTTCAGTACCATGTTTACATCCTCCGTCCGTGCGGTCTTGTCCTGAGCTGTCTTATCTTGCTGCAGGCGGCTGGCGGGAGAGTAGGAAGGCCGCGTTCCCCTTGGGAGAGGTTCTGGTTCAAGAGAGATGATTCTGTGACCACGCTCTGATCATTGAGCCATTGCTTATGTGAGTTATGGCAAAATAGTTCACGGGGACTCGTAAAGGCTTTCATGAGCACTGACTCAATCTTCCTTTACTGTTTAGATTCCCTCTTTAAATCTCCTTTGAGATTCTCTTGTTCTGGTGCTACAGTTCCTCAAAAGGCCTTTGTTTTTAACCAGATTCTTCCACTCCCCTTTTTTTGCTTTCATGGATCATCCTCTTTATCTTTCTGATCTCTTGTTTCTCTCTCTCTCTCTCTCTCTCTCTCTCTCTCTCTCTCTCTCTCTCTCTCTCTCTCTCTCTCTCTCTCTCCAGATGCTCCTGGCTGGGAGAGGGCTTCTGAAGGGCAAATGTAAAGCCCAGTGAGCTGCTGTCAGCCTTGCTGCAGGGGGAGATGTTGAAGAACGCCAGAGCAGAAACGTCCCACTCCTCATCCTATTGTTCCTGTCACTCCTCTCCCGGTAATTAATATCCCCTGCTAAATACAGACACTGTAAATCATAACATAGCCATTATATCCACAGCGAGCCTTCATGCATCAACTGTAGACTTCAACTCACAAGTCTTTGATCAGCTGACCCAGGTTAAGTACATTTTTGATGCGTGTAAACAGGAGGCTGCATCCATGGACTCGCACACACATCTCTCCATGACCTTGTACGCTCCTTTTGGCCTTGTGGGTGTTGCTAATGGTGCAATTAGAAAGCGTGTTGAGACTGAACTCCATCCATCCATCAATCCATTTTTCCATCCTTCCAAGCTATACCCAAACTTTGTTTCTAAAACATCATAAAAATTCCTGCAGCTCAAACATTGAAGTAGCACCACCAATTCCAAGTTCATTGGTGCGAATCCTGGGGACAGAAAAAACTTGAGAGCAATGAAAGTCGCTTTGGATAAAATCATCTGCCAAATGCATAAATGTAAACTTGGTTGCATTACTAATTTGATTAACTTACTAACATTCAATTAAAATATATAATATAATCCATCACTTCAAAATGTGCCTGCATCACGTTTGGTGGTAAAATCACAGCTTGATACAAGACCACTTTCAAAAACTTGAACACTCACTGTCCCTTGGTGCAAAACTCTCAACCTTCACCCAAGCTGCGAAATCTGCGAGACTTAACTAACAAGCCTATTTGCACTTTGCCTTTTTGCACTTTTAAAAAGAAACTTGAATAAAAAAGGCTCTTAGGCTCTAGTGTCATACTACTGAAATTTGGCACGGTAACACTATTCTACCTTGTATTAATAGCTCCTTTTTTGTATTATTTTTCATTTGTAAGCTATACTAAATAAAAAAAATTCCCTCTGTTGAGTCACCATATTATTTATGGAATTTTATTATAAATGATTTATCTGTGCACATTATTATTATTATTTATTAAATTGATGTGGCCTTGTAAATTTCACACTTGTAACGTCATCTCTTCTCCAACGACAAGGACAAGACAATAATCCTTCGCCTCCAGCAACCTGTCACTCACATCATTGCAGAAATAACAAACAACAATAATCCAGTCAATTCCAGATCTACACAATTAAGTCTCGCCCTACATGTTTCCTTGTTTCTCTTGGTTATATGTCACAATAGGGAAGAAAAGACGATTGCAGCTTTTGCTTCATGCCGCTTTAAAGGAAACTTTAGGAAACTTTAAAGGCATACAGATAGCAGTCTACAGATACAGATATACAGATAGCAGTGGGGGTGGGGCAGCAGGGACTGAAGAACAGTGCAAGGTGCTGTTCGGAAGAAGTCACCCGCTAGGACACAATTCATTTCCAATGAAAGTTGGAGGCGGAACGGAGAGTGGGCTCAATCCCATAAAATTGCTGCGAATGAGCAAAAGAAAAGTGGAGTGGGTGTCTTAGACCTGTGCGCGGGAAAACATGCCACGTGTGCCAGGATCCGCCCCTCTGCACGATGGATGAGAATGTGAGATCATACAACAGACTTGAATCAATTTACAGGTTTTCTCAATTGCTTTGGCTCATTTTTTTAAACAGTCTTAACATTCTCAATAACTGCAAGTGCAGTTGTCTCAACTGTTTTATGGGACATCATGACAAAATGTAACAACTCACCCAAAACATTTTGTTTATGCTTTAACCTTTTTATTGTGACAGTAAATCGGTCAATGCCACCAAAATGTAATGTTTTCCTTACATTTAACTGTGTGAGCAGTGCTGATCAAACTGTATAGAGGTTTTTTTAACACTGAAAATATTATATACAAATTACATTCTTTTTCGATGACGCTGACTGTTTACGTCACTATACATGAATTTAGGTTTGCTATTGCTATTGTGTATTACACTGAGCTTTTGAGGTAGGCTACAGATTTCAAAATTAGGTAAAGGTTTAAAGTGAAAAGTAAACACTGTAGTGCACAGAAAAATAATATGCACAGTATACAGTACATTTATTTTTTGTAGCAATATGTTACATGTACATTTTTGCATGACCATTTTACAATTTTTACTATAGACTGTAAAAAATAAAAATAAAATTTGGATGTAGTGTTTGTAATGTCACCCGTAGGTTTCCAAAGTGTGCCGTTGCCATCTTGGCAGCGCGTCACCGTACGTCACTCCTGGATAACTGAACATGGGCAAAGAGGCGTGACATGGGTGGAGCTGAGGTGCCTGGTTACGGACACCACACCCACCTAGCTTGAAAACATTTACCCCCTCACAGTTGTCACAAAGGGCAAAATTAGCTGTATAGACCAAAACCACTTTTTGTACCAGGCTGTAAACATATTTTTATCTGCTGTAAAGTTGGACATTTTAACCTGGGGAAGATGCAGATTTGAATCCCTTTTGGAGAGTTTTAGGAGTCTCTAGCAGCCAGTCGATGAATTGCATTATAAGTCACTTTCGCATTTGCTTCAAGAGAGAGCACGGGAGGCTGCTGCTCGATTTTTACACGTAAAGTCATACATTTGCCAGTTTAACAGATATCACCAACATTAATATACATTAATGTCTGACAGATTTTGATTATTGAATGGCTCATTTTGCATGTGATCGCTCACATGATTTCACTGAGAATCAGCTCAGTGGAACTTATTGTTTGGAAAGCAAATGATTTTTTAAAAGAAAATACCACTGAATGCCTGGTGATTACCCAACTCCATAAAGACACTCAGTAATAAAAACACTCAGTAATATTGAAAAAATGCAAGAAACACTTGAAATACATCAAATATATTATGTGAAATTAACCATATTTTTAAGGTAAGAGCAAGTGCGGCCATTTGTAACTTGAATGTTCAAGGCTTTTGGCGTCAACCCCTTCATCTTTACCAAAACAGTCCTTTATGCTGCTATTTATTATTATATTTTATTTATTATTTAGCTTATATTATTATTATAGCTTGCTTCTGTGTTGCAAAATAAGGTGGATATAGTCATGGTAATATAATAGGAAAAGATACTTTCTGCTTTTATGTTTTTAACTCCCCTCTAAAAACAGGCTTCCAAGTTCAAGCTGTATACCCATTTCAAAGGCTCCAAGGCAGTTGGTGTGTGTGTGTGTGTGTGTGTGTGTGTGTTATTATATTTTATTTATATATTATATTATATTATTATAGCTTGCTTCTGTGTTGCAAAATAAGGTGGATATAGTCATGGTAATATAATAGGAAAAGATTTACACTCCTCTAAAAACAGGCTTCAAGTTCAAGCTGTATACCCATTTACAAAAGGCTCCAAGGCAGTTGGTGTGTGTGTGTGTGTGTGTGTGTGTGTGTGTGTGTGTGTGTGTGTGTGTGTGTGTGTATAGGCTATGTGTGTGGAAATGTATTGATACTACATTTTAACTTTTATTTTGCAAGAAGTCTCTTATTCTCATTAAGCCTACATTTATTTAATCAAAAATACAGAAAAAACGATAGCCTAATATTGTGAGATATTATTACATGTTCTTTTAACATTTTATTAATCAAAGAATATTTCATCTTGAGTATCACAGCAGGTTATAAAATATTAAGCAGCACAACTGTTTCCAACATTGACGTCAAATCTATGATTTGTGAAGGGTCATGTGACCCTGAAGACTGGAGTAATGATGATAAATTCAGCTTTGATCACAGGTATACATATACTTTCAATTTTAAAAATAAAAATATTTCACAATTTTGCTGTTTTTGATCAAATAAATGCAGGCTTGATGAGCATAAGAGACTTCTTTCATAATGCTGCATCATTATCAAAAATGGTAATATAATAAAGTCCTTTCATGCCACCATTTCACATAATTGGCCTGTAGGTGCCGTTGGCACTTGGCTTCATTAGCTTTGATCGTTTCATCAAATAGTAAACGTGTATCAATTTACATAAATACAAGTGAGTTTAACACTACTTACATTAATGCAACTTTTGGTGCTGCGTGGTTTTGTGCAGTGCTTTGTTTGTTGTCAGGAACATCAGGACGATTGTCAGGATGATCCATTTCGTCAGAAATCGTTCCACAAACGTTAGTTCGTCTGTCCATGTCATTTTCAACCGATTTATGAATTAGAACAGAAAATTACCGCTCCACTTCACATTGTCAATGGAATCTGAACTTTGCCAGATCACGAATGGTTGGTGTATATGACAAACGGCCCGGGCATTGACGATTTATGTAAAATTTAAAAATATCTAAAATATAGATTTTTAATTAAATCAACACATTAGCGTTAATTACTGATGAAAAAAAAAATGTTTTGGTCTGTTTGGGGGAATGCTTTTCTCCCGTAAAGCCACAGACACTCTCTGAAAGAACCATATATGGCTCGAGAGCCGTTTCCGAACAGACTGAGGAAAATCAGCCAGTAAAACACATGCAACCCATAGCAACGGGTTATGGCAACGCCTCAGACCGACTGATATGAAAAAATAAACAGAAGTTTTTCGACTTTTGAGCAGTTTGTTAGTATAGGACACGTTGTCCTTTTTATTGACCACAAATATTATCATTGATATTTGTCTGAGAGGGGCACTTTTGATTCATTTTGATAAAGGGCAGGGCTCGAGCACCCAAAGCCCCCTCTGCACGTGCCTGCTCTGCATGCAATTGGATAGCGCCAGGAGCGCCAAAACCAACCAGAGAGAAGAAGAAGGTGAAGCCGAGCTAACATTAGTTGATAGACTTTCGCCGTATCCGGTCAGCAAAACTCCGAACACGTCTTCTTTTCTTAAGAATAACTTCAGTGCCGTTCTTTGCTCTTTTCTCAAAGAAAAGCTAAACTCCAAGTCTTCCAGAGTCGCGGCCAAAGCCGATTCCAAAGAACGCTGTTCATCAGCTTCTTTGTTTATGAGTAGCACGCAGAACCTCCGCAACTCTGCAGTGACGTACCGTCATTATGTTAAGCCTGCCCACTGACTCTACACATGCTGTGATTTGCCTGACCAGAGTTTGGTTTTTCCAGCTCTCAGGTCTACCGAGAGTTGCTAAACTACACTCGAGGCATAATACATTTTCTGCCGCTAGGGTGCGTCTAGATTCCTAGGCTAGAGTTCACATTGCATGATTTAAAAAAAAGTCATCAGATCACATTACTTTTCACACTGCGCGACAATCTGGGGTAGCATTTATTTGCTGCTGTGTGCACATTGCACGATGGATCGGCAACAGGGGGTTTCAAACTGCATGACTTTACAATAGGAAGAATCGTCAACAACTAAATCACAAACTAAATTTCACAACCAAAAACACATGAAAAGTTATAAGGAAATAAAGCAATATCATGTGCGTTCTATTGCAACCGCACACCCCTGACAATACCCAGCTCCATTTGTGTTTATAACATGAGCGTCTGCATTACAATGAAGGTAAAATTTTTAAGACACGAGAGACAGCTTTGATTCATAAATAAGGCCCTATTTTAAAACACTTGTTAAAAATGAATAGATATGAGGAAAAGATGCATCACATATAGACTCATCTTCAGGTGTCTTATTGCTCTTGATCATCTTCTGTATTGTGTAACGCAAGTAACCTTTTGGCAGCCGCAGAGAAGTCGATAACAATAAGTGTACAGTTACAGTCCTCTAGCGGTCCAAAACCGCTTCCAACCGAGTCTTAATTACTCATAACACTTCTGCAAGCCCAGAGACAGCTCAGTGCAGCTGTAGTCTCTTAGCGCTCCTTCCGTCTTATTTAACCACCGATGTTTTCATCCTTACAGGCTGTGCCCACTGCTGCTGAAACACAACAAGCCTGAGTGATTGGAAATTTAATTTGAACTCAGTTGTTTGCTTTAGGTTCCCTAAAGTTGTCGTAAATTACCCAGGGTGGGGTTGTGATTGCACTGTTTGTGTGAGAGTTCTTGCACATGCCTACCTGGTGATGGCACATGTGGAAGAATTATTTACTTACTCTCACGTCATTTGAAACCCATCTATCTATCTATCTATCTATCTATCTATCTATCTATCTATCTATCTATCTATCTATCTATCTATCTATCTATCTATCTATCTATCTATCTATCTATCTATCTATCTATCTATCTATCTATCTATCTGTCTATCTGTCTGTCTGTCTGTCTGTCTGTCTGTCTGTCTGTCTGTCTGTCTGTCTGTCTGTCTGTCTGTCTGTCTGTCTGTCTGTCTGTCTGTCGTGCTTTATCCATCCGTCCATCCATCCATCCATCCAATCGGAATTTTATAAGGCCTATTAAACCTTACAAATTGAGATTTTATCTTTACAGTCACCATGGCACTAATTTCAGAACCTTGACATAATTTTTCAAAACGTTCATCACTTGTAACACAGGCTGTCCAATGTTCAAAACATTGCATTGTGCATTCATATCTTTAAAGAAATCTTTCCCTTGCACAATCATTAGTTCAAAAAATGTATTTTGAAATAGCATTGAAACATTAATTTAGATCACCCACCCACACACAAGAGACCTATAGTTCCACTGTATCATTTTTCGTACAATCATTAAATACTGTACAAAATAGGTTATCATTATGGTACTACATGTAAATACATCCCTGTAAAAGTACTGCAGAATACTAGACACAGTGGAATCATTGAAGAAAATCTTGAAAAACAATACAGTACAATCACAATGTAGGTTTATTTGAATCAAAGCAAAATAACATGGGTTACAACGAGAGTACTGTAAAACATCAAATGCAGTGTTCCTCATTGCTTGCTTGTACTGCAAAAAGCAAAACATAGCAGTGATAACTCTACTTCTAAATTTTCATCAACTCTTCTTGTGGATTTGGCCACAGGTTCTCATCTACATCACAATGGATGTTTTCATTAGCCAAACATCTTGGAAAAAACCTTCGGGCATGGTGAATTTAGGGCTTGACACTGGTCTGCTGTGATGTCATTGCATGCATCATCCATGGCCTGGAGAAGAGTGACTTGTTCAATTCTGTAGTCTGAGAAGGTGGTACATGGGACCATAGAAACGGAGTCTGATGCGTAAAGAATGATGATGAAATATTACATCCATAGATAATGTAGTCTAATTGGTTCCATGCTAATTGGTGACAATGAATCTTTCATGATCTAAACGTGGAATATTGTTTGTCTGTTTCCATACAGCTATGCATTAAGAGTAATGCAACAGTTACTTATTTTGAGCAGTTGTATCAATTGATAGTTGGATAATTGTAATGAAATTAATAGACATTCATCTGAAATTAATAGTGATTGTAAAAACTGTAAATTAAATTTAAAAACTATTCCAATTAAAAATGACACTTGAATTTCTTTGAATTTCAGTTTTTACTATTTTTAATTTTACTTATTTACATATTTGAATTTTTCTTACCTTTGTTACCTTGTTTTCTTACTTCAAGAATTGAATTTGAAATTAAAAAGAGCCATTTTAATTTAAATCTCTTGAAACATCCTTACGATTTGCAAACCAGTAAGGGCATTTCTCAATACAATTTGTACCAACAGCACCACACAATGGATTACCTGCTGGAGTTTATTACTTGCTCAAAATCTTAGCTCATCTCTTCATCAAAATACTTAGCTCATCTCTTGTCAATGAACATATCAGTGCCATCCGCGAGACAACTCCTTGTGTCGCTGTTCACAAACAAGGTCAAGATGCTTAGTTATGTTGTCAGTATAACAGTGTATCTGTCAGTATTTTCAAATGTAATCATATGGCTGCGATTATGAAAATAAAGACTACACTTTATCTGAATGGCATCTATAAATGTTTTGTATCAATATTAAAAATAGGCTACTAGGTGGGATATTGATTGCGAGACAAGACAGGATTCACGGTTACACTACTGTTGGTCTGTCAACAAACTACAGTACAATATCATTGTTATATAACACACATATATACACACATAGCACATAGGCCTACTGTATATATGTGTGTGTTAAATTATGTCTCTATAGTATTACTGTAACTGTATAATGTTAAATGCTAGTGTACTACTGTAATATAGCATTACAGTAAGTGTACAGTATTACAGTATAGTGTATGTTGTCTGATTACATAACTCTTCTGTTCTACAAACGTTTTAATGATTGGGGACACGGTTGTTCTCCCAACATTCGGGCGTGTACCTTTTCACGTGCCTCAGCCATAAGGTCATGGTTGAGAACATCAGAAATAAGTCTACAATCTTGGCCTCTTCTACCTCTTCCACTGTTCCACCACATATTCCTACTCATTTTCTTTCCGGCTTTTACCCCTGTTTGTTTCCTTGTTGTTCTTTCATTATAATAAATCCTTCTCAAAAAATTAGCATATTGTGATAAAAGTTCATTATTTTCCATAATGTAATGATAAAAATTAAACTTTCATATATTTTAGATTCATTGCACACCAACTGAAATATTTCAGGTCTTTTATTGTTTTAATACTGATGATTTTGGCATACAGCTCATGAAAACCCATCTCAAAAATTAGCATATTTCATCCGACCAATAAAAGAAAAGTGTTTTTAATACAAAAAAAGTCAACCTTCAAATAATTATGTTCAGTTATGCACTTAATACTTGGTCAGGAATCCTTTTGCAGAAATGACTGCTTCAATGCGGCGTGGCATGGAGGCAATCAGCCTGTGGCACTGCTGAGGTGTGATGGAGGCCCAGAATGCTTCGATAGCGGCCTTAAGCTCATCCAGAGTGTTGGGTCTTGCGTCTCTCAACTTTCTCTTCACAATATCCCACAGATTCTCTATGGGGTTCAGGTCAGGAGAGTTGGCAGACCAATTGAGCACAGTAATACCATGGTCAGTAAACCATTTACCAGTGGTTTTGGCACTGTGAGCAGGTGCCAGGTCGTGCTGAAAAACAAAAT
Source organism: Gobiocypris rarus (assembly GCA_023029165.1). Taxonomy (NCBI): domain Eukaryota; kingdom Metazoa; phylum Chordata; class Actinopteri; order Cypriniformes; family Gobionidae; genus Gobiocypris; species Gobiocypris rarus. The sequence goes on from CM040932.1 coordinate 20,326,276, forward strand.
CTTCATCTCCATAAAGCTTTTCTGCAGATGGAAGCATGAAGTGCTCCAAAATCTCCTGATAGCTAGCTGCATTGACCCTGCCCTTGATTAAACACAGTGGACCAACACCAGCAGCTGACATGGCACCCCAGACCATCACTGACTGTGGGTACTTGACACTGGACTTCAGGCATTTTGGCATTTTCTTCTCCCCAGTCTTCCTCCAGACTCTGGCACCTTGATTTCCGAATGACATGCAAAATTTGAGCGACAGTCCAGTGGTGCTTCTCTGTAGCCCAGATCAGGCGCTTCTGCCGCTGTTTCTGGTTCAAAAGTGGCTTGACCTGGGGAATGCGGCACCTGTAGCCCATTTCCTGTGCACGGTGGCTCTGGATGTTTCTACTCCAGACTCAGTCCACTGCTTCCGCAGGTCCCCCAAGGTCTGGAATCGGTCCTTCTCCACAATCTTCCTCAGGGTCCAGTCACCTCTTCTCGTTGTTCAGCGTTTTTTGCCACACTTTTTCCTTCCCACAGACTTCCCACTGAGGTGCCTTGATACAGCACTCTGGGAACAGCCTATTCGTTCAGAAATGTCTTTCTGTGTCTTACCCTCTCGCTTGAGGGTGTCAATGATGGCCTTCTGGACAGCAGTCAGGTCGGCAGTCTTACCCATGATTGCGGTTTTGAGTAATGAACCAGGCTGGGAGTTTTTAAAAGCCTCAGGAATCTTTTGCAGGTGTTTAGAGTTAATTAGTTGATTCAGATGATTAGGTTAATAGCTCGTTTAGAGAACCTTTTCATGATATGCTAATTTTTTGAGATAGGAATTTTGGGTTTTCATGAGCTGTATTCCAAAATCATCCGTATTAAAACAATAAAAGACCTGAAATATTTCAGTTGGTGTGCAATGTATATATATATATATATGTATATACATACGTATGTATGTATGTATGTATGTATATGTGTGTATGTATGTATATGTGTGTATATGTATATGCTTGCCAAATGAAGGCTCATGAGATGCATCTCAGAGAGCTATTTTAGAGTTGATCATTGGTTAATGGTAAATTACTGAAATTCAAAATTCTCCTCTGCAATTCATCAGTTCAGGACACAAGTCTAATAGAAATGTACAGGAAATACAGACGCATTATGAAAACTAGTTTAAGCATTTTGCATTTAATGACTTATGCAAGGAACTAATGCTTATATGTTTTGAGGGGAAAGACTATTCAATGAGAAGCAGTGCAATACATGTTGATAAACATGAGATAAGCAATTGATAATGTATGAAACAGCAGACAGCTGCACCTAATCAATTGCATGACTGTACCAAAGCATTTGCAATCTGTTCAAAACAATGAGAACTTGCTTTTATGATGCACACAAGTGACTTGATGATGATATGAAGGTTAAAAAAGTTGTTTTGAGAATTGCAGTTGTGATCTGAGAAATGTGCCAAAGCGACAGAGAAAAACAGTAATTCAGAATTGTGAACATCCCTGATAGATAGAAGAGTGAGTGAATCATACGTTTTCAATAGTAAGTGAAATATTCCCCTAATGGTGGAGTTGAGGAAGTGCAGTTAAATTTTTCTCAGACATGGCTGCAGTTGCGTGAGTCTAAGCAGTGAGGGGACAGCACTGGCGTGGCAGTATGAGAGGAGTCATGGAGGACAGGACAGGACAGGACCGTAGCCAGGAGGCAAATAGACGAGAAGGAGCACATCTCCACTATCACCTTTAAAATGCATGAGAGCTTCCCCCAATGACTGCCGTTCTGTGCCACGCTGCATGACTAATACTGGCTGCCACGCTGCATGACTAATACTGGCTGGGAGTCACTATGTCTCCTCACCCGCTTTCAAAAACTGAATTAATTGGCTGTCTCAAGCACACATGCACGCAGACTAGATCCCCCTAAAAACAGCCCTCCTTAAAGTCTGAGGCTTTAAATAGAATAATTAAACCAGAGGGAGCATTGGTTAACTAGCATTTGAGAGAGTGGCTGTTGTGGACATTTCAGGTCGGCCACACGCTCACTTATGGGTCCTTTATGTAAAACATAATTTTACGGATGAGCAGGGTTGCATTAGGGGAGTGAGACATAGCCGCTAGTTTTAGTGGTAATGGAGTTATAGAATAAAGTCTATAAAGAATGTGTGTGTGTGTGTGTGTGTGTGTGTGTGTGTGTGTGTGTATCAGTGGTGTCAGGGGTGAGAGGAATGTTAGTGAGACAGTGAAAGCAGGAGACTGGTCTGTTTTTGAATGATGCCGTTAAATTCTTAAATAGGATACATACATATTTAAGGCTTTGCAGGAGTCAAGGGGTCTTTGCTATCAGTTTGAAGTTCTTTTAGATTTCAGCATGAAAATAAGAAGTTTGAGGATCTACACAGGAACTTTGTTCTATTTTATATTACTCTTTGTTCCATTTTATATCGACCTCACTGTGTGTCTCATTCAACTTTAAGCGTTGCATCAGTGCATGCATAAATATGTTTCCTGCTGAATGCAGCATTGTTTTCCAACAGGATTTCATACTTCACAGCACTGTTGAGTCACTTCTTTTGAAATTCGAAGGTGCTGAAAGCTTTTTGCTGAATATAGAGAGCAGGTAAACGTAGATCGTGCTCTGTGGTAAATTCAGCGAAACCACTTTGAAGATATTTTGTCTGGCCTTTGCATTGGGGCACAGTCATGACCTCAGGAAGAGCAGTATTCAAATTTGAAAACCTCAGAAAAAGACCCCTGTGTGCATGTGCTTTAAGTCATATGTAAAATCCTTCCACACAGTCGTGATTGTGGGATGCTAAAACCTGATATCAGTCTAAGCAGTGCCGTTTGGTGGTGTTCTGAGTTTCATTTCTTTGCCTCCTCATTTCAGGACATGTTGTCATATGGCCAAACAGTCAGTAATAACGGGGTCACAATGCTTTCTTAATTTCTATACAGACATCACTGAAAATAATAACTTTAGAGTTCAGTAAGATGTTCATTCTTTAACCGATTTGGGATGCAAAGCCTTGTAAGCCTAAATAGATCATGGACAAACTTACACCCTCAGAAAGTCCCTGCTCACGAGGTAGTACTTTTTCAAAGTTCAGGAACTTTCGGGAGTGGGAACATGCTAATTGGTTGAGTTCACGCAGCATTTGGATTGGTTGACTCTAAGCAACATTTTATTTCAACCACCATATTTAAAAGTCTGTTGCGGTTCATGCAGTAAGAGTTGTTTGCTATTCAAATCAACAATGTAGTTTGAAAAATATGACAGATGGACCGACAAAAATGTTCAGGCTTTATTAAGCTTATATGGGGAGGACGAAATCCAGCAGGAACTGGAAAGTCGCGTACAGTCCTACGTCGCCGGACTAATTTGCCTAATCTTCACAGTACTTTAAAATGGAAGATGGAAATGCAGACAGAAATATAATAATAATAATAATAATAATAATTTCCTGGGACAAATTGTTCCAGGTAATTGGGGTGGAAACGTGGCTTTATGCTTACAATGTTTTTGGGAAACTAAACCTTCATTGATTCAGTTCAGCAAAGGATTTTCAAAATGATTCAAATTGGTAAGTTTTGTTTAAAAAAAAACTTGCTCATTAAATATTATGAGTAATTGGGTAATCGGACACCACTGGTCTCGCTGAACCGAATCATTTGTCATTTGTCTGTAAATTGGACTATACTGGTAGAGCTGTTTTGATTCACTAAAAGGACCGGTTCATAAGAATTCATCCGTGAATTGGACTAATCTTGTAGGCGGGCATTATCACACTGGCAACATAATTAGCCAATCACAGACACATGGAGGTGCTGCCATTCACCAGTCATTTTGCTGATGTTTTGTTATCGCCTTTATTCACTGTTGTCGCTGTTAATGATTTCTATGATTATTATAATTTCTTATTTTATTTGTGTGCAGCTAATTATTTATAAGAAGCACCTTACCTCTTTGCCTCCTTACCTCTTCATAGAAAACGCCTGAGTTTAAATGCATGCTGAGCCTCCAGAGCAACTTAAATCAAATCCCTTCAACCATAGTGTAATATATTTTGTGAATGCAAGAATAAGATTGAGAGAGAGAGAGAGAGAGAGAGAGAGAGAGAGAGGGAGAGAGAATGACAGTGAAACACCTCTGAGGAATAAGAAAGCCTTCCCCTTTTCCTCATACCAGAAAACTAGTCTAAATATAAGTCTCTGCTTTCCTTCACTGCTTTCATCCATGTCCAGTTAGCAGACTGGCTAGAGGTCCTCCAAAAACTTAAGAGAGAATAGCTAAGGGGAATGTGTTTTTGGCATATGCAGCAAGCTAAGGCTAATGCAGGGCCCATTATTCAGCCTGGCCTGACATTGTCCACCTTTATAGTCCCCAGCGTGACTGGCTGTCTGAACTGCACTTGCAACATCAACACACATGGCTCAGCAGTTGTGCAGAAATCACTGTGGAAGCCTTTAACTCATAGGCGGTCCAGACATTGAAGAAAACACATCCCATAATGCACCTCCTCGCTGTGAGCACTTGAAGGAATGGAGTCCGAGCATCAGCGGCTGAATGCAGTTGCCATAGCTGCACCATTACTTATTAGGATTGGCACTTTGTTTTCCACACGGGAGGTAAGAGCACTGCTGCTCTATATGGCTCTGTTGATTACTGCTGCTTCCCCACAGGGACAAAATGTGAAACGCACAGAATACAATGAAATGATTCATGAGGAAGTCACTTATAGATTAAAGGTCCTTATAAATCATGTATCTTTTTTTTTGCCTACAGGTCTGTTTTTACAGAGGATCTGGGGTGGCAGCTTTTGTTTGAAACAGACAGCTGTGCTATTTTAAGGCCCCGGTAATGATTTTTTTTAACAGATGGATGTGATAGAACACTATTTTTGCTTTCAAAACATGATTTCAACGTGCATGGTGCTCTGTATCATGGAATAATACACCTCACAAAAGCCATAATTATTCCAAACTTTTGATATATATATATATATATATATATATATATATATATATATATATATATATATATATATATATATATATATATATATATATATCAAATATATATATATATATTTGGACTTTTATGTTTTGTTTTGATTCACTTAATTTGCTGATTCTAGTGTTGTAGTTATTTTGGTTCCCCCTGTTGCTCCTTGATTGTTTGCACCTGATTTGGTGATATTATCTTGTTATCCCTGTGTATATATACTGCATTCGAATATGCCATATTTCCATATTGCATTGTATTTGAGCCGAGTAGTATGTCTATATTAAAGTAGGCAAATACACAAAAAAAATACACATATGATCTACTACTTGTTGTAAGATTCTTATTCGATGGACACTTTATTATCCCATGAGGCCACGGGAGAGGATTTGTTAATGAAAGTGAAGCAACACAACTGACATCGTATAGGGCACGTCAAGGACAACATGGTGGATGCAAACGGCCATTCACGCGATATAAAAGAAAATGTGATTCACCAGACCAGGCCACCTTCTTCCATTGCTCCATGTATATGTAAGCAACTCACACTCACATATATATATATATATATATATATATATATATATATATATATATATATATATATATATATATATATATACCGATCAGGCATAACATTATGACCACGTGAATAACACTGATTATCTCTTCATCACGGCACCAATTAGTGGGTGGGATATATTAGGCAGCAAATGAACATTTTGTCCTCAAAGTTGATGCGTTAGAAGCAGGAAAAATGGGCAATCGTAAGGATTTGAGGGAGTTTGTCAAAGGCCATGTTGTGATGGCTAGACGACTGTGTCAGAGCATCTCAAAAACTGCAGTTCTTGTGGGGGGTTCCAGGTCTGCAGTGGTCAGTCTCTATCAAAAGTGGTCCAAGGAAGGAACAGTGGTGAACCGGCGACAGGGTCATGGGCGGCCAAGGCTCATTGATGCACGTGGGGAGCGAAGGCTGCTATGCTAATGCTGTTAACATTAACAATTTGAGAAGAAAGTATAACAATAATAATAATTTGCAGTTTGACGTTATATGAGTGATCGTTAGATTTAATCACCATTGATAGTGCGGTTTATTGTAATGTTTTGTTCCTAAAAGTGGCAGATTTGTTCAGATTATATTTTCTGGTGAAAATTCTTATTTAGGTTATCCATTATCGTTCCGTTTTTTGTAATAATTTTTAGTGAAATTTTAATAATGAAAAAAAACAGTTTAAGGGGGTGTGACCAATTTTTTTTGAGAACAACTGGACTAAATGGTGTAATTCCAGCAACCACCAGTACATTGGAGCCTGCAAACCAGCCAAACCTTGACCGCCCATTCAAAATTCAGGGGTAAATTATAAATTGATCCAGCCCATATTGCTAATATTAACCCATAACCCAACTCTAAAACATTATTCATTTTAGGAAGGTTGATCCAGGTACTCTTCCTTGGCAGAACTATACCATTATGTAACAGGCTTCAACCTGGATAATTAGACACATTTACACTTCTCAGTGTTTCATAGCTTAACATCATGTAAAGTGTCCCAGTGTTATGGATTAACTATTAATATCATGCAATTCGGCTAACAGTTCTAGAAATGCTTGGCTTAGAATGCTTAGAAAGGCTGGTTAATGACACAACTGGGCTAAATAATCCCTCAGTTTTGTAACTATTACAATTAATTGGTCATAATCACCAATAATGTAATGTTTGGCGTCTAAAAGTGTAAGGATAATGATACACCCAGCAGACTTTTATGTCACCATAATGTTAGTCACATTTTTTTGTGGGACAAGTCCGCATGTTTTGATTTGGCTTGTCAACTTGACATGTTAATTTAGCAGGATTAATTTTAAAAACTATAACATGAAAATAAAGCAGTTAATTATGCCCCTAACCCCTATTAAAAATAGTGCAGGCAGAATAAAAGACAAACCGACAATCTTGACTGCAAAATTGATTGCTGTGGGCTGAAGTCAGCAACAGATAAAAACTAACAACCTATATATATTTAATTGGATCTGTAATGTTAAATATTCTCCTTTGCCACACTATAATTAACTGTGTAAACTGTGTTAATTTGCAATTATTGTAATTTATGAATTGGCATATTGTGTATTTTTAATTGATTGACAGGTCTAGTTTTATATTTGATCTTACCAAGAGCTAAATGACCAGTGTTCTCACTTTTCCAAGACAGGATATAAGTCATGCCATTGCCTAATGAATACTTTATTCCATAATCAATTAATAATGTCTTGGCAGTTTTCTACAAAATGTACTCATTATTTTTTTAGGATGACTGCGGTTAAGAAAAATAAACGAATGCCTCCAGACCTACAGATTTATTTTCATATATAAATACCAGATCCATGTGTCACCTGGATGTGTGCAGGAGCTATTTCTGTAATTTTTTTCTCCACTTTCGACATCTCCATATTCTAGATTAATATTATTGCCACACACATAATGGCCACGGTGCACGCCATCCCTGAATGGCTGTTTGTTTTCTGTTGAATGTCATTTAATTGACAGAACTGTCTTCAGAACTAATGTCGCCGTGGCAACGTGGAGGTGATTAACAGTGCACGGACAGAGATTGTTTGCGAAGGGTTGCCGGAATGAGTTTCGGAAAAAACAAGCTCTAGTTTGTTATAGCAGGATTCTATCGACTGCGTCCCAACCTAATGGGCTTTATAATTAACAGCAGCAATTTTCAACGAATAGAGGCCCTTCTGTTTACAGTACAGCAGGCTGAAGGGAGACGGGAGGTTGACATTTCTCAAAATGCATTTGATTGATCTTCACCTCCCCACTGTGGGCTGTAGATGAAAAGGGCTAAGTAGATATTTCTCCTCTTTAAAGAGACCTCGTCCTTGTGCCGCTCCATTCAAGGTGGGTTTTAGCGCAGTGAATATCTCATGCTTGGCACTTGTATGGCACTTGCTTTCATGCAGTGCCATAATCCGTGATCTTAACCTTGTTGGATGGTATGAGCTTGTAAATTTTCTGTTTTTATCGCTTGCAATACCAAGTACACACACTATTTAAGGCTAACCCAATATTGAAACTCATTTTTTACTCACCCTCTTGTTGCTCTTTTCAATATAATGAAGTGAATGAGAACTGTGGCTGTTATGTTCCAAAAGGACCACCATATTCAAGTAGTCCACTATACACTATTTGTACACTATATTCCAAATCATACAATAGCTTTATATGAGGAACAGACTGACATTAATTTTGCTATTCAGTGAAAGTCCTGACATCTGCCTCACCACTCCTTGCTCATAATAGAAGTGACAATGACTGATGTGTGAAATGTATCTTTTTTGTGTTCCACAGAAGTCACACAGGTTTAAAACATCATAAAGGTAAGTAAATAATAAATTGTTTTTTAGAGACTTTAGAGAAGAGATGAGAGTAAAAAACAGCCAGACTTCAATGAATGTCATTTGCACCTCTACTGGGTGCCAGATAACATGAACAAGAAAAAATTACATTACAGCCATATACATTACATTATCACATTCATAAAAAAAGCATTGCTAACAATAGCAACCACCTAATATATTTGTTAAAGAATGAGACTTTTGGCACACCCTGCTGAAATGAAAAATGTGAAACAGAGCTCTCTTCTATAATCCACTATCAATCCAAAGAAATTTGTGGAGCTTGCTAAGATAAACCTTACTATTGCCTTTGCTCATAGCCTCTCAAAACCAGCAACACCTTGGCAAACACATATGGGGTATTTCCAAAAACATTATACTGTATATTATAATTATACAGTTTTGAAATGCCACAATGATGTATAAAATTTACATGCATGTTTTATTTTTTTTTCATTTTAAGGGCAATGTTGAAAGGCACAATATGTAATTTTTGCTGCCAGAGGTCCCTTATTCAAAACAAAGCTTGATGATGCATTTTTGTGGAAACATGGGAGTTGTCTACAGCTCTCTACAGCCAGTGGGATCATATTCATGGATGAGCTAATGTGTTAAAGATTTATTAACCTTACTGTAGTATGAAGCCAGGTGGGGCTGAAAGCCACTCGAGCGGAACGAGGCCGCTGGAGCGATTGCTAATGAGAGACAAGTGCGACACACGGCTCGAGAGTGGTGGAGCTTTTATTATGCCTCAGACGACCACTTCCGCTTCTTCCGGTCATGTATATGTGAGGTTACACAGTGTTGTTTTATCATATTAGATATTTTTGAGTTTGATGACAATTATATTATAATGCTACTCGCTCGGCGGATACTATGAGACTTGTTGCACACTCCAGTAAGCTAGAATGATATTTGACAAGGTGAAACATGGTACTCGCTTTTAAATCAAGAAAACGAGATTTAAACAATACGACTAAACGCGTTGAGCTATATAACAATGATTCGTTTTCTGTCGATGAATGTATACAATGAGTTGCTCATCTGTCTAATAAAACACGTAATATATTAAAGCATATTTGGTGTTTCCATGGTTTCTACAAAATAAAACCTAAAAAAATCTATGATGTCATTGATAGGCGAAGCACGAACACAGTCCATGTCCTGGTTAAAACTGCTTATTTCTCTGGATTTAAACATTATTAGAATTGGGATAAAGTAAGTACACAAGTCATAACATTTTCCTAGTGTTTTTTGGATTTTTAATCCAAAAATCATATATATTTTAAATGTCACTATGATGTTGTATGAAAAAATGTGGTTGACATTTTGTGTTGCTGTGCGTCAAAAGTTTTGATGACTTTTTAAATTGTTTTAACAGTCTTGTCTAACTGTCTAATCATTTGAGATTAATTATATTACATATCAGGGAATAAATAGGCATTATTAGACAAAAAGCAGACTTCCCTAAATAAAATATTCTTTACTGCACCCAAATCCGTTTTTTCTGTCATTCCCCATGAAGGCATTTTGTCCCAAAAATCTTTAAAATTCTCTGCCATCTCTTGAGGGACTGTTCCCAGCTCTCAGATCGGAATTTCTAGCCTTGAACTGCATTAGATTGGTCCATTAACAACTCAAATAAACAGACAGACAAACTGATCCTCTGCTCTGTGGTTCATTAAAATGGAAAGTAATAAAGGCCGCTAATAAGGTGGGTAAGCCAGTACAGAAAAGACCCTCCTTCTCAGTAATGAGCCTCTCTGTTGATGTATTGCAAAAAATAGCAAAGCTTGCCCTGCAGTTTCCCAGCACAGACTGACGAATCAGATCGAGGACATCGGCACTGCACTTAAACTATTAAACTAACACTGTAAGAAATGCATTACAGTAGTCTTTTTGAGGTAATTCCACTCAGTAGCTCAATACAATGCATTTGTATGAAACAAGGAGTGCAAGTCCATGAAAGTAGCGTCTATTTCAGATACCTAGGTCGATATCGTAATTGTAGATTATGAATTTTAGGAAATATCTGTAAGGTTACACTTTATTTTGATGTTCCATTTTAGACACTCTGCTAACTATAAGTAACTTTGCATTAGTAGATTAGTTGACTGTTAGGTTTGGGTTAGGTGTTAGATTTCAGGCTACTAGAATAAGATGACGTAGTTGCGAAGTTACTTAGTCATGTAGAATGTCTGTTGTGGAACCAACAAAATAAAGTGTTAATGGATATTAAACAGACAGTCTATTAATACTCTAATGAGAGTTAGTGGACAGTTGCAAAGTTACTTATAGTTAGTAGAATGTCTAAAGTGGACCATCAATATAAGGTGTTACCTGTCTGACAACTAAAGGCTGTGACTGACCAAACAAAATATAGTATTCTATACGGCTGTGTAATATGTGAAATTAGCCCCTTTTTCCATAAAGTGAGTCTTTCCTTGCTCAGGAGATTGAGAGAGTTTCGTATCTGTCACGGCTATAATGAGAGACAGGAGGATCCAATAGCGAAAAGATAAGAAGTTTATTGTTAAACAGGACAACAAGCATCAACAATAAACAAGACTCAGATAACTGGCAAAACATAGCAAAGAGACAGGCTCCAGGGCACAGGCAGGCGAACTACGGGGAAGGTCAGGTGCAGGCGGCCAGGCAGACGATACGGCAGAGCAGGGAAGCAGCGGACAACCAGAGGCCGAAATCCTGGACCCGGAACAGAGATAATCCCCCAGGGGAAACAGAAGCCGAAACCAGCCACGCCAGAAACGCCAGTAACAATCTGACAATGGGTGCCAGTGAGAGAGCGGTTTAAATAGTGAGACTGATGAGTGCAGCAGGTGAAGGTGATGAGTCCCATAATCAGTGACCACGCCTCCAACACAACCTCACAAGACACAGAGAAAGGAGACGATGAATTCATAAACCGTGACAGTACCCCTCCCCCTAGGAGCGCCTCCTGGAGCTCCCAGGAGGACCTACCTGTCGATTGTAATCATCGATAAGGGAGTGATCCAGTATGTCCCTAGCAGGAACCCAACTTCTCTCCTCCGGACCGTAACCTTCCCAGTCCACCAAGTACTGGAATCCACGTCCCCTCCATCTGGCGTCCAGAATACTATTGACCGTATAAGTTGGTTCCCTATCTACGAGTCGTGGCAGGGAGTGGTTTGGGGTGGGACCGGGGTAGGCGGATTAATATACCCGTACCTGACACTGGTAATGAATTATGTGCGTACTCCATGAGATGAGTTGACTCCAGGAGGAAGGATTCTTAAAGGCTAAACATCGTAACCCTCTCTCAAGGTCCTGGTTGGCCCGCTCAGTCTGGCCATTACAGAGGATGAAACCCCAAAGACAAACTAACCGTCACCCCTAATAATTTACAAAATTCTTGCCAAAATTTGGACATGAATTGGGGTCCCCTGTCAGAGACCACATCCATCGGAAAGCCATGTAAACGAAAGATGTGATCGACAACAGCTACCGCTGTCTCCTTGGCTGAAGGTAATTTGGGCAAGGGAATAAAATGTACCATCTTCGAGAATGGGTCCATGACAGTTAAAATGGTTGGTCTTCCCCATGGCACAGACTGAACAGGCCAAAACAAAATCTTGGATGTCACGAGCCATAACGGGCCACCAGAATCTTTGCTTAGCCAAAAATTGGGTTCTATTAACTCCTGGATGACAAGCGACATTGGAGCAGTGTCCCAGTCGAACAACATCGGACCAAACTCCCTCCGGAACGAATAATCGGTTCGGTGGTCCACCGGGCGGAGGCGTTACCCCTTCTAAGGCCATCTTGACCTTCGATTCGACCTCCCATACGAGTGTGGAGACACTAAGTCTCTCAGGTAAAATGCACTCGGGAGTAGACGGGCGTTCGGAAAGGTCAAAAACGCGCGACAAAGCATCGGGTTTGATGTTTTTGGAACCCGGGCTGTACGAAAGAGAAAAGTCAAAACGTCCGAAAAAAAGGGACCACCGAGTCTGCCTAGAGTTGAGTCTCTAAGCAGATCTGATGTATTCCAGATTCTTATGGTCGGTCCAAATGAAAAAAGGAACCCCCGACCCCTCTAGCCAATGATGCCACTCCTCCAGGAAAGAGCGCTGGGATGGAACCGTCCGACCGCTCCTACCCCATCTCTGACGCAAACTGGCGTGATGGATCAGGGGTCACTAAAATGGGAGCCGAAACAAAGCGGCTCTTCAGGTTGGTAAATGCAGTCTCGGCTGCAACCGACCACCTGAACGCCGTTCGGGTAGAGGTCAAGGCAGTCAGAGGCGCGGCTAGCTGGCTGAAGTTTTGAATAAAACGCAGATAAAAATTGGCGAACCCCAGAAACCTCTCTAGGGCCTTACGGGAATCTGGACTTGGCCAATCTAACACAGCCCTAACTTTATCGGGATCCACCCGCATTCCCTCGGATGAGACGATGTAACCTAAAAATGGTACAGACTGTGCATGAAATGCGCATTTCTCCACCTTGACAAAAAGCACATTCTCTAGCAACCTCTGAAACACTAGTCTGACGTGCTGGACATATTCCTAGAGAGAAGAAGAAAAAATAAGTATGTCATCCAGGTAAACCTGAAGAAACTGATCTACCATGTCTCCCAGCACGTCATTGACCAGTGTCTGGAAGACTGCGGGAGAGTTGGACAGCCCGAAGGGCATGACCAAATATTCATAGTGCCCCCTGGGGGTGTTAAATGCAGTCTTCCATTCATCCCCCTTCCTGATGCGCACCAAATGAAAGGCATTGCATAAATCCCATTTCGTGAATATGGATGCTACCTGTAACCTCTCGAAGGCTGAAGACATCAACGGCAAAGGATAAGTATTCTTTACCGTGATGTTATTCAGCCCCCGCTAGTCAATGCAAGGTCGCAGAGAACTATCCTTCTTACTCTCGAAAAAGAACCCCGTCCCCGCTGGAGAAGAGGAAGGACAGATGAACTTGGAAGCTAGAGAATCAGAAATGTATTTCTCCATGCCCTCCCTTTCAGGAGTAGAAAGTGAATATAACTTGCCCTTAGGCGGAGACTTGCCTGGAAGTAGATCTATAGCACAGTCATAGGGACGATGAGGAGGAAGAGAAGCAGCCCGGGACTTACTGAACACCTCCTTCAGGTCGAGGTACTCCTTAGGCATGTTAGACACAAGACAAGAGGCATAACACTGATTACTCCAGGATGTATTATGTCCCCAGTCATGTTTCTGTAACCAGGGATGACCGAGGACAACAGGTGCATGTGGAGTGTCAGTGAGAAGGAATGTGATAGTCTCTGTGTGGTTCCCAGAAATGGTGAGTGTAATGTTCTCAGTGATGTGGGTGATGGTGGGTAAAGTCTGGCCATTGAGGGCGTGAACAGAAATAGTACTGGAAAGGGGGGTGATGGGAATCCTGAGTTGTCGTGCTAGAGTCTGATCGATAAAATTACCCTCTGCTCCGGAATCCACGAGGGCTTGGCAGATGTAAAAACTGGCTGCCCACTGCAATCTTCCCGGAATGACAGTCGCGGACGAGGCTTTCCCCAACGCAGCTCCAATCGACAGTAAACCCCTTACTACTTCCGGGCTCAATCTTTTACTGGACACTGGTTTACTGGACACTGGCCCCGCCGCACCACAGTAGAGACAGAGACCCCCCTCTGCGACGCTCTCTCTCCTCCCGCGAAAGCCGAGCTCTACCCATCTGCATGGGCTCGGGATCGTTGGCGGGGCTGACCGTGTTGGCGTCACTGAACTCCTGAAACTCCGATGTCCTCCGCATATGTGAGCGGGATTCAAGGCGTGAGTCAACTGCCAATGTCATCAGTCCATTGAGATCTGTTGGTAAATCCATGGTGTACACCTCTCGCTGTACACAGTCAGCCAGCCCATGCAGGAAATGGTCCCACTGTGCTTCCTCGTTCCAACTACACTCAGCGGCCAGGGTACGAAAGTCGATGATGTAATCAGAAATGGGTCTACTGCCTTGTTGCAGATCGGCAAGCCTGCGGGCCGCCTCGAGTCCCGCGGTAGCTCAGACGTAGACCCATTTCATCTCTTCCGTGAGAGCGAGGAACGAGGAACAACACGGATGGTGATTCTCCCAAACCGCCGTTCCCCAGCGTGCTGCACGGCCCGTGAGCAAGTTGATTACCAACGCCCCTTTGGAAGTCTCTGAAGCGAAAGTGGTGGGTTGCAGAGAGAAGAACAATGAACATCTTGTTAGGAAAGATCTACAAGGATGCGGGTTGATGTTGACTGGTGGCTGGGGAAGCGGCTGCGATGGTGGGGGCACAGTGGGAATCCGTAGTTGTTGAAGTTGGTTGGAGATCTCGGTCACCTGCTCCGCCATCGCCTGTAATGCCTTAGTCGTAGAAGTCACCTGTTGATCCTGGTAATCCATCCGCAGACTGTTCGCGTTGAGATACTCCTGTAATTCGTTCATCTTCGCTGGATCCATAATGGTCAGATTGTTCTGTCACGGCTGTAATGAGAGACAGGAGGATCCAATAGCGAAAAGATAACGAGTTTATTGTTAAACAGGACGACAAGCGTCAACAATAAACAAGACTCAGATAACAGGCAAAAAGTAGCAAAGAGACAGGCTCCAGGGCACAGGCAGGCGAACTAAGGCGAAGGTCAGGTAAATTTCAAGAAGATATATGAGACAGTTGTTGGCATAAATTAATATATGCATGAAATGAATGTGGATAGCTTTGGGAAAAAATGAATGAACAATGATGCTTATTAAAATCTTTGGATTGCAGACTTGTTTTGTTAAATCTGAGCACATCTGAGACATTGAGATCACTTCTGAAAGTCTAAAGGTGATGCATGTGCAGTTACTAAGGTCTTTGTCTTAGGAAAAACATTTGAGAAGTATGAGACTTTCAGAAAAGTTCATTTGAATCTTTTGCTGTCTAGAAGACATAATTAAGATTTTGAAGAGATCACATTTATGAGTTTTTCTCTTACAAGTCCCTGTGTGCCCTTATCCCCAAGAAGCCCCCCGTCCCATTAAAGTTGTCAACCTTGTCTCACATGGCAGGTGTTTTCTTGAGGGTCGGGGCAAGGGAATGGCAGCAGAAGGAGTTCTTGTCATGCAGCATGCTCGGCTTTGTCCTCACCATGAATATCAGACGTTATAATCACCTGCCTTCAGTGAACTGCTATTGAAAGGTTGTAATCTAACAATGTCTGCACACCAATTATCCTCTAAATGAAGTTTAACAAAGCTTCTCCGTCAGCTCCAGGACAGGCTCCTCGAGATGTTTTTGTGAAGTTGTCATAATTCTCATCTTTGTGACTAATGCTACGTGAAGGAAGATGATCGCTTACAGCTAAATTAACATTTTTGCACAGGGAAATTCTTAGAGGGAAAATGCCAATAGTATGACAAGCAAGAGTTTAAAATAATTACATACTAATTACACCGTTCACCGAAATATAAACAAGCATTTCTCCAAAAGACACTGTGGACAGGTAGGATGATGCTGCTTGAGGGACCTTAAGAGTTTAAAGACAAAATGAATCCAAAATTTGACTTTCTTAAAAGACTTTTACTGAAATGAATCTTATCTTATTGAATGCAATCTTTTAAAATGTAATTTAAATACTTAACTGTATATTGTAATCATTTCACAAATTTTCCAAATAATGTAGAAACAACATAAAGACAGTAGCCTATATTTAAAATATTTGTTTAACGGCATCTTTTTTATGAAATAAGGTATACCGATACCAATACTGATGTCTCGATGTCTCATTCAGCCTTACAGTATAATTGAAAGCTATACATTTTAATATTTATTAGAATATAAAAAATATATAACAACTTTTAATTTAAGTGAGCTTAATTCAACCTTCTCATAAACCCATAAATGTCACATTGACCTGTGCCCTTTATGCCTTTATCAGGGCTGTTTTTTAAATTTTTTTATTTTTAATTTTTTGGCCCAGTCTACTGTTTCAGTGTTTTCATTTTTTTACTTGCCCTGGCAAAATCCACAAAAAGTTTTTTGTTCTTTCTGACCAATGTAACCTTGTAACCTGTGCTTTAAGATTTTTAGGTAGGTCTAACAGATATATAGAAATGGAATAGTTATCAAACACTTCACAGTCTTCACTGTATAAATTATACATTAATTATAGATTGATATTTATTGAAGCTACAAAAGTTATTTAGTCAAGAGCATTGATTTGGTCTTTTTCTTGTGTACTTTGAGTATACTTAATGACAGAAAGCCTCTCCATTTATTCAGTTGGACAATAAAAATAAAAAAACACAAAAAAACAGAATGACGTCAGAATGAGTTGATTTTTTTTTTCAACTTCAGGTGCTCAGAGCGCTCCTACAAAAACGCTGGGGCGCATAAACAGCGCGCAAAATACTTACTGCCATTAGAAAAAAGGCGCCTCACTGCAAAAGTCTGATCTGGGCCTTAATTGTGTTAATATTTTGCTAAACTGAAAGATGTAACGCATACATTACTGCTTTAATTTTGACATTAACTTTAATGTGTTAATTTAGTATAGTACATATGTGTATGTGTGTACAGTTATATATATATATATATATATATATATATATACACCTAGGCATGCAGACTGCTTATACAAACATTTGTGAGAGAATGGGTCAATCTCAGGAGCTCAGAGAATTCAAGCATGGTACCATGATAGGTTGCCACATGTGCAACAAGACCATTCGTGAAATGTTCTCACTATTAAATATTCCACAGTCAACTTTTAGTGGTATTATAACAAAGTGGAAGCAATTGGGAACAACAGCAACAGAACGGGGTCAGCACATGCTGAGGCACCTTGGCCTGGCTTGCAGTCTCCGCTCTAATTCATCCCAAAGGTGTTCTTTTGGGTTGAGTTCAGGGCTCTGTGCAGGTCCGTCATGTTCCTCCACACCAAACTCACTCATCCATGTCTTTATGGGCCTTGCTTTGTTCACTTGTGTGCAGTCATGTTGGAACAAGAAGGAGCCATCCCCAAACTGTTCCCACAAAGTTGGGAGCATGAAATTGTCCAAAATGTCTTGGTATGCAGAAGCATTAAGAGTTCCTTTTACTGGAACTAAAGGGCCAATCCCAACAGTGGCGGAGCCAGAGGGGTGTCCAGGGTGGACAGACATCGGTTGATGGAGCCCATCGGGATTAACAGTTGACAAACAGACGATTAAAGGGGGTCGCGCATAAGCGTAGAGTTGTTCAAAATCCTGCTGCGCCATTCACATTGTTTTCCATTAAACGATACAATTTGTCTCAAAACGTTGTTAATGTATAATGACTTCACGCTAGCCTGAAGGAGTGCGTATAGGCATTTTTCAGTATTTTTCTTTCTGTGTAAAGTCTGTACTTTTGGAAAGATATAGGCTAATATAGATTGCCCATGTTTCCGTTTGTGCAGTTCTTACAGCAAAACACACCGACGCCACATTTTTTCATTCTTGAAGTTAACTTTTGCCTGTATGTTGATTAGATTCACTGTTTTGCATTGCCGGCTTGAACATGAGAATGCGATGCATCTGGTATGTGGCATATGGCGTTTCATCCATAGCGCGCACACATAGTGCTTGAACGGACATAGTAGCCTATGCCAAAAATAGCGAGTATCATAGTTAACAGAGTCTTCTATGTCTTAACCGAATGTAAGCAGTTGACAAATTAATTCTGAAGCGTGTCAGTATTGGATTCAATATTGTGCATTTGGTATTAAAGAGACAGTAGCTTGTAGTCCTTCCATCTGTCATTAAAGTTAATCAAAGAACACAAGAAAAATCATCCACTGATCTTGACTGAATAACTTTTGTAACCAGTTTTAACATGCATTAATCTATATTTCATTTATACAGTGAAAATTATCCAATGTTATTTGTTATTCTATTTCTGTACCTGAATTACTGTTAGACCTGCAACATCAAGCACTTAATTCTTAGCACTGTTCTAACTTTATTGCTGCCTGCTCACTTTTATTCAATAACGTTTTCTATTTATATTACTAGGCTTGTAGTTTTGGCTGTGGAATCAAGAATTGTTAAGTTTTACTGGTATCTAAAATTTTTTATTAGAATACAATGTTACATGAGTAAAAACGATGAAAACAAATGAGTATTAAACATTATATTTTTTCACGTTCTATGGACCCCCTAAGGTAGCCTTGGCCTCCCCCTGGCCACCCCATGTATAAAAGTCTAGTTCCGCCACTGAAGCCCAACCCCTGAAAAACAACCCACACCATAATCCCCCATTCACCAAACTTTACACTTGGCACAATGCAGTCAGGCATGTACCGTTCTCCTGGCAACCGTTCCATCAGATTGCCAGACAGAGAAGCGTGATTGGACACTCCAGAGAACACGTCTCCACTGCTCTAGTCCTGTGGCGGTGTGCTTTACAACACTGCATCCCACGCTTTGTACTTGGTGATGTAAGGCTTGGATTCAGCTGCTAAGCCATGCAAACCCATTCAATGAAGCTCTCTACAAACTGTTCTTGAGCTGATCTGAAGGCCACACGAAGTTTGGAGGTCTGTAGCTAATGACTCTGTTGGCGAATTCTGCGCACTGTACACCTCAGAATGCGCTGACCCTGCTCTGTGATTTTATATGTGCTACCAATTGGCTGAATTTCTGTTGTTCCCAACTGCTTCCTTTTTTGTTATAATAGCACTAACAGTTGACCTTGGCCACCAGAGGGCCCCTAAGAGCACATGAAATTACTTTTTGCTGCATGTTATTTTATGATGATTGAAATCGCGAAATGGCCTTAAACAATTACTAAATATATAAACTGCAAAGTGTTAAGTTTTGTAATATATGTACGGATTAATTCTGACAGCGCTGCACAAGCTCGCAGCGCGATTGGCCGGGCATTATTCACTTGTTAGCCAGGGTTCAAAGTCCAAAGTGTAAGAAAAATTGGGCTAAAACTTACTCATTAGTTGCCCAGTATCCTTTTTATGAATGGATGGATTTGAGAATGAGCTATGGTTTAGTGCGAATATCTTGTCTGAAGTGCTGCATGTTTTGGCCTGAGTACAGCACAGCTTCCAGTTTCTCAGTAAATGGATGTTTTGGATGTTTTTATTTAGAAAATAAAAAGGTTCTTTCTACACAGTCGACTGGAATGCAAAAATACAATTTGATTTCCGCCAAAATGTTTATGTCTGTTTAATGTTTGAAAGAAATCAACTTTTCTTGTTTTTAAAAGAAGTCTCTTCTGCTTACCAAGGCTGCATTTATTTGATAAAAATACAGTAAAAACAGTAATATTGTGAAATATTATTATAATGTAAATCAGCTGTTTTCTATATGAATATATAGTAAAGTGTAATTTATTCATGTGATCAAAGCTGAATTCATCATCATTTCTCCAGTCTTCAGTGTCACATGATCCCTCGGAAATCATTCTCATATGATGATTTGATGCTCAACAAACATTTATGATTATCAGTGTTGAAAACAGTTGTGTACAATGTTTTTAGTATTTTTTGAAAGCTTTCTATTTCAGAGAAATGCTGTTCTTTTGAACCGTCTATTCATCAAAGAATCCTGGGGAAAAGTGAGCATATTCAGCATAAGAGACTACTTTAAAAAAGTACATATCCCAGTCTGAACTGTAGTACTGTAAGGCTTTGAATATTAACAGCTGAGCACTCTTGTGGGTTTGCTACTGTTACAATTGAAAAACAGTATAAGAGTAAAAACATGACAGCCAGACATGATGTAAGCAACACAGCTACAGCTACTAACATAGATACTGGGTGTGCGAATTATCAAGAATTGACAATAGTCAATAGTATTGGTGGCACTGAGGGGCCCCCAAATAAAAATGTTGCTTAGGGCCCCATAAGGGCTTGGCCCAGCCCTGCCTGTGGCCATGGAAGTTATTGGTACACTTGAATTTAACGATTTGATTTAGAGGGGTGTCCCAATACTTTTGGCAATATAGTGTATATATATTAAGTATTAGGTGGTGAGAAAAAAAAAGTGTTTGTGTGTTTATTCAAGGGAATGGAATGTGCATTAAGAATTGTATTGAATTGGAAGAGAATACAGAAAAGAATTTCCCTTTTTATTTTTGCAGAAGTAAAATGGGTTGTGAACTGTGTTTCATGTTGACTTCAAGGTGATAAACTCAAATATGCATCACTGTTGCAGACAGTGTGAATCGTAGAAAAAAGAGGGGGGTGAAAAGTGAAGTGAGAGAAGAATGCTTAACATGACAGATGTAGTGGGTGTGTTGACAGAAAACAAAAGAGCTATGTGGGAAGAGATTTGGGCCAGGTTTAGTTTAAGGCAAGAACCTTACAGTGCCATAATGCCTACTATTCTCTCAAGACCACAGCAGTAAAACTTCAGCAGTGCGAGTCTCTCATGCAGAAAGACCAATTATATAGCAACACAACAAATCTATCTAATCTCGACTTTTCTCTTTTTTTTTTTGTTGCAGTGCTCAAGCCTTCTGATGAAAACAAACAACAAATTAATCTAAGCCTCAAGATCTGAGTAATACATAATCAAGGTGAAAAATCTATAATTGTGAACAGAAGTTCATTTAAAGGATTCATACAAAAGCCAAAGTCTTGATCTCGATTTCATTTTAATGGCCTATTTAAAAAGACATTTCAGAGTTACAAAGTGCCAGAAAATGAAACATCTTTGTGTTTTTCTCACACGCAGATCTCGAGAATTAACAGCCCCTTAGATCAACCTCGAGCAGCATCTTGGTGATTTTCTAAAAATATAATTTCAATCCACTGATTTTTCCATCTTTGTTGCCTTGACAACACGTCTAAACAAGGAATGGTTACCCGGACAACAAGCCCGAAAGACAATCATTAAAGCCATCAGTGAAAAGACATGCTTGTTTTGCTCTGTGACTGAGGGCTGGAGCACTTGGGCAGGAGCTCTCGCCGAACCCAAATTAAACAAAAAACAAGCCATCAGAAATTAAAATCAGTGCGTCCCGTGCAATATAATTCTCATACTTCACCTATTTGATCTAATGAGTGCTAATGCGAATAGCATATGCTTCTGAAATGATGGGATTTGTAAAATCAAAAAGATTGATGAAATTTATAGAGTTGCCACAGTCTATCATGAGTTCTAGTGTGTCTGCACCCTTGACAGTGTCTCTGGGGTCGTTTACCTTCACGCTGCATAGAAACATGTTAAATTGGCCCAATCAGAGCCGCAATTGGTCCTGCATTGGCCCCGCTAACCCCACAGGTGATCCGGATCCCTTTCTCCTCCACTGACCATCCCAAACTGCACAAGCTTGTTGACTTACTGAGGGTTTGTTTTCCCTGCCTGCATCTCCATCAATGCCTGCTCATTGTACTGTAACAGTAGCTATCAGAGGAGAATTGTCACGGTGACTGACTCACAGGAAATGGCCATTTCCTTGCTGATTGTGTCTGTTGTTTGCAATTTAGATGCCACCCCCGAACTGGAACGCTCCTGTGCTGCCGAGATTGTTCCTGAGTGGAGACGAGGTCTCTCTACACAATCAGAAGGCTTTAAGAGCAATCTGAATCGCAGTCTATTTCACCAGCGACGCTTTTTTCACCTCTTCTCATTCTAGATGTGGTTTTCAGTGATTGTGGATCTTCAGTCATGGACGGTAAACAAATGAGTCACAGAAAGAGGTTCCATTCAGCTGTTTGGAAAATGAATCAAATTAGCTTTTTAGGTTAGTAGTCTGCAACTGCTCAGCTGTCGGTGCATTGTAATTTCCTTTATGTTCTATACTGCAAACCTAGTAAATGGTTTTCTGCATAACCTTGGCCCAGGATAGCTGGCCTGATTGTTTTGAACAGAACAGAGTTTTGACTTTTGTAGGGACCGTAAAACAGTGGTACTCTGTAAAACAGCAGTACCTATGCTCCGCCTCCATCTGTGAGAAATGCATATTTCTTTCTTGGGGGAATTAATTAATTCAGCAAAGACCAATATTTAATATTAATGTCAGGAGAATGAATAAACTCAATGAAAAACTCAACATTAAATGGGTTAGACTAATTCAAGGATATTGAAGCAACTGTATCTTTATTTCCTTTCTCTTTTTTTGGTATGGTGTTGAAAATCGCTATAATGAGCAGCACAAAAAAAAAGTGCAAAAAGAGATTTTTTTTAAAACCAAAACACTGACTCCCAAGACAAACAAAGAGCAAGTGAAGCCATGCATTACAAAGCTAAGGGGGCTTGTTTTAATATGACTTGCATATTCAATGCGGCCCAAGGCATGTTTGTATAGATATGAGAATTTGAAGAGAGCGCCTGTTGGAATCTGCCGAGACCTCTGTTGGCGCTTGTGCATACATAAAACATAAAAGGAAATAGTACATTATCATCATAGTACATTATTAAGCCTATATCAACATTAATGCTTAGTATTATGGGTGAACAAGGAATCCTAACAAAGAATTGGACAAAGAATCTAAAGAAATCCGCAATAGTATACTAAATATAGGCCAGTGTGCCTAGGCCTATGTGATTTTTTTTTTTTTACAAATGCAAAATCACAACCTTTTTATTTACAACCTGCAGGCTGTTTTATTCTGAATTAAACATTCCACTTGATGATGTCAAATGGCAACAATGCAGCTTAAGATATTTTATTCTAATGCCTACTATTTCACTTAGCGCCTAAGTCTTAGGCTAATATTTTTTTAAAGTTGGCATGAAACGAAAGTTGTGATCATCTTTTCTTCCCTATTGTGACATATTGACCTGTCTGAATGAAACAGCTTCTTGAATGAGAATAAAATATGGCAGGACTTAATTTAATCTATTAAAGATTTGAAGGGCAGATTTGAAGATTTGAAAAATGATGCGCATGGATAAATCATTGATAGTAAACATTACAAAATTTCATTAAATATTAAAATTCATTAAAGAATTGTGCATTTCATGGTGATGCAGCTTGCAGTGTATACTGCACAGTATGCATAACGAGTAGACTGTATGCCTTGATTGCAAATAAATGCACGTGGCACCATGCATCCACATCTCCTGATCATGTGAGGAAGCGTTCTCAACTGAATTCTACCGAATTCTACCTTATAAAAACTTTGGCGTTAAAAATGTTGCCAGGCAGGCTACCGGATATGCGAAGCAGGTCCACGCGGTTCTGTGGAAATAGCTGAGTTCGGTAAGTTCGCGGTTGTTATTTCTCTATAATGGCTGCCATGCTGCTAGAATGAAAAAAAAAACACATTTATTATTCTCCTCGATTTACTTCAGCAATGATTAATATGGCGTGTCTAGGCCTGTATGTTATCGTAAACGACAGCAGACAAAATCATTGGGAAAGTTCTACAGTGGTTGGTTGGTCTGTAGGCATATCGCGTTTGTGGTTGTGTGGATGTTGTTCCATTAGTTATATTTTTTTTATTTTTTATTTTGATAAATATAGCCTATATCATTAAGTTAAAAACCAAATGCTCAAAACAAAGACAATTAGCCTAAGCTAATAAACCAGTTAAAACAGATTATAATTTTTCTATACTGCAGCAACACAAGAATCAAGTGTCAAGAATATTTATTTCAGAATTTTTAGTTTTTTTTTTTAAATTATAATTTAGTTTGTTATATTTCAAAATAACATTTGTGGGTTTTCATACTGAAAAACATGTATTATTCTTTGTTAAAGGGATGGCTCACACAAAAATTAAAATAATAATGCCTTTATAATGCTTGGATTAGCCAGGACATAAAAAAATAAATACATTTTATATATATATATGTATGTATGTATGTATGTATGTATGTATGTATATGTATATATATATATATATATATATATATATATATATATATATATATATATATATATATATATATATATATATATATATATATATGTGTATATATATATATATATATATATATATATATATATATATATATATATATGTGTATATATATATGTGTATATATATATATATATATATGTATGTGTATATATATATATATATATATATATATATATATATATATATATATATATATATATATATATATATATATATATATATATAATAATAAACTCTGATTGTATTCGTCTGAAAGAAGAATGTCATATACACCTAGGATGACTAAAGGGTGAGTAAATTATGCGGTCATTTAAATTTTTGGGTGAAACATCCCTTTAAATTTTAAGTCTATACATTCTATTTTCTTCAATTCAAGTCTAATTAACTGATTCTTATTTAAATTCTGAATAGAACCACTGCTGGACAAACTATATGTAAATTATAATGTCATTATTTGATGAGAGGTCTAGAGTACTTGTGAGTCATATGGGCCTCACAATGCAGCACTAATGAGAACTAAATGCCACAGAATAGAAACACACTGCCAATGAACGTCTTACTTTGAGTAGTGAAACTCATAAATCAGACGCTGAAATTAAATGGCATTTGATAATGACAAATGGCTCCACTCTTTCTCCTCACTGACTGGACTGATCTGATGTGTTGCCGCTTATTCCCACAGCATGATGGGATAGCATCAGTCTTCTGTTGCTGGCTGTCGCTTATGGCCTGACACAGTGGGAGCTTCAGAGCTCTAGGATAGCTTGGACTACACAGTCTGCTGATAGCCAGGCTGGTTATACCCCACTAAGGAGCTCTGTATGTCTTGAAGAAAGCATAAAATGAGAATAAATGGTAGGTGTCAATCCCAGAGGGTAGGGCCGGTCATCTGGAGAAGGAAAGATGTATGAACACATAAGGATGGGTAATTCCATCTCTCCACCAGGAGAGGAGACAAAATTACTTCAACAACATCTGTGCCTGTATTAGTGAGAAATGAGGATTTCTAGGCCTAGTTGTTTCTCTTTCTGGTTTAAAACTTTGTAGAGTGAAGTTCGGAATCTTTCTTTTGGTGTGTAATGCTAACAATTTATATAAAAATAGGACAGCATGTGTATGTATGTATAAAAACATCACTTTTCTAGATCTCTCATCAACTGATGTTATAATTTATGTAATCATTTGTAAAGCATATTTTCTATTCACATTTGAATTGAAAATCAGTGTATTCTATTAAGCAATCTAGATTTTGAATATAGAATTATTTGAAATTAACAAAGTAGAATGGATGCATTTTTTTCATTTTGAAAAACATGGTCATTTTAGTTTTAGATTAAGGATTCAAATTTCAGCTATCACATGTTTTAAGAATACTTACATTTAAATGAGTTATATAGACTGTTTTTTTTTTTCATTGGGGAAAAAATACAGCATAAAGGTTGTTTATTGATCAATCAGAATTCTGTACCAGAATCAGTTAATACAATATAGAACAGAATACTGAATGAACACCGTTTATATCACATTTCAGTACCTTTGGGATGAACATCAGATTGCAGAGAAGAACTGCAATAAAGAAAATATGAATAAATTGAATGTAATGTCATTGATTTGAGCGCATTCTTCTTGAATTAAATAGAGTTTAATGAAATGACAAGGGCCTGCTGAACTGATCCTCATTGTGGTAAAGCAGAAAAATAATTTGTGTTTTATCCTCGTCTGGTGGGTTTGTGGTGAGGACAGAATATAATCAATCAATGAAAGACAAGAGGAACGGAAATACTGGCTGCAAGGTTGTTAAGAAAAAAAAGCCCACTGTGACATTGTGAGGGACTGTTTCTCATATGCATGATTTGGAAAGGTTTCGACGGCACTCAACAGCAATTTATTATACTGCAATTAAACGCTTTGTCTGTACTGTCCACTGCAAAGATTACATTTTGAACATGGTTGCCAACTTCAACTTTAAAAGTTGTGCTTTCTAAGCCATAAAATTAGAAGAAATAAACCAGTGGAGCTAGCTATATTACCAGCAAGGTCATCTTGCATTTTTTACCCTTGTATTAGAGCTAATTTTTGCTTATCAGACGCAAGTTTGACAAATTTTGCTAATGAGCCTTTTGTTTTTGCACTTTCTTTGAAAACTCTGAGCGTTTCAGAAGAAAGAGGTTCTTCCGAATACAAATTCAGGAGGACTTGGGATGAGCTCCAGTGTAGAAGCCCACACATATTCCCACATGAAATTGTACACATGGAAAAACAAATGAGAAAGGAGACTTGTAAAATGAGTTTCAATGTTGATTTAAAGCACTCATTCTCAGCGATGCTTTGGGTGTTATATGAATCACAAGGCTTGTTGATAAATGGAAAATGAAATAACTAATGACTGATTACAAAAGTGAACTAGGGCTTTTCCTTGGAGACAGTAAGTCAAAGCTTTCAGATGTTCAGCATACAATGCCATGTTAAGAATTGATCTGAATGGCTTGCAACCATATTTAACAAATTCTACATGAATAAACCATGCAATACTGCAGAGATGCTTGCAGGCCATGCGGTCGACAAAGATAAACTGATATTAATTACAAAATATTGTAAAAAAAGAAATCTGAAATATGTTTGAACAAAGCAGTATATATCACCAGTGGAAAGCTGTAGAAAAATGGCCATTCATATTTTTTGAATACATTTCAGTTTATTGCTCCATAAATCCTGGTCACCGCTTTGTAAGAGTACAGCCCCCAAAAAGTATAGACATGCGGAAGGAAATATGTGTGATTAGGCCAAAAGAATGGACTTGCCCTTCCTCACCTTGTGTAATGGTTCAAACACCACAGTCAAGAGCTTCGTAGTGGGTTAATGAAATCTCCAAATTTCCCCTTTGAGAAAAGAATCTATTGATTGGAGACTGCCGGAGGAATCCAATATCTCCATAGTGATCAGATTAATCATTTCTGTTTGCACTTTAAATATTGGGAGGATGCGGTCAAGAATATCATATCTTTGATACATGAAACACCCGATTTGCTGTCACCTCAGCCGACGTAAACAAGAACATAATGCTTCAATGTCACAACAAACGCAGGCATGGCAAGTAATGAATATTATGAGGGTTTTGTCAGCTTGTGCAAAGTGTGTATATGAATGGTGGGTATTATTAGTCAAGATTGCACCTTCTTTATGTCCTCCTCTGTATCGATATCTGTTTAATCGATAAAAGCACTTCGTCTTTAGTGATTCTCAACTAGCCACGGTGGTCAATGCTGGACATGAGTTGTGATTCTCAACCCAAACCAAAGAAAATTCATTTCTAGCGCTTTGCAATTGTTGTTAATAGAGTGAGGAGAATTTTTGAGGACCCCCCTCAAGGACGTTTACTCAAGCATGCAACCATGGCCTCGTCACAAGAGCAATTGAGATATTTTTAAATTGATCGAACTGGTCCAAATCAAATGAATCAGATCAAGGGTAATGGTAGGCGTCATCTGGCAGTCTTTTCTCCCTGACGTGGAATTGGGAGGGATAAAAATTAGGCGTACGAGCTGAAACGTATGGGAGCTGATCACTCGTTTGTTCAGTCCCGCAATCAGATGGAAGCCCCCAGGACTTAGTGTGAGGCAAATGTGGCCAATAAATCTACAGGTTCCCAGAACAGACTAATGAAAACTAATGGACAGCTTGTGAATAGACTCATCCATCCGGCTTGTTTTCCCTGACCGGCACCATGTCAGATGTTACTGCCGTACCTCGCGCCGCTTTTAGGGCTCTTTAGATGCAGGCTGTTCTCGGAGCAGAGCGCAGGCCACTTGAACAGACTACATTGATTCTTTGAGTTTATGCAGACACACGTGCACGCAAACAAACAAGCTTGGCATAAGACATCACGGTGGGCCTGGAAAACACAGATTAATCTTGAGAATAAGACATTTAGTGTGAAATTCCATTTCCAGCCGGTAAGGGGAATGTTTAGAGTGTATCGCACCAATCAATTCTGAAGCCAGGAATTCAATGATTGCCGGTGATTACTGTCGTAAATTGGATTTCAACTGTGATTTTGATACGGGCTGGATCTGTTGTGAATTATTAGTGTGTTGCTGATGATATGAGCGGGCAGCCACTCAAGCCTTTGGAAGCACACACACACATCCAGATGTGCTCAGACTGATCTCAGACCAGGCAGCCGCACAGACCAAATAAAATGTGACTTTGATTTTTCACCTCATTTCATTCCCAACTGTCAAATTCGTTTCTATTCTGATGACATCTCCTTTACCGTGCCGCAGCCGTTATGGTTTTGCTTTCTAAAAAAAAGCGATGGAGGGAAGATAAGGCAGCTGTTGCCCGGCACTCGTTCTCATAGAGTGTCTGTTCTAACGCTTCCCCCTGTGCCATTCAAATGACTCATGGCGGAAAACAATGAAGTCATGCAAATGCCCTCGCTGGAGTGCTTCCCTTCCCGTGGACAAAAAGTGTTGACAGGCCAACCTTGAATCCGTGCATGACCGCAGCTTTTGATTTCTGCTGTAGCTATTGTTGCCGCTTGAGAATGTGAAGCAACATAGGCATTGCTGAATCTCAATTCATGCACCTGGAGGAAAGGTATACTGTAGTGTGCATTCCAATCCAAGCACATTTGCTCTATTCTATGGCATTTTGTAGTATAAATAGTGTAAGTAGTGTGTTCAACTTTAAACAAAACAAAAAAAATACACTTCAAATAACCAGATGTTGCACTTACGGTAACCCTCAAAAAATTAAGTGTGGAATGTCGGACAGCTTCTTGCACTCAACTGTTACATCTTTCCTTGTGTAGCAGGCGGGACAACTCTGGACAACTGGACCCCAATAGACTTGACAGTAGAGTACTTGGTGCATAGTGTATCATGGGACCGCTATATTATTCTCGTGTTTTGTCAGGTCTAGTTATGTCTAATTTATTTGTATAGCACTTTTCACAATACACATTGTTTCAAAGTGGCTTGCTTTTCGGATAATCATGGCGCTGATTGTTTATAATATCTTAATATCTTCACGCCTTATTTGTATTTAGCAGATTAGATTTGGATGATATAGTTTACATTTTGCGATTATTCCAGAAGCAGTACATGATGTGTAGTGTATATATTGTTCTATGTGAGTATACTGTATGTTTGCAGATAAAATTGGACATACCTATACACTCCTAAAACTAAAGGTTTGTAAAATGTTCTTTTGCAGCGATGCCATTGAAGGTCTCCAATCCTGCTTCTCTAGCCCCAAATAATCACACCTGAACCAGCTAATCAAAGTCTTACTAGACATGCTAGAAACTTCCAGGCAGGTGTGTTGAGGCAAGTTTGAGCTGGACTCTGCTGGACAGTGCCCCCCCCAGGACTGAGTTTGGACTCCATAGAATAATCATGTTTGGTTCCCTAAAGAACCTTCACTCAACAGTTCTTAAAAGAACACTTTTTTTTCTTCTTTTTTTTTTTTAAGTGTGAAGAACATTGAATAATCTAAAGAACTTTCACTATTAAGAATATTTTGTGCAATGGAAAGATTCTACGGATGGTAAAAGTTATTTATGGAACCATACACTGTAAAAATATCTACGCAATAAAATTATGGCAACAGATTGCAAGCAATATGTTTTACATTTTTATTCAACAAATAAGAATTGGGTTAGAATTAATTTAAATAGTTGACTTTTAATTTATTCATTTGATTAACTGTAAATAGCACACAGAATTTTGTAAAGTTTAAACAAAAATATCTGAAAAACAGACAGACATCAAAGATGAATTAAGAACTCTTTATTTTTATATTGTCAACATTGAAGACATCTGATAATAACAAGCAGAATCACAGAAGGAAAGGGAAACACAAGAGCTACAACTGACTTCCAGCCACACTTTAGATGAAATCAACTGAAAATACATTACATCTCTCTTATTACTAACCAGACTGATTTTATTTCTGTCATTCGTCTACAGTTCTTTTTGAGAATTAACAAAGATTTAGTTACCAGTTAGCCAGTTTGACTATACAAAGGTGATCAGATGAGTTTAAAAGCATTTTAAAAATGTATTAATATTTTAACTGACTAAAAATAAGGATTTGATATTGATCGATTTTTACCAATATTATTTTGCTGGTACAAATGAGACATTTTGAATTTTTTTCTTTTTAAATACATTGTAGGATTTGGTAACACTTTAGATTACAGCCCAGACAGAACTTCGTATTCAGCTTAACTTTCTGTATGTATGTGTAGGTATAAGGGAACAATATGAATATTTGGGGAATAAAGGGGGAACTACCAGTAAAATTAACCAAATTATTTATACTGTAAGTATTTTTAATTAAGGGGTAATTATCTGTGTAGTTACAGGGAAAGAATGAATCTGTGGTCTGTAAATTTAATGGTGCTTGTTAATTTTCCTGGTAGTTCCCCATTTATTTCCCCAAATATTACATATTGTTCTCTTATAGATCCATTTATAGTTACACTATAATTACTGACCGTTAAGCTGTTCGTTTAATTTAACTTATGCAGTATTTGTTTTTCTTTTATAGAGACAAACAGACATACAGTATCAGCATATGAATCTCAACAATGGGGACATGCTTCATGCTGCAATGCATGCTGGGAGTCATGAGTTTTATACTATGGTAACTCATGATGACTCCCAGCATGCATTGCGGCATGAAGCATGCCACCATTGTTGAGATTCATATGCTAATGCTGTATGTCTGTGTATTTAAAATAAAAATTCAGAATGTCTGATGTGTCAGCAAAAGCTAGATTTGAGACGGCGCTGAAAAGTATTTACTCTTCCTGGAATGGTTGTCTGGTCTGGTACGTCTCCTGGGGTACACAATAAATTTAAAAAAACAATGGTGGCAAATAGATGCTTCTAGACAACCTCAAGTCCCAGGTGGTATCTGACCACATGAATAAGATA
Source organism: Gobiocypris rarus (assembly GCA_023029165.1). Lineage (NCBI taxonomy): Eukaryota > Metazoa > Chordata > Actinopteri > Cypriniformes > Gobionidae > Gobiocypris > Gobiocypris rarus. The sequence continues at coordinate 20,357,427 of CM040932.1, forward strand.
TGGAGGCCGTAACTACATCCTGTCATCGGCATCTTGCTGTCTCGATTCCCTTCGGGCTGTGCGATGAAAAGCCCTGAGACGATAACCAGGTCTTTGCTGGACTGACCAGTGCTTGGATAAACTAGCTCATGTTGCAGCGTTGTCTTGATGCAGAGATTTATTAGCCATTGGGGACAGTTCAAACCCTGCCTCTGTATTGTGCATCTATCTGGACCGTCTCACAGTAAGAGACACCGCCGGTCTGCCCTTGTGAGGATTTATTTAGGGGAAAGTGATAGACTGTATATCAACCCTTGTTCTCTTTTCCCCCTCCCTTTCTCTGCCTCTCCTTTGTCGCACGCTTCATTTTCCAGCTCCTACAGAAGTATATGTTTGGCTGTAGCCAGGGCTCTGTGACAGCTCTGCTGTCTCCTGTTGTCATGACGGCCGTCTAGAGTGATGTTGCCGGGGCTCAGACCCAGGGTAATCCTAATGAGGCACAGCATTAGGGCCTGCTCTCAAATGCTTTGTCAACAGGCTTCAAGCTATCTTCCATTAGGACTGAGCTGCTGCTGTATTAGCGGCCGCTACATCTTTTGGTTTCGATAAGGGATTCGATAAAGGTTAGATGGCTTCAAAGTGCCGGGAGTGATGGCTGGCGTCCATATAATCAAACTCACAGGTGCTATTGTTATTCAAATGAATGTCAATTACATGCTCCGCTCAGTATGTTAAGAGGTGTAAACACCTGGGCTGATGAACTCTGCCTGGGGGGTGAGAAGCCAGAGTCATTAGTATGCCTGTTAATTTATTTGTCAGGTTGATGGAATGGCTTGTTTCCTTCTTCATGTGTGTTAAATTTAAAAAAAAAGGAAAAAAGTATTGTTTGTTAGGGTGTGTAGGGCTAGGTGTCGTTAAAAAAAATTCGATACCGATACCGTGACTTCGATACTGGTTCCTGAACGATACTTTTTCCGATACCAAATATTTTTTTCTGTTTTAACAAGATTACATGACCTAAAAAAACAAAAACCTTTGGTTCTTGCTTTTGGTGATCTTTTTTTACAGACTCAAAGACTCATATATAGGGTACTCGGGTGAATGTATGCCTCACACTCAAACACACGCAAAGCTTGCCGCAAAGCAATGGAAAAAGTAGCCTAATGTTTATAAATGTAAATTTTTTTGTTTGTTTATTAATAAACTAGTGTTTTCTGAGTAGTGTTTAAACATGTTTTTTTCCGTGTTGGCTGCAAAAATAAAGTTTTATGAATAAAAACGATTCTGACTCATCATCTGTCATGAACGCACGCGCGCCTATAGAGGCAAGTGCACCTTTCATTTGGATTACATAATCAAAGTATTTGTTTTCGTTTTGAATTAGTTTAAACTTATTCATTTTAAGATTTCTATAGGCCTGTTTCTCATGTCTGCTTCGGACGGGTTATTTGTGATGCAGTTTTTCTTGCAGATGAATACATAGAAACTTTCTGCTATTTAGTTTATTCTGTGCACTGTCAAGTGCTTCAGATTTGTTGTGTTGTCGGTCTTAATAGCAATTATCTCGTTATGAATGTTGCATTGTGTGCTATTGACATTGAGCCTGGTGGAATGTAGCCACAATTTATGATCTTTTACATCTATATGGGTTGGGACACTTGCCCCCTATTTACACTGCACACGTCTGCTGTGCGTTTTCCCGCCCTTGTGCCGTGCCGCAGCGCACTCTAGTCAGTAGGAGTGACTAGAGTGGGCGCGATCAGCTCCGGTTGCCATGTCAGAGCCGAAATGCGCCGCAAACTGGCTAACACACCACAGCCAATTCTGCTTGCTTATTGGCTCACTGACGCTGACTAGATTAACCCCTTTAGGTATCCCTTACCTATTATTTGGTATCGAACGACAATATATTTTACGATACTCGATAGTATCGAGGCAATTCAGCTGATACCCATCCCTAATAAGGGTCTGTTCACACTAATAGTCTTTTGGTCCAGACTAAAAAAGAAAACAATACATTTAGTAGTTATGGGCGGTATACCGGGTCATACCGAATACCGGTGTTTATTTTGGTTATGAATTGATATGAATTTTGATTATACTGCAATACCAGTATATATGTCGCTTAAACAACGTTCGGAACAACGCAACACTGTTTGAGAGGGATCGCATGAAAGGCTATTATTAGAGCGGAGAATTCAAACAACACATGGCATGTGCAAGAGAGCGGTTACTTTCTGCACAGAGCGCCTCGATGGCACAACACATGGATCATATAGATCAGATATAGACCGGAGCGAGCGCTTTTAAGTTTTTTATGGACATATTTCATATACTCTAGTGCTCTAAACATGAACCAGCAGCATCTTCTTCAAATAAAATATCATGTGCAAACAAAGACACTAATACTACAGCCATACGTCTGATCACGACCGCAATGACATGATGGATTATTCTGCTACACCGAAGACAATGACAATTCAAAGAAAAATGGGCAAAAAAGTAACAATGCCTTTATTCTTTCTGTGTTAGAATACAAACTGACGTGTGTAGTTTGTTCAGAGACTGTAGTGCTCTTAAATGTATTGAAAATATCCTTAGACTTTTTAAATGTTCTACCGCATTTCTTATTTGTTTTGGCAGTTTGTTGTTATATAGAGTTAGATTTTTTTTAAATGCTTCATGTGCCCTTTTTTTCTTTTCTTTTCTTCTCCGTGGTCATATTCTAATATTCATCATGTATCTGTAATGAGTGTGTTGCAGGTCTGTGCTTTATTGGTTGTTGTTTCCCCGCAGCATCATTTTGTGGGCCTTTGCAAACCTGTGTTAATTCTAGTGTGGATTTTTTTTTTTCTACAATATTTACTCATGACAGTAAAATAGGGCATTCTAGTCAATCTACTGCAGTATTTCCTCTCTCAATCAGTAGAACATTTTTGGCCATACCACCCAGCACTATCATTTAGCATTCACAGTTATTTTTTACCAAACTTATAGATATGAAACAAAATGACACAACCTGATTGGACAGTGTTTATGATGTAGATTTTGAAACCGATCTTGTCGATTAGCTTGCTTAGCAGTGGTACACAGTGTTCGGCTGTACACATTACTTGCCCACCACAGGCAGAAATAAATACCATTATAGAAATAAATTAGTTCAGTTGGACAAACGGACGATAGAACATGCTACAATTATAAACTGAAAGTGTCTGCTCCGCTCTAGCACAAGCTGCAGAGTCACAGCAACATGGGTCAGATTTCACTTATGTGACGAGAGTAAGGAGAGATAAGATGATTGACAGGACGGTGGCATAGGATTTGGTGCTCAACAGATTCTGAGAGTCGTTGACAAATATCTCATCTTGTAAATATCTCATTGTGCAGTCAGTACAGCTGCTCCCTATACACAGAGTAGTCATTTCGCGAATTCAAAAATGAAAAGCGAGCATACATTCAAAAGCGGTTTCAATACACCGCAATATAGATAACTGCTCCCTGATGATCCGCAGGTTATAGGCCTATAGACAGAGTATGTGTGATCGCAAATTCAAAGTCAAAAGTGAAAAGCAAACGTGCATTCATAAGCGCAATAGCAGACCACGCACTCTAAAAAATAATGTGTTAGCTCAACATAAAAAAAATTAACGCAACAGATTGCATACATTTTTTTTGGAGTTATGACCACTTCGGATGAAATTCTACAAACTGTATTGAGAGGAATACTAATAATCTGTAAAATACTTAAACATTTTTTTATTGAGTAATCAATAAAAAAATTGTTTAAGTCGCTCTGTCTACTGGATTTTTAGTCCTAGACTCAGGTAATCTTATCAATCGTTTCTATATAAAATCCACAGCTATCATAGCACATGCTAAATGTAACTTATGTAGCATGTACAAGAAAGAAATTACTTGTCACTGGCATTAGCGCAGTCATTGCTTATTGCATCAATGTTTACCTTAATCATGTATGACTCTTCAGGACAATGCATATCCACAAAAACGTCAACATTCCAGAAACAAACAGGTCTTTCCCTTTATTAAAAAGACATAAAATAACACTTTATTTCAACATTTACTTTCCCTATCCAGTCCTATATGCAAAGCATGCTGGGAACTAGAAATCCACTACCCATTTTCCAAAGTTATCAAGACAATTTCATTGTTACTACGACTTAAATTTCTGTTACTTGAATTTTTTTTTAAATATTGAGTTTAAACTACACATAATATTATGTTAATGTAATGATCAACATTATTGTTTCAACTGAACTCAACAAAATAATTAATTTGTCATTTAATTACTCACCCTCATGTCGTTTCAAACAGTCCTGGAGGGCCACTGTCCTGCAGAGTTTTATTCCAACCCTGATCAAAGTCACCTGCCTGTAGCCTTCTGGTAATCCTGAAGACATTGATTAGCTGGTTCAGATGTGTTGGATTGGGGTTGGAGCTAAACTCTGCAGGATTGGAATTGCCCATTCCTGCTATAAGACATTCGTTCAACTGCAGAACACACATTAAAGACCCTCTGTGGTGAAAATCAAGTTTTTAATGTTTTATATGTCTATGTTGTGTTTTCAATATGCTTTAAAGCTTAGGACAGGCCAAGCCGACGATCGGCAGTAGGGCAACGTCGGGCCATTTTTGACCGTCTGCCGGCTTAGTTTATTCTCTGTGTTCCACACCGTTGGCTTTAGTCGGACACCGTCTATTTGGGCTGATTTAAAATGAAGAATCAGCATCGGGCGTCAGTGAGAGAGAGAACTATAATTGGCTGTTCAGCTTGGAATCAGTGCATGAGAATAATAGCAAAACAGCAAGTAAAGAAGTCAAACCGGTACAGATAAAAGGCTGTTCTATTTTTACGCCATCTTACCGAATGTTCCTGGGGGGATATTTTAATACAAACATGAGAGGAGTGGAGTAAAGAACGTGATCAGCAGGATTGATATTCAAAAAGGTAAGCGCATGCTGATTTGTTTATAGTGCGTGTATCTGCAGCATGAAGCGTTGGTTTCCCCTTTGAAAGACGAATGTGAATATATCTGCAGAAATAGACAGTTGTCTCCTTTTCATGCAGGCGCAGAATGCGCATGCTAGCTGACAGTCGGCTGTAGTTCTCTAGGTGTGTTCAATTGCAGCTTTTTGGCCCAGACGCGTCCGACGAGAGGCGACAACACCATCGGCTTTTGTTGCTGCTAGTTCTTTGACGTCGGGTTGGTGTGTGCCGTTAGACAAACCATGTGCAAATTCATAAGTCAACACCATTTCTGAGTATTGTTCTCCTTAAAACTGCAGTGAAAAAAAGACTTGTCTCAAAAATGTGGTTTGAAATCGCCAGTGTTTGTTTCGTCACAAACTGCCTTGTTACCAATCACATCACTTTGCGGGTGGTCTTTAGCATATAATTAACTATGCTGTGAAGCAGGGGACTCTCAAGAGAAGCCAGGTTATCCTGGTATAGTTTTCTGTTGACATAAAAAATTGTGTTCATTTAGCAATATAGCAGGTGAATTATGTATGATGTATGTAATGATGTTATGATGAACTATATGCCTTTCTCCACTGATGCTCTAAGTTGTTCAGAGCGTTTCTGAGGATACTGATGTTTAGAAGGCAGCTTTCTGACTTTGAGATGGAGTATGGGAAAATGGTTTGTTACATTAGCAACACATTATTAGCTGTTTCTTAACATAGTCAAGTCAAAGGATAATCAGATTTACGGTTATATGTCCGACATTGTAGAGAACAATACATAAAACGCATTCCCATTCTGATACGAGCATGTATGAGTAAGTGGAGGGGCTCGTTTGCATATTCATGGATCCGTGTATACTAAATAAGCAAGGGTGTATAATTACATTCAAGCTATTTTAAGGCATGAAAAAAAGAAATCACAGGAAACTTTTTTTTTGTGTGTGTGTGTGTTTACAATTAGCAAGCTAACCAATTAGCCAGATAAGTTAACAAACTGCTATGCAATTTAGCAGAAGGCTAACAAGAAAAGCATTTTGATTAGCTAAATTAAAAAATATGGCTTTGGCATGACTGGCATTTTGATCAGGTCACCAACTGGGTGTATGATTTGGCATGATGCTGGGAAAAAATCCTGCACATGCTGCTGCACAAACACCTGACATCACAGCTGCAGTTTGGCTTCAGATTGACAAGTGAGGTTGAGCAGTTCTAAGAACACTTAAATGGGAAATCGGATGCATGACATCATCAACCCGGTAACTAAGGATTATGAGTTTGAACGCTGTAGTACTTACTTCTCACAGAATTCACATCTTTCAGTATATTGAGATCATTTAGGCAGCTGGCAACTCTGTAAACTCTGAATGACATTGCCAAACAGAAAATGTGATGGAGAGAGAGGAGAAACTCATAAAATCCCTGTTCAATAATTCAGCGGGTAAATGTGATCTGGCTGTCCTATGTTTATAAATCTTCTGCCACCCACGAATGCATACAACGCCTCTGGGGTGCCAGGTTTAGTGAAGATCCCACAATAACAATACTCAGAATGAGGCAATATTAGAGGCGAGAGAGAGGACAGGAAGTTCACTCTGTCTTCTTCAATATATGTGTAAATTTAGGCACTTTTAAGCAGCTGGCTGATGAATAATGGAATTGATCTACCCTTGATATTCATTGGAGTAACCAACGCCACTCAAAACTAGAGGAGCCAGGGTCGCGACCCCTCCCTCTGCTTGCTTTCCCCTTCTATTTGCTGGGCAGGAAGTTAAAAGTGAGATACAGAAACGGGGCCATGCACTGATTCTGTGGGTTGTCTTTAAATGCTAGTCACACCCTTTCTGAAAAAGAAAACTGCACAGACTGTGTGCTGACTTCTGCAAATAAGAGGCAAAGTTTTGGCCAAAGAAACTGCAAATCTTTCTCTCCCTCATTTTTTCTTTTTCTTTTCATTTTTCTTTTTAGATCTAGCCTGTTTGCTCACAATCTTCAGAAACAAATTATCATCTCATTAGGGAAGCATTACTATATATATCGACCCTTGGCTTTTTTAAAAGTACTTTAAACCTAGTTACATCAATTTTACTGTTATGCTGCTGATATTTGATATTTAATTGTGCATGTTGGATATTTCATTTATTAATTAACATTTAGATTACCTTTGTTGTCATGCTCACTTAAGGTTATTCTTTAACACTGTAGTAGTTGAAGTTGTTAAATTTGTGATGAAACAGAGTAGCGACAGTCACATTGTGAAGTACATCTGAGTGGAAAAACTGTCTAGGGCAGGCACTTGGTTCAATCCATTGGTTGTTGATTGGATGGAGGCAGATCTGAATACGGCTTGCAGTCAATTGTAAAAAAAAGGGGGCAGGGTTTAAGCGGACCAAATAATTGGAAAACTCCAGCATGTGTCACCAATCCACAAAAACACATTGCAGGTATTACAGCAATAAGGACACGTTCATCAAAAAGAAGTATGGTATTTCACTGGAAGGTCAAAACATGCGTGGATTAATAAATCACTTTTTTTTTACAATTTCTCAAAAAGATTAGTAACATACATACATTTAGAAAAAAATGTTCATTTAGAATTTTCATTTCATGCCGACGTGTATTTTTTTGCTAATCATTTTTCTTAAAAAATGTTTTTTCATTTTCTACAATGTAATGTTGTGATGCTTAAATTCATTTATAGCATAGCCAGAATCTTAAATGACAACATTATTTCATAAGTATATAGTGGACCGCAGTCTTTGTTTACAAGTCTTATGAACCTTAAAATCTTTGGTGTCATTGTTATACAATACAGTGTTACTTTTAGAGTGTTTTGATCTTCTACTTTTGGTTTTACATTTGTACTGCAATTATTTTCTCATCCAAATTTTTGGAGGAGGCGCTGCCTTCCTTCTGATCCTCTGCAAAAACACCCCTGCTGGGTGTAGAGCTGCCATTTAAGGGCCACAGAGAAAGGACAGGGTGAAATAAATTTCGGCACCCTGATGAGATGACTTTGTTTGCCTTCTCTCGGGAGAGATGCACGCGCTTCAGCGTGCTGCAACACAAAAAGCCGTTCTTGTGTTTCCATTAAAAATGAATGAAAATAAATGAAGTGGATCAGCATATAGCTGGCATGAATGATGGGTGGATTTGTGTCCCATGTGTAAGTCTTTTGTTGTAAATAGATATGTTGTGTAAAACCCTGTTTAGATATTTACTGTCATTGTAATGTATTTTCATGCGGCTGGTGTTCTAAATCTTGAGTGGAAGATAAAAAGCATCATGCACTCCGTGCAACTGCAACATAATATTATTCGATATGAAATGCGATGGGAATTGCCTCATCGTGAATCTTGGATAGAGAACATTTTCTCTCTTCACACTGCACTGCACCTTTGATGGAGTTAAACTCACTGCAAGTCATGATAGCAAAAACATAAGACGATATTTCCCATTACCTCTGACACATTTCAAATCTAGCGCTGAGCACAGCAGCTTGGACTGATGCATCATGCTGATAGCCGGCTAACTAACCCTCCTATCGGACGCCAGGTCCATACATTACATCGCCAAAGCGCTAATGAACGCCTCCAGTTTATTTATGGCCCTTTTGTAGTATGAGAAAATTTACATAATCATCTCTCATGATTTAATCCAACCATAAATACTCCGTAATACTTTTGGAATCGCTGGCATAGCTCTTTTTAACCATTAACTTTTGAGATGTTCTAATGTGCTAGAGTTTTTCCAAGATAATGCTTTTGCATTACTTTGAAATTTTTCTAAATTGCTTATGCAATAAATTTGGCCAGACCAAAAGAACGAGTCATTTATCAAATCTACAAACATTATTTTTCTGTTTCGCACATTGCAAATCTGTTTAACCTTATTTTCAAACTATTCAGCGTTTGACACCATGTGCTCATGTAGAACTTAAGTACACTTAACTAGCATCTCACCATGGGAATGCTAGTAAGTGAGATCGTCCAGGCACGACTTCAGCATTTATTAAAAGATGGAATTCATTGGCTTTGGATCCAAACAATGCAGAAAGTGCTCACATTAGAAGAGGAAGCTCAAGGATAGCATTTGTTTGAGAAGTGTTACTGTAGTTGATCTTCTTTATGGAAGGATGGAAAGTATGTGATAGAAATTTGCATAAAATCTTTTGCAGGCAGTGGAGGTGGCTTGTGCGTCCGTTACCTTGGAGTCTTGCCTGAAGTTCATGAGGAAAACAGGAGTTTTTCCTCTTGTTGTCTGGCCAGAGCTGCAGTGCAATATTACCTGTGATGTAGATGAGATTCGCTGGCCTGACCCTGCAAAAGATACTGAGTCACATACTCTTTACAAGTTTCTCTTACATCTTTTGGTTAATGTTTTAAAGGAATAGTTGAAATGGAAATTCTGTAATTTGCTAAATCTCACTTTCTTTTGGTGAATATTTTATTTTTTTATTTTTGGAAGAATATCCTGGCTGCTCCTTTTAATATAAAACAAATGAATAAGGACTGGCTGTCAGGCTTCAAAAAGGACACAAAGGCACCATAAACATATCATAAAATGCTCCATCCATATACTAAGTCTGTTAACTACTGAGACATTTGACCCTTGAACTGTATTTTGATGGATTTTTATCTGTTTCTCACACAAAGCTATTGTATCACGTTAGGAATAAAGCAGAAATTATGCTAGTTATCAAATAATTTGTCTGTCTAAAGAAGTTATTTACACATTCCTAATGCCATATAATGAAGAGCAAAATATGCACATTATGCATGTAAATGTTTTTTCTTTCTGTATTCAATCTTGTGCCAAATTTGCTTCTGCTGTAACTAAAATTATATAAATTAACTAATTCATTAATTTCCAATGCATCATTACTGGGCCCAAGTCAAAAAAGCTCATTCACAAAATGTTCTTGGATTCTTGTTTCAGGCATTTTATTGACTGCCAGGTGAATTGTGTTAAAGACATATGAAAAATAATAGCACATCTCTCCTAACACAAACTGCATTATTTGGGGTATTATTAATGTCTGTAGCACAATGGGGCAGGGCAGCGAGTTTCAATAACAATAATAACTTCAATTTTGTTCTGCACACAAAGTTATTGCATTACTTCAAGGGACTTGCACTATGTATCTTGTTTTGTTTGCTATTTGAAGGGAGAATTTCAATGAGATTACATTTCATATTAATATAGCTTTATATGGTTTCACTTTGTTTTAAGTTTAAAGTTGAGTTACAACTAATTTTGTACTTTTGCTTTCATGTTTATAATATAGAGAAATTTACAGGAAATCTGTTTAAGCGACTGGGGAAAATTGCATTAAGGTTGAAGTCCCACAGTAAATGCAGTATTTTTTTTGGGCAGATTAATATCCAAGGTTTCACATTTTATGTAGCAACTACAACAGAAATTATGCTAGCTAACAATTTTTTTGTCTTCCAGTCTAAAGAAGTACTTTTCTAGTGTACTATGCCAGGGAAATGGAGTCATAAATATTGTGTGTGTGTAAAGCTGAGAGTGTATTTGTGGTTCAGAGAAGAGAAGGTGTAAAAGACTGGAAGGTACGGACTGAAGTGTGAAGTATGTGACAAAGTAGACAGTTTTTTGAAAACATCAGAACAGCAATTTTGAGATTAAAACAGGCGCGCCACACTATTGTGTCCTGAGGGGGAACTCAGCTTTGATGTGCTCAAAAGGAACCATTGTTGGCAGGGAACGCACCTTTTTTTTGAGTGACAAATCAATCTTGATGATGTGAACCAATTCATGTTCTGCTGCCTTCAGCTTTTTAAAGGCTTTTCATTCCTTTTAATTGAGAATGATGTTCAGTGAGGGGAACTGAAGTGCTTTCAAAAGAGAGTGAAGGAGGTCATGGACAATTTCACCCAAATATCTTGCAACAAAAATGATCATGCCTATACCTAATGAGAAAATCTTTAGGACGCACAGATAATAAAATGGTATATGTTTCAATATAGGAGATCTTTTCTTTAGAAACATACATAAACAAACATTCATAAAACTGGTGTTAGATTAGCAATACTTGTGGTTAAGATGGTTATTGTTACAGGTACATGGCTCTTCAAAATGTTTTGTCAGGTTTGAAGTCAATGCGGGCTTTAAAAGATTTATAATAGTGCAAGTCTTATGAACTATATTTAAGGTACCTTTTGCCTGCAAAACATTTTTTTTCCCCACAGAAGAAAGCATGAGGAGAAGCACGATGTTTTCACACGAGTAGAAAGTAAATGACAGAATTTTTCATTTTGGGTGAACTATCCCTTTAACTGGCGAAACTTTTTATATTTATTTAGAAAGTAAAAAAGTAAACAACCATATTAAGGCATTCATTGGGGCTTAGTGTGTGTGTGTGTGTGTGTGTGTGTGTGTGTGTGTTCTTGAATGTTGCTTGTTTGCTGGTAAATGTCTTTGTATTCGGGTGATGGTTAGCTGTGAGAGATTAGCTGACGTTTTGATCGGTGCTTGGAGGGAAGATCTGGCTCACCGGACACCAATTTTATTCTTCTGAGCTAAAACTGTGCCCTCAGCGCCAGCCTCCATTTTCTCATCCACTCCATCATCTCTCACACTGTTCCCAGGTGTGCACACATATACACACAACACACATACATTTTCATGCCTCTCAAACCTTTCCTTTTCCCCTCTTTTTCTCTCTCACTATTTCTGTACCACATGTATTTCAAAATAGTTTATTGTAGCACTCTGAACTAGGAGAATTTGTATGGAGCAGCAAACTGTATGCAGTTTTATTCTGTAAATTTAAATAAACTACATAATTGTCCATCACTTCATTTCTTTTAGTCTTGTGGGTTGTTGCTATGTGGTTGCTAAGTGGCTACTTGCACTGTGCTCCTCATGTGAAGTTCCAAGATTTTAACATGGTCAACTTTTTTTTATTTTGAAGTCAACCTTTTATTTTTCCACTTACGCCACAGGACGAACAGCTAAAGAAATGTGCATTCTGTGTGTAAATGGAAGTGCATTTTATCTTGTCCTGCTGCCACAGAGAATTATGGGAAATGTAGTTTGTTTTAGGGCTGGTCCGAATACCATTTTTTGAGCTTCGAAGCTTCGGTATTAATCAACATCGAATATTCGGAGGGAGGGGCTGAACATGTTCTTCCCTCTCATAAAGGCAGGAACCTCGAGATTCTCAGTGGTGCGCCTCACGCCTGCAGGGTTTACATGCTCCGAGAACGGACTCCACTAGTGATACAAAACACAAAGGTCTGTTACGTCCCAGTAACAAGCTCCTATATTTCACAGTATATTAATTTAGATTGATAATAACGGGTAATATTAGGCTTACTACTATAGTCTTTAAAAGCGAAAAGTAAAAGTGCCTATTTAAGGGAGTCTGTCATTGTACACTTGTATTGTTTTGTTTTTATTAAGAATAGTAGGCTAATGAACCCACCATTCAAGCAACCCATCCCCGAATGCAACCCAACCACGGCCACATAGGCTAGTGCACAAGCACAATGTGACGGTGAGGGAAAATGTTCTCACCGTCACATCCCTAACGGGTAAAGGATAATACATTCTGATTATTTGTACATTTGTTTCCCACAATGTCAAACGAACGCAGCTTAACCCAAAATGCAAGCTCGGGCATGTGCTTCTTCCATATAAGCTTGTGCAGTTGCGCGCTCTAGACAGAGAATATACTCCGTTGGAGGAAACGCTAAGAAGAAGCAAATATATTTATTAAGTAGGCTATAACGAGGTTGGGTTCCTAGTCAACTGTCCATGAATGAGAACGTTCCGATGGGGATGCCAGGTGTGCGCAAAAAAACCCCAACTAATATTCGAATCCCAAAAATTTAAATTCGAATACCAACCCATCGAACGAATATTCGAATATTCTTCTAGTATTCTAGTCCAGCCCTAGTTTGTTTACACCTCGATCTGCTCATAAATGAGTAATATTTCTTGCATTCATCCATCCAATCCATCCAATCCATCCAATCCATCTATCCAATCCATCCATTAAAAAAAACAAAAAACAAGCCAGATTATTTGAATTATTGTTCATGTCTTTTTATCACAGTGATGCAGTGGGTTATGTGCCAAAGCTCAACACTTGGGTTTAAAGATTTGTTAAAATCCCTAATTCCAAGAACGAGCATAAGCAAGCACCATTAATAAGAGAATTAACTGAGTTGAACTAAAACAGGATGTGTGTGGTGGCTCTCAGAAACAGTAAAAACCACAGTGCTGAGAACAGACATAAAAGGACATAAGGGAAGGAAATACTGCTGGTGGTCAGCAAAGACAGACACAGAAGGTTGTGTTTTTGTGGAGCAGTTCCTGACAGTCTGCACCAGACGTGTACTTATCTTCGGCTGGGACTGCTGCTGAGTTACAATATGGGATCGACTTGTTTGGCCTCTTTCTTCCTGAGCTGTAGACCCACAGAGACTCAGTCTGCAGTGCTATCAGTAACTTATATAGTCGTGCTATCATCTCGAAAGTGACTGCCACAAATATCAGGCGATCCGGATGAAACAGTTTATCACATTTCATTGCTTTTCAGATGTATTTTAAGACAAGGACAATGTGATTTATTATTTATGTTTGCATGGCCATCCTATACCTTTCTTCCAACAGCTAAAAATACACAATTTATTTAGGAACCGAAACACTAATGATGGTTCGCATTGGGCTGAAACAACACATTAGTGCGAAATAAATTGGCTTTGAAGATTGTTTTCATTGATGCACATCCAAGCTCATGGGAAATGCAGCATTCTTTTGGTTCCCTGTCCCAACCCAACTGTTTGTCTAGACACCTCATTTGTTCAAACTGCCATTATAAAGCTGAAAGAGGAATATCTGCACTGGGAAATCCTCTTATGTAATCACAGAGGGAGGAAGTTGCACCGAAACGTCTTTTTGTGAAAGAGGTTAATCAGAGATTTGTATGTCATCTACATTAGCCAAGACTTCAAACGTCGGATGAGACATCAGACATCAGGGATATGAGATAAAACTCTTTCTTGATGGCTTAAAAAAGCAATCATTCTTTTTTGAGCTTCTCAAACTTGAAATTGTCAACCGTGGGCCACTGTAACTCCAGGGTTATCATGTTTTAAGTTTTATACAGGTCCTTCTAAAATAATTGCATATTGTGATTAAAAGTTCATTATTTTCCATAATGTAATGATACAATTAAAATTTCATATATTTTAGATTCATTGCACACCAACTGAAATATTTCAGGTCTTTTATTGTTTTAATACTGATGATTTTGGCATACAGCTCATAAACCCAAAATGTTCACATTTCACATGCATTCACATTAGCATATTTCAACCGACCAATAAACCGATAAATAAAACTTTTTTTTAATACAAAAAAAGTCAACCTTCAAATAATTATGTTCAGTTATGCACTCAATACTTCGTCGGGAATCCTTTTGCAGAAATGACTGCTTCAATGCTGCGTGGCATGGAGGCAATCAACCTGTGGCACTGCTGAGGTGTTATGGAGGCCCAGGATGCTTCGATAGCGGCCTTAAGCTCATCCAGAGTGTTGGGTCTTGCGTCTCTCAACTTTCTTTTCACAATATCTCACAGATTCTCTATGGGGTTCAGGTCAGGAGAGTTGGTAGGCCAATTGAGCACAGTAATACCATGGTCAGTAAACCATTTACCAGTGGTTTTGGCACTGTGAGCAGGTGCCAGGTCGTGCTGAAAAACGAAATCTTCATCTCCATAAAGCTTTTCAGCAGATGGAAGCATGAAGTGCTCCAAAATCTCCTGATAGATAGCTGCATTGACCCTGCCCTTGATAAAACACAGTGGACCAACACCAGCAGCTGACATGGCATCCCAGACCATCACTGACAGACCATCTTCCTCCAGACTCTGGCACCTTAATTTTATTTGAGCGACAGTCCAGTGCTGCTTCTCTGTAGCCCAGGTCAGGTGTTTCTGCCACTGTTTCTGGTTCAAAAGTGGCTTGACCTGGGGAATGCGGCACCTGTAGCCCATTTCCTGCACACGCCTGTGCACGGTGGCTCTGGATGTTTCTACTCCAGACTCAGTCCACTGCTTCCGCAGGTCCCCCAAGGTCTGGAATCAGTCCTTCACCACAATCTTCCTCAGGGTCTGGTCACCTCTTTGACGTTTTTTTGCCACACTTTTTCCTTCCCACAGACTTCCCACTGAGGTGCCTTGATACAGCACTCTGGGAACAGCCTATTCTTTCAGAAATGTCTTTCTGTGTCTTACCCTCTCGCTTGAGGGTGTCAATGATGGCCTTCTGGACAGCAGTCAGGTCGGCAGTCTTACCCATGATTGCGGTTTTGAGTAATGAACCAGGCTGGGAGTTTTTAAAAGCCTCAGGAATCTTTTGCAGGTGTTTAGAGTTAATTAGTTGATTCAGATGATTAGGTTAATAGCTCGTTTAGAGAACCTTTTCATGATATGCTAATTTTTCGAGATAGGAATTTGGGGTTTTCATGAGCTGTATGCCAAAATCATCAGTATTAAAACAATAAAAGACCTGAAATATTTCACTTGGTGTGCAATGAACCTAAAATATATGAAAGTTTAATTTTTATCATTACATTATGGAAAATAATGAACTTTTATCACAATATGCTAATTTTTTGAGAAGGACTTGTACTCAGTCTCAGCTTTTTTCCTGGGATAGTGTTGGTCTGGTTTCAAGATAAGGGTGCGTGATGATATGATTATATATAAAATGTCTCCACGAGCTGCTTTTGAAGAAATATCTTAGCATTTCGCTGCAGTGCACATTCTATAATTTTGCAGTTCTGGCACCGCCGTCCCAACATACTGTACAAGTCAATGTCACTCTAAAAAATGCTGTGTTTTCCCCCCAAATGCTGGGCTTTTAAAAAAAAATATTTTTACCCAGTGTAACTCAGCTGCTGGGTCATCACATACCTACCCAGCGCTGGGTCAATGTAACCCAATTTTGGGTAGTCTGTGACAAACCGTTTAAAACTGGATACATTTGTCAGTGGTCATTTTGTGTTCTGTTCTCAGAGAAAACTTCCTGAATGAAATTAAGATTTGTATTACATTGTATTCCTATTAAATTATTACTGTACAAAGAAGAAAATGTTTTGTTTACATGTTAGTCACGGTTTACGTCTGCTGGGAACGCTAGTCGAACTATGGAAGTTTCACTTTCCACAACGAATGTGCAACCCGGGCTGAAACATGACGCAACATGGTAAATGGACTGCATTTATACAGTGCTTTGAACAGACCTATGGCCATCCAAAGCACTTTACATATTGCATCACATTCATCCATCCATACACTCATTCATACACATGTCAGGCAAGGCGCCATCCAGCTCGTCGAGCAGCTGGGGTTAGGTGTGTTGCTCATGGACACCTCGACACTTGGTCAGATGGAACCTGGGATAGAACCACCAACCTTCCGGTTTGTAGACAGCCTACATAAACCACTGAGCCACTGCCGCCAGTGGTTAATATAGCTGTCCTAAACTGCCGTGCTCTCTGCTGTTGATCTAGTGCACTAGCGTCGCGGCTGTGGTCGCACTATACGTTTGATGGGTTGAAACATAAATGTCTGACAGACGAGGTGGCACAGGGTAAAGCCGTTTATCTAACTTTTGAAAAATCAATAAATAAGATTGTCATTTAATCAACTGGAACTGCCTACTGATAGTGGTTTTCTTCCCACAGATTCCCATTGGCTGCTGTTGCTGCTTGTCACTTAAACATTTACTAAATGTTTTGAGTATTTTATGACTGTAAAAGACTGACTGCCACTGAATAAAAATTATTGTATATAAACGGTTCCTGTCACATACATCTATTTGATATTGAAGGTTTTTCATTTTAAATAATAATAAAAAATAAAAATAAAATATAGATTTTCGAGTGTACATTCACATCATGTAATGGCAGAGGTACAGTAGAGTTATGCTCATGTGACATTGCAGTTAATCACAATCATGAAGGTATATTATTTGCATGCGTATTAAAACCTTGCTGGTTAAACATGTTATTTGCATGCACTAAAAGCATGTAAAACAGCATGCGAGTACAAAACAAATTTATCTTTCGCGTTTTGTTGCGCATAAACTGTCAAATACACAAAAGGTTTACATAAGCACAGTCGGTTATGTCTTAAGTGAATGTAAACAGTTGAGAGAAAATATATATTTATCTGCTAAGTTATGCAAGTTTATTATAAACAGCCACTGCTATAAACTTGTGTTTACTTAGAGTTTTTATAATTCAATTATAAATTTTAAATATCAATAATAAATTCTAAGACCCGTACATCATCCATGATGCACACAAACACAGCACTTGACCTTCTGTAATGCCCACATTTAGAAAACACACACTTCTACCTCTGTAATAAACTCTGAGATGTTAGTCCCATCCATATCGGTACATGAAATCACAGACATCTTTAACACACATGAACGCCACCACAAAGTCATCGCTAAATATAAGTGGGAAGCTCAGGATTCTATTTTAGTCTCGACAAAATTACGTAATTTTGTTCTTGCAGCCCTGGGAGCGAGAACATTTTTTCTCAGTTCTTGCGGAGTATGTCGCGGCCTTAAGACATCCCTTTTATAGCTAATCATGTTACAGACCTGATATCAATGAATTAGTTGCTAGATGTTCCCCCAGCTGAATCAACATTGATTGGCCCCATCCCAACTTTTATGAGACCTGAAGCAGGAATCAAGTTTGAAATGAGCTCAATGGATAAAAGTGTAACTTTTTCTGTTTAAACATTTATGTTATCTATGTTCTATTGTGAATAACATATTGGCTCATGTGATTTGAAAGTCTTTTAGTTTTTATTTTATTAAAATTTAAAAAACTTTTCCGGAATTCGGATTGTAGTACTTTTTTTTATTTTTTAGTGTTTTAGTAATTTTAGTACTGCAATTTGTTTCACTTGTTTCAGTAAAAAAAGGTGTATTTTAGTGAATTTTGCGTTTTTCATCTAGTATTTATTTTTCCATCTTTATTTAATTAACAACATTACTTTTTTAAAAGTTTCAGTTTTACTTGACAATAAACAACACTCTTCAATGAACTTTAAATTTGAATTGTAATTTTGCGTCCTGTTTGCTACTTTTCATCAAAATTCATTTGAAAATGATAGTTCAGTTTTGATGGACATGTGACCTTTTCTGAACATGTGACCGTTTTTTATTACTAAAAATGATACCATCCAAGTCTACTCTGGCTGTTTCAAGTTTAAATAATTATACATAATATTTAAATAAATAATTCTGTATCCCTTTGCTGATAACTCATTTAAAATGTTATTTTGCCCAAGGAATAAAAAAAGACCCAGGGTTAAGCACAGTTTGAAGTTAAAGATCTATAAACGGTAAAACTAGTTTTTGTATTGTCATGTAACTATTGTCTTTTTGTGGGAAACAGTGATTTATTTTCAGTACTTCTCATTTGGAAGCACAGCGGCTCTCAGAAGCCCATAATAGCCTGGGTTACCGGACAAGGTTACCTTGCCAAGCTGCTTATCATGGAGAAAGTGGCCTGCTAGGACAAAGCATTTCAGAATTTTATTATCATTCAAATTAGAACATATAGAGGGCTTCTCTCCGATTGGTGAAATAATGGTGGTCATTTATCTAGCTAACACCGACCTTTCATTTCCCATTCATGTCTTATTAGGGGGGCATACATCATCAT
Organism: Gobiocypris rarus; assembly: GCA_023029165.1. Taxonomy (NCBI): domain Eukaryota; kingdom Metazoa; phylum Chordata; class Actinopteri; order Cypriniformes; family Gobionidae; genus Gobiocypris; species Gobiocypris rarus. Next base: position 20,376,112 of record CM040932.1, read on the forward strand.
CTTGGCATAAAAAAAAAAAAAAAAAAACCCAATTGATTCATAGTAGAAATGGGGAAAGGTGGTGCTGTGCTCGGCAGGTGCTGCTGGCTGTCATTAGTTTCAGAGTCTGGCCTTTTGCTGTTGACTTTTCCCATCGTTGCCGTTAGCGGTGGGAGAACACGAGCCCAAGGCGACATGTATCCTTATCAGCTTGGCGAGTCGTTTATAACCCGCAGGTTAAAACATAACCAAACCACGCCACAATGCATTAATGTGATTTTTTTTATGAATGTAGCTTAGGTCTTGTGGGTTTATCAGTTTTTATGATGGATTTGTAGTAGATTTTGCTCATAAAAGGCCTTATAAAGGCAGTAAAGGTGAGCTGTAAGACTGGTGGGGTTTTACGTTGTTATATATAACGGATTTCGAAATATTGAGTGCATTAGTGCCTGTCCAGTTTTTCAGCGGCATTGGTTCCTCGGTTCATTCATTTTTCCCATAGGGATTTAAAAAAAAGTCTTCATCAAAGTGTTATAAGCCATGAACCAAACCGACCAGCTAAAATTTGAATCACAACATTGCACAATGTGTTTCGAAGCAAAAAAGTATTTACAATTAGACAAAAAAACTAAGGTACAAGACGCTTTAATGAGGGACAAACTACGAACTACCTTCCCATCAAGCATGGGAAACAACACAATCAAATTAAAAACTATGGAGAATTAAAACTATGAATTTAAAGTTGTATATTATATCTATATATATTTTATGTTTATTGCAAAATATGCATATTCACAAATGTATAAGTATTTTGAGAGTGTAGGGAGTCCGACTCAGTTATTTGTGGCTGTGTTTAATGGTTTAGAAGTTATTTTTAAAAATCTTATTTCCCTATGGATAAAATGTATGGACATTTTACTTCTGGAACCTGTTGCTCTCTATAAACGTTTCCATTTGTCTTGTCATATACATGTAGCAAGAACATAGTACCATATACATATGCAGAGATCCTGTGAAATGGACAATCCCCTGTGAAGGCCTCGGCGACACAACAGGATTTAACCTGCATTGTCCTTATGAGCACATTTCTGAAGTTTACTGACAGGTATGAAAGTGACCTGTGGAGGGAGACCTCCTTCATTAAGTCTGAAGATAATGCACACCTGGGTGGGCTGATGGGTGGAGATGAATGAATGATAATTCCCCCTTAAAGCTTTCCCTAATGAGAATACGGCATGAAACCAGTTCTTTTCATGTGGACTGATGGAAGGAAGTCATTCTCCCCAAAGCCCTTTTAAAGACTAATTGAATAGTAAAGCATTGCCTGGGGCGTTTTGTTGTCATCTCATTTGGCTCCCCATTCATCTCAATCCGTCATAGGGTTTTCATTTTTTCTTGGCAAAAGTCTCAAGGAACAGCCCGCTGCATGCGACTCTAATCTGATGATGTTGTAATAACATACATGCCTAAGCACCTTCCCCAACCCAACCCAAACACGTCTCACTTTAACCGTTTCTAATCAATGACAGTGTCCCATGAGCTGTGGTGCCGTTATCCCCAGATCGAGATTTTCTCTTTCGTTTGACATTACTCAAGTGGAGCAAATGGATTCCCTGAAAAGATAACTAAGTCTTATCTCACTGCCGCACTAATAAAAATGATGGATAACGTGGGCCGGAAACAATTGAATTTCATGTACGTCTCAGTCATTCAGACTGTCTGTGAGAATAGACAGGTTTCTTTTCAGCTGTCAATCTGACACTGTTCTGAAATAATCAAATTGTTATTATATTTAAGGGTGTTTTTTCCAACTACAAGTGGTTTTATGCCCCGTTTTATTGTAACTAAGAAATTTCAACTTTTTTGCGCTTTGTGTGATAAATGTAATACTTTAATTAAAATGTTCTTGGGTCACATTTCAGATCAGGGTCCACTTCTCACTATTAACTAACTTTTTTTTTTTTTTTTTTTTTTTAGATGGATGCCAGATGGAGGCTTTTTAGATCAGGCAAAATATGAAATCTTGCTGGCTTCCATGGCAACAATACGCTGTTTTCCGCTAACTGGCAACCTGTAGTGTCGAAAAACGTTTAGGTAAATTGGCAACGTGCGTTATCGCACAGACCAAAACAAAAACCGACACAGAACACACATTTAACATTTATAAATAACTGTTTTTCAGAAAGACGAGCATGTTTCCTAAATATCTGCTAACAAATTATGGTATTTTTATGCTTTACAGTAAAAAATTACATACAGCACCTTTAATATGTGCTTTATAAGTACTAATAAACAGCCAATATGCTGTTATCCTGTAGTAATATGCATACTAATACATGAAAAATATTTTTTCTCTCTTTTAATTTACTTTCAAATATAATTTATTTCTCTAATGCAAAGCTGAATTTTCATCAGCCATTACGGTCTTCAGTGTCACATGATCCTTCATAAATCATTCTAACATGCTGATTTATTATCAATGTTGGAAACAGTTGTGCTGTTTAATAATATTTAGTTATAACCTATGATACACTTTTTCAGGATTCTCTGATAAATAAAAACTTAAAAAAATTGAACAGCATTTATTTTTTATTTTTTTGGTTTGGGGTCAGTTCCTTTTTTTTCTCTCTTTTGAAAGAAATTATCACTTTTATTCAGCAAGGATATATTGATATAATTTTTTTAAAACAATATAAATCTTAAAAAAATTATAATAAATGCTGTTTATATAAAGTTGTATGTGAACCACTTGTGAAAATGTGAATAATTTAAATAAAATTAAAGAGATTATACAAAATGTGTGTTTTTAAAACAATTTTTTATTTAATGCTGTCCTGAATAAGATATTTTATTTATCTTATAAAATATATTATATCTTATAAAATAAAATAAAAATACTTATTTATTATTTACATATAGTCTTGTGGACTATATGTAAATAATAAATAAATAAAATAAACAATATTTTATTTATATATTTATTATTTACATATAGTCCACAAGACAAAAAAGCTGAATTTATTAAAATGATCCATTCAGAATTGTATGAACCATTGATTCTTAATACTGTGTGTCATTACCTGGATGATCCATGGATGTTTTTTCATTCCTTTCAGTCATCAGATGATAAGATGATTCTAAGAGTATTTTGACATTCTGTACCACTAGCATCTGATGTAGAGAACGCAGTGAAGCATTTCTGTTGTGAATAGCTGTTGTTTGACCTTTAATAATCTTGACATTCTTGACATCCTCATTATAGTAATGCATTGCCAAAGGCAGTAATGTGGCATCTTTAAACTATGCACTAGCTGCCAGTGTGTGTAATTAACCCTGCATCCTCATCAGGATCCATATACTACGTTTCCCGTGTTGTCATGCACTTATTTTTCTTCAGGGGGCACCAGTGGCAGTTTTGGCTGACTTGGTGCCCTTGGCAAGAGAAGACCAAAGGGGGAAAAGTTTTAGTTTAAGTGTTAGTCTGATATATATTTTTTTGCTTATGGGGGACCCAAAATAGCAGATTTGACATTACACTAACTTCCTTTGTGACTTCCATCTACATGAGGGTGGATAGATATTATGATACTCAGTTTAAAGTGATCTATGGAAGGCGTGTCTCCATTAGACTGGTCAGATTCAGATACCTGAATGATAATTTCTGTCACAATGTTTACCACATTTGCCACACATTATGTTCTACCACGTTTGTTAACATGCATTCATTACTTCAATGAGCTCCGTTTCTGCCCTAAATTAATACATTTTCAGCTAACTTTGTGATTTGTGCATATATACATTTCTGAAATGCATAATTTAGACACCCTAACAGTTCACATTAATTTGTAATATAGATGCATACATGTTCTGTAAAGCTGCAATGAATGACACTTCTCTGTTTCATATACTGTTCTTCTCATAAGTTTACATACACATTGCAGAATCTGTAAGATTTTTTTTGTTTTAAATAGGTGCATTCAAAAATATTTGGGGTCAGTAAGATTTAAAAAAAAAAAGTTTTATTTGATCAAAATACAGTTAAACACTAATGTTGTGAAACACATTTTTTAACTAACTGTTCCATTTTAATATTTTTTGAATTGTAATTTATTCCTGAGATGGCAAAGCTACATTTTCAGCATTATTACACCAGTCTTCAGTGTCACATGATTGTTCAGAAATGATTTTAATTTGGTGCTCCATTTTTTTTATCAATGTTGAAAACACTTAAACAGTAATGTTTTTTTTTGTCAGGAATTTATATATATATATATACATACACACACACACACACACACACACACACACACACACACACACACACACACACACACACACACATGTTTGTTTTTGTGAAATGGGGACATTCCATAGGCGTAATGCATTTTATACTGTACAAACCGTATTTTCTATCCCCTACACTGCCCCTGCCCCTAAACCTACCCATCACAGGAGATTGTGCAGTTTACTTTCTGTGAAAAACCTCATCCTGTGTGATTTACTCATTTTTGAAAAGTGAGGACATGGGGAACGCCCTCATATTTCACCCTCTTTTGTAATACCTATGTCATACCCATGTCATTATACACATTTGTGTCCTGATATTTCACAAAAACATGCCCACACACACACACACATAAATTAATACATTTTCAGCTAACTTTGTGATTTGTGCATATATACATTTCTGAAATGCATAATTTAGACACCCTAACAGTTCACATTAATTTGTAATATAGATGCATACATGTTCTGTAAAGCTGCAATGAATGACACTTCTCTGTTTCATATACTGTTCTTCTCATAAGTTTACATACACATTGCAGAATCTGTAAGATTTTTTTTGTTTTAAATAGGTGCATTCAAAAATATTTGGGGTCAGTAAGATTTAAAAAAAAAAAGTTTTATTTGATCAAAATACAGTTAAACACTAATGTTGTGAAACACATTTTTTAACTAACTGTTCCATTTTAATATTTTTTGAATTGTAATTTATTCCTGAGATGGCAAAGCTACATTTTCAGCATTATTACACCAGTCTTCAGTGTCACATGATTGTTCAGAAATGATTTTAATTTGGTGCTCCATTTTTTTTTATCAATGTTGAAAACACTTAAACAGTAATGTTTTTTTTTGTCAGGAATTGATATATATATACACACACACACACACACACACACACACACACACACACACACACACACACACACACACACACACACACACACACATATATATATATATATATATATATATATATATATATATATATATATATATATATATATATATATATATATATATATATATATATATATATATATATATATATATATATATATATATATATATATATATATACACATATATATATATATATATATATATATATATATATATATATATATATATATATATATATATATATATATATATATATATATATATATATATAATATATATTGTATGCATTCTTTCTCAAGTTGTTTGCAAGCCTCTAAAATAAATCATCTCTCTGTAGCAAGAATAAAAAATGGAAAAACACCCTGTGGTACTGTGCACAAAATTTCAGATGTGTAATTACTGTAAATTCCCAAGCAACAGTAGAGCTGATTTGAACAGAGCTACAGGCTAAAGTTTGTCATAAGCTCAAACTCTTCTGCTCACAGTAATGCCGTTTTTCTCAAACACCAAAATAAACAGCAACCATTCAACACCGTTATTAATTTTCATGTATATGATCCGACTCTTCTTTGTTGAATCGTTGCAATGTTTGATGTTGGATTTAGCTGTGAGATATGTCTCTGAATTCAAGATTAGGAAATAGTGTTTATAGAAAGCATTTTTTTTTTTTTGCATGTGGTTTTTGAATTTGAGATACCAGCTCTGACCAGTGACCTCACCTGGGGATCGAATTTATCTGAGATGCAATGGAGTTTGACTGCTGTCTTTTTGGCCAGTGGTGATTTCCTTATCATGTGTAATTAAATAAACAAAATCTGTTTTTCCAAGTAATTCACTGGAAGGTTAAGTGAATGGGTGATCGAGCTGATTTCATCCAATCCTATCTGCCTCTCTCTGGCATGCGATAGGTCTGGAGCAGCTGCGAGTGAGTGGACGTGTGTGTAATGCGGATGGCTTTGTAAACATTAGTCCCAAAGGCACAAACAGAGAGAGAGGGCAAACTGCAAACTGAAAAAAAAAAAATGCCCTGTCAATTTGCATTGTCCAATGTGTCGCCACGGGCACACTTTGCATGGTTAATACGATAGCAGGATGTGGCTTAAAATAGCGAGTGCAGACTTGACACACGTATAGACTAGAGGACATCAAAGAGGCACTTCCCACCTCGTCATAAAGAGAGACAATAATTATAACAGCCTTATGTTTTAATCTGCTCATGACTGTTTGCTGACTGGCATTATCATCCATCCGCAGTAAGGCGTGTGGAAGCCGTGTTGGGGAAAAGCAAATCTGTACCTGCATGCAAACTTCTCCGATATTCCTTCAGCCTGAGCCCACTAAGGAGACAGTGGATGCCAGACCCCCCCTTAATCTTCATATGTCACTGTCACTCCTCTGCAAAAGCAGTATATCTGCCGCTTGCAGAGCTATTTGGCTGAAGATGGAGTCGCAGGCCTGCCTAAACGGGTTGGATTAACGGCACTTTCAGTCCCTGTCTGTCTCGCACCTTTGCAGCACTGTGACCGAGTAAATAGCCTCCTTTCAGAGGACTGGAAGAAAGTTCCCCAGGGAGAGATGCTCATTCAATCATATATCATCCCTCGCCCTTGGCCTGCACTCTTGCCTGATTCTGCCTACATCACCCATGTGTTTCTCTCAACCACGGGCCAAAAAGACACAGCAGCACAATGTGTGCAGTAACAGTGACTGGACACTTTTTTAAGTCACCTTGGCTCAGTGAGAAATTTACTGAACATTTTTTTTACAAAGTCATTAATTAGTTAGTATTCATAATTCAAGAAAGTTATTCCATCTCTAAGAAACTACTTGAAGATTATTGCAAACTATCTTCCTATGTATTATATTATATTATAGGGCTGTGCAATATATCGAAATATCGCAAATGTCCATATCGCAATATGCATTTCGCAACGGCTGGCGATATCAGAATGATTTTAATAGACTACTTCAACATTATGAAAAAGTGTACATTTAAGGTTGACGCATATAGCAGAGAATAGACTGGGCATACGACTATTACTTATGTGACTTGCTTGACGTTAAAAATAGTTATTAAATGCAAAACAACTCCTTGCAGTCTCGCGCTGTCTGACACACACCAAAACATGCACACACGCCGCCTCTCAGAAAGCATGAGATCCCTTCAGTTCTGTTCTGTCCCCTGATACACACTCAAACTTTCCACACAGTTATGTCAAAATGAGTATTCATGAGTCTTGATGAGTATTCATGAAAACACAGTCGGTTATGCTTTAAGTAAATGATATCAGTTGCAGAAAGAAACCGAATGTGTGTCAATAGAGTCAGTGCATTAGGTCTATTTGTGACATAGGCTACATTTTGCTAAAACACTGCTGGTCACTTTCAGAAGTTGTAGTGATGCTTTATTTTCCTAGAAAGAATGTGAAACACATAAATGGTATCATTCTCAGTTTTTCAAAAAAAAAATTTAAATATAATTTAAAATCGAATTTACACAATAATAGCAATATCGTATCGCTTATCGAATATCGCATTATTTAAAAAGGTATCGCATGCCGCATTTTTCTTCAATATTGGACAGCCCTATTATATTATATTGTTATATTAGGCAACATAATATATTTCATTAATTATGTTATGTTAATTATTACCGTAATATAACAGTTTCACAATATTCTGTTTTTAATGTATTTTTGAGCAAATAAGTGCAGCTTTAGGCATAACTAAAGTTTTCAACAAAAAGAAAATCTGGCTGACCCAAAACATTTTTTTAAATATTATTTTTAATATATTTTTCGTATTTATTTTTTATAAATACGACACATTTCATTATTTCATTTTATTATTTTATGTGTTTTGCAATTAACTTTAAATCAGAGATGGAACGTGGTGTAGAAAGGTTTATTTACTTGGTTGCTAAAAATCAATTTTTCTAAGCAGAAAATAAATGGTATTTTTATTGTGCTCTATTACAGTATCACTGTTTAGATGACCCCATTTTTGCATTTTGGTCTGCTCCTTTGTGATGAACTTCTATTGAAGCTGCCTTTAAACAAGGACTGATTATGGTCCTGAAAGACCCCAAGGCACCAGCTTCTCTGGAGGCTCCTCTTGTCGTAATTAATGTCCAAATAACAAGAAATTGCATTGACCCCAACATGGGAGTAATATACGACAAAAGAGGTGACTGATGTATCATGACTAGTGTACAGCATCATTCGATTGTTTCTTTATTTCACATTGTGGCTCTTGCTGTTTGTCTGTATATCAACTTCAAACATGCAGTGGCTTGTTACTAGGTGTCCATTCTGTTCTAGCCCCTCCGTTAAAGGCTGATGGTCCAATGGCTGGCTCCATAGTCCATCCTTGATCTTCAAACACAGTATGGACTGAATTAAAATTTGTGCAAATTTCAAGTATCTTTATGACCACAGACAGGTAATATGAATATGGACAATATTATTGCTGAAAAATGAGAAAGATAGAGCACTGTAGATCACATTGAGGTGGCAGCAAGAAATTGTTCTTCTCTAACCCCTCATAAAGTTTAATGGAGTGGGTTATTATGGGCTCACAACAGCATAACTCAAGAGTATCAAAGTGAGGTGCGTTTGCCACGTCTTCGCCTGTTTCACACCCTCGTACACGCCTTTATCACATCTGGAGAAGGAATGAGTCACACCATTGACACTGTTAATTCATAGTTATCGCGAGTGGTTTCGAGTGCCTCTCTGACTTTATTACAGTCCAAAAATGAACAACTGAAACTGGGAAAAATCATTGTGTACAATTTTTATTATCTTAACGATGTGCGCACGCTTAGTCGGACGAATGTAATTATTGCTTTTACATCGCATTTATGGAAAGATCTGATCAGCGCGTGAATGACTTTCACGCAAGTTGTAGAAGGACTTGCTGAAGTGTTTTAGAGCCTGCAAAATTTGGGGTCAAGCCATTACCCTCCTTAATGTGCTGTGAGATTGCATGCTAATTGTTGCTGCACGCTAATTGATATTAGCTCTCGCCATATCTGTTTTACACATTTGCGCACAATGCAAAGGTGTCTTTTTATAGCCAATTTTTGGGATAAAGCTCTCTCTCAAATCTTGAAATAATCTGCCATATCTGTGCTACATTACCTGCTAGCGGGCGGCTCGCTAGAAGAGGAAAAAACTGAGTAAATCAGCTGGAATGGCACAAAACAAAAGGAGCAGGTAACTAGCAGGGGAGCTTTCCAGTCAGAGGTGTTGTTGTGTGATGAAGTGAAGGTTGGTGCGGTGCCCTCTTTCCTCCCCGACTCCCCTGTAGCGTAGCGCCCCGCGTCCTGGGGGAAATCTCGGCAGGCTGTCTCCAATAAGAACGTGCTGAGGGAGAACTCTGATAAACAATCCAGATCCTCCCTTGCTCTTTCTTTTTGCTGCACTTTGGGCGCCAGGTAACCTTCTGCCAGGAGCTGAGTGGCAGGTAGAGATGTTTCTCTCTATTTTAAGCAGCGTCTAACAAGCCTCGTCAGACAGACTGCAGGGGCCTTATACTCACTGCTGGCATAACTCAAACAGAGAAGCCAGCAGGCTCACCGTCAGCCAAGCACCACCTGCCGCCCAGCACCTCAGCAGAGCTCTGTAGAAACCCGCACATATGTACACACACACACGCACCCACCCACCCCTCGAGAGTCCGCCGATCGATATGAACCCCCCAGTCAGAGTGCGACTCCGCGGGGAGGATGCGTTCTGAGATGAGAAGGTTAATTTGGGGCCGGCGGCCTCAATCACTGCAAACTCCAAGTAAATATGCTCCTCAGATGAATAATGCAGATTCGACCGCAGCTGAAATCTCAAGTGGAGGGATTTGTGATGTGCTCGGGGATGTAAGAATTGGCGGTCGATGAAGGGGAGATGAGTCTGCGGTTTGAGTCGTGCACAGTTTTTGTCACGCCGCAACACTGTGGCGTGGCAAATGATGTCTGTGCTTGAGAGGATAACTCCATAAATTAAGACAGTACTTGTGCTTGTGAGGGTTCCTGGAAAAGGTCTGAGAATTTGACAGTGCTTCTCTGAAAACATTTAAGTGCATGACGGAAGATGATACCAGAAATACGTTTTCGGGTAAAATTAGCACTACTAGCACTGCTAGTAAACAAATTGTACACAAATTTCCTGAATTAGATACTTTCTTCAGAAAACATTATTAAATGTATTCTTTGGGGAGTGTTCCTGCGGCAGGTGGCAGCGTGGGCACTTGTTGAAAATGTCAGCTGCAACTTTAAGAAGAGCTTTGGGGGCAAAGGGAGGGCCGGGTTGTCAAGTTGACGACTGCTATAGACAATGTGAGCTATGCCAGGCTTGTTAAAAGAGTACAACACACAGGTATGAGCACAGAGCAACATGATAGAGATGTGTTGAAGGAGGAAAATCAGGCAATAAATATGTTCAGATCTGTTACCTGCCAGTACAGCTGTGGGGGTGTACTTTAATTAGGGACTGATCCATGTGATGTTTGCGGTTCAGTGAACACTGAGCTATCTGTGATAAGTTGTAGACATGCTCCGGTTTATGGTATAATCATCCTTAGATGCTTATAAAGGCTTGATCCTTAAGCTCAGGGATCAAAGAAGCTCGCTTAGCTAGCGCACTTGCCGCATCGATCTCTGCTTGTTTAATACCATGTTACTAGTGGTAAGTTATGCTGAAATTGATTAAAAAGGCAAGAAATAAAAATAGACCATATGCCGTAGGCAACTGTCCAAAACATTACAATACTAAACAGCTTCTCTTTTTGTCGAGTAGCTTATGTAGGCTTTAACTGCGCTAATACTCCAAATCTAGGTTGCGTTTTTTACTGGCAGAGGTTGGCGCGAGTTCACATGCGCGACAGGGAGCGACAGAGGACAGGGAGCGAATTTTGCACTCTCACATGACGCCAGGCAGTAGGGGCACCAGGGGCTGGAGAATCGTCAGTCGGTGTCTGGGAGGTGTGACTCGTGTGACATTCACGTCCTCCGCAATTATCACTGCTATGATGTGTGAGCATTAATGATGTATGAACGTTCAGTGGGAGGTTTGGAGGAGGCAGGGAGTCTGGAATCTCAAGTTCCTCGTTATCTGGAAGAAACTAACAAAGGATTAAATCTAACCAGCTTTGTTATATTTGAGCATGCAACATGTCTAGGAGGTTTAAAGTTAGCATGCAATACTATGTTATTATAAAAGTAAATGTCTATGTAATCCACAAATATAACTATTTGCTTTACCTTTGAATTAGGGGTGGGTGATGTGATACAGCTTTATTTTAATTTCGATGCAAGTATTATTAATATTAAAATTGATGACACTAATGCAAATAATTAAAGTAATTTCTGCAGAAGAAATTGGTAATTATAGCCATTTAACATTTCAAAAGCCATTTTTAAAAGTTAAAAGGCTGCACTTGCTAATTATAAGATTTTTTTATTTCTTTTAGAACAATTATAGAACACAATTGTTCTATACACAATGTCCAGATGGATCTCTTGTCAGATGATGTCACCGAGGTTGTGCAGATTATGTGAGGATGCCAAGGTCAAGTTCACTCACCCTCTTGTGATTTTTATTTTTTTATTTTTATTTTTTATTAAGCTTTTCTTTCTTTTGTGAAACACGAGAATATATTTTGAAGACACCAATGACTTTCATTGAACAAATAATGACAACAACAACACATTTTTTTCAAAAATATTTTCAGACAAGTCATACAACAACAGGAAGGGTAAGTAAGTTATGACAACATTTCTATTTTTGGGTGACCTAATAGCCAAATCATTTGTGTTTGTGGTTTAAATAAAAAAAAAGAAGCCATTATCATAGAATATTATTATATGATCTTATTATTATATATATATTTAATTTCACAGACTTTGCAAACGTCTTGGCAAGAATAAAGGAGTAATTTAAAGTATAAATGTTTTTAACTATATAATTACGATACATCATGCAGACTAAGACTAGACTAACGAGACTAAGCAATGTTTTGAATGAACAATGCAGAAGCGCCACATCTAGTTTAACTGCATTAGTTCAGAAAAATATTTTAAAAAGTCACCACTAATAAGGCTGCCTGACGCACACCTAAAATTCAATGGCGTCGGTTTTGGATTTGAATGTGGATTTTTATTTTAAATTTGATGTATATTTTTATTTTAATTGTACAGCATTAAATTCCCATCGTTCATGAATGCATGAATTCCATTTACTTCATTTTTACAAGTGTCATGCTGTTGTAACACCTCCGGTTCTACTCGCACCACTCTGAGCAGGATTCGAACCAGGGTTTCCGGCGTGTGAGGCAGGCACGCTAACAAGCCTCATGAGGAGGACAGAGACTCTCATGATGCCTCATGAGGACAGAGATGTGTGGTTTACTCACACAGCTCTTACTAGCTGGCCTCCATTACACTGAACCCCCTTTAAACCTCACTTCCATTCAGGTCATGGCCCCAATGTAACCCCTACGGCTCTACTCGCACCGCTCCGAGGGAGATTTGAACCAGTGTTTCCAACACCAGCAAGGAAGCAAAGACCACAGCCTTTAGCGTCAGTCGCTAGTGCACCTCTTGTGCACAAGGAAGTGTGGTTTTTATTCTCACATCTCTTACTAGCTGGCTGCCGTTACTTTGTTTCAGCTGGAAATGTCATGCAACAGAACTAAAATGCGTTGTGTATGCCATTGAATGTTGACTTCGAAGTGAGATCTGCAAATTAGTTTAAAGAGGAAATTCCAGGTAAAGAACTTTAAAAGTAAGCAGAGGTGTTTGTCTTTGTTTATGCTGGCTTTAGAAGAATACCATATTAGCCAATGGTAAAATATTCACCCTCTTTTCCAGAAACCAGATCAAATGAATCGCAATTAAGCCGTTTGAATAGAAAACTTGACCTAACAAGCCTGGATTGCGGCCTCTTTACCGAAACAGACAAGATGTCTGATTATCACTAATTAAAAATGATTAAGCACCTACTTACCTGCATCAATAACCATTGATTGAGAGGAATGCTGATGCGGGGAAGGTTCTGGAAGAATTCCAAAACACTTTCAAATTTCTATACTCAAACCAGAGCGGATGCTCATTGACCAAACAACCAATCATTAAAGTCCTTTGCTTCATTCTCTCCTTCAGAAAGCTCATGGCTACATTTGCCTCCTCAGCCGCTCACAGGTTGCAAGCCATTAATTGAAAGCAGAGGGAAGTGTGACAGTAGTCTATTTTAGTCATGCTGAAAAAGTAATTTTTTATATTTTATAATGCACTGAGATTGGCAAAACTGCAGCCCTTAGCATAAAATTCAAGAGATGTCTGGTTTATAACTTGGAAAGTTTCAGTTTAAGGCTGAATAGAAGCATTTCATTTATATGCTGTGTGTTAGTGGGCTCTGAATTTAAGCTCACGATGACTTTATTTCCCCCCACGATAACAAGTTCATGACATAGCATTACATATTGTTAAAGGGATAGTTTACCCAAAATGAAAATTCTGTTCTCATTTACTCACCCTCATGTTGATCCAAACTTGTATGCAGAATGTTGTTTCACAAAAGGAGACATTTTGAGTAATATCCTTGTTGTTTTCCAGTTTGCTCTCTGACCGGATAAGAATCAGCTAGTTAAACTTGAGCACTGGGTTATTGAATGAATCATTCAGACCCATTTGTGAACCAAATGATTCATTAAAGGTCCCGTTCTTCGCGATTCCATCTTTCAAACTTTAGTTAGTGTGTAATGTTGCTGTTAGAGCATAAATAATACCTGTAAAATTATAAAGCTCAAAGTTCAATGCCAAGCGAGATATTTTATATAACAGAAGTTCCCTTTCAAAGCCTACAGCGAACGGCCGATTTGTACTACATCCCTGTACTTCCTGCTTTAATTACGTCACTAGAACAGTTACTAACCTCGCCCACAAGAATACGCAAAAAAGGTGTTGCTCTCCCACGTGGAGAAGAGGAAGTGTTGCGTTTGTAAAGTGTGTTTGTCGCCATGTCTACAATAACATTGAGCGCATGCATCTCCCCGCTATGGTAGAGGCGTGACCTTTCCAGGCAACGCGCTAAGCTGCTGTCGAATCACAACACTGGAACCGCTGGCACAATCAGAACTCGTTATGTATTTCTGAAGGAGGGACTTCATAGAACAAGGAAATCATCAGGCCGTTTTTAGGACAGAGAAAACAGCGGTATACAGATAAGTAAACTGTGTGAAAAATATTGTTTTTTTTACACTCGAAACATGAACACATGTTATATTGCACACTGTAAACACAATCAAAGCTTCAAAAACACATGAAAAACGGGACCTTTAAAAAAACATGACTCAAAGAACATTCTCTGACCAGAGCTGAGTTAGTGAGTTTAACTTGGGCACTGTATTAGTGAATTAATAATTTAGACCTCTTTCTGAATTAACTGATTAATTAAAAAATTATGACTCAAACAACCTTCTCTGACTGGATCAAAATCAGCAAATTGAACTTGAGTAATGGATTAGTGAAAACATGACTCAAAGAACATTCTCTGACCAGATCTGAGTTGGTGAGATTAACTTGAGCACTGTATTAGTGAATGAATGATTCAGACCCCTTTCTGAATCAACTGATTCATAAAAACATGACTCATAAGCCTTATCTTTACCGCACCAAAGTCATTGAGTTTAACTTGAGCACTGGATTAGTGAATGAATCATTCAGTCCCCTTTCTGAATCAACTGATTTATAAAAAAAAAACATGATTCAAAGAACATTCTCTGACCAGATCTGAGTTGGTGAGATTAACTTGAGAACTGTATTAATGAATGAATCGTTTAGACCCTTTTCTGAATTCATTAAAATAAGTCCCAAAGAACCTTCTCTGACTGTGTCAAGTTACCGAATCAAAATTTAGCTCCGTATTAGTAAACAAATCATTCAGACCCCTTTATTAACCAACTTATTAATTAAAACATGACTCGAGGAGCATTCTCTGACCAGATCAGTGAGATACTTGAGCACTGGGTTAGTGAATGAATCATTTAGACCCCTATTTTAAAAATTTAAAAATAAGACCCAAAGAACCCTTTCTGAATGGGTCGAAGTTTGAATTAGCTGATTAATTAAAAAAACATGACTCATGAACCTTCTCCAACCGGACCAGCAGTGAGTCACTGTATTAGTGAATGAATCATTCAGACCCCTTTGGGAATCAACTGCTCAATCAAAGAAAATGACGCAAAATAATGATTCGTTCTCTACTCATATATGACTACTATTGGTACTATCATTAACTCACAAAGGAGCAAAGGTGGATGTCAAGATTTCTTAATGAGTAATGACTTCACACAGAACTGTCACATGAATTCAGAAGACTTACACTTCTCCTATAAACTAATCAAATGAAACACTCAGTAACGGAAAACAGTTCAATACAAATTAAACATGATTTTAGGCGCTAGTTATAGTTACTCCATTACTATCTTGCCATCTTCACCTCTGATGGCTATTTGAAATAAGAAGAAAAACATGAATATTTCATAGATTTGCTTTCTAACTTGTGCACTTCTATGTACTTGCTCTATAAAGTGTATTCAAGGCTGTAACAGAATCTGCTGTCTAACGGCAACCTCTGCACTGAAGGGAATTGTTGTTTTTTTGTACTGGGTTAAGAGTCCTTTGAACAACTGTTTTCTCCAGAACTCATATCCATAATTAATAAAGGTTGGAGGTAAAAGAGCATTAGTGTAGTGGGAGAGTTTTGGCTCAAGCATCAAATATTTGATCATTGCTTCTGATTAATAACGGCCCTGATACATTTCTGCTTGGCACAAATGTATTAATTATGATGTGATGAAGACAGCTCCCTCATGGAAATGTGCAAGGAATGTACTTGTGTCAATTAATTGCTCTTGTCAAATTAATATTCTTCTCTGGAGGATCTGTTTATGAAAAGCCACAGTGGAAATAGTCTGGGTAGACTAAGGGGTTCATTTAGCTGATCTACAGTATAAGAGTATACAGCCAATGTCTTCGTGATGTGTTCAAGCAGGTGCAGTAACCATGGTAACAACAGAAACCGGATGATGTGTACAGTGCATTAGAGATGATAGCTCAAGGTGCTGTGATTATACGACTTATGACCACACAAGTCTCTGTCATCTATCTATCATTCTATCTATTGTTCTATTTTTAAAAGGGTCCTTTAATGCCCATTTTTTACACAATGTAAAATAAGTCTCTGATGTGAGTGTGTATGCAAAGTTTCAGATAGAAAGTTTCTGAATGGTTTGTTGATTTATGTACAAACCCAATTCTAAAAAATTTGGGACACTGTACAAATTGTGAAAAAAAAAGGAATGCAATAATTTACAAATCTCATAAACTTATATTCTATTCACAATCGAATTTAGATAATATATCAAATGTTGAAAGTGAGACATTTTGAAATGGCATGCCAAATATTGGCTCATTTTGGATTTCATGAGAGCTACACATTCCAAAAATGTTGGGACAGGTAGCAAAAAGAGGCTGGAAAAGTTAAATGAACATATAAGGGACAGGCAATTGGCAACATGATTGGGTATAAAAAGAGCCTTTCAGAGTGGCAGTGTCTCTCAGAAGTCAAGATGGGCAGAGGATCTCCAATTCCCCCAATGGTGAAGCAATATCAGAAAGATGTTTCTCAGAGAATAATTGCAAAGACTTTGAAGTTATCGTCATCTACAGTGCATAATATCATCCAGAGATTCAGAGAATCTGGAAGTATCTCTGTGCGCAAGGGTCAAGGCCAGAAAACCATACCGGATGCCCGTGATCTTCAGGGGCCTTAGACGGCACTGCATCACATACAGGGATGCTACTGTAATGGAAATCACAACATGGGCTCAGGAATACTTCCAGAAAACATTGTCGGTGAACTAGGGATGCGCGGTATACCGGTACTGGGAAAATACCGGTATATATTTTATTTCAAACGGTACGATATCATGATTTTGCTAATTTCAATATTTGCTGCTGTTCCGAAGTTCACCGCTAGGTGGCAGCGCGCTACCCAAAATGACGTGAAACCGGCAAATGTGGCAACAGAATAAAATGAATACAGCGGTTGAATCTCACTCAACATGCACAAAACTCATTAATAAAGACAGGAGCAGACGTGAAATTTGGAATTACTTTGCTTATAAAACTTCTGAAGAACTATCAAACCTTACCAAGCATCAGTCACTTAATTCCTGACTTCGATCGACAGGTGAGTGCATCATTCAAACCATCTAATTTAGACATTTATTTTCTTTCAACACTGATCAACACACATACATAAGATCGTATTGTTTAAATATAAATAAATCTCTGGAGTTCTTTTCAACCAGTGACGTTTAGACCTATTTGCATGCATACTATTGCACTATTATTACATCCGCGAAAGACCAACTGTGTTTATGTGACTACTCATGTGACATTTTTGACATAATTTCTTGTGTATTTGACTAAGGAAATACAACTTAATTTGGAATGCGCGAGCTCTTTAGGCTTGTGTGTTTGTTGTTGGTATGAGCGAAAAGAAAACTCTCAAAGTGCTCCCATCCCATATGTATTACGAAATGCTATAAAATCGTTTAAAAAGACGAGGGCAGTGATTTCCGTCAGCTGTCCCGCACGGAAGCGAAAGTGCTGAATCTGAGCGCAGATTGCTTTTAGTGCAGGTGCGATGTCTTTTGAAGCCAGAAGCAATTTGCTCATTTGAGAGAATGGAGACACGCAGTAATGACTGATTGATGTGATAACCTTTGTTGATTAATTTAATAATAAACATTTATTATGGTAATTTCCCGCTTCATAAACCCAAAACTTGCGAGAGTTAGTAAAATTATGCACAATACCCGCATCAAAATTCAGACCCTGTATGGTATCGATTTAATATCGGTACTTCGGTATTAGATTGTGGTACCATACCGAAGCCAAAATTGTGGTATCGAGCCATCCCTACGGTGAACACAATCCACCGTGCCATTTGCCGAGAAGCCATATCTTAACATGATCCAGAAGCGCAGGCGTTTTCTCTGGGCCAAGGCTCATTTAAAATGGACTGTGGCAAAGTGGAAAACTGTTCTGTGGTCAGACAAATCAAAATTTGAAGTTCTTTTTGGAAAACTGTGACACCACAAGGACAACCCAAGTTGTTATCAGCGCTCAGTTCAGAAGCCTACATCTCTGATGGTATGGGGTTGCATGAGTGTGTGTGGCATGGGCAGCTCCAACATCTGGAAAGGCATCATCAATGCTGAAAGGTATGTCCAAGTTCTAGAACAACATATGCTCCCATCCAGATGTGTCTCTTTCAGGGAAGACCTTACATTTTCCAACATGTCAATGCCAGAGCACATACTGCATCAATTACAACATCATGGCTGCATAGAATCCAGGTACTGAAATGGCCACACAATTTGTACAGTGTCCCAACATTTTTGTATTTGTATTTGAATACCTCCTATATCTGATGAGCAGTTAACTATCTTCAAGTCATTGATTAGCATATTCTGTCAGGATAATCTATAAATCACTCATGTGGGAACTGTTGTAAGATGCCTATGCGCTGCATGAAGATAGAACAGGTATAGTTTAGTTTAATTTCTGTTATACATGTTGTCATCTTGCTTTTGTTGTCAATATGCTATCCAGTGCCGCCACTCCCAACACGTGCATCACGCGCTGTGGGTAGGGCACCAAGTGCTGAGGGCACCACAAGAAAATTCTCTCAGCTTTCATTCTTTTAGTGATAGTGATGTCACTAACCCATGAATAAGCATGTTGTAGTCCTTACCAGCTGTTTGTTGTAGTTCTTAAAATGTAATGCTTTGTTCAAACAGCAACATTATACACTAACTAAAGTTAAAAAGTGTAATCATAATCACTTGTAAAGAATGTGATGGTCACATTACAAAAACCTTTCATTAGATTGAACAAACTTCTATTATCTCTGTCTGTTGTTTATATCATTCTGCATATTGTTCTGTACAACATTATATTTCTATTGTTCTATTTTTGTGATAGTCACATTACAAAAACGGCTTTCGTGGTGTAGACATGTGGTTGAATGTGCTCAAACAGCCACAAAAGGCTTACTCTCCACGTACTGACCTACAGTAATGTGTACACATTATGGGAAGCGAGTTGGCCAGACAGGATTTAAACTTTGTCAGCTGAAGACCCAAATTTGGTTTGAAAAGGAAAAACTTACCAAGCACGATGTTCTCTCACCATTCCTGATTTAAAACACGGACTCAATGTGTTCACTGCAGTCTTACGGCTATCCTTTAGATCAAAAGACCTTTCCCTCAAAGAAATCAGGACAGAAGTGGTCGAACGTGGACAAAAGAGACGGATTAAAATACCAGGTGTAAACAAGAATGTCTCCCTCGTCTACTTGTGATCCGATCGCCCAAACGCATCTTAATACCAGGTGTTAACAGGGCCTAAGATCTATTGGTCGGTCTGTCTGTCTGTCTAAAATTATTTATATTGATCTATAGTTTTATCTATCGTCTCATTCAATATATAATTCTGTCTGTTGTTCATTATATTATTCTATCAATCTATATCATTTAAATACACTGCAGTTATTTGCTTTGTCAGTGACAGTACTTCTTTACAGAGCAAAATCCAGTTACTACACCAACACTGAAAGAGAAAAATGCCTTTAAAGTATTTTCATTGATTTGGTTGATCAGTTTCTTTCAGCACTATTTCTCTGAATCTGAGCATAATGGAGGGAAACTTATCTGTCACAAGACAAAGTGTGTGGTTGATGCGTTTTGCTTTTTCACTGCTCATGACAATGTCAAAATTCCACCCTCTATGTCGCCAAAATCAAATCCTTTGGTGCTGTTTTTGCAACAATGAAAACAGGGAACATCTTATTTTTATTTATATATAATCTGACGAGGAGCGTTTTCTGTAGTACTAATGAAAGACCAGAAACGCCACTTCATTTAATTGCACCACAGAAAACATCTCCCTCAAAGAACTAATTTTTCTGAACTCTTTTTGTGAAGTGAAGAAAATGTAGAGCCATTAAATTCTAACTTGTGACATTATGGTAAATTCAGTTATGATTATTGTATTCAACATGTTTTAAGAGGATTACCAAATTCTCTGTGTGTTTGTGTTCGCTTAAGCTTTCTTTGTGCACCTCAGAGTCGACCGCAGAGGAGCGAGCTGAGCCGAGTCTATCTAATGCAAAGCATAATTACTACAGTGATCCTCTTGCTTACAGCTTGAGGAAAATGGAGGAATGGATAGACAAATGGTGTAATTAGAGGATTAGGAGGTCTTGGGTAATAGGGCAATAGCAGTACCCACAGCTAATTATCCTGTTTCCAATTTCCTGTTTTATTAGTCCTGGTGTGTGTGTGTGTGTGTGTGTGTATACACACTACACTATTTTTAGGACAAACAAAGCAAGTATAACACTTCCCAGTGCATGAGGTTTGATTGTTTACTGCAATAAGCACCCTATTGGAGAGAAATAATGCTTTCATTTTTGCCATTGGCATGATGTGCATGACTGGTAGCATTGCACAAAGAAACACTCATTATTATATAATGTCACTCCATTTGGTTTGTACTGTCAGTGTTGTCAAATGTCAATCGCTAAAATACAAGGAAATAACTTAGCCCTGAGAGAGAATAGACAGGTGATTTTCAAGCAAACATTTTAACAACATTGTCATCTTATTTTCACTCTGTAATATTTCCTCTCTATAGGACGTACGAAAAATATATATCCAGCCACCTCAATATTGAGCATTGCCCCAAATCCCAGTCCTCTCACCTTTTTAATTTTTTCCGGTTAACTTTCTCACCTGGAGACAATCCCTCGGAGAGAGAAACCTCATTCTGTCTGTCATATTTACTCTTCTTTCTCTTGTAAGATGAGCTTCACACCGCCATGGCTCAACTCTGCTGAACCGCAAGCAGCACTGATGTAGCTTTCCATCACCCGTCACAGCCAGTGTAAAAAAAAAAAAAGTGAGAGAGAGAGGAAAATTAATTAAATTGTGCGGGGACAAAGGCCCAGGACATAAAGGTCTGCTGTTAGCATTTTTCTAGCCCATTGATTCCTTGTTACAACTGCACATTATGGCTCCCAGAATCCTCATAAATCAATTTGCACCCCTATTGTCCTTTTGAGAGAGCTCTCCCTATAACACAGCACACTGCACTGCGGAGGTGACCATAATCTATTGTTTGAGTTTAAGAACTCTCAGCCGACACAAGACCCCCGAGCCTCCAGAGGCCAGCTAAATGAATCGCCGGGCCTGGAGATTTTTCTAAGTTTGGTCAGCTTGCTCTGACACGTGGGAAGACAATGGCGGATCTCCAGGAATCCGAACATATGGGAGCTGTATATTCCGCTCTATCTACCTTGACCCACATATCAGTGAGTGCATTGTCCATATTCGCTTGTTTATCAGATGCTTTGTTCTGCGCCAGATGTGCCCGCCGCGTAACTGGGGAAAAGAATTCAAATTAGAGTGTGAGTGTGAATATTCAGGTAACTAAATGTGTGCTCTTATGAGTTAGATCTCTGTCTGGAAGGAATAAAGTAACTTTAGCTCTGTTTCCAAACATAGTTAACTGCCTTGTCTACTTCCTGCAAAACAGGATTTAATTCAAATATTTGCAGTACATTTTCTTTCTCTTTATGTCTGAGTTTCACAACTTGTTTTCCAGTTTATACAGGGAATGCAGAATTATTAGGCAAATGAGTATTTTGACCACATCATCCTCGTTATGCATGTTGTCTTACTCCAAGCTGTATAGGCTGGAAAGCCTACTACCAATTAAGCATATTAGGTGATGTGCATCTCTGTAATGAGAAGGGGTGTGGTCTAATGACATCAACACCCTATATCAGGTGTGCATAATTATTAGGCAACTTCCTTTCCTTTGGCAAAATGGGTCAAAAGAAGGACTTGACAGGCTCAGAAAAGTCAAAAATAGTGAGATATATTGCAGAGGGATGCAGCAGTCTTAAAATAGCCAAGCTTCTGAAGCGTGATCATCGTACAATCAAGATTTTCATTCAAAATAGTCAACAGGGTCGCAAGAAGCGTGTGGAAAAACCAAGGCGCAAAATAACTGCCCGTGAACTGAGAAAAGTCAAGCGTGCAGCTGCCAAGATGCCACTTGCCACCAGTTTGGCCATATTTCAGAGCTGCAACATCACTGCAGTGCCCAAAAGCACAAGGTGTACAATACTCAGAGACATGGCCAAGGTAAGAAAGGCAGAAAGTCGACCACCACTGAACAAGACACACAAGCTGAAACGTCAAGACTGGGCCAGAAATATCTCAAGACTGATTTTTCTTAGGTTTTATGGACTGATGAAATGAGAGTGAGTCTTGATGGGCCAGATGGATGGGCCCGTGGCTGGATTGGTAAAGGGCAGAGAGCTCCAGTCCGACTCAGACGCCAGCAAGGTGGAGGTGGAGTACTGGTTTGGGCTGGTATCATCAAAGATGAGCTTGTGGGGCCTTTTCGGGTTGAGGATGGAGTCAAGCTCAACTCCCAGTCCTACTGCCAGTTTCTGGAAGACACCTTCTTCAAGCAGTGGTACAGGAAGAAGTCTGCATCCTTCAAGAAAAACATGATTTTCATGCAGGACAATGCTCCATCACACGTCCAAGTACTCCCACAGCGTGGCTGGCAAGAAAGGGTATATAAAGAAGAAAATCTAATGATATGGCCTCCTTGTTCACCTGATCTGAACCCCATTGAGAACCTGTGGTCCATCAACAAATGTGCGATTTACAAGGAGGGAAAACAGTACACCTCTCTGAACAGTGTCTGGGAGGCTGTGGTTGCTGCTGCACGCAATGTTGATGGTGAACAGATCAAAACACTGACAGAATCCATGGATGGCAGGCTTTTGAGTGTCCTTGCAAAGAAAGGTGGCTATATTGGTCACTGATTTGTTTTTGTTTGGTTTTGAATGTCAGAAATTTATATTTGTGAATGTTGAGATGTTATATTGGTTTCACTGGTAAAAATAAATAATTGAAATGGGTATAAATTTATTTTTGTTAAGTTGCCTAATAATTATGCACAGTAATAGTCACCTGCACACACAGATATCCCCCTAAAATAGCTAAAACTAAAAACTACTTCCTAATAAACTACAAAATATTCAGCTTTGATATTAATGAGTTTTTGTGTTCATTGAGAACATGGTTGTTGTTCAATAATAAAATTAATCCTCAAAAATACAACTTGCCTAATAATTCTGCACTCCCTGTACTTCTAACTTGGCATTGTGTACTACGGATATTGTCGGCCCTTTTGCTTGTGATGTTCCTCATTTGCAAGTTGCTTTGCATAAGAGTAAGAGTTTACTTGTAAGAGCTTACTTCTTTGGCACACCACTGGTTTTATGTTGTCCAACTATCAAAATCTGTGTGCAATAAAGCTGCTTGACCCACTGGCACGGGTTGATCTTTGGTTGACCAATCAGCTAAAGGGGCGTTGCACACAAGCCAACACGTGGAAATCAAATATTCAAGCCTTTTATCCATTTTCTATCCTTGAACCTAAAAATATAAAAGTAAACAGAATTTTTTTTGAAAAAAAAAAAATAATTTGTTTGTTGTCTATACTACTATCATATTTATTAATATTTCAAATTAGTTTTTTTTCATATTTCAAAATTATACTTTTTTTGTTTTAGTATTAAGTTTTAGAAATGTTGATTTTGTCATTTTGTCAATATTTGTTCAGTTTTTCTTTAGTTTTTCTGAACATAGTTGACAATGCAAGTTTTTCAACACATATTTCTATTTTATTTCATTTCAGCTTTTCCTCAATTAAGAAATCTATTTTTAATTGGTTTAGTTTACAATTACAACGCTGGCTATGTGTACTGCATTCTAAGATGGTCTTTTCCATGAAGGAAATGAGACTACCTTTGAAATTGGCCTTAACAAGGTATCTGACTTCCTTCGGAAATGCTGTTTAGGAAGATCACTGCAGAGCTTATAGCTTACTTAGATGTAGCTTGTTGCATTGTAATCACATTTTCGCCTTCTCTTACCCTGCAGCTAAAAGGATTTCCCCTCGATGGAGATTTCTTCTGCTGTGATTCTTAACTAACCATGTCACTGATGGAATAGGCACTGTTGAAGGAAATCATCCACTGCTTCTACAGCTCCATTCTCTCTTCACTCTGCTCTTCACCATAATAATTTGATAACCAGCACAATCAACATATTTGACTTTGAACATCCCTGATGAAGGCTGCATCTGAAATCGCATACTTGAATACTCTATTTTGAATAAGTAATTCCTTCACAACTGCTAAACAGTATACACGTCCTATACAGAGTAAATGTGTGTAGTATGAATGTAATCTGTACGTACTACATTCACCATTTATCATGTGACCTACCAGCATCAGTTACGTTGCTTTACTGCCATTCATAAATCCTCTCCCATGGCCTCATGGGATAGTAAAATGTCCAATGTATGCACACTTCAGAATCTCGCCAGAAGAAGTAGGTCATCCGGGTACTTTTTGCCTACCTTTTATGAGTAATGTGAATTTGGACAAACTTATTTTGTTTTTCGCCTGCTATAGTAAAGAAGTATGAAATTTCAAATACAGCCATAGACTGTAAAAAAGAGGGTCAACACACCTTCACTCTCTTCCATTGTATAATGGTGAAACCACCAATGTTCCAATATGGCTTTGACAAAGGTCTGGAGCCGTGGTATCAAGGCCCCGCTCACACTGTTAGAATCAGTTAGTACAGTTTACTGCAGAACAACTCGTTATGTCGGTGTTAAATAAATAGTTGTGGAAATGTTGAAAATAAAGTTAAAGCACAAATCTCCTCCCGAAGATCCTGAAAAGGCGTGTTGATGCCTTGGTGACTACTTAGCTCAGAGAAGCTTTCAATATCAAAAAAAAAAAAAACTTGACTTGAAACACTTGAGTGTTTTCACTTCCATTGAGCTACTGGCTACATTAAACTCGCCTGTAATGGCCTTTTAGCAGTTAGAGCCAGTTCACCAAAAGCCTGTAGTTGAACATTTTCCACCCTGTAACATTTTCCACCTTATTAAAAAAATTAATAAGGAAATTTAAGGTTGTTTCTCTAAAAGGGTAAATCAGACTTTCAGAAATACACTCTGGTCAAGCTGAGGCAATTAAATGTCATTTATACCTTGATTATTTACACAATGACAAGAACATTCTAACATCAGCTCAAACCAAAGTAAAATTCACCCCAATTGTAACTTATGATGTTCTAATATGATTTCTAATATGATATGATCTGTAACATCGACATGAAATAGAAGTTGAGTCTTTTCTTCCCTACTGTAATGGATATTTGAATGAAACAGCTTCTCGGACAAGGAAAATTGCAGAGCAGGATTTTGTCCATTTGGAATTGATTGGATGGTTGTGATTTGCTAACTGTCATGTGAGTGACAGGTTGTCACGACCTCGCGCCAGTAAGCACGTCATCAGAGGAGATATGTTGCTGCTAGAGGGAGGGGAAGACATTTTGATTAAAGACTATGAGGGCGCATGAATTTTTACAAAACACATGCACACATAAATCATTAATAAATACGGCAATATTCCATAAAAAAATAAAAATGGTCAATTTTGATTTCATGGTAGCTTTAAAAACTGTGAGGTTAATATTAATTTTATTAAGACACATTTGCTGGGGACATGAAAATGTGCTGCATAACAGGAATACCCCAACCCTTATTTCCAGGTCCCTCTACTGCCTTTCTGAATTCCTGATCCAGAAGAATTACATTTTCACCCTTGCACAGCTGCATGTGCCATCCCCAAATCACAGAGCATGTCAACAAAAGGTAAATGTCTCTCAGGATCGGGTCATTTGCAGATTGTGTTCCAAGTGCAGCGAATTACACTGAGAGAAAGAAACAAGCCACACTTATATCACAAGTTATTGAGTGTGTTAAAGCTGGATTTTAAGGGATGTGAATGATGCAAGCAATTTGCCTGAATTTTTTTTCTCCTTACCTTACCTTTTTTCTCCTTCATTCTCAGTTAATTTGTGCAAAGTGTCTGAAGGCTTGGCCTATATATGGACACTAGACCCCTGAATGTGTGCTGTGGTATCACAAAGATGTTAGCAGCAGATCATTTAAGTCCTGTATGTTGTGAGGTGGGGCCTCCATGGATTGGACTTGTTTGTTCAGCACATACCACAGATGCTTGACTGGATTGAGATTTGGGGAATTTGGAGGCCAAGTCAACACCTTAAACTCGTTGGTGTGCTCCTCAAACCATTCCTGATCCATTTTTGCTTTTGAAAGAGGCCACAGCCACCAGGAAATACCGTTTCCATTAAAAAGGGTGTACATGGTCTGCAACAATGCTTAGGTAGGTGGTACGTGTCAAAGTAACATCCACATGGATGGCAGGACCCAAGGTTTCCCAGCAGAACATTGCCCAAAGCATCACACTGCCTCTGCCGGCTTGCCTTTTTCCCATAGTGCATCCTGGTGCCATGTGTTCCTCAGGTAAGCGACATACCTGGCCATCCACGTGATATAAAAGAAAACGTGATTCATCAGACCAGGCCACTTACTTCCATTGCTCCGTGGTCCACTTCTAATGCTCATGTGCCGACTATTGGTGTTTTCAGCAGTAGACAGGGGTCAGCATTGACACTCTGACTGGTATATGGCTATGCAGCCACACGCAACAAACCGTGATGCACTGTGTATTCTGACACCTTTCTATCAGAACCAGCATTAACTTCTAGAGCAATTTGAGCTACAGTAGCTCGTCTGTTTGATCAGACCACATGGGCCAGCCTTCGCTCCCCATGTACATCAATGAGCCTTGACCCTGTCGCCAGTTCACCACTGTTCTTTACTTGCACCACTTTTGATAGCTACTGACCACTGCAGACCGGGAGCACCCCACAAGAGCTGCAGTTTTGGAGATGCTCTGACCCAGTCATTTTTGGCCCTTGTCAAACTCGCTCAAATCCTTACAGTTGCCCATTTTTCCTGCTTCTAACACATCAACTTTGAAAACAAAATATTCACTTGCTGCCTAATATATCCCACCCACTAACAGGTTCCATGATTTTTTATATATATATATAAACCAGTGAATTACATTTTTACCAGATCTTAAATTAAAATCTAGCATTTGATAGCTAGAGTTTCATTTTTCCTAACCTTTAAATAATGTAAAAGTTGTTTTTAGATAATTACTTCATTTATATTATCAGATTTAATAAAACGTATTCAGAATGTTTCTTATAAAAGCAAAAACTAAAAAGTAATTTGACCCCTTAATAAAAACAATTTCTTGTTTGAGAAGCTGTTTCACTCAGATATGTCAGAATAGGGAAGTCTGGATTTGGGACAATTAAAACTTCTTTGAAAAGTTTTTGAAAAATGAAAATCATTCACATAACAAATGATGAAGTTGAAATTAGTTAATTTGCAGAATAATCAAGCCATGCACTGCAAAACAAGTGAAATGATCTGTCCATGCAGCAAGATAATTTCACTTGACAAGATGTCTTGAATTAAGGTTGTTCAATCTAGAAATAAGCATGTCTACAGAGGTAAATGGAAGACTTAACATGTGATGAAAATGCTGTTT
Organism: Gobiocypris rarus; assembly: GCA_023029165.1. Lineage (NCBI taxonomy): Eukaryota > Metazoa > Chordata > Actinopteri > Cypriniformes > Gobionidae > Gobiocypris > Gobiocypris rarus. The sequence continues at coordinate 20,403,939 of CM040932.1, forward strand.
TAAGATCAGATTACTTCAATTTTAACTTTTTACAGCCTCGAAATAAATGAAATATATTAAATATAAGCAATTACATATTTTGTTTTCTTACTTTTTAGCACATTCAGCTGAAGAGTAGTAAAAATGTAATATCTTGTTTTAACAGTTATTTACCTCATTTTAAGATTTCCTGCTTATTTGAGACAAAAAAAAGGTTGTGCTTAATTTAAGATTATAGTTTAAAGTTGAACACTTAAAATTCACTCTTAAAACAAGATCAATTATCTAACACTTCTAAATCTATTTTTTAATCTTGGTAAGAACCAAATAATTTGCAGTGTGGAGCTCAAATCTACCTGTAGTTGAAGAAACAGTCATTATATGGTAATTTAACTGCAGTGTTGAGAAGTAAAACTCAAAGATCTCTGACTTTGTGTAACTGTTCATTGTGTAGATGAAAAATTAGGGAACATTGTGCTGGTTTAGACAGTTTTCTGTGTGTAGACCCTGGGGAACGCTCTCCAGCTGGCAGGGAAGCAGTTGATGTGTTCATATGTGACGGTGAGGGTACAAAAAAGGCTCACCTTCTCTCTCTCTCTCTCTCTCTCTCTCTCTCTCTCTCTCTCTCTCTCTCTCTCTCTCTCTCTCTCTCTCTCTCTCTCTCAACTGCCTCCTTTAGCACATCATCAGCACAAATCTGTGCTGCTGTTATATAAAGAAGGGAAGAAACGAGTGTTGCTATATCTCCCATCATTACCCAGTTTAGATTCTGGCCAAGCATGTTCTGTTCAGCTTCATCATCACCATTATTCCCAAAAGCGGCAGTGAGCTCACCTGATACCACCCAGTCATTCGTGCACACTGAAGAGAGTGTCATGGAGAGAGAATTTCAATCGAGGACACGATGGGGTGTCGGGCTAATTTAAACAGTAGGGGTGTTTAAAGCCAGGGATGGGAAAGGACACAAGGTTAACTCTGTAATATGTAGCTGATATTAAGCGGGTCGCAGCTCCCTGGCTTATAGTTCCTCGTCTTTGGCTTTTATAAGGTCCTCTTGTATTTTATTTTATTCCCTGCACAATTTGGGGACATCACCCTTGTCTTGAGGCCCCTCGCAATGTGCTCGCTGTCTGCCGCAGCGGCCGTGAGATCAGGAGCCAAGGACAGCACCGGTCGCAGAGGCCCCCCTCCCGTCAGAGGTAATGTATTCAGGGCAGAACTTCACTCCTTTCAGGTGCCCAGCATCGTGCCTCGTCAGCACTCTGTAATCAAATCCAATCTGTTATTAAAAGATGCTCTTGACATTTGGCTCCATCAAAAGAAAAACAAAAACTTTGTGTAATGCGATTGGAGAGGAAGCGAAGTCCCCGATGACCGCGGTGTGCGGTGAGGCGATGTGAATATTGCATCTTCAGCGTTCGCTTGCCATAGTCTGTTTTGCCCTGAGCTTACGACCTGCCTCTTTTGTGCTGGCGGAGAATTGCTTGTTCGTTCTTCAACACTATTTCAATGGTTTCTATTAAAATGAGAGTAGCACTGAGACCAGGATCGAAAACATATTTTCTCCACTTGAGTTTCGCATTGAGGTACCGCTGTGCTCTCTCAGCTGTAGAAACACTGTGCATTGTGTTTATATGTTAGATGAAAAGTGTTAATAGTTTTTCCTGTAATGCAATCTTTTTTTTCTTTCTTGGTTCTCAGAGAAGTCTGATCTCAAAGGAGTCTGTGTGGTATTGAGGTGAAGTCTTGTCACCAATAAGGCTGTGAGAACGTATACACACTGTATAGTATGGAATTGCCTACTTCTGCATCTAACGTGCTGCAGAGGGGTAGTTCACACATAATATGTACATTAACAATTTGTATGATTTATGATAGCATTTTGGTGGTGTAGTTGTTGGTTTGGCGTTGACTAGTTTATTATCATAAATAATCTGATTCAACGCTTGCTTTTTCAAGATTACTGTCTGATTTTGGGAACGGAACAATCAAAACTCCAAAACTCTAGCCACTCTAAACATCAGTGTATTTGTTTGTATTATGACCTACAGGGACACAGTGTGAGATCCACCAATCAGAGAGGTTCCTGAATCTCAGTATCTCAATCTCACTGTTGTCATGAAGGGATATGCCTGGTCTGCAACAATGTTTAGGTAGGTGGCATGTGTCAAATTTATGTCCACATGAATGGCCAGATCCAGGGTTTCCCAGCAGAACATTGCCTAAAGCATCACACTCCCTCCACCATCATCACTTCCACAGGTAAATGGCGCACATGTACATGGCTGTCCACAAGATTTAAAAGAAAATGGGACTCATTGGACCAGGTGACCTTAGGCCAGTGGTCGGGAACCTATGGCTCGTGAGCCACACCTGGCTCTTTGACAGAAATCATGTGGCCAGGTCTCTAACCCTTTACCAACAAATAATCGATAAAAAAAATTGACACGTCAACAGAGATCCACTCTCTGCAGAAAAAAGCAGCCAATTACAATTCCCTTGTTGTACATCTTACCCTTGTTGTACATCTTACAGCTCCTGCACTGGGATTCAAGCAGCTGTAGCTTGTTTAAAGTAGCTGAATTTACTTAAAAAAGCAGCGTCAAGTGGTTCCATGCAACTGCATTGAGTAATTTTTACAAATAACAATTTAGTTATATGAACAAAGGAAATTCAAGTAAAGCTGACAATTTATGTTGAGTAAATACAAACCATTTGAATTTGTCACTGTTACATAATATGTATATGTGCAGTTTACTTAATGTTATGTTACCCTAGGCGTAATTTACGGGTGGGACATGTCCCCACCACTTTTTGCCAGGCTCGATGTTGTCCCCAGCACTTTTTAAAAGTGACTAAAAAATAGATTGCGGAAGATGTGTATTAAAGCAAAAGCACGATCTACAAATCGTCATTCTTCATAATCTAATTCATTCATTTAACACATTTTTCCGCTGGTGAAGCTTTTTTTCCATTAACGATTTACGCAAAAGTTTTGTGATATTTCTCGATAAGTCGATAAAAAATATAGCGAAATGACGGCGTTTCCATTAACTGCTGTTATGCCACTAAAAACATTTTTCCCTCTCTTGATAAGTCATTCCAAAAATTATGCTACGAAGGTTGTTAGGTTTATGTACATGCAGCCGCACACCGCGCACCATAAAACAACATTTTATCATCATAAGGACATATGTTGCATTGAGCTGTGTATAAAATGACCTTTATCCACATTAGAGAATTTTTATAGCCTTTAGGCCTACAATGTGCCTATCACACTTCCATGTTTCTATACTAGATATATTTCTATAAAAGTAGGTCTATAATATAAAGTAGCATATATCAGTCTAAAATAAAATGAAAGACTAAACCAAACAAACAAACAAAAAAAATTACTGGCCAATGACGATTCTATTGCCAAGGTTTGTGTAGAAGGTTGTGCTCACGTTTCATAATCAACATATGAAACTAAAAAAATAATAATAGTAGCCTATAGGGTCGTAGTTAAACATAGCCTACGAAACAGTATAGGCTACGTTTTCTATAACCTTCTGTCTGATGAAAGCGCAGGTGCGACGCGTTCTGATGGATTTTTTACTTAATGACAGAGGAAACAACTCAGAACACTCCGTCTTGTTAGCCATACAGATAAGAGCAAGACATAATTAAAAACTATAAACTGTCTACTTTTATTTGTGTAAGCCTAGACTCACAATAACAAGGGCCGTGGATTAAGGAAACGGGTTATTTTGCATGCGCTGCTCTCCGTCCAAACGCCGTCTTCATTTCAAAAATGTATTTTGTTTATTAAACGCAAAGTTTTTCATTTAAAAAGCATTTCTAAATTCAGTTTTCAAACTAAATTCAAACTAAATTTCAAGCCAAAATAACGAAATGGTTTAAAAAAACAAAAACAAAAAACTGAAAAGTTACCACAATACAAATTCAAAAATTTCCCTCTTTTAATTTTAATAAATGCTTGAATAACAGGCCTATATGTCTCCTTCCATTAAATAATGGCTATTGTGGTGGTTGGCAGACACATAAACCTACTAACTTATGTGGCATAATTTTTTGAATGACATAAAAAAAAAAAATTAATCGCATAACATCGGTTAATGGAAATGCAATCATTTCGTAATAGTTTTTTATCGACATTTAGAAAATATCGCTAAATGTATAAGTTAAATAGGCCTATTTATAAATGTAAGTTTTGCAAATATGTAGGCCTAATGGAAACGCGGCTAATTAAACGGTAAGTTCGCTATATTTATCTTGCATATTTTGATTGATATTAGTAGCTATAACGTTAGATGTTGTGAATATTACGTTTTGCTTATTGGATGTTTATAGAATAATTTGTGAATGTAATGCATTTGTTGCCTACATCAAAGTGAAAATTAAGTGGATTTCCAACTCTGAACTCAGTCCACAAGTAAATTCTGTTATTAAATAAACACATAGCAAAACGAGTTGTGCAGTGTCTCCACCACTTTTCAAAGCAAAGTTACGCCACTGTATGTTACATTTATAAAAGTTTATTGTGAGGTGAACAAATGTATCGATTTAAATTTACCTTATTAAATTACCTATTTGCTCTACAAGTGTAAGTGGAAAATTATTAAATAACAAGCATATTTTTAGAAACGAAATGCAAAATTAATTAATTGGGCAAACTCAATTTAACTGAGGGCAGGAATTCCAACCAATAAACATGTGTATAAGAGTGCCCACAGCGTAAACACAGGCACCACTCTTCTGCAGAATGATAACCACAAAATTACAGAAACTCCTCTAAATGTCCAACATACCTGACCATTAAACACTAACATAAACTAACAAGATCTTTCCCTTTACTGAAAAACACATACAAATAACACTTTAATCCCTAAATTTACTCTCCTAATGCAGTCCCTTGCAAAGCATGCTGGGAAGTACAGATCCACTGCCCAGTTTGTTTGTTTTACTCAGCACTTAAAGGCTCACTGAAGTGCCTTGAAACGCGACTCATTATTCAGTGTGTTGAGGTAATTTCCCCTGAAACAGCTCCAGCTGTTAGCAGCTCCTCCCCTTTTTTGAAACAGCCAATAGCGTTTTGTTAATATGTACCACAGTTTGACTAGAGCCTTTCTGTTTGGTAACGCTAGTTTCCTTCTCCATGTAGTTACATGAGTTTTTTTAAGTATCCTTTTATTGAAACAGGTGAGACATTTCGAAACATTTCACTCGCTGTTACTTTCGCTTTTGCTGTAGAGACCCAATATGTTGTATTTATGATAATCCATGCAAATTTCAGTTGGCGAAAATAAATAATAAAAGTGCGATAAGTCGCAAAAGACAACTGAATTACTGACAGGATGCTGTCCAAAATAAACACCGAAATATGTCAAAATGCCAAATTGAGTATTCACATAAACACAGTAGATGTAAGCACTCTACGTTCACACACACAAAGAGGATTTATAACTCAACCTCACAGTGAAAGCCCTGCACAATGAATTCCTTTTTGCAACTTATTTATTGTTTGCTGCATATTTGCTTGATTTTAGTTATGGAGATAATAATTATACAGTTGAAATGTTATTGGACAAAAGCATTTTTTTATAATAATTTTATATAATTTTTTTACTGTGGCTCTTTTGAAAAAATGCATTAACCAAAAATAAAATAACGGCTCTTTGATCAAAAAAGGTCCTGACCCCTGCCTTAGGGCATGTGTCTGTGTTGTTTTCCCCTGAGTCTATTTTAGTGTATTTTTCCAATCGTTTCCAATGGAGCACCACATTTTTTAAAACAGCAGCGGCGTGTTGAGGAGCTGAGCATCTTTGTCAAGATTAGCGCTCTGTGTTTTTTACAGGTCGCATTGAGTTGAAGAATGTTAAACTTTAGGTAAAATGCAGCACTTGTCACTTTTTACCCAGCCATCCAGTCACAGTGGAGGAGGAGCAGGACAAATATCACACCGACCAGCCGTCATTCTGCACATTCTACAACGATAATATACAACAACAAGCACATCTCTTCATCCAAAACTAGTGCCAGAGCAATTATGTTACATTGTTTCAACATTTTATATTCAGAAACAAATTATTAGCAAAAGAAGATATTAGTTTATCAATAAATATTACAGTTCTGTGGATATTCCATTACAAAGCACATATAGTGTGTGTGTGTGTGTGTGTGTGTGTGTGTGTGTGTGTGTTTTGTGAAATATCAGGACACAAACGTTCCCATGTCCTCACTTTTCAAAATGCTTATAAATCACACAGGATGAGTTTTTTCACAGAAAGTAAACTGCACAGTCTCCTGTGATGGGTAGGTTTAGGGGCAGGGGCAGTGTAGGGGATAGAAAATACGGTTTGTACAGTATAAAATGCATTACGCCTATGGAATGTCCCCACTTTTCACAAAAACAAACATGTGTGTGTGTGTGTGTGTGTTTGTGTGTTTGTGTGTTTGTGTGTTTGTGTGTTTGTGTGTGTGTGTGTGTGTGTGTGTGTGTGTGTGTGTGTGTGTGTGTGTGTACACACGCGTGATCCGAATCATGATTCCGTATGCTGATTCATAATTCTCTGAAGCTTCATGGAGCAGTCATTTTTGGCACAAAAACTATTATTGTTGCTTCATAAAATTATTGTAGAACCATTGTAGTGAGCTGGACATCGTAACAACGTATTTAGTACCTTTTATGGGTACCTGCAAATTACATTGCTGCCAATGGAGGCCTTTCTGAGCCATCAGATTTCAACAAAAATATCTTAATTTGTGTTCCAACTATGAACGGAGGTCTTATGGGTCTGGAACGCCTTGAGGATGAGCATTTTTGGGTGAACTAACCCTTTAAAGCGCTTGTTTGCCTAAGATCACCCCTTACATGTGGTAAAGCCATGTGGCTTATTGCTTTATTATGCTGTGTGGGTAATGAGAATTCATTAAATATTTCATTGTCATTAAATATGCATGCATAATAATTATACAATAATTATAAAAAAAATGCTTTAGATGGAGTATAGCCTGTCACAGATTGCGAAACCCTGGGCTTCTTATTCTAGTGACTTTTACATTAATCTTTCTTTTCTTAACCAGCTTGCTTTGCTAGCCTGAAAGCACTTCCACAGAAATATGTGACAGGGTGGTAATTTTTATCTGTATTTTTTAATCGCTGTCACAGTATCCCAATACTCGATTCATCATATTAACCTGAAGAGTGGTATATATGCATGCATGAATGTACATATAAATCAAGAGTGAACCAGAAAGTTTCAGGACTTCTTTTCGAAATAACAAAATGCATAAATAAAAACGACGAAACGCACCAATGACAGGCTGGGTCGGACAGTATCATCGATACAACTCAGCGCCTGTCTTTATTTATTCATTCGTTCATTTATTTATTTATTCATTCCCATCGGTGTGTCACCTTAAAGGGAGAAACTAAATTGGGAGGAAAATCAATATGATAAACTGCTACTTGTTTTGTGTCCAAATTGTTTCGGTTTGGAAATCGATACCTGTGCCATGGCCATTCATCACCGCATGAGAGAAGTGGGCGGGCCACATGAGATAACATAAAGCTGCAATGTGTTGGAAAAAAAAAAAGTCCCATGGAGCGAGGTAAGGGGCGAGAGGGTGTGGGACCGAGGCAAAGCGGGAGGGTTAAAATGGCAAGCGGGGAGTGACGGAGGGGTGGGGGAGGCGAGCGAGCGAGTGAGTGTGAGAGGGTGGTGGAAAATAGAAAGTGAGCGCTACGGCTGTGATAGATGGATGGCAGTGAGCAGGTTTATCAGCCCCTGACAGACACAATAAAAAATAACCTTCGCAGTAAGGGCCCTGCTCAAATTAATATGGAGCAGCCAGGCGATGCCGGTGGACCGCCATTAGGTGCCCATTGACAGCATCATTAAGACAATGGGCAGATTATAGAGGTTACTGATGACACATCAGCGACAGGACCGGCAACATGTTAGTCACTTGACCTCTAGAGAACACTCTGGCAGCTCAGGCAAGCGGCCCCCGAGCCGACGTCATCCTTCCTGCGTCCCGTTCTCAGGATCCCCACTGATTAATTCCGCTCGGAAGTCAGGCGCTCCCCTAGACTCATTATTCCACCATTTGTCACTGCCGTGTTACAGAGGGTTCTTTGTGTTTTGGGCACGGTGGATCTTCTCCATCACTTCCTTTCGGAGGAGGCGATGGGAGATGAACTCTGACCTCTGTGTTTCTCACAGTGTGAGAGGATCCAGAAGGTCTCTGGAATAAATTGATCTACACTGAGCTCATTAGGAAATCCATGTCTAACATCTGTTTCTTTGATATCTGACTGTTTTTCATGCATTCGGCTCATTTGCTTGCTCAATGGGTTTTAGTTGCTGTAGCACTGTAGATATTTGGGAGGAAATTCAGTCCGACATGGCAGGAGAATTCCCGAAAGAAATTGGCAGTGGATGAAATGTGCTCCACTGAGATGCTTTTCCACTGAGTTGAAATATACAGATACACCCTCTAAGAATTTGTTATTGAAAATGATATACCTGATGATAATAATAGTAGGCTATAGTACAGATTATGGAGTTAGGAAGTGAAAATGAAAATTGAAAGTTTAGTGTATAATATTATTATATTAATGCTGTTAACACTTGTTAATTTCATTTTTTTGTTTTGTTTAATGCATAGAAAATATTCAAGCAATTAACGCAGCATCTGTTTTTTCAGGGATTTTTTTTCTGTCATCCTTTGGCTAGCATTACATTTGATGATCACGCTCTTATTCATGCAAATTCTTTTAAACCGTTCAAGCCCAACAAGACAAAGATAACACACTGACTGTGAATGTTCTGTCTATGTGACACGATGCACAGAAAGACACACAGACAGCACAACAGAATCAAGTCCTCTTTTGCAATTGAATGAACAATAACACACAATTATGCCAAAATGCCTGTTTTGTCTTAAATTAGTTAAAAAAATATTTAATGAACGTAAAGAGCTGTGAGAAAAAGAAACACACATGAGATCCACATCATGCGCAGCAGCGGCAGGTCTTAAAGTGACAGCAGCCACTAATGATGTCTGTCATTAATGTTAATCAAAGAACAAAGGTAACTCACTGCTCTTGACTAAAGAACTTTTGTAAAATGTTGCTCTATTGGGTTGAGATCTGGTGATGGTGGGGGCCATTTTAGTACAGTGAACTTATTGTCATGTTCAAGAAACCAATTTGAAATGATTCGAGGTTTGTGACATGGTGCATTATCCTGCTGGAAGTAGCCATCAGAGGATGGGTACATGGTGGTCATAAAGGGATGGACATGGTCAGAAAAATGCTCAGGTAGGCTGTGGCATTTAAATGATGCCCAATAAGGGGCCTAAAGTGTGCCAAGAAACCCCCCCCCCACCCCATGTTCTCATTCTGTTAACGCCAAATTCTGACTCTACCATCTGAATGTCTCAACAGAAATCGAGACTCATCAGACCAGGCAACATTTTTTCAGTCTTCAACTGTCCAATTTTGGTGAACTCATGCAAATTGTAGCCTCTTTTTCCTATTTGTAGTGGAGATGAGTGTAATTAATCGCACATTTTTTTAATCGATTGACAGCACTAATATATATCTCAAATACTTATTAGATATAAGTAAATATCATTTTTAAATATGCAATCCTAATCCATGATTATTAATACCATGATTCTGTTGACTCCTGTCATGATGCCATTCCTTTTCTTTTTGGAGTGTAAGCTTATTCTCCATTGTTCAAATGTTGTCAGAAATAAACTCTATACGCTATGTGCATGTCATTTTGTGTGAGAATTTATTCCAGGTTCATAGTTTCAGTCAGGGAGAAGAACGATTTTGTATTTGGCACAACTAGTCTGCATTTATATCAACAACATGAGTTTTTAAATGTGTGCAGGATGACGAGCGCCTATATTGTGCGTGCTATACCTTTGCACCCCACCGAACATAAAAGAAAAGGAAGTTCCTTAAGATAACATCTGCTCTCATGGTGCAACTGGTGTAAATAACACATTCATTCTTTACTTGCAATTAGATCGATTTGCATTCTTTTAGGAGGAACAAAAATGCTGCATCCCTCCCGTCACGATATTTACACCTGAGCTGTTTCTTCAATCACAGTATAAATTGCACTCGTGTCATCTGTCACTGAACTTCGTACCCTGATTGAGGAGAAATTGACATTTCGCTCCTCTATACTCGAGGGGAATGTGTTTTTTTTGTTGTTTTTTTGGCAACACCTGAGCACAGCAACAGAAGCGCCTTCCTGTCAGTCAAACCCTCCGTGGTTCACCAAAAATCACCTCCCTCCGTTTTCACTGATGACTTGTCAGGAAGTTGCACAAGCGAGAGTGGCTTTGTCATACTCGTTGTCTTCATGAGACTAAATACATTAATAAAGAGAACAAGACAGGTTGAACAGTAACAGCCCTCTGTGATAATAAGATATAGTGTGTGAATCCGAGCCAGGGCAAATCTCTCGACCTTAAAAAAAAGTGTAGTCTCTGCTTTGATGTGAGATAGATCTGGGCACAGGGACTAAAGATAGGTGGGCAGGCGGAGGGGATCAAAGTCAACACAAACATACCTCAGCCCTCAATATTTCATTATTGAGGGCTGAGGTATGGAGGGCCTCCTGTCCTGATCACCGCTGAATATCCAAGGTCACACAAATGGCTAAATCTCTTTTGGCACTTCCATGATCGCTGTGTGTTGATTACTTCACAGTCAGATTTTATTGTGTGCCCTAAGTGTTAGAAGTGTATTGTATATGTCAGATATCTCTCTTTTCTTTTCTTTTCTCACATCGAAGCATGCAGTTTTTTACACCTTTCTCTTTTTTTAAGTTTGTAGAGGATCTAAACTGATGCAATAAATTTGATCCTGTCAATATAAAGGTAACGGTGTATCTCTTTCTTCCTTCGCAGCTTCTACATCATCTGATAGACTGAAGTCTGAAGAGACTTCAACTATGAAACTTTTGGGGGGTGGAATTCAAATAATAAAGTTAATTTATAATACTAATAATAACCACAATAATAATGCTAATACAATGTTTATTTATTTATATTGTTATTATTTAATATTTAAACTTTAAATATTTAAACAGTACATAACACAATAATCACAAATAAATAATGTTTAAAAGTTTAAATATTGAATCAATAATATAGATTTTATTATTATTATTATTATTATTATTATTATCATTGTACATCACCATTCATCATCATCATCATTATTATTATATTTTGGCTATTATATACAAATATACTAAAACATTTTTAAGTAAAATGTGTTTCACTATCTTTATTATTCGTAAATTTGTGAGAAACACACACACACACACACACACACACACACACACACACACACACACACACACACACACACACACACATACACATACACACACACACACAGGTATATAGGCGACAGGTGAAGTGAATACCTCTGATTATCTCATCACAGCTCCTATTAGTGGGTGGGATATATTAGGCAGCAAGTGAACATTTTGTCCTCAAAGTAGATGTGTTAGAAGCAGGAAAAATTGCAGGACTTGAAAGGATTTGAGCGAGTTTTACAAAGGCTAAATTGTGATGGCTAGATGACTGGGTCAGAGCATCTTCAAAACTGCAGCTTTTGTGGGGTGTTCTCAGTCTGCAGTGGTCAGTAGCTATCAAAAGTGGTCCAAGATGGAACAGTGGTGAATAGGTGGCCAACGCTTACTGATGCACGTGTGGAGCGAAGGCTGGCCAATATGGTCCGATCAAACAGTCAAGCTACTATAGCTAGCATATACAGTGTGTGTGTATATATATGTGTATATATGTGTATTTTTTATATGTATACATATATATATATAATATTTTTTTATTTTTTATTTACGCATTTGGCAGACTAATTACAGGGACAATCACCCTGAAGCAACGTGGAGTAAAGTGCCTTGCTCAAGGACACACTGGTGGTGACCTGGGATCAAACCAGCAACTTTCTGCATGTCAGTTAGGTGGTTTAACCCACTGGACCACCATCTCCATATATATAATATATTTCAGGGTTTCCGTTGTCCGGTAATTACCGGACATTGGCCGGGAAAAAATTAAATGTCCGACAAAATTAAATATTTTCGGTCAAATTTTCATATTTAAACTGCCTAATAATCCCGGCCCCGCCCCCCTAACACAATATGAATCGACCGGTTGAACGTTTTTAAACAACATCGCATGTTGCATTTCAAATAAAGCGCACGCCTAACGGCTATAATATAGCTAAACCTAAACCACGAGAGACGTTTCAAATATGGTCAGGCCCAGGCAGACTAGCCTTAAAAGTTTTTTTCAAAGGCCAGACGCGAAGGAGGATACTGAGGATACAGGAACTGAATCCAGAGCCAGACAGCTCCGCCACCATCGGAGAAAAAACCGAAGTGTAGGGCATATCGGTCGGAATGGAGTGGCAAGTTCCCATGGCTAAGATGTGAGGTAGTTGATGGTAACGAAAAAATGTTCTGTTCGCGCTGCGAAAAGCCAGGACGACGCAACGGATTCACAAGAGGGTTAGACGCCAGGTTTGGTTGATTGACACCAATTGGACGTTCATGTTTTTTTTTCTGTCTATTTGAAAGTTAGGCTAATAAACATGTTGCATATACGGCCTGATTATGTCATTTTTTTTAAGTTACATAAACTGCTTTCAGTTTTCCTCAACTTGACTAATTAAGAGATGATATTTGACCGACATATCATCAAAATGTCCGGAAAAACGAAACCTCTGCCGGTCATTCGACCGGCACCATTTTTTTCTAGCGGAAACTCTGATATATATAATATATGCTGGTTCTGAAGAAAGGTGTCAGAATACACAGTGCATCACAGTTTGTTGCTTATGGGGCTACATAGCTGCATACCACAGGGTGCCCATGCTGACCCCTGTCCACAGTGGGCCCGTGAGCATCAGAAGTAGAACATGTATTGGAAGAAGGTGACCTGGTCTGATAAATCATGTGGATGGCAGGGTGCGTGTGTGTCGCTTACCTGGGGAACACATGGCACCAGAATGCACTATGGGAAGAAGGCAAGTCGGCGGAGGCAGTGTGATATTTCGGCCAATGTTCTGCTGGGAAACCTTGGGTCCTGCCATCCATGTGGATGTTACTTTGACACGTACCACCTACCTAAGCATTGTTGCAGACCATGTACACCCTTTCATGGAAACGGTATTTCCTGGTGGCTGTGGCCTCTTTCAGCAGGATAATGAGCCCTGCCACGAAGCAAAAATGGATTAGGAATGGTTTGAGGAGCACAACAACGAGTTTGAGGTGTTGACTTTGCCTCCAAATTCCCCAGATCTCAATGCAATCGAGCATCTGTGGTATGTGCTGAACAAACAACTCTGATCCATGGAGGCTCCACCTTGTACCTTACAGGACTTAAAGGATCTGTTACTAACATATTGGTGCCAGATACCACAGCATACCTTCAGGGGTCTAGTGGAGTCCATGCCTCACCGGGTCAGGGCTATTTTGGCAGCAAAACGGGGACCAGCACAATATTAGTATTAGGTCATAATGTTATGCCTGATTTTATTAGGTTTTAAATGTGGCTATTACATATAAATATCCAGTATTTTACAACAATTTTAAATGTATTTTATAAAGTGTATTTAGAGATGTTCAGGTACATATACTATTGACCATGGCAGCTGTAGTTCATCAAACGATGATCAAATGATTGAGAAGAGCGTTATATCCGGGCATATATCCAAATGGGCTGTGCAGTCAAGCACACTTTCAGCATTTAAAATAGTTGATTCAGGTGCTTGGATTGCAGTGGTGGAGCGATGCTCTACGGTTTCTGTAACGCATGTCATATTGTGAACAACAATGTCAATAGCCTTTACTGGAACTGCAGCATGCAGGTTGAATTCAGCACATTTTTGGGGGGTGTATATCTTATCTTTACGGTCCCCTCACTGAATCCCCTCACATTCATTATGTTTTTTGTGTATTTGATGTGATGGTGCATGCAAATAGGTTAGTCAGTTCTTTCATTTGTGTGAAATTAATGAGTTTGAGTGACTTTTCTCTCATTGTTTCACTTTATCTCTCCTCCAGGCCAGACTTGGCTTATAGCACATTCTCTCTAAGGTAAACATATATTATGAAATAACAAATTTGTCATTTTAATTTGAAATGAACCCTGTCATTGCAGGGCCATCTGTGTTTCGGCTGTGTTTTTTTTAAAGGAGTGCTTTGCGGTGACGGAACAGCACATATGTCAAAGGAATTGGAGGTGGGTGCTTTTATAAGTGAGAGTGATTCTGTCCCTCAGCAAAGCATGGAGCACTTTGCCGGTGACCTTCTTCGTGAGTGGGGATGAAATTGGATGATTGCGTGCTGTGTTACTGGACAAGTGACAGGTGGCTGTATCTCAGAGCTTGAAGGCAGGCAATCTTACCAACCCAGTCCATGTGTTCTGCTCCCAGTTTCTCAGGTATTGGATACCCAGCTGAGATCAAAAGCAGTTTGAAGCTTTACAGCAACATCATTATATATTTATGCTCTTATCAGCTTTCATTTCCACGGAATGCATAAAATTTGGTCGCATGAGTGTCTATAGCACAGGTGCAAGTGTGCTACACGCAGCATATGCATTGCAGCAAATGCATGCTGATTTATGTGTGTGAGCTCTCGGCACAAAAGAGCGCAGCGCCGTATGCGCTTTGGTTTGTGCAATCATAAGCATAACTTTGATGTAACGCATGGTGTCTGTTTAAAAAAAAAAGTGTGAAAATGTACAGAGAAATAGCATTTAAGTTAAAGTATGCTGAACTTTTACTCAATTAAAAGTATCTCACAAAAACACTTGAGTGAAAATACAAAAGTTTCCAGATTTAATTGTACCAATGTATTTATTAGATTAGGTTTTGGTGCATGAAAACAAAAGTCAATGGCGATTTTCCTCATTAAAGTAACATGATGCACAATCATGTAAAATCAGCCTGTTTAACTGTTATTGTATATTGTTATTTTATGAGTCGATTCCACTCAGAGAAGTACTAATCCTCATTCCAGAAGAGCCTTAAATTGTACATAACATCGTAACATAACATCTGCCAATCTCATATTAATTTTAAGTACCTATCGAGTAGTATTGCATCCTTCATATCTCTGAAGAGTCTTTAGTTTTATTATATTTATAAAAGACATTAGCTGTACTGATTTTTTTTTTTCCCGAAAACAGTCGAGCTCCTGGAGGCATGCAGTGGGTGGAGATAAAGAGTCACAAGTGCACACACACACACACACACACACATGCACACACACACACACACACACACACACACACACACACACACACACACACACACACACACACACACACACACACACACACACACACACACACACACACACACTCTATCACACCATCATACTTTCCTCCACTATATGTTCATGTTTACATTATATGCACTTAGACACCAATTGCAACAAAGTTTTCCTTACCGCCTGTGGTTCCGACTCATGACGGATCTTTTATCGCTGGTAATTTGTGCCTGAAAGGTGGGCTGGTGATATCCTGGGTGGGCTTTTAAAAATTTTTTAGATAGAGCTCTAAAACAGAAGCTTAATGTTACTATTGCAATTAATGCATCTTATTTATGTGGGAAAGGGGCAATTAAATGCCACACAACATGCTTTTTTTTTCATCCATTGCACCACTTTCCATCACACACACACACACACACACACACACACACACACACACACACACACACACACACACACACACACACACACACACATACACATCATACTTTCCCTCCACTATATGTTCATGTTTCTTACATTATATGCACTTAGACACCAATTGCCAATAAAACAGACATTCGATGCAGTTTTCCTTACCGCCTGTGGTTCCGACTCATGACGGGATCTTTTATCGCTAGTACCCAGGCCCGGAAAGGTGGGCTGGCAGACATCCTGGGTGGGCTTTTTAAAAATTTTAGATAGAGCCTAAAACAGAAGCTTAATGTTACTATTGCAATTAATGCATCTTTATTTGCGTGGAAAGGGGTAATTAAATGCCACACAACATGTTTTTTTTTCATTCCATTGCACTAATTTTCCATCGTTTTTAATATAAACACAATCCTAGATGTGACTGTTGCGCTCCCATCTCACTTCCATACTTGTACATGATGCGGCTTTCTAAAACGCGGCACTCAAGTTAAACAGACCATGTACTAGATCTGTCTCTAGATCTGCGTCCTGTGATTGGCCCCTAACTGACTGAAAGATGAACAGTGCATTCATATTTCAGTGCTGTTATAAAAGCAGTTAAACAGTTTTCCTCGTACATTCAGTTTAATAGCATTAACAACAAGCCAAAGAGGGCAAGATTTCAGCTGAAGTATGCACATGCATTTTAAACACTTGCATTACGTTCTTGCTCCGTCCATGCAATAAATGCACGTTCTTAGTTGAGCGAGGTTTTCTAGCTATTTTCACCTTGGTGTATCAAAAATCAAATCAGAGCTAAATAAGTAAAGTAAATATGAAGACACATATTCACAAAGATACAGCTCCTCGTATTTTACACCTTAATAGCACGCAAATATTTCTGCCGTTTTCATGTGTTTGTCAGACTCAGTTTTTCTGCTACAGTCAGAATGCATGAAATAGCATTAGACATCCCCTTTAAGGAGTTTGATTAATCCCATTGACTTGATTCAGTACTTCAAAAAGATTAATTCACTGTCACTTATCAATTCAGGGAGTCTTTCTGTAGGTTAGGTACGGTGGCCTAGTAGTGTACAACAAATATAAATTCACATCAATGAAATCAAGCCACAACACAACGAAATCAAGCCACAATACAACGAAATCAAGCCAGTACAACACACCACAACTTTGGAATTTGACATGTGTTTTTTAAATGTAAAATTTTCTTAATTAAAACAAATTATACTGTGGGGAGGTGTAGGAACGATGGATGTGGGAGGAGCGAGTGTCCTCTCATGAGGGAGCTCGGAGGCATATAAGGATGAGCGACACGAGTGAAGGACGAGAGAGGACCAGGACCATGTCGTGTTTTATTTACGTTTTGTTATGTGTGTGCTGGAGTGAGTGAAGACCGGTGGGACGGAGAGCTCGCTTCTGTGCCCCTGGATTGAGGTTGAGTGGCGGCCTTCCTGGAGGGAGCGGAGGAGTTGCCGGCATTCGCCGTGGGCCAGAGCCTGCTGCCATCCGCCATGATGATGAGGAGGAGCAGGGAGCGCGGAACTCACTGCCAGCTGCCCTCAATGGGAGGAGCCACCGCCGACCGCCAGGCAGAGCCTCTCGGTTGGCTGAGGACCAAACGGCAGTGTATCCGGGAACCAGACAATATTTTTTTTTCTCTCTCTCTACTCTCTCGTCCTGTGTCTCCGTCTCTCTCATGAGAGGACTCGCGAAAGGTGACGCTGTGCCTCGCAGGTGATGCTCATTTTCAGTCACGCACCGGTCTCACTCGCTCCTCCCACGTCCCTCGTTCATCCACCTCGCCACATATACGTTTCAACCATTTGGTAGAATTGGCAGATGTTCCCTCAGGCATCATGCATTCTCGAGTATAAATACGCAGGTATAATACATGGCGAATTTGAATTAATATTTCATGTTGATATACAATGGTTACATACACTTAAAATGATCATAGTATTAATATCTTTAAAACTGTCGAATCTATAGAACAGTGGCAAGGAAAACTAATTTTACAGCACTCCAAGTGCCCCCTAGTGGTCGGGAGAATTTCTGTTGTGTTGTGGCATGATTTCATTGTATTGTGAATATGCTTGCTTTTTAAATTTCGTTGAGTTGTGCTCTACTGGGCCATCGTAGTTAGGTAATTACACCAGTAGTTGGTGATGAGTGAGCGTCTTGTTTAATAATTTCAATAATTTTACATTTTTTGATGAATAGAAAGTTCAAAACAATAGGATATATAGCCTTACACTTACACTGTACTTTACACCTTAAATGTATTTGGCGGTCAGCGCATGCATTAATGATAGCACAACTTTCTAAATTGTCCGTTTCCTCTGTTTATTTGTTTTTTTTTTTGTTATTGCCACCCACAACACCCTCATCCCTCCCCTTTAAAACCTGTGTGCATTGCTGGTGTCACATCATTAAAACGGAGCCCTCTTTATGGCTGTTTTGCTAAATAATTGGTTCCTCTGCTCCCCCTCGCAGTGGCAGGGGGCCAGCATTCACACAAGCTGTTTGATGTGTTGGCCAATAATAGTTTCCCCGAGTTACAGCATTTGGCAAAAGATGCTTTGGAGATGTTTCCCACTGCCAGCCCCCCCACACACACAACAGTAATAACACCAGTTCTGAAACAGCTGCTGTTAGTCTACATCAGGCCTCACTGTACACAGCTAGAGACAATAAGCATCTCAACCCACACATCAAATTGAGTGGGGTTTCCCTCTCTGTTAGACTAATGAATACAGAAGTGTTTTTGCTGGTTGTATGCTGTGTTGTGGAAACTGCTTTAAAACTGTCGCTTGCCAAGCTACAAGTAAAGCACATATAATTTAAAGCTGAAGTATGATTTTTTTTTTTTTTTTTTTTTTAATACGTTCTCCTATCGCCGCTGTGGAGACTACTTTAAGTAAGCCATTCATAGGATGAATTGCTCTGAAGGGCTTTCAAATGTTTGATTTTCTTCATCCTGACAAGCCAGACACATTGACTGTAATATTCAAAGCAACAATTTAGTGTTTTGTCATGTTACACCTCTACGTGTTGGAAAACATAGCTTGTTTTACTAGAGTACCTTTTGTATACGGCCACTGTTATGGTACTGAAATGTAGTTAGGTTAGTAGTGTTGCTACATTTGTATAGGTATTCTCCAACACTGATTTACAGTTGTGTGGAGTGTGGTGACATTCAGGAATGCTTCTAAGGTTATAATCTCCATAGTATACTGTTTTGGTCACCTTTTAGATTAGGGTCCAGTTCTCTATTAAATGGGTCAGAGAGAGAGAGAGAGAGAGAGAGAGAGAGAGAGAGAGAATAACATCATAATGAATAGAGAGAGAGAGAGAGAGAGAGAGAGAGAGAGAGAGAGAGAGAGAGAGAGAGAGAGGAGAGGGAGCCGTGTACTGCAGGTGATTGGATAACTATTTTGCATATTATAATGAGTTTCGGCTCCCCGTCAGTAGCCTACATGTAGGGAATTGTTTTGAAAACTTCCAATGTGGAAAAAACTCTGCAGGGCAAAATGTCTTTATCAAACAAACACAATAATTTCTCTCATAAATTCGCAATTATTATTTTTTTTATTACTTGGCCCGCCCGATCTGTGGATATAACTGCAAACCGCATCATTTATTTGACTAACAAGGACAGAAAGAGAGAGAGAGAGAGAGAGAGAGAGAGAGAGAGAGAGAGAGAGAGAGAGAGAGAGAGAGAGAGAGAGAGAGAGAGAGAGCTTATTAATAGTTTCAGATCACTAATAGTAGTGCTAATAAACAACCAATATCCAATGTGCATGCTAATAAGCAACTAGTTAATAGTGAGAGAGAGAGAGAGAGAGAGAGAGAGAGAGAGAGAGGAGAGAGAGAGAGAGAGAGAGAGAGAGAGAGAGAGAGAGAGAGAGAGAGAGAGAGAGAGAGAGAGAGAGAGAGAGAGAGAGTCAATTATCTTATTTGTCCTTTTCTTCAAGAAATAAATACCATATAAAAATAGTGAATTAAAAACCCCACACTACCACACATTTAGAGAGAGAGAGAGAGAGAGAGAGAGAGAGAGAGAGAGAGAGAGAGAGAGAGAGAGAGAGAGAGAGAGAGAGAGAGAGAGAGAGAGAGAGAGAGACAGATTGGAGTAATTTCCATTGACAAAGCTGTCAGAGGAGCTCCAACCTCCTGAGCCGAGATGGATGCTGAGCTGGGGGGGAGTGTCAGCCTCCCATGATGCTCTCTGCTCCTTCGCATCATCACCTCACTTCATAAATGACCAAAGAAAAGACAAAGAAGAGGAATCTGAACTTTACATAGAGGGCATATATGTACTTACAAGTCCACATTAAATCAAAACGAACCCTACTTACCTTTTTTAATACATTTTGCATTGTCAGTGATTCTTTGTCTTGTGATCTTATGAAAATCTTGCTCCTTTTCTGAAACTGCTTTCCTTTTTGGATGACATCATCAAGTAATTAGATTTTTCAACCCTTCTCCACCAACCACCTGTTGTGTTCGTGTGATGTTGCATATAGAGGAGTAATTTTGTGGTGACAGATCAGTTTTAGAGAGTCGGATGCATAGCAACCACATTGCCAACAGGAAAACGCACTGTATTTGTTGCTTTGTTCTCAGTATTGATGAAGCAAACGATGAAATCTATATACCCTTACACCGTTACTGTAAAATGCAACTTGAGACACTGCCCATATAAATTTTTTATGTCCCTGCCTTGTGGTTCTAGGGTGAGACGATGAACAGATGCAGGTGGAGGGAGCAGTTGGGTGAAGGAGTAGATAGAGAGAGAGAGAGAGAGAGAGAGAGAGAGAGAGAGAGAGAGAGAGAGAGAGAGAGAGAGAGAGAGAGAGAGAGAGAGAGAGAGAGAGAGAGAGAGAGAGAGAGAGAGAGAGAGAGAGAGAGAGAGAGAGAGAGAGAGAGAGAGAGAGAGAGAGAGAGAGAGAGAGAGAGAGAGAGAGAGAGAGAGAGAGAGAGAGAGAGAGAGAGAGAGAGAGAGAGAGAGAGAGAGAGAGAGAGAGAGAGAGAGAGAGAGAGAGAGAGAGAGAGAGAGAGAGAGAGAGAGAGAGAGAGAGAGAGAGAGAGAGAGAGAGAGAGAGAGAGAGAGAGAGAGAGAGAGAGAGAGAGAGAGAGAGAGAGAGGAGAGAGAGAGAGAGAGAGAGAGAGAGAGACAAATATGACTCTGTTAAAGCTTTCAGGTCAGCTTTAAACTGCAATTTTACTTCCACAACGTGGTCTAAATCATTGTATCAATTTTTTTAAAATACAGAATATGTTGAAAAACAGTGATATTATTCATCAGGAGTTGATTTGGTTGTTAAAGGAAAAGGGATTGGTGAAAGTAAAGTTGTTTCAGAGGTAGAGCAATTTATCACATTTTGATGAAAGATTACACAGAAAAATCGAGCATCTGAATGTGAATGTTTCCCTTGTATTTCGTATGCCGAAAGCAGCAGTATATTAAATGTCTAGTATATCTGTATACGCAGATAACCGTAAACCGTAAACTGACTGCTTCTGCTGAGATTCTGTAGTGGGTGTCCGATAGACGCAACGTCACATGACAGTGCCATCATGGCAGATATGAAAGATTGTATTCATATTACTCACACCAGCATACATAAAGTACACTACAGATTAACTTTTGGGTCAGTAAGATTAAGATAAAAAAAAAAAACGAATTTATCAAAATTGAGAGTAAAGATCTTTATAATGTTACAAAAGATTTATATTTCAAATAAATGCTGTTCTTTTGACAAAAAAAGTATCAGTTTCCACAAAAAGATCATTATCAGTGTTGAAAATAGTTGTGCTACTTAAAAAAAAAATTATTGAGCATCAGATCAGCATATTAGAATGATTTCTGAAGTTTCACTGAAGACCGGAGTACTGATGCTGAAAATTCAGCTCTGCCATCACAGGAAAAATTACATTTTAAAATATATTAAAATAAAAAAGGCCATTTTAAATTGTAATATTTCACAGTAATATTTGTAGAAGTGTAGTTTATTTACACCTAAGAAGTACGTCCTTCCTTTTTAAAAGCAGTACTGTACGCAAATCGGACATATCTAAAAAAAAAAAAATGTCTGTGGAAAAGTGCACACGGATCCATCAGGAGCATTTATTAAAGCAAATAGGCGGTTTGGTTTGGCTTAAAAGAATGTTTGACGTTGCCTTTTTGTATACACACACACATATATTAGACGAAAACACAATAGGCCGTTTGACTATTTTGCAGATAGAAACCTTGATATTACCTTGCCTTGCTCCACAGGAGGGTTTTCAGCCAAGCTGAGCTACTTAAACTAAAAATTAATGAATCCGAACAGTCTTTGAGATGCACAGAAATAAAAATATAAATAACAGGCAGTAGAGAGAGAGAGAGAGAGAGAGAGAGAGAGAGAGAGAGAGAGTAAGGAAGAAGAAAGATGTTTGTGTTTTGCTCCCCTGGGGCTTTCATGCGATGCCGCGCTTTGGCGGCGTACTGAGATAAAATGAGAGTAACGAGATATCAAACTAAGCCGTCCACCTGTCTGTTCCTCGCTGCCTTTATCCTTAGCCAAGCTGCCCAGTTGCATGGCTCCTTCTTAGCACGGTTATCAATATGAAACCCTGCAGTATTTCCACAGCAACACAACATGGGTCGCACTGACCAACACTCTTGGCATTTCACGTCCCCGTAGAATATATTTTGACACCAGCTCCTCGGCTCTGTTTTTTTTAAACATTTCCCCCGCATGTCAGCTTGAATGTGTAGGTGGTGTGAGAGAGATCTGTCTGCGAGTCTCACGTTGACTCATATTGACATCTGCCACAGTGTTAAAGTCGAGGCTTCGCAGGCTCGCGGGAGTGCTAGCCCGCTAGGCTAGGCTAGGTTGCTTCTTTTTTAATGTTTAAAGCAGCCTTGAACAATGACAAGGTAAACTGTGAATGAATAATCTCATTCATAGCCCAAGACGGACAGGGCCATGAGACTGCGGTCATGTCCGTGCATAATTTCCCACCAACGTAGGGAATGACTTGACTTAGCACCCTGCGCACATCTGAGGGGGTGTTTGGATTGTTGATCCTGTCAGGGCCCGCAAATGCTTCCTGTTTACTGACTGACATTTCCGACAAAACAGAAGAGAGGCTGGGATTAAACCCTGTCCACTCCCGGGAAAAGAAAAGCATGAGATAAGCATCCCTCATCTACATAATACAATCAAGATATCACTCAACACACACTTTCAGGCCCTCTGACCCTTGAATAAAACATTTCAATTCTACGATTGTTTGTAGATTCTCAGTTGAGATGGTCGTTTGAAAATAGGGGGATAATGCGTCAGCATACCAAAACATATTGAACAATTTCATGCTCCCAACTTTGTGGGAACAGTTTGGGAATGGCCCCTTCCTATTCTAACATGACTACACTCCAGTGGACAAAGCAAGGTCCATAAAGACATGGATGAGTGAGTTTGATGTGGAGGAACTTGAATGGCCTGAACAGAGTCCTGACCTCAACCTGATAGAACACCTTTGGGATGAATTAGAGAGGATACTGCGAGCCAGGCTTTCAGGTCCATCAGTGCCTGACCTCACAAATGTGCTTCTAGAAGAATGGTCAAAAATTCCCATAAACACACTCCTAAACCTTGTGGAAAGCCTTCCCAGAGGAATTGAAGCTATTATGTAACCCTACGGATTAAGAATGGGATGTCATTAAAGTTCATGTGCGTGTAAAGGCAGGCATCCCAATACTTTTGGCAATATGTGTATTTTTATGTGTATGTGTGTGTGTATGTATGTATGTATGTATGTGTATGTACATGCATGCATACATACATACAATATATGTATATATATGTATGTATGTATGTATATGTATGTATAATAGGGGAGAGGGAAAGAGAGAATTTTTGTATTTTCAATTATTTGAAGATTAGTATAAGCGAGATAAAAAAAATACAAAGAATGAAAGTCACTAGAGATGAAATTATCTTTTCTTATATATCATATCTCTGTATTTTTGTCCCTTTCCAAGCACTTCAGCAAATGAATTCTGCTTCTGTGAAGACAGGTCATGTTTTGACAAAACACTGCTGCGGTATGCAGCCGTCTTCGTGTCATTCCCGATTCACGGTGAGAGATTTGCCCAGATTGCCCACCAGCTGGGAAGAAATGGCATGGCATTATGTGTTTCTGCAGTGCCTCATATTGCTTCAGTGCTTCGAGTCGAGTTTTCTCGCAATCAAAGCAATCTGTGACACTTCCTACTGCTTCTTTAAGGAGGCCTCTATTAGATCATCTACATTATGATGTTGGAACCTGGAACAAACAGGAAGAGTAACGGTGGGGGGAAAGCTTGTTGTTCATTCGGTTTGTTTTGCTTGTGAATCCTGGCCTGTGGCACCTTTGTAGTTGATTCGACGCTTGTTTAAACATGTTTGTCAGTTATTCTAAAACTGCAAATGAAGCCACCCCGGTTTGATTCAAGTGTTAATTGGCTCCAGACACAGATTGGCTGCCGCTTGTTGCATCTCACGAAAGCGTCATCATTACACAAATGCACTCCCACAGGGGCACTCGAAAAGCGCATTGCACTTTGAATGCAGGTTTTAAAATGAAGCACAAGGGTAAGCAAATTCCTCACTATGAAAGCAGGCTTGCTATTTCCTTAATCACACCAGGAAACTCATTTTTGATACGGGTGGCAATCTGTTTGTAGCGTGAGTTTTGTAGACTGTCAGGTAAGATTTCTTTCCCTGCTCTCCGAAAATAGCATGCTTTTGACTGTGAGCCCTTTGTAGATTAAGCAAAATTCAGTTTGCTTGCTCAACGATGCGGGGGGAAGATGGATTTTTGCATTATTTCATTTTCTATCATCATCCTAGCCACCTCAAATCCAACAAATGGGAGCCAAGCAGCTGAGGCTCATATGTCCGATTCCACCGCCACCAATTCTCAAGCCAGTTCCAATATAACTGAGCCATCGGTGCATGACAAACATCCGAGGAAATAGGTTATTAGTTGTGCATGGCTTACAGAGTTTATAAATACTAAGCGTTATTGTAAAGATAAACTGGCCTGCCTGAAGAGATTGAGGATGCGGAATCCGACTGTAAAATCGCTGTATGATATTGAATGTGAAGTACGTTGATTATTCTGTTATTGCGCTACAAGTACCTCTATTAAAGCGCCATTTGGACAATTGAATGGACCGTATTGGGTGTGAGGCGAAAAAAAGCAATTTTCTAGTCTTTTCTCTGCAACAATCGTTTTCCATCTGATAAATGGAAAGTATTGTGGAAAAGTGGTCCCCTGAATAGCCTTCTGTGATTAAACTGTGTTTCAGACATTTTTGTGCTCCAACTCCATTATGTATTAGTGAAGTATTGCCTTGATTTTCCTTTAGAGGGAGCAGTTTTGCTGACTTGTGGCCTTCGGTTCTTCTGATCAGGAGTAATGTCATTTTCAAAGATTTTTCAACGATTTGTCCCTACAAATTTGCCCCAAGCAGCACTACTCATAATTTAAAGTAGTTCGACAAAAGTAATACAAGCAAGGTTTTGAATGAATTAACAATTGATATAAATAAACTTGAAAACAGAAAATAACAGCAGGCAATCATTTTATTTTTCTTTAATATTTTATTTAACTAAACATGCTGCCATGCCAAATAAGAGCTGATAATTTAGTCAGTGAATAATATATTTTTTAATTATCATTTTTGTGTGAACTTCACTAGAATGAATCAGGCTTAAATGAATCCAACACCACATATAAGAATGCATATTGTCCAGCAATAAAGCTGTTTGCACAGTACATATTGATATTCCAAACATTAGTCAATTAGTTATTTCCCAACAGTGTTTAAATAAAAGTGTTGTAGAAAAATAGAAATAGATTTTTGGATGAAAAGTCATCATTTCACCTTCTTTGTCGTTCCAAACCTCTTTGACCGTGAAAGAAATTGCTTTTCTTATAAACTCTCATGAGTGTGCCTGGTTTTCAGTGAGTACATGTTGATCTGCTCGTTATACAAGCTGTATAGTTTCAGAAGACTCATAATAGTATACTTTATTATAGTCCATGAGTCAGATTGGAGCACTTTTATGATATTTGCTTCCATTCCACCATTTTGGAGTAAATTATGACATCATTTCATTTTTGGGTAACCTTTAGCTTTAGAAGTAGAAGTACTGCCTGTAGTTTAGCGAGGCAATGTTTAAAGTAGTTTCCCCGACACTGGTATAACAGAACAATGAAATGCAGGTGTCAGTACTAAATTATCGTCCAGTTTCTTCACAGATCTGTTCTTTGAGCGTTTGTGAGGGACACTTCACAACATCTCCCAACATATCCTTCCTCCTTCCTGTCTTTGCGGTGAGTCACGAGCGGCTGGCAGTCATACGGAAACATCCCACAACAGACTGCATGGTAATTACACAATGTAAACTAATCAGCTGGAACATTAGTCCTTAATTAGCTGACCAAAATGATTGGAGAATGCGCCCAAGGGGTCATGTTCTGAAGAAGTCCCACAGCTCTTGGTTCAATCCTTTCAGACAGTGGCTCTTTTGCTTCCGTGCTCTTAAACCTGTGCATGCTGCCGGACCGGATGAGGCATGAAGGACCAGCCGAGGAAAGTTCCATCGGATCTGTGGCAATCCCATTAGGGAGATTGAGATATTTTAAGGTTGGGTGCCGGTATGGCCGGGTGAGCACTTGGTCTTTCCTCTCCGAAATGCAAATGGAGATGAGGAGAGGTCAGCTAATCCATTCTAATCAACTTTGCTGCAGCACTTTAGGAATTGATTAGTAAACAACTGGAGGGAATAAGGCATCTCAACAATGGCAAAATAGCCTTGATTACCATTCACAGGGATTTGCTCTGGACACTCGTGTTAGGTGTGAGATAAAGAGGTTGATTAACAAATAGCCAAAGGGTTTTCTCTATTTTAAAAAGTCTGTTCTACAAAGGAAAGTGTGTGTGGTTGTGTGTGGTTGTGTGTGGTTGTGTGTGTGTGTGTGTGTGTGTGTGTGTGTGTGTGGGCCTGTTTGTGATTTTCTTAGGACACAAATTTGTAAAACTAAATGGGTATTACACTGATATTACAACATAAATATGGTTTATGAGGACATTTCATATAAAATCCACTACGCCTATGGAGAGTCCCCGTAAACCACATAGACCAACGTTTTTTTATAATTTTTTATTAATATAATTATAATTTCTTACATTTATACAAATATTTTGCGAGAGTTAATACAATTCTAACTTTTGGCTTAATCAGGCCTTCTTACTGTTGCCATGGATCAACTTTTCCAGAACATTCATATCATATTCTTGCAGATCTTGTCATTTAGGGTCATGATAAATCCATCTACACAATGAATTTAAAATGATTCTAGTCATCAAAATAACGCACTTGGGATTTGCTCCATCTTACAAATGCCAATAAACCCTGTGATTATTATTAATGATTTTTAACACCACATTGATTCGTTGCCATCTTGTTATTCCATATTAGGTCGGAGACAAGCCTTTTTATATGTGACCCTGGAGAGCAAGTAAACTTTTCAAAGTTAAAATCACAAGGCTTAGAAAATTGAATCGGATTGCCTGGCTGCCACATGTTGACAGCTCGTTGGGCTTAGGTTAACGTGGTAGTTTCAGGAGAGAACGTGCTGCACGCTCATGTCAATGTTTTGACGCTGACCATGATGATTTGAAAGCTGTGCGATTGCACTCACAAAACATGATCTTGTACCACAGAACTTGTGCGCTGTGTGCCGATAACTGCAGAAACAGTAAATTATTGTACTTTATTAAACTACACTGTGTATAAAGCAGAATCATTTTTATTAAACACCTTCGGGATGGTGCATGGCTCACTCTGAATATTAAATCCAGTCTTCCCAGTGAAGCGCTCAGATATATTTTGTTAGGAGTGGATTCGCACTGACTAGAATAAATGAAGATGCATTTGCTTCTGAGGTTGCACTCCTATAGCACAACAGTCTGTTTCAGAAGTATTACTTAATGGTTTGCAGTGATAATTGTAAAATAGCATATGAATGGCTTTGCAGATATGGTATATGGCATGGTAAGGGACAATAGGGGTGTTTTGTTTTGCTCTATCCTCTGTGCTTCTTTGTCCATCAATATGCATGCGTCAAGGGTTACTCTTTCGCCATAAATCAATGCGTACTGCAATCTGACGGAATTTAGTTATTTTAGTCTATAAAGTTTTAAATATGGATATTTTACTTACACAAACTTTGCCACTTTGCTTCAGAAGGCCTTTATTAACACTTATTGACAACAATTACTGCTATTATAAAGCTTGGATTAGCCAGGACTTTTTTTATATAACTCAGATTTTATTTGTCTAAAAGAAGAATGTCATATACACAGGATGACTTAAGGGTGAGTAAATCATGGGCTAATTTTTATTTTTGGGTGAACTATCCCTTTAAGATGCATGGGGAAATTCAGACGATCGTTGAGGCGATTACGGGCAGTTACGCAAAGTTGATTCTGTGCTAGTTTGATCTAATGTTTGATATTTTTTTAAATGTTGTAGATTTATGTAGCAAATTAGAATCGCTAAAATGTTTGAATATATTTTGAGACAAAGGTCTTAATGATTTGTTCAAGGTAATTAAAGCATTTTTTCAGTAATGTGTTTAAAAAAATAATTATAGCCTTGATTAACATTCACAGGGATTTGCTCTGGACACTCTATTTAGAAAATAATACAAACTTTGCTAAAGTGGTTGTTTTGAACAAATATTAACTTGGACATTATTAAAAACATATTACTTTATCTAAAGTATTTGTATAAATAATGTGTGCCTTTTACCCTTTGTGTGAGCCTTGCAACCTCATACATTTTAAAGATTTTTAAACAACATAAACCACTTTTATTATTTATATTTCATTTTTGTCTGCAGTCATACACTATGGGAGTAGGGAAAAGCAATTTTTTCTTAATGTCTGCCTTTAACACGTTGTACCCTATATAACTACTTCAATGAAAACTATGGTATTACAACTGGACATCCAAAAAAGCATGGTTTTACCATAGTACATTGTCAGAACCATGGTGATATCATGGTACTTTGATATGTACCATGGGTATTTTTCCATATTGATCTACCATGATATTTACACACTAGTACTCAAAGGTAGATATAAGAATGTCATGGTTTTACCAGGGAATATGCCCAAAACATTAATAAAATGTTATTTTAATAGAAATGATGATATTGAATGCTTTTACAAAAAGTACTACACTAAAAGCACCCTAATAAATGTTCTAAAATGGTGTTTTGACAGTGATGCCATTGTCAAAAGGTTTGTCAAACTTTTTTCTTCTAAGTTCTTAAAAGAACCATCTTTCTCTTAATGTGAAAAATCTTTAAATAATCTGAATAACCTCTGTCCACCATAAAGAACATATTGAGGAATGGAAAGGTTCCATGGATGTTAAAGGTTCTTCATGGAACCACCGATGCCAGTAAAGAAGCTTTTTTTTTGCATGCTGCAGTGATAGTGTAAAACCATGGTAATTCGTAGACTGTGCTGCTAAAGAATTAGCATAGCATTTACATTGCAATTCCATGGTAGCATGTAAAAAATAAAAAAATCATACTTTTTTTCTAAGTATGATGTGATGTGGCAGCAATGAAACAGGTGAGATTAGTGTCAAACTAGAACATGATATCTTGTGACAAACATATGAAGCTGTAATCCGTCCCTGTTGAGTCTCTGAAGGTTAGCTGTCATCTTTGAATGGGGCGAGTCCAGGAGAGCAGGACTGCATGATGTTCGCTCCACCTCAGAGGACAACATCTCAGAAGCTCCTTCCTTCCGCCCCGTCATTTCAGCAATGGATCGGATGCCAGTTTGATATTTCAGGTTCTGTTTCGTGACATTTGGCTGACTGAGTGGAGATGGCGGGGACAGGTAGTGGCAGGTGAGGCTGAGGGAGAAAAAGACCTGTCATCTCCCCAGTTATCACAGCAGTGTGCAGTTTTCCAAATGTCCTCTTTTCAAACAGTAGAGTATGTATTAACTGTAATGGGGTGACATGGCAGTTTGGAGCTGCAGGATAGCTACTTCCTAGTGCTGCAGGCTCCCCGGCTCTCTTGTTTCCAGTTAGATCTCAAACAGGCGACCTTGAAAGACAAATGGACTCTGACATTTAACATAAGAAACATAGAATGGTGTCAGAATTTTATCCCCCAGGTGGCTGATGGGGAGCTAAATTGGACCAGATTTTATAAGTGTGCTTGGACCTATTAGACAGGTGTTTTTTTTGTTTTTTTTTTGAAAATTCAAATATCTTTTATTTTAAGTGACTATTTTTTCCACCCTTTCTGTGAATTTTAGAATAAAACATTTTTTTTTTCTCCATGTAAATTACATCTGTCATGGCTATTTTCTATGTATAGGCCTTCATAATAAATTTAAACCATATATTTATCATTTTATTATTTTGCTTACGCATCAATGTAATAGTAGGGGAGGCCGGGTATGATTGTAGCACTTTTTTCTTCAGCGCCTAAAACTATCCTTTTTTTTGGCTACACGTCTTAAACTTTTAGGCAAACTACCCACATTTGTCTGCTACAAATGGCAACAATTTACATTTCTTCAACTATATCACAGACTTTTTGAGATGATGACAAAAACATATTGGTCCTTTGTTACAACCTACCCCACTACTGGGGTAGGTTGTAACACATACTGGGGTAAGTTTTTTACAGGTAGACAAAATGCACAAAAACTAAGGGTACTCCAAGTGATATTCTACAACAACAGTTTTATTCTAAATGAATGGCTGCAACAATAAAATGTGTGAATATGGGAGTGTGTGTGTGTGTGTTTGTTTGTGCATGTCTGTATGTGCACATTCGTGTGTGTGTGTGTGTGTGAGTGAGAGCAAATTAACATAAACAGGCATTGTGTAGAATTATTAAAATCACAAAAAACAATTCTTAGTTGTATGTAAAAACACGTTACAACCTACCCCGACACTGTCACTCATGGTTTAGCTAGCTGTATTAGCATGGTGCTTTGAAATTAGCAGGAGGTTGATACACCATTCTTTACTAGAGAAACTACACTTTGACTTGATATATTTCATACAACATTATCTATAACGGTTGAAGTACTAAACAAAATATTATCTTTCTGCTATAGCTTCAGGAGAGATAGCAACACAGACTGGAAAACCTCCACGTGGGATCGTAAAGGAAACCAGAGGAAACGGAAACTGTCATATGACTCCTATCTTATCTGTGATTCGTGGAATTGGTAGTGTTACAACTATATCCGGTCTCCCCTACAATGATTTTAATTAACTTTTTATTTGGTCGTTGTTTCTTTAGACAAAGATGTTTTAATAGTACTTCAGATTAATTTCACTGAATGAGATTCAGTATTTACTACATTTTACTGGGTGTATTGGAATATTGGTACTATTGGTTTTGGACAACCAAAATCGGTTGATATATTTAATTGTAGCTACGTGATGATTTCAACTATTTTGACAATGTCAAAAATTTCTTTTTTACCTCAAAATTTATTTTAATTGTAAAACAAATGTTAAATGTATTATGTACTGTTAAATTGTATTTTTATTCAATCTATTTCTCATTCATTTTGTTTAATTAATTAATGTAATAATGTATAATTTGATTGTAGCATTTTGAATGATTATTATAACAAATATGATTATATCATTGTCAAATTAATTCAGTGTGTCTCTAGTTTTGTTCTGCGACTTGATCTTAGTTGATTTGCTATGTGCCACAGCGTTGGTAGTCCATAATGTAGATTACAGAATGACACAATTCTGCTGTTTATTTTCCATATATGTTCTGGACGTGCTGGGAAGGGAACTTTGCGTTTGTGTACAACCCGAATTCCGAATTGTATATCCATATCCTTTATTTCGAAGTAGCTGTTTTCCATATTGTGTCTGTTGATGCAAATTTTGAATTGTGCATGGCAGGAGCTGACACACTCATAATATGATTATTGTGACAGGTCGTACCCAAGTTATATCATTGTTGACTTCAGCTTGAGACCTTTGAAATGTTGTGGGTGGTACCGCAGTCATGTCGCCACTGAACATATGGTACTATTTGATCCGTCTGTGGCAAATAACCTCCTGAAAGGCTTCCTAGTGGCTGCATAATATTTGGCCTCCATATAGCTGCCATGAGTCATGATTTATTGATTCATTTTTGCCATGAGTTATGGGAACTCATGCAGTGGCACTGAAAATGAATAGTATAGGATTAGATTCCCTAGATGGCACCTGAATATTAATCAGATGCCTTATAATTTATAACCAACAACATTCAGCTCTTTAACACTGTAAATTTGCCCTGTTGTGACACTCTTGCTTCAGGATGATGGCATGAGCTGTTGCATTAATTTTATCAATATTTAAAACACATGTGATGTAGAAAAAACAGAGCAGAAACGCTAGAAGGAGATGACAGGAAAAAATAACATTACTCCCTTTAATTTTCACACAGGCGGCAGGCTGTTTTACGCCGCAGCCGTCAGCGCACGCAGGAGCAAGAATGCGTGAAGAGTGCAAACTGTCATTTTTGTCCTGATGAAAAAGAATTTCAAACTCCACTCAGCATATAAATTGTCTGGGCTCTCGTGTGGCGCTTGTGGAGAGGGAAATAAGTAAAATTGAGAGCAAAAGGGAAATCTTGCCTGTCTGCATGCTTCCTGTAGTCATTTGCCAGCGATTACCATCCAAGAATAGCAGCTGCCATTAGCGTCCACGTCATTTCCATTGCTTGTAATCTTTTTGAAAGCCTGTCCCGTTCCACGTAATGCATGAATTCCTACTTTGTCAACAGCCTTACACATTTTATGAAATCTTTCTGTGGTTTTATGAAAATGACGAGTGGTATTTCACATGATATCAAGTCCGTTCTGCATTTCCCCTGACATCCGATGACCTTTTGTGCCATGTGTGCTAAAAGACTCTAGAGATGAGATTGTGCGCCGTCAGTAAACAGTAGAAGACATCCTGGATTATACACACGTGTACATATTTCAGAGCTCTAACATTTTATCAGCGGCTCATTCTGAGATCCCGGAGGTGAATGTGTCCCCGCAATGTTTCTGCATCGATGCTCGGTGGCGCCGAAAGCGGGTGACCCGAGCTTGTCGCCACCTGACACGCGAAGCAGATCGGCCCGGGCAGGTGTACCGTGTCAGAACCGGCATAGAGCCGAGGTCAAGCAAACCTCACACTACTGACCCATCTCTTTCAAACACAGGCCCCGGAGATCCACCTGTCCAGATTGATTTCCACAGTGTAAAGGATCCTCTGAGCCTCGACAGGCCATCAGAAGCCAAACGGAAACCGGCTACATAAGCATTTTTGAAGATGAACGCTGGTAGGTTCTTCCATGTGCATTCAGACTCCATTAGAATATGTTTGTCCTTCGGAAGCTGCATGACCTCATTTTTAAGCTTTAATTAAATGCTGCGGACTAACATCGGCCCTAATGACTTGGCTGTCTAAGAATTGCTTTGCAGGTGTGTGTGTGTGTGTGTGTGAGAGAAATGAGGCACACACACACACACACACACACACACACACACACACACACACACACACACACACACACACACACACACACACACACACACACAAACACACACACACACACACAACACACACACACACACACACACACACACACACACACACACACACACACACACACACACACACACACACACACACACACACACACACACACACACACACACACACACACACACACACACACACACACATGCCACACACACACACACACACACACACACACACACACACACACACACACAGCCACACACACACACACACACACTATCCACATAGCCTCTTATTGTATTAACCCACACATCTGTAATTGCGTTCCAGACATGTTAAGTCTTCTTGTATT
Organism: Gobiocypris rarus; assembly: GCA_023029165.1. Taxonomy (NCBI): domain Eukaryota; kingdom Metazoa; phylum Chordata; class Actinopteri; order Cypriniformes; family Gobionidae; genus Gobiocypris; species Gobiocypris rarus. The sequence goes on from CM040932.1 coordinate 20,437,667, forward strand.
GCTTTGTGAGTCACTTCCATTGCAAGGAAACGAATGCAGGCACACCTTAGTGTGAGCAGTCGGCGAGATGTTACGTAATGAGATTTTTATTCTGCTAATTTAATAACTAATGTAAACAACAAGAAGTATTTAAATCGCTAGAGAGCAGCTCAAATTTGCTCAGTTTCCTTATGTAAACCAGCAATGTGCTCCATTCCTTCCCACCTGGGGACGGAATAGGCATCTGTGTACTTTTCCCCCTAAAACGCATCCTCCATCGCATTTAATTTATCAGCTAGAGCAGCGTTTCTTTGAACATTCAAAACAGGCAGTACAAGGGCTGCAGCCTGATCAATTACTCCATCCTCTTCGTCTTCTGTCTCGCTTTGTCGTCTCTGGAGTCTGGCAAACAGCGTTCTCATGTGCTAATATTTACAGCGGAATTTCCAATATCACGCTTTCCTGCTTCATTCCCTTTCCTGTGTCGAAATTGCTTCCCTGTAGAACAAAACAATTATTTATGGTAAAATGCACTAGTGCATATTTTATTGTGGCATTGCATAATTGTTTCTTTCTCCTCGCTTCTGGTGGGATCTTTGCACCCGTGCTGTTTTTCCCTGGCGCATTATTTATTTAGCTGTCATTGTGCGACTTTTGCTTTGATGGACTGTGAAACGGCGATCAGCGGCTGTTGTTCACCAGACGCTCGATGCTTTGCTACCGCTTGAGTTTAATGTGTAAAACTCGGTTAATTCCAGTGTCGTCCTACGTAGTCTCTGTGACGTGGCCGTTCTGTATTGTCTCTCTCTGGCCTACATAATAGCCAGTCCTCTGTTCAGAAGAATCCTGAGGGGCAGGTTTAATAACCCAGATAGATAGTGCTGTTAGATTTCTATCTGCAGGCACTCTGTCTCTGCCTGCGAACGACCAGGTGCCTCACTCTAAGCATTCACAACGATTCCCCTCACCATGTAAATAACATTTTTCACCAGAGAAACAGGTATTGAGAGAGAGAGAGAGAGAGAGAGAGAGAGAGAGAGAGAGAGAGAGAGAGAGAGAGAGAGAGAGAGAGAGAGAGAGAGAGAGAGAGTAGAGAGAGAGAGAGAGAGAGAGAGAGAGAGAGAGAGAGAGAGAGAGAGAGAGAGAGAGAGAGAGAGAGAGAGAGAGAGAGAGAGAGAGAGAGAAGAAAAGGGGTGTTTGTGTGAGAGAAAGAGGGGGGAAAGGAAGCCAGGTGAGAAGTATCACACTGCTGGTTCTATTTCTGATGTTGAAAATGAGCAATGTTTTTGTTTTGTGTCAATTTTTCATTGTGCAAATGAGAGAAACCGTTAAGAATTGTGGATTGCGAGAGTTCACACCAATGTGTGTTGATATTGAAGCTGTGGTGCTTTGTACTTGAGGTGGAGGTAAAACTAATATGCCTAATTATATTCCAGGGTGCTTGCAATCAAATGACATTAAAAATGAGAAAACTAGCCCTCACATTAGGGTAAGCTGTGTCAAGTCAAGGGACAGGTTAACTGGGGAATATGATTTGCATTTTAAATTAACATAAATAAGATTAGATTTGTACACTAGTGCACTATCCCATTTTCAAGTCTAATTTTGCTGCATACTAATATTTTCAGTAACCATTCAGAAGAATGTTTCATATTCAGAATATTTTAATGTAGCGAAACAATTTTCAGCATTTTGTTATATTATCTGTAGTGTTTCATTTGGATACTATAACTATTATTTGATCTATTGACACAGCATAAACCTTAAACCTGAGTATGTGACACTTTACTTCACAGCTATAAATTCTCCTATAGCAATACATACATTTTCCTTGTGGTTTATATTTGGCATTAGCTGTAATTTGTAGTAAGGTGAATTCAAGGTCAAATGAAGCCGTTTTCTGTCTTCCTTGCTGTCATTATTTAATTTAACCATCATTCAGCAGGTCTTCCCCTGGGCTTCACTTGTCCCGTTTCCAGTGTAACCCGGAGTGAATTTTACATTTTAATATTAATAAGGTTTGTCAATGCTGAACAGCCGTGTGGATGCAGAAAAAGTTGAGAACTTATTCACCAGGGTTTCACCCCCGAGTAACTGGAAAATATGAATTATTACACCCATTTAATCTACTAATGCAGCCTCAATAAAAATCACATTACTGTAATTTAAATCCAGCTCATTAAACTTTTCAACAGACTCTGAAAGATTATTAAAACAACTGTCAGAAAAAAGCTATATTGAGAACCTTATAATAAAGTGTGCGGGTAAATGATAAAAAAGAGCAGGTTGCAGGATTTTTGGTAATTAAAACAGTGTTTCAAAGGCTCTGTGAGTTTTGGCAGGTGACGCATGCTGACCTGATTAACCTACAAATTGATATTAAATCTCAAGATGTCTTTCTTGGCACTCCGTTAATACAATCCGAAGCCTAATTAAGCAGTTAATACACCAAATTAGATGTAGTGGCTGTGTAGCATGGATATAATGAGGATAGCGGCTGAAATCTTGATAGTTTCAGTAGTCTTGCATAGCTGGACTTGCATAGCCACTTTGCAATGTAAAGGAATTCAGGCTTGTCAAATAACATTTTGTGATGATAAAAGCTTGAGTAGTGTGCAGAATTTATAACCTTTATTTGAGTTTATACTGGACTTCTATCCAACACACTTAAGAATGATTCAGGTGTACAAGTCACTATATTTAAACTCGCCATTTGACATTATATCTCACAATGTAACTTTAAATTTCACAGTGATATTTTATGTCTCACAACTTGGCATTATATCTCATAATTTGACATTTTAACTCACATTTTGCCTTTATATCTCACTATTTGACTTTATGCCTCACAATTTTACTTAAATTCTCCCAGTGTGACTTACTACTTTTTACAAGCTGTATAATAGGTCTCTGATGTCCCCAAAGTGTGTATGTGAAGTTTCAGCTCAAAATATTTGTAGCATGTTAAAATGGTCACTTTTTGAGGGTGAGCAAAAACATGCAATTTTTGTGTGTGTCCCTTTAAATGCAAATGAGCTGCTGCTCCTGGCCCCCTTTCACGAAGAGGGCGGAGCTTCAAGAGCTCTTGTTAACAGCTCCGATAACAGACACGCCCTGAAAATGTCAGAACCTGTTCAGCCTTTTATGTTCAAACTGGAGTTGGACAATGATGATGAGACTCAAGAATAAGAGAACAGGACAGGATCTTTCTGAATGGTTAGTTGATGAATTTATGTACCTGATGTGGAGTTAACTATCTTCAAGTCATTGATTAGCATATTTTGTCATGATAAATGATTCGTGTGAGAGTCAGAGAATATGGCCTGCATGAAGATAGAACAGATATAGTTTAGTTTAATTAACTTTGCAGATGTTGTTTATGCTCAAACAGCAACATTACACACTAACTAAAGTAAAAAAAGTGAAATCACAACCAACCACCCCTTTAAATTTTACTTTATATGTGACTGTCACAGTTTGACATAACATCTCATATTGTGATGTGATATCTCACGGTTTGGCTTATTTTTTCACAGTTTGACTTAATTTCTTATTTTAAACTTAATCTTCACAAAATAAATATTTGACACTGAGGTGAAAACAGGCTTGCATATAAATCATACATAACCTAGTGGAATTTACAGAAGTGCTACTTTAAAATATGTCAAGTTGCTTTCAGTTAACAGCTCAAAACATGCATTTTAATCTGGGACTAGGCTCAATCTTTGTCTGTGAAACTGGGGTAAAAAATATACTGAATATATTTTCAAGATTTTATGCCACAAATCTGCCTTTGGTAGATTCAATTTGACACTTTTTTTTCTTAGAAGCACTTGTAACTACCTGGCAGACTGAACCTGTAAACCGAATCCTTTGCCTGAGATTATGAATGTTATAAGACGGGCAGTGTCAAACATTACTCAAGCCTGTTAATGTTAGTCATCTGAAGACTGTTAGCAGTTTAAGCGATGCCTCTGGGATGTTCACACCATGCTATGACAGATGAGTCCACAGTAGAAATAGGACATTGTCCTCCAGTGTCATTTATTAGTGGGGTTCTACAGGCCGTGGCTGAGGGATAAGGGCTGACTCAGAGGCTGTAGATCAGTCACAGGGGCAGTCGCAGTCATTCAGCCTGACCAGCGTTGCTTCTGGACACAAGTTCGTATCCGTCTGAAAGAGACTTGGATATATCAAGTGCTTTCTAACACACCAGATGATTCCCTATAGCCTTGGATGTAAATGCTAGATCGGTTGAGGAGCACTGTAGCAAACAAACATATATTTCATTTTTAAGAATAAGCAAGGATCAGTTGAGGATCGAGATTTGCCACAATGGGTTTCTTTGTTACGTATAAAACCTGTCACAGGATCAATGGGATGCACCCTCTCTTTGTTGTTGGGTTTAGAGTTCAAGCAAATGCGCTGCGGGCTGCTCCACAATGCATGAATGATTTGAATTCAGCTTATCTCGCTATATCTGTCTCCCCACTGTCTGATTGAGTGAAATAGGGCAAATCATTCTGTCACCTACAAGGGGTTTGTGCTAATGCATCCACCTCTCCATCTTGTAATGTCAACATGTTGCCGGTGAATTGTTTGTGTGCGCGT